>CM059441.1:63822098-64422098 GCA_030390025.1 Squalus acanthias
CTCTCGCTCCTCACTCTCTTTCCTCACTCTCTCCCCTCACTCTCTCTCCTCACTCTCCTCTCTCTCTCCTCACTCTCTCCCCTCACTCTGTCCCTTCACACTCTCCCCTCTCCCACCCCTCACTCTCCCCTCACTCTCTCCCCTCACTCTCGCTCCTCACTCTCTCTCCTCACTCTCTCTCCTCAGTCTCTCCCCTCACTCTCCCCTCACTCTCTCTCCTCATTCACTCTCCTCACTCTCTCCCCTCACTCTCTCCTCAATCTCTCTCCTCAGTCTCTCCTCACTCTCACTCCTCTCTCTTTCCTCACTCTGTCCCCTCACTCTCCCCTCACTCTCTCCTCACTCTCTTTCCTCACTCTCTCTTCTCACTCTCTCCTCACTCTGTCTCCTCACTCTCTCTCCTCACTCTCTCTCCTCACTCTCTCCTCACTCTCTCCTATCCCTCACTCTCTCCCCTCTCTCTCTCTTCACTCTCTCCTATCAGTCACTCTCTCCCCTCTCTCTCTTCTCACTCTCTCCCCTCACTCTCTCCCCTCACTCTCTCCTCTCACTCACTCCCCTCAATCACTCCTCTCATTCACACCCCTCACGCAATATTTCACTCAATTAATCATTCCTCTCCCTCCCTCACACACACCACCCCTCTCTCCGCTCATGCATTCCCATCCCTCCCTCCCTCACTCCCCTTTCTCCCTGCCCTTCCTCAGTCACTCAGTTCCCTCCCTCACTTTCGTCCCACACTCACCCACTTCCCTCCCTCACTCCCCTCCCTCCCCTCCATCCCTCACACCCCACCTTCACTGACTCCCCTCACCTCTCCCCTCCCTCCCTCACTCACTTGCCTCCCTCCCCTCACTCCCCTCCTCACTCCCCTCCTGCACTCACTCACTCCCCTCCCTCAATCGTCTCCTCACTCCTCTCCCTCACTAACTCTTCTTGCTCACTCCCATCCCTAACTCCTCTCCCTAACTCGCTCCCCTCCTGCACTCACTCACTCCCCTCCCTCAATCCTCTCCCTCACTCCTCTCCCTCACTAAGTCTCCTTGCTCACTCCCCTCCCTAACCCCTCTCCCTAACTCACTCCCCTCCTCACTCACTCCCCTCCCTCAGTCCCCTCCCTCACCTCCATCTCTCACTCTCCTCACCTCTCCCTCCCCTCCCTCCCTCACTCCCCTCCCTCCCTCACTCACTCCACTCAGTTACTCCCCTCAGTCCCCTCCCTCACTCCCCCCCTGCACTCACTCACTCCCCTCCCTCACCCCTCTCCCTAACTCACTCCCCTCCTGACTCACTCCCCTTACTCACTCCCCTCCCCCACACCTCTCCCTTACTCACACCTCTCCCTCACTCACTCCTCCCCCTCACTCACGCCCCTCCCTCCCTCTCTCACTCCCTAGCGCCCCCTATCTCTCTATCCAATGGTGTAAGCCAGGTGGGTAGCAATAGCGCCCGTAGTGACCTGAGCAGGCTACTACCACCCTCGATCTCTGAGAATCCAGACGAGCAACCACTTGATGAGTAAGGGCCAGATATCAATCAATAAATCTGCATTATTTCACAACGAGTGAACATACTGTTGACTCCACTTGCTCCTGTATCCAATACTGAGAAACAAAACATGGTCACAGAGAAATTTCATTCACCACAATTTATGCTAAGGAAGTTATTGCTAAATCCTTTGTAAAACACTGGGTGAGCTCCGGCTGGACTATTGTGTTCAATTCGGGCCACCACACTTTAGGAGGGATATCAAGGCCTTTGAGAGGGTGCACAGAAGATTTAATAGAGGAGTTCAAAATGATGAGCGATGTTGGTTGAGGGATAAATATTGGCACAGGACACCCGGGAAAGCTCCCTTGCTCTTCTTCGAAATAATGGCCGCGGGATCTTTTACATCACACCTGACAGGGCAGACGGGACCCTGCTTTAATGTCTCATCCCAATAAATGGTACCTCCGACAGTGCAGCGTTCCCTCAGTACTGCCCCTCTGACAGTGCAGCGCTCCCTCGGTTCTGCCCCACCAACAGTGCAGCACTCACTCAGTACTGCCCCTCTGCCAGTACAGCGCTCCCTCAGTTCTGCCCCTCCGACAGTACAGTGCTGCCTCAGTACTGCCCCTCCGACAGTGCAGCACTCCCTAAGTACTGCCCCTCCGACACTGCAGCGCTCCCTCAGTTCTACCCCTCCGACAGTGCAGCACTCCCTCAGTACTGCCCCTCCAAAAATGCAGCGCTCTCTGTACTGCCTTCTGACAGGGTAGCAATCTCTCCGACAGTGCAACGCTCGCTCATTACTGCCCCTCCGACAGTGCAGCGCTCCCTCAATACTGCTGCTCCGACAGTGCAGCACTCCCTCAGTACTGCTTCTCCAACAGTGCAGTGCTCTCTCAGTACTGCCCCTCCAACAGTGCGGCGCTCCCTCAGTACTGCCCCTCCGACAGCACCGCGCTCCATCAGTAATGCCCCTCTGACAGTGCAGCGCTCCCTCAGTACTGCCCCTCCAACTGAGCAGCGCTCCCTCAGTACTGCCCTCCGACAGTGCAGCGCTCCCTCAGTACTGTCCTCCGACAGTGCAGCACTCCCTCAGTACTGCCCCTCTGACATTGCAGCGCTCCCTCAGTCCTGCTCTCCGACAGTGCAGCACTCCCTCAGCACTGCCCCTCTGACAGTGCAGCGCTCACTCAGTACTGCCCTCCGACAGTGCAGCACTCCCTCAGTATTGCCCCTCTGACAGTGCAGCGCTCCCTCGGTACTGCCCCACCGACAAGAGCAGCGCTCCCTCAGTACTGCCCTCCGACAGTGCAGCACTCCCTCAGTAATGCCCCTCTGACAGTGCAGCGCTCCCTCAGTACTGCCTCCGACAGTGCAGCACTCCCTCAGTACTGCCCTCCAACAGTGCAGCACTCCCTCAGTACTGCCCCTCCGACAGTGCAGCGCTCCCTCAGTACTGCCCCTCCAACAGTGCAGCAGTCCCTCAGTACAGCCCCTCCGACAGTGCAGCACTCCCTCAGTACTGCCCCTCCGACAGTGCAGCGCTCCCTCAGTACTGCCCCTCCAACAGTGCAGCACTCCCTCAGTACTGCCCCTCCGACAGTGCAGTGCTCCCTCAGTACTGCCCCTCCAACAGTGCAGCAGTCCCTCAGTACAGCCCCTCCGACAGTGCAGCACTCCCTCAGTACCGCCCCTCCGACAGTGCAGGACTCCCTCAGTACTGTCCCTCTGAGAGTGCAACACTCCCTCAGTACTGCCCCTCTGACAGTGCAGCGCTCCCTCAGTACTGGCACTGGAAGTGTCAGCCTGGATTTTTGCGCACAAATACAATCGTGCACTTGTCCACTTTCCAAAAACCTCACCTGCTTACGATACAAAGCGACAGATTCTCATTGTGGTTTTCAAACCCCTCCTTGGCCTTGCCCTTCCTTATAAGAACATAAGAACATAAGAAATAGGAGCAGGAGTAGGCCAATCTGCCCTTCGAGCCTGCTCCGCCATTCAATAAGATCATGGCTGATCTGATCCTCACCTCAAATCTAAAGAACACAAGAAGTAGGAGCAGGACCTGGCCACTCAGCCTCTGGGCCCGCTCCGCCACCCACAGGGCCTCGACTGCTCCGAACTCAGCCTCATGTCCAATTTCCTGCCTGCTCCCCGTAACCCCTAATTCCCTTTACTTCTAGGAAACTGTCTATTTCTGATTTAAATTTTTTTAATGATGTAGCTTCCACAGCTTCCTGGGGCAGCAAATTCCACAGACCTACTACCCTCTGAGTGAAGAAGTTTCTCCTCATCTCAGTTTTGAAAGAGCAGCCCCTTATTCTAAGATTATGCCCCCTAGTTCTAGTTTCACCCATCCTTGGGAACATCCGTACCGCATCCACCCGATCGAGCCCCTTCACAATCTTATATGTTTCAATAAGATTGCCTCTCATTCTTCTGAACTCCAATGAGTAGAGTCCCAATCTACTTAACCTCTCCTCGTATGTCCACCCCCTCATCCCGGGGATTAACCGAGTGAACCTTCTTTGTACTGCCTCGAGAGCAAGTATGTCTTTTCTTAAGTATGGACACCAAAACTGTATGCAGTATTCCAGATGCGGTCTCACCAATACCTTATATAACTGCAGCAATACCTCCCTGTTTTTAAAATCTATCCCCCTAGCAATAAAAGCCAACATTCCGTTGCCCTTCTTGATCACCTGCTGCACCTGCATACTAACTTTTTGATTTTCTTGCACTAGGACCCCCAGATCCCTTTGTACTGCAGTACTTTCCAGTTTCTCGCCATTAAGATAATAACTTGCTCTCTGATTTTTCCTGCCAAAGTGCATAACCTCACATTTTCCAATATTGTATTGCATCTGCCAAATCTCCGCCCACTCAGCCAGCTTGTCCATATCCCCTTGTAGGTTTTTTATGTCCTCCTCACTTTCTACTTTCCCTCCCATCTTTGTATCATCTGCAAACTTTGATATGTTACACTCGGTCCCCTCCTCCAAATCGTTAATATAGATTGTAAAGAGTTGGGGACCCAGCACCGACCCCTGCGGAACACCACTGGCTACTGGT
The DNA here is from genome assembly GCA_030390025.1 of Squalus acanthias. Taxonomy (NCBI): domain Eukaryota; kingdom Metazoa; phylum Chordata; class Chondrichthyes; order Squaliformes; family Squalidae; genus Squalus; species Squalus acanthias. The sequence continues at coordinate 63,826,665 of CM059441.1, forward strand.
TGCCAGTCCGAGAATGAACCATTTATCCCAACTCTCTGCTGCCTGTTAGATAACCAATCCTCCACCCATGCCAGAATATTCCCCCCAATCCAGTGATTTTTTATCTTGAGCAATAATCTTTTATGTGGCACCTTGTCGAATGCCTTCTGGAAGTCTAAATACACTACGTCCATTGGTTCCCCTTTATCCACCCTGTACATTATGTCCTCAAAGAACTCAAGCAAATTTGTCAGGCATGACTTCCCCTTCATAAAGCCATGCTGACTTTGTCCTATCAAATTATGTTTATCTAAATGTTCCGTTACTGTCTCCTTAATAATAGACTCCAAAATTTTACCCACCACAGATGTTAGAATAACTGGTCTATAATTTCCAGCTTTCTGCCTACTACCCTTTTTAAATAAGGGTGTTACATTAGCAGTTTTCAAATCTGCCGGGACCTTTGCTGAGTCCAGGGAATTTTGGAAAATTATTACTAAAGCATTATCTCTGTAACCTCCTCCAGCTTCCAACCCCTTGAGATCTCTGCGCTTCTCCAAATCTGGCAGGTTGCGCATTCCTGATTTCCATCACATCACCGTTGGTGGCCATGCCGTCAGCTGCCATGATCCTCAGCTCAGAATTTCCTCCCTAAACCTCTCTGCCTCGCTCTCCTCCTTTTAGATGCTCCTTAAAACTTAGCACTTTGAACAAGCTTTTGGTCACTTGTCCTAATATCTCCTTATGTGGCTCGGTGTCAAATCTTTTTTGCAACGCTCCTATATAAATGCAAGTTGTTGTTGTTAACATTATATTCATAGAATTTACAGCACAGAAACAGCCCATTCGGCCCACACAGGTCCACATGAGCCTCCTCCCACCCCTCTTCATCTCACACTATCTAAACTAATCTAATCCTATCAGCATATCCTTCAATTCCTTTCTCCCTCATGTGTTTATCCAGAGTCCCCTTAAATGCATCTATGCTGTTCACCTCAACTACTCCCTGTGGTAGCGAGTTCCACATTCACACCGCACTCTGGACAAATAATTTTCTCCTGAACTCCTAATTGAATTTATTCGTGGCTATATTATATTTTTGACCCCGAGTTCTGAACTCCCCACAAGTGGAAACATCTTCTCTACGTCTACCCTATCAAACCCCTTCATGATTTTAAAGACCTCTATCAGGTCACCCCTCAGCCTTCTCTTTTCTAGAGAAAAGAGCCCCAGCCTGTTCAGTCTTTCCTGATCATTGTAACCTCTCAGCTCTGGTGTTATCTTTGTGAATCGGATTCACTTATTTCAATGAGTATGATTTGTTTTCCTGTAGTAATAGAAAGTAACGAACACGCTAAGCAGCCCCACATGTCAGTGGCTCATCCTGCTTAAACAAAGTAACTTCTAACTAATCCTTAGAGCAGACAAGGCTAAGAGGAGATTTGATAGAGTTGTTTAAAATCATGACGGTTTTAGATAGAGTAAATAAAGAGAAACTGGCTGAAGGGTCGATAACCAGAGGGCACAGATTTAAGGTGATTGGCAAAAGAACCAGAGGCGACATGAGGAAAAACTTATTTACGCAACAAGTGGTTAGGATTTGGAATGAACTTCCTGATAAGGGGGTGGAAACAGATTCAATAGTTGCCTTCAAAAGGGAATTGGATAAATGCATGAAGGAGAAAAATTTCAGGATATGGGGAAAGAGCGGGGAAGTGGGGCTGACTGGATTGCTCTTCGAAAGAGCTGGCGCAGACTCGATGGGCCGAAAGGCCTCCTTCTTTGCTGTACTATTCTGTGATTCTATGATTCTATTCACCTTCAATTTAACCTTTCTGCAGCCTTAGATTGGCCTGATTGCCTGTCTTTTCCCCTCTCCTGTTGTCACTCATGCGATATCCAAGACCGAGGCCCCGTCTGCCCTCTCAGGTGGACCTAAAAGATCCCGCGGCCACTATTTGGAAGAAGAGCAGGGGAAGTTCTCTCCAGTGTCCTGGGGCCAATATTTATCCCTCAACCAACAACACTAAAAAGAATAGATAATCTGGTCATTATCTCATTGCTGTTTGTGGGAGCTTGCTGTGCACAAATTGGCTGCCGCGTTTCCTGCAACAGTGACTATGTTTCAAAAGTGCTTCATTGGCTGTGAAGCGTTTTGGCACGTCCTGAGGTTGTGATAGGCACTATATAAATGCAAGTTCTGTCTTTAAGCAGATCCTGTTTGTGTGGTAGGTCTTTTTCGACAGCAGTGTGTTTTTACACAAATATCGCCACCTACTGCTGATGAGCAATATTGCAGGTGGCACACACACACACACACACACACACACACACACAGGGCTGGATTTTGAATGACTCATGGAGTCGGGTTTGGAGGCATGTGGGGGGTTAAATTTGCGGGGTCGGGTTTTCCGACCCCATCCCGACTCCATCCCACCTCCACGCAATTTTGACAAAATCAGTCGCGGGGTTCCCGACTCCGTCCCGCCTCCAAGAGCGGGGAGAGGCCATTAAAGCCCTTAACAAGCCCTAAATTGGCTCTGTAATGCCATTTTGAAACGTTTTAGCTAGTTTAACCCTTTTCTGACGTGAAGTACGCCTGGTGTGAAACACTCCAGTGAAACCTGGCGGGAGCACAAGTGGATAGCTGACTATCGGCTGCAGGTCCACTATTACAACGGAGATGTGATGAATGTAGTGGTAGTAGCATTAGGTCTGAACGCCGCCTCTGATGCTGCTGCATTGAATGTCTTCAGAGACTGCCTGGGAGGACTTGCTTGGCAAAAAAAATTAATTCTCTCTCTCTTCTCCACCACCACCACCCATTTTTGCATCCAGGTCCACCCACATCAAAAGCCAAGTCCTCTCTCACCAACAGTCTCAATGATGACATCATCAGAGGCGGCTTTCAGACTGAAAGCACTAATTAGTTCATGGGTTCCCACATGCTGCAACTCAATTGCCCAATTAAGTGAAAATTGCATCAGGCATCCACATTAATCTGGAGTCGGGGGGGAAACACGAAATGCGGATTACACGACCCCAAGACAAAATCCAGCCCTTCGTGTTTCTCCCCCGACTCCAGATTAATGTGGATGCCTGATGCAATTTTCACTTAATTGGGCAATTGAGTTGGAGCATGTGGGAACCCATGAACTAATTAGTGTTTTCAGTCTGCAAGTCGCCTCTGATGATGTCATCATTGCTGACTGCCTAGTCTCAGAGACTGTTGGTGAGAGAGGACCTGCCTGGCTTTTGATGTGAGTGGACCTGGATGCAAAATGGGGTGGGGGTAGAGGAGAGAGAGAGAGAGAGAGAAAGACAGAGAGAATTTTTTTGCTAAGCAAGTACTCCCAGGCAGTCTTTGAAGACATTCAATGCAGCAGCATCAGAGGCGACGTTGAGACCTAATACTACTACTACTACCTTCATCAGATCTCCGTTGTAATAGTGGACCTGCAGCCGATAGTCAGCTATCACTTGTGCTCCCGCCAGGTTTCACTGGAATGTTTCACACCAGGCGTGCTTCATGCCAGAAGAGGGTTAAACTAGCTACAGCGTTTCAAAATGGCATTACAGAGCCAATTTAAAGCTTGTTAAGGGCTTTAATGGCCTCTCCCGCCTCTTGAAGGCGGGACGGAGTTGGGAACCCCGCGACTGATTATGTCAAAATTGCTGTGGAGGCGGGATGGAGTCGGGATGGGGTCGGAAACCCCGACCCCGCAAATTTAACCCCCCACACGCCTCCAAACCCGACTCCATGGGACATTCAAAATCCAGCCCGAAATGCGGATGACACGACCCCAACCTGACCCCAAGACAAAATCCAGCCCACAGTGTTGTAAAGGGTGTAATGGATTTGAAAACTCCCTTTATCCGTCAGGTGTTTTTTGTTTAAAGTGTTAACAGATAAGCTTGCCCCTTTACAAGTAGCGCTCCAATTATCCTGCACGCTCCCAGTTTGTAGAGATGTATTTTTTTTATTACTTCAGATAGTTCACCACTCTATTTAAACAAGGATGATCATTTTAAAATCGAGCCATTGCCAGACTGGGACCCAATGTAAGTCAGGGGTGCTGGATGAACCCGACTTGGTGCGAGGTACGATATGGGGCAGCAGAGTTTTGGATGAACTGAACTTTACGGAGGGGGAAGATGGGAGGCCGGCCAGGAGAGCGTTAGAATAGTCATGTCTGGAGGTAACAAAGGCATGGATGAGGGTTTCAGCAGCAGATCAGCTGAGGCAGTGGCGGAGACGGACAATGTTACGGAGGTGGAAGTAGGCGGTCTTGATGGAGAAGATATGGGGGTCGAAAATTCAGCTCAGTGTCAAATAAGAGACAGAAGGGAAAAAACAAGCAGTGAATAACCATTTGAGTCTGTACAAGCAACAGATTTGGAAAGTTCCCAGCATTAACTCACAGTCCCGATGTATATGTACGACATTGACAGCAATATCGCCCAAGGTCAGGGCAGAAGAGGTATGAGAGTTAGCAGTAAGATTAAACTGCAGAAGCTGGATGGCTTATAAGAACACGCACAGATCAGATCATGGTGTGAATTGCAGAGCCCCGTACAGCTTGTAGATCATTAGCACTTTCATTATCGACAGTGTCACAACCTTTTCAAACTTGCATGAAAACATTACAGTTCATATGAGTGTGCATGTGTGTGTGAGAGTGTGTGTGAGTGAGTGTGAATGTTTGTGTGTTTGAGTGTGAGAGTGTGTGTGAGTGAGTGTTAGTGAGTGAGTGTGTGTGTGACTGTGTGAATGAGTGTGAGTGTGTGAGTGAGTGTGAGTGTGTGTGTGAGTGAGTGTGTTTGTGTGAATGAGTGTGCGAGTGTGTGTGAGTGTGTGTTTGTGCGAGTGTATGAGTGAGTGTGAATGTTTGTGTGTGAGTGAGTGAGTGTGCGAGTGTGTGAGTGTTTGTGTGTGTGTGTGAGTGAGTGTGTGTGAGTGAGTGAGTGTACGAGTGTGTGAGTGTTTGTGTGTGTGTGAGTGTGAATGTTTGTGTGTGAGTGAGTGAGTGTGCGAGTGTGTGAGTGTTTGTGTGTGTGTGTGTGAGTGTGTGTGCGTGAGTGAGTGTGCGAGTGTGTTTGAGACGCTGGGACTTAGATTCAGGATCAGTACCAATCGCACAGACTGAAGCCTCCCCGAATGTGTGGTGTGGTGGTTAATGTTTGAGAGCCACAGATCCCTGATGTGGGTGAGAGTTTGAACCACAAGGGCCTCTCAGTGGGATTGCTGTGTGTTTGTGTGCACTTTTCGGTCAGAAACAGTCCATGATAAAAGGAACAGTCTGTGGTTTCACAGCTTAATTTTTTTAATCAACAACTTGACAGCCACTGCACCAAATAGGGACTGAAAAATCCAGCCCCCAGGATTCCCATCCTCTCAAACACAGAGTAGCTGTGTTGACACTTACCCTGCGACCACTCCCACATCGCTTCTTGTCTGGTGCAGTAGACTGCTTTGCGACGACATGCAAGCCGTGATCCTGACCAACGGTTCCACCACAGACCCAATTCACGTACGGACTGGGGTCAAGCAAGGCTGTGTAATCGCACCAACGCTCTTCTCGATCTTCCTTGCTGCAATGCTCCATCTCACCCTCAGTAAGCTCCCCGCTGGAGTGGAGCTAATTTACAGAACAAACGGGAAACCGTTCAACCTCCGTCGCCTCCAGTCCAGATCCAAGGTCGTCCCATCCTCTGTCATCGAATTACAGTATGCAGACGATGCTTGCGTCTGCGCTCACTCGGAGGTCGAAATCCAAACCATCGTCAACACCTTCACCGAAGCGTAGGAGAGCATGGGCCTTACACTAAACATCTGTAAGACAAAGGTCCTCTACCAACCTGCCCCCGCCACACAGTACTGCCCCCCGATTATCAAAATCCATGACAAGGCCTTGGACAACGTGGACCACTTTTCATACGTCGGGAGCCTACTGTCAACAAGGGCAGACGTCGATGACGAAGTCCAACACCACCTTCAGTGTGCCAGTGCAGCCTTCGGTCGCCTGAGGAAAAGAGTGTTTGAAGACCAGGACCTCATACCCGGCACTAAGCTCATGGTCTACAGAGCAGCAGTGATACCCGCCCTGCTGTATGCCTCAGAGACATGGACCATGTACAGCAGGCACCTCAAAGCACTGGAGAGGTACCACCAACGCTGCCTCTGCAAGATCCTGCAAATCCATTGGCAGGATAGGCGCACCAACGTCAGTGTTCTTGTTCAGGCCAACATCCCCAGCATCGAAGCTTTGACCACGCTCGATCAGCTCCGATGGACAGGTCACATCGTCCCCATGCCCAATACGAGACTCCCAAAACAAGCGCTCTACTTGGAGCTCCGGCACGGCAAGAGAGCCCCAGTTGGGCAGAGGAAACGCTTCAAGGACACCCTCAAAGCCTCCTTGAAAAAGTGCAACATCCCCACTGACACCTGGGAATCCCTGGCCCAAGACCACACAAAGTGGAGGAGAAGCATCCGAGAAGGCGCCGAACACCTTGAGTCTCTTCACCAGGAGCAAGTGGAAGCCAAGCGCAGGCAGCGCAAGGAGCGCACGTCAACCCAAGCACCCTACCCACCCGCCCCTTCAACCACCGTCTGCCCCACCTGTGACAGAGACTGTAGGTCCCGCATTGGACTCATCAGTCACCTGAGAACTCATTTTAATGTGGAAGCAAGTCATCCTCGGTTCCGAGGGACTACCGAAGAAGAAAATCAGTGAGTTCATTCCAAGTGTCGATCTTCCATTGTGTAAAGGTTTTGCTGGCTTCAGTATAAATTTATCTTCTACCAGTTTGAACCTGTGTCCCCTTGTCTTTCTCTAACAATTCAATTTAAATGAACATTCCAGATTTCCTTTTCCATTCCCTGGTCAATCATGGGAATAGAAGGAGGCCATTCAGCCCCTCGAGCCTGTTCTGACATTCAATTCGATCATGGGGAATCTGCAATCCAAGGAAGATTGAGAGAAGCACTATATGGAACATTTCAATCTTTCTCCGCTTGCTACCAGGTACAATTTACTTTCTGAGCTGAATTCAGGAAATTGGATTCATTCTAGCCCTTGGATTGAGAGAGCAGCCACTTAATGAAAGGGAACAGATTTGGCCTTCAATCATAGAGTGAGCAGATATAGAATCATAGAATCATACAGCACAGAAGGAGGGCATGCGGCCCATCGTACCTTTTGAAAGTTACCATTGAATCTGCTTCCACTTTTTGTTCTTTCAGTCTTGGGTGGAGATCTGGAGCAGATGAATTGCTCCTTGAGGTTCAACAATCTCAGACCGGACGACAGTGACGTGTATTACTGCTATGTGGATTTCCAGGGCTTCAAGGATCATACTTTCACAGACCCGTCTAGCTGCAGGTTGCCCGTAAGTCGCAGTTTCTTTTATCTCGGTTGTTCGGTCACTTTGCTGGAACAGGTTGTAGGATGTCAACGAGGGGAATGCAAAAAATGTTTCCAAAACATTGCCCTCGGCAACTGCATCAGGAGCAGTCCTTCCCTTTTTGAGACACTCTACGGTCAAGATTGACCAGAAGATGAGATAATCATACGGAGGTTAATGGGCTTTATAAATAGAGGCACAGAGTACAAAAGCAAGGAGGACATCCTAAACCCTTTGTATATCACTGGTTAGGCCCCAGCTGGAATACTGTGTCCAATTCTGCTCACCACACACTTTAGGAACGATGCCAAGGCCAAAGAGAGGGGCAGAGATTATTTACCAGAATGGTTCCAGGGAAGAGGGACTTCAGTTATGTGGCGAGACTTAGAGAGACTGGGATTGTTCTTAGAGCAGAGAAGTTTAAGGGGAGATTTAATAGAGGTGTTCAAAATGATGAAGGATTTTGATAGAGTAAATAAGGAGAAATTGTTTCCACTGGCATAGGCTCGGTCGGTAACCAGAGGACACAGCTTTAAGGTGATTGGCAAAGGAACCAGGAGGAGAATTATTTTCCTGTGGGGAGTTGTTGTGATCTGGAATGCTCTGCCTGAAAGGGTGGTGGAAGCAGATTCAATAGTAATCTACCTTGGGTTCATACTTTTTTTAACTCATTCTCGGGATGTGGGCATCGCTGGCAAGGCTGAGGGAGCGCTACATTGTCGGAGGGGCAGTACTGAGCGCTGCACTGTCGGAGGGGCAGTACTGAGGGAGTGCAGCACTGTCGGAGGGGCAGAACTGAGGGAACGCTGCACGGTCGGAGGGGCAGTACATGGGAGCGCTACATTGTCGGACGGGCAGAACTGAGGGAGTGCTGCACTGTCGGAGGGGCAGTACTGAGGTGTTGCCTTTCAGATGAGACATTAAATCCAAGGCCCCGTCTGCCCTCTCAGGTCGATGTAAAAGATCCCATGGCCACTATTTAGAAGAAGAGCAGGGGGGACTTCTCACTTGTGTCCTGGGGCAAATATTTATCCCCCAACCAGCTTTACTCACAAGGCTCTGGAGTAGGGACGTGAACCCACAACCTTGTGCCTCAGAGGCAAGAGAGAGAGAGTGCGAAACCCACTGAACCCTGGTGGAAATTCCATGTCAACTTCTGACAGGGCTAGACAGACTGGATGCAGGGAGGATGTTTCCCCTGGCTGGGGCGTCCAGAACGAGGGGTCACAGTCTCAGGGTATGGGGTAGGACATGTAGGACTGAGATGAGGAGACATTTCTTCACTCAGAGGGTAGTGAACCTGTGGAATTCTCTACCACAGAAGGCTGTGGAGGCCAAATCACTGAATATATTTAAGAAGGAGATAGATAGATTTCTAGACACGAAAGGCATCAAGGGGTATGGGGAGAGAGCGGGAATATGGTATTGAGATAGAGGATCAGCCATGATCATATTGAATGGCGGAGCAGGCTCGAATGGCCTACTCCTGCTCCTATTTTTCTATGTTTCTATGCCCAGCTTTGAGCAGAAATATTGTCAGTGTCAGGACATAAAAGGGGAACAGTTTTCTTATAGCGCAAGACAAAGTGATGTTATCTCACTTGTTTTGCACTTCCTTATTTGACTCACAGTGAAACAATGATACTTTCTAATTTAAGACACAGAGCAGCACAGGAAGAAATCATACAGCCCGTATTGGCAATTACTCTCCAGGCAATCAGTCGGACAGGCCCTGGCTAAGTAAGGCAATGATTGTAATTAACTTCCATGACCAACGCCATCCTTTGTTGGTGTTCTGACTTTATAAAGACAGATTCCAATGATTGATGCCTTCTCAAGATTTCTACTTATTGCTGAGATCTGGGTTTAGGGCTCAAGTCTGCCGTACAGGACATCTTTCTAGTTATATAGAGACGAGAGAAGTCCAGGGACTTGAGCCAGGGATATATCGCCAATTTATGAGCCAGTAATCCAGGCCGACACTCCCAGTGCAAGTACTGAGGGAGCGCTCCACTACACTGTCAGAGGGGCAGTACTGAGGGAGCGCTGCACTGTCGGAGGGGTAGTACTGAGGGAGCGCTGCACTGTCGGAGGGGCAGTACTGAGGGAGCGCCGCACTGTCGAGGGGCAGTACTGAGGGAGCGCTGCACTGTCGGAGGGGCAGTACTGAGGGAGCGCTGCACTGTCGGAGGGGCAGTACGGAGTTGCCGTCTGTTGGATGTTGGAGGTGCCGTCTTTTGGATGAGACGTAAAACCGAGGCACTGTCAGCCCTCTCAGGTGGATGTAAAAGATCCCACAGCACTATTTGGAAGAGGAGCAGGGAATTTCTCCCTGGTGTACCGGCCAGTATTTGTTCCTCAACCAACATCAAAAATAGATTGTCTGGCCATTTATCACACAGCTGTTTGTGGGACTTTGCTGTACGCAATTTGACTTCCACATTTCCTACATGTGACAGTGACTAAACTTCAAAAGTGCTTCATTGGCTGTAAAACACTTTGGGACGTCCTGAGTTCATGAAAGGCATTATAGAAATGCAAGCATTTCTTTGTTTTTCTTTCTTCAAGCTTTGTAACTCACTGCAGAGCAACTATCATCTGACAAAGAATCAAATTAGTCTGTGAAGACATTGTCTAAAAGCCGTTTCAATCTCCCGAGAACTGTTGGGCGAGAGTTGAGATCTCATTAACTCCTTTCTGTTTCAGACCTAGAGAGTGAGAAGTTGATGAAACATCTGGGCGCGGACAATGGTCAGGAAATCTTACTTCATCCTGTCAATTCTCCAAGGTAATATCACCGTCAGCTCGGAGATATTTATCTATAATAATCTTTGCAAAATATCATTCTTATTGAGCTATGATTGGGGACCAAATTCAGCAGAGACCCAGTGTATTAACTCGCACCAAGTCCCGTTCACCCATCACCTTTGTGCTCGCTGACCTACATTGACTCCCGGTCCGGTAGCACCTCAAATTTAAAATTCTCACCCCTGTGTTTAAAGCCTTCCATGGCCTCGACATCCCTCACCCCCTCCCATATCTCTGTAACCTCCTCCAGCCCTACAACCCAACGTTCCACCAATTCTAGTCTCTTGTGCCTTCCCGATTTCATCGCTCCACCAATGGCAGCCGTGCCTTCGCCATCTAGTCCCTAAGCTCTGGAACTCCCTTCCTAACGCTTGGGGTTGGAAAAGAGGCCAGAATTAGTAGAGCACAGAGATCCCAATTTTAGTGAGAAGTCACCATAACCACAACACAGCAGCACTTAGAACAGACAAACATCTACTGGCGCTAACGGGAGGAGCTAAGGGAAAGAATTTTTTCACCAATGAATCATAGAAGTTTACAGCCGAGAAGCAGACCATTCAGCCGATCGTGCCTGTGCCGGCTCTTTGAAAGTGCTGTCGAATTAGTCCCAAACCCCACTCTTTCCCCACAGCACTGCAAATATAATGCAGATCACAACAAGTCGCTGTGTGAAATAAAATTTAGGCTGACTGCTCAGTGATGATTAGGCTCCAAGACAAGGCGAGTTGTTCAGATCTGGAAAGCACTGCATGAAAGGGTAGTGGAAGCAGATTCATAAGAACATAAGAACATTAGAAATAGGAGCAGGAGTCGGCCATTTGGCCCTTCTAGCCTGCTCCGCCATTCAACAAGATCATGGCTGATCTTCTACCTCAAGTCCACCTTCCCGCACTAACCCCATATCCCTTAGTTCCCAAAAAATTATCGACCTCTGTCTTGAATATACTCAACGACTGAGCATCCACAGCTCTCTGCAGTAGAGAATTCCAAAGATTCACAACCCTTTGAGTGCAGAAATGTCTCCTCATCTCAGTCCTAAATGACCGACCCCTTATTCTGAGACTGTGACCCCGTGTTCTAGATTCCCCAGCCAGGGGAAACATTTTCCCAGCATTAACTCTGTCAAGTCCCTTAAGAATTGTATATGTTTCAATTAGATCACCTCTCATTCTCCTAAACTCTAGGGAATATATGCCTAGTCTCTCCTCATAGGGCAATCCCCTCAACCCAGGAACCAGTCTAGTGAACCTTCATTGCACTCCCTCTAAGGGAAGTATATCTTTCCTTAGGTAAGGAGACCAGAACTGTACAAAGTACTCCAGGCGTGGCCTCACCAATGCCCTGTATAATTGTAGTAAGACTTCTTTATTCTTATACTCTAATCCATTTGTAACAGAAGCTATCATACCATTCGCTTTCTTAATTGCTTGCTGTACCTGCATGTTAACTTTCTGTGATTCATGTACAAGGACACCCAGGTCCCTCTGAATGCAAACATTTCCCAGACTCTCATCATTCAAAAAATATTCTGCTTTTTTGTTTTTCCTACCAAAGTGGATAACTTCACACTTCCCCACGTTATATTCCATTTGCCATGTTCTTGCCCACTCGGTCAACCTGTCTATATCTCTCAGCAGCTTCTTTGCATCCTTCTCACAGATTACTTTCCCACCTAACATTGTATCATCAGCCAACCTCGGTATGTGGGGATATCCCTTCATCTAAGTCATTAATATAGATTGTAAATAGCAGAGGCCTAAGCACTGATCCTTGCGGTACAGCCTGCCAAGCCGAAGAAGTCCCGTTTATTCAGACTCTCTGTTTTATGTCCATTAACCAATCCTCAATCCATGCTAATATATTACCCCCAATCCCAAGAGTCCTAATTTTGTGTAATAACCTCTTGTGTGGCACCTTATCGAATGCTTTTTGAAAATCCAAATACATTACATCCCCTGGTTCCCCCTTATCTATCCTACTCGTTACATCTTCAAAAAACTCTTAACAGATTTGTTAAACACGATTTCCCTTTCATAAAACCATGTTGACTCTGCCTAATTATATTCCGATTTTCTAAATGCCATGTTACCACGTCCCTAATAATAGATTCTAGCATTTTGCCTGCTACTGATGTCAGGCTAATTGGCCTGTAGTTTCCCATTTTTTCTCTTCCTCCTTTCTTAAATAGCGGGGTTATGTTTGCTACCTTCCAATCCTTGGAGACTGTTCTAGAATCTAGGGAATTCTGGAAGATTAATACCAATGCATCCATTATCTCTGCAGCTACCTCTTTTAAGACCCAAGGATGCAGGTCGTCATGTCCAGGGGATATGTCGCCACTTAGTCCCATTACTTATACTGATTTCTTTAAGTTCCTCATTCTCTCTAGACCCTTGGTTCCCCATTATTTCCAGAATGTTTCTTGTGTCTTCTACCGTGAAGACAGATATAAAGTATTTGTTTAATATCTCTGCCATTTCCTTATTGCCCATTATAATTTCTCCTGTCTCTGCCTCTAATGGGCCTACATTTACTTTCACTAATCTCTTCTTATTTACATACCTATAGAAATGTTTACAATCTGTTTTTAAATCTGCTAATTTACTCTCATATTCTTTTTCTCTTTCCTTATCAATTTCTTGGTCCTCCTTTGCTGAATTCTAAAATCCTCCCAATCCTCAGGCTTACTACTCTTTTTGGCAACATTATAAGCCTCTTCCTTTGATCTAATACTATCTTTAACTTTTCTTGTTAGCCACGGTTGGACCACTGTTCCTGTGGGTTTTACTGTGCCTTACAGGAAGGTATTTTTATTGTCAATTATGTATTAATTCTTTAAATGCTAGCCATTGCTTGTCTACCGTTATACATTTTAATGTAGTTTCCCATTCTACCTTAGCCAACTCGCCCCTCATACCTACATAGTTTGCTTTGTTTAAATTTAAGACCATAGTTTCGTGGTCTTAAATCACTTTCAAACTCAATATAGAATTCTATCATCTCACCTCCTGACTCCCCAAACCCTTTCCACCATCTACAAGGCACAAGAAAGGAGTATGATGGAATACTCTCCCCTTGCCTGGATGAGTGCAGCTCCAACAACACTCAAGAAGCTCGACACCATCCAGGACAAAGCAGCCCGCTTGATTGGCACCCCATCCACCACCTTAAACATTCACTCCCTCCACCACCAGCGTACCGTGGCTGCAGTGTGTACCATCTACAAGATGCACTGCAGCAACTCGCCAAGGCTTCTTCGGCAGCACCTCCCAAACCCGCGACCTCTTCCATCTAGAAGGACAAGGGCAGCAGGCACATGGGAACACCACCACCTCCAAGTCACACACCATCCTGACTTAGAAGTATATCGCCGATCCTTCATCGTCACTGGGTCAAAATCCTGGAACTCCCTACCTAACAGCACTTTGGGAGTACCATCACCACACGGACTGCAGCGGTTCAAGAAGGCGGCTCACCACCACCTTCTCAAGGGCAACTAGGGATGGGCAATAAATGCTGGCATTGCTAGCGATGCCCTGATCCCATAAACTAATTTTAAAAAATGGTCACTCTTCCCTAAAGACCCCTTTACTTCTATGTTATTAATTTACCCTTTCTCATTGCACAATACTAGATCTAAAATAGCCTGTTCCCTAGTTGGTTCCTCAACATACTGATCTAGAAAACTATCTTGTATACATTCCATGAACTCATCCCCTACACTATTACTGCAAATTGGTTTGCCCAGTCTATATGTAGATTAAAGTCCCCCATGATTACTGTATTACCCTTGTTACATGCGCCTCTTATGTCATGATTTATACTCTGCCCTACATTACAACTACTGTTTGGGGGCCTATAAACAACTCCCACCAATGTTTTCTGCCCTTTGCTGTTCCTTAGCTGCACCCAAACTGATTCTACTTCTTGATTCCAGAGTAACTTTCAAAACGGAATTGGATAAATACTTGAAGTGGGAAAGTTTGCAGGGCTATGGGAAAGAGTGGTGGAGTGGGACTAATAGGTAGCTCCTTCACAGGCACGATGGGTCGAATGGCCTCCTGTGTTGTGAGATTCTATGAATTTAATTCCTTGTCAGCAACTCTTTGGCGACAATTTTCTCAAGGGAGGCATGTTGAGGGCAGGGGGCCTCCGAGGCGGGCAGGAAACCCGGGAGGCTGGTTTCCCACAGGCCCTGCTGATTTTAACAGCAGGGCCTGATTTGAACGCGCGGCCCCGGATTCCCGCCCGCAGCCAGCCAGATTGAGAGGCTGGCTGGCTGCGGGCAGAAAGGCCACAGAAAAGAGGGGCCAGTCCCGGCAAGGAAGGTGGTCGGCAATCAGCCGGGGTCGGGGATCAGGGGGTGGAGGTGATTGAGGATTGACCGGGGCCGGGGACGGGGGGGTCGGGAGAGGATCGGCAGGGGTCTGGGATCGGTGGGGGGAGAGTATCGGCAGGGGTTGGGGATTGGGGGGAGAGCATCGGCAGGGGTCGGGGATTGGGCGGGGTGTGTCAGCCAGGGATCGGGGGTGAGGGGTTTCGGCCAGGGATCGTGGGGGGAGAGAGGATTGTGGCCGGCTTCATCATCAACATTGGGAGGGGGGCCGGGGGTTTGGCGTGGAGGCCTGGGGAGTTGATCAGAGGCCTCGTGGGGGTTATCCGATCATGGTGGTTGAGTTAGGTAGGGTCCCTGGATCGAGGAGGTAGGTATAAAGCCACTTACCTCCTGGATGCAGCAGTCCCCGCCTCTGTTTTACTGCCGGGTTTCAAGAATTATGTGAAACCCGTCCACAGGCAGTTAAAGACAAAGTGGAAGGGGAAAAAGAGAGGACATGTTTATTGGCAACATCAAAAGCTCTGATTGGTCCCTTTGGATGACAAGTCCTGATTGCTGATTGGTCCCTTGGAGGACAAGATACACCCAGCAGTTTCTCTGGAATGTGTAATTATATCCTCCCTGCCTACGTAATCAATTACTTTGCAAAGTGTAATTCGAGCCATTCTGACTGTATACTCCAGACAGAACCGAGCTCACTTGGAACAGACAGGGTTCACCCTCGAGGGTTAAGAGCTTCTCCCACCCGCAAACAAGTTCCTGCCCACCCCCCCACCAAGTTCCTGACATACTCCCCCACCACCCACCCCCCCCGCCCATGTTCCTGACCTACTCTGCCCCCGCCCAAGTGCCTGACCTTCCCCCCCCCCCAAAACCCGGCCTAAGTTCCTGACCTCCACCCTCCCACCCTGGCTTCCTGACCTCCCCCCCCCCCCCGGGTTCCTGACATTCTCCCCCTGCCCAAGTTCCTTCCCCCCCAAGGATTTATGACCTTCTTCCCCAACAGGTTTCTGACCTTCTCCCCCCCCCCACCCCCCCTAGATGGGGCATTGTGTGAGGGTCACGGATTGTTAACAGGTTTATTGGGTATGAAGTGAATAGTGACAGTGTCGTGGCTTCCGGATTTCATCCAGTCCAATGATATCACTTGCCACGAACGCGCCGAGCTGTCTGAGAAATCAACTAGGTGTAGGGGGAGAAGAGGGAGAACGTGGTGCGGGTATTAAGGGGGTGGGGTTTGAAGAACGTGATCCGTCTTACTATCTTGATCACGTTATCGCTCTCATTCCGCCACCCTTTAGACCTGGATCACGTTCTTCCCCCATCCCCACTGTGCTCTCCGTGCTCTTTACCCCCACCCTGATTTCCTGACTTCTCTCTCTTCCCCCCCTCCGATTCCATCTCTCTCTCTCTCCGATTCCCTCTCTCTCCCTCTCTCTCCGATTCCCCCCTCTCTGATTCCCTCATTCCAATTCCCTCTCTCGCCACTCTCTCTCCATCTCTCCGATTCCCCCTCTCTCTCTGATTTCCTCTCCCTCCGATTCCCTCTCTCTCCCATCCCCTCTCTCTCCCCCATTCCCTCTCTCTCTCAGACTCCCTCTCTCTCTCCGAATCCCTCCCTCTCCCTCTCTCCTTCCGATTCCCTCCCTCTCTCTCTCTGATTCCGTCTCTCTCCCTCCGATTCCCTCTCACTCTCCCCCTCTCTCCCCATCCCCCTCCGATTCCCACTCTCTCTCCCCTCTCTGATTCCCTCTCTCTTCCTCTATCTCTGATTTTCTTTCTCTCCCCCTTCGATTCCCTCTCTTCGATTCCCTCTCCAATTCCATCTCTCTCTCTCCCCATCTCCTCCGATTCCCTCTCTCTCCCCCCTCCCTTCTTTCTCTCCGATTCCCTCTCACTCTCTCCCCCATCCCCCTCCGATTCTCTCTCTCTCCCCTTTCTCTCTGATTCCCTCTCTCTTCCTCTATCTCTGATTCCCTTTCTCTCCCCCTTCGATTCCCTCTCTCTCTCCCTCTCTCTCCCCCATCTCCCTCCGGTTCCCTCTCTCTCTCCGATTCCCTTTCTCTCTCCCTCCGATTCTCTCTCTCCCCTTCCCTCCTATTCCCTCTCTCCCCTTTCGATCCTCTCTTCTCCCCCCATCCAGCACGGATCCAGTGACGGGCCTTGTCCCACGGAGCTGAGGCTTGCGCTGCACTGCAGCCGTAACTGTGGGGTACTGCGCACGCGCGGCCTCGGTGACAGCGCGCAGAAGGGGATCGGCTGCGCATGCGCAAAGGAGGGCGTGACCAACCGCACGCATGCGCAGAAGGACACAAAAATGTTCGTGCAGATAATCACGCTGAAAAAGACGATTCCAGCTACATTACAATATTTAAATTGAGGTCTAATACAAAAAAAATACTGCAGATGCTCGAAATCTGAAATAAAAACAGAAAATGCTGGAGATACTCAGCAGGTCAGGCAGCATCTGTGAAGAGAGAAACAGAGTTAACGTTTCAGGTCAACCTTTTTTCATCGACCTGAAACGTTAACTCTGTTTCTCTCTTCACAGATGCTACCTGACCTGTTGAGTATCTCCAGCATTTTCTGTTTTTATTTTAAATTGAGGTAACGCCCCCTGGGAGCGGTTTGATCACCACACCGACTGTCCCACCTCGTCCCCCCTCCGGCAGGTTTGGGCGGGTTGGAGGTGGGATCAGGTCGGAAATCCCATTTTTAACACTTTAACTGCCCCCACGCTCCAAACTCACCCGTTTTTTTCGGGGATAAAAACCGGCCTTTATCTCTCCTGCTGAAATCATGAATATTGCAGAAAAACAAGAGTGTTTGGAATCAGCGTACTGAGGTCCAGTTCAGTTTTAACAAATACGCAGTCAGGCCATCTGTAAAAGTCATGAACACAACACAGCTGAACCTCCAACACATTCAGAGCTCAGGCTAGAGGAGCTTTGTTACTGTGCTTCCAAGTGTCTGCTGGAGTCGTGCCAGTGCTGAGCCGGTGGACAAGTCAGTCTACAATACTGTATTGGAATCAACCTACAACAATATAGATTTTGGATCTAAAATAATCCCTTAGACAATGAAGATCCAAAGTGATTCCCTGGACAATGAAGACACAAAGTGCGCCAAGTAGACTGAATCTGGATCAGGATAATGAAACAGTTTGGGTGGAGATAAGGAATAAAAAGGGGAAAAAAACACTAGTGGGCGTAGTCTATAGGCCTCCGAACAGTTGCAACTCTGTTGGACGGAGTATCAATCAGGAAACAGTTGAGGCTTGTAATAAGGGAACATCTATAATTATGGGGGATTTTAACTATCATATTAATTGGACAAATCAAATTGGGCAGGGCTGCTTTGAGGATGAGTTCATTGAGTGTATTAGGGATGGGTTTATTGAGCAGTATGTAACTCAACCGACCAGGGGGCAAGCAACCTTAGATCTGGTCCTGTGTAAAGAGACAGGATTATTTAAAAATGTTCTAGTAAAGGATCCCCTTGGAATGAGTGACCATAACATGGTTGAATTCCATATTCAATTAGAGGGTGAGAAGGTTGGATCTCAAACAAACGTGCTAAGCTTGAATAAAGGAATTGAGTAGAGTGGATTGGGAAAATAGATTAAAGGGTAAGACGATACATGATCAGTGGTGTACATTTAAGGAGTTATTTTACAACTTCCAAAAAATATATATTCCACTGAGAAGAAAAGGGTGTAAAATAAAAGACAGTCATCCGTGGCTAAGTAAAGAAATTAAGGATAGTATTCGACTAAAAACAAGGGTCTATAACGTAGCCAAATCTAGTAGGAGGATAGAGGATTGGGAAAACTTTAAAAGACAGCAAAAAATAACAAAAAGATTGATTAAGAAAGGGAAGATAGATTATGAAAGTAAACTAGCAAAAAATATAAAAACAGATAGTAAGAGTTTTTATAGTTATATAAAAAGAAAAAGGGTGGCTAAAGTAAATGTTGGTCCCTTAGAGGATGAGACCGGGAAATTAATGGTGGGAAATATGGAGATGGCAAATACACTGAATGAACATTTTGTATCAGTCTTTACAGTAGAGGACAGTAAGAATATCCCAACACTGGACAAACAGGGGGCTATAGGGGGCGGGGGGAGCTAAACACGATCAAAATCACTAAGGAAGTGGTACTCGGTAAAATAATGGGACTCAAGGCGGATAAATCACCCGGACCTGCTGGCTTACATCCTAGGGTCTTGAGGGAAGTGGCCGTAGGGATTGTGGATGCATTGGTAATAATTTTCCAAAACTCCCTGGACTCAGCAAAGATCCCGGCAGACTGGAAAACTGCTAATGTAACACCCTTATTTAAAAAGGGCAGTAGACAGAAGGCTGGAAACTATAGACCGGTTAGCCTAACAACTGTGGTAGGTAAAATTTTGGAGTCCATTATTAAAAAGACAGTAACGGGATATTTGGATAATCATAATTTAATAGGACAAAGTCAGCATGGTTTTATGAAGGGGAAGTCATGTTTGACAAATTTGCTGGAGTTCTTTGAGGAAGTAACATACAGGGTGGATAAAGGGGAACCAGTGGATGTGGTGTATTTAGACTTCCAAAAGGCACTTGACAAGGTGCCACACAAAAGATTATTGCTTAAGATAAAAAATCACGGGATTGGGGGTAATATTCTGGCATGGATAGAGGATTGGCTATCTAACAGAAGGCAGAGAGTTGGGAAAAATGGTTCATTCTCAGACTGGCAATCAGTAACTAATGGTGTTCCGCAGGGGTCAGTGCTTGGTCCCCAACTCTTTACAATCTATATTAACGATTTGGAGGAGGGGACCGAGTGTAACATATCAAAATTTGCAGATGATACTAAGATGGGAGGGAAAGTAGTGAGTGAGGAGGACATAAAAAATCTGCAAGGGGACATAGACAGGCTAAGTAAGTGGGCAGAGATTTGGCAGATGGAACACAATACTGGAAAGTGTGAGGTTATGCACTTTGGCAGGAAAAATAGTAGAGCAAGTTATTATCTTAATGGCAAGAAATTGGAAAGTACTGAAGTACAAAGGGACCTGGGGGTCCTGGTGCACGAAACTCAAAAGGTTAGTATGCAGGTGCAGCAAGTGATTAAGAAGGCCAATGGAATGTTGGCTTGCATTGCTAGGGGAATAGAATATAAAAATATGGAGGTATTGCTTCAGTTGTACAAGGTATTGGTGAGACCGCACCTGGAATACTGCATACAGTTTTGGTGTCCATACTTAAGAAAAGACATACTTACTCTCGAGTCAGTACAAAGAAGGTTCACTCGGTTAATCCCGGGGATGAGGGGGTGGACATATGAGGAGAGGTTGGGTAGATTGGGACTCTACTCATTGGAGTTCAGAAGAATGAGAGGCGATCTTATTGAAACATATAAGATTGTGAAGGGATTGGATCGGGTGGATGCGGGGAGGATGTTCCCGATGATGGGTGAAACTAGAACTAGGGGGCATAGTCTTAGAATAAGGGGATGCTCATTCAAAACTGAGATGAGAAGGAACTACTTCACTCAGAGGGTGGTAGGTCCATGGAAGATGCTGCCCCAAAAAGATGTAGAAGCTACATCATTACATAAATTTGAAACAGAAATAGACAGTTTCCTAGAAGTAAAGGGAATTAAGGGTTACGGGGAGCGGGCAGGAATTTGAACATGAGTCTGGGTTCGGATTGGTCCTGGCCCTGTGGGTAGCGCAGCGTGCCCAGGGGCCGTGTAGCCTGATCCTGCTCCTATTTCGTGTGTCCAATTCTGTTAGGTTCAGGAGATGGTTCTGTGATAGGATCAGATCAGCCATGATCTTATTGAATGGCGGAGCAGGCTCGAGGGGCCAATTGGTCTAATCCTGCTCCTATTTCTTATGTTCTCATGTTCTTATGAGATGAGGAGTATTTTTTCATGCAGCGTGTTGTTAATGTCTGGAATACACTTCCTGAAAGGGTGGGGGAAGCTCATTCAATAGTAACATTCAAAAGGGAATTGGATATATAAATGAAATGGAAAAGTTTACAGGGCTATGGTGAAAGAGCGGGGGATTGGGAATAATTGGATAGATCATTCAAAGAGCCTCCTCCTGTGCTGTGTTATTCTATGATCTATGAAATAAGTTCCTTATGAGCAACTTGTTTTGTTTCCTGCTGAAATCATGAATATTGCAGCAGAACAGGGAACAAGAGATGTTTGGCATCAGTGTTATGTGTGAGTCCCAGTTCAGTTTTAACAAACACGCAGTGAGACCGTCTGTAAAAGTCATGAAACCAAAACAACTGCACCTCCGACACATACAGAGCTGAGGCTAGAGCTGCTTTGCTATTGTGCTTCAAAGTGTCTGCTGGAGTAGGGCCAGTGCTGAGCTTGAGGACAAGTCAGTCTACAATGTGGATTGGAATTAACCTACAACATTATTGGTTTTGTGTATAAAAGAATCCCTTAGAAAATGAGGATCCAAAGTGATTCCTTCGACATTGAAGATCCAAAATTCGCCAAGTAGACTGAATCAGCTTAGCCAATCAGACGGGTTGAAGAGCAAACAGGAAGTTTAGGCGAATTAGTGATTCATGATGGAGATAATGTCATGACTTCCAACGGATCCTAATCCATTGTCCCCTGTAAATCAGTGCAGAATATATCTCAATTGGTTGGTCTTTTAGGAATTGTGTTGGGTGGAAGACTTGCTTCACTAAATAGGGTCCTTTGGTCCTTGAGCCAATATAGAATGAACATAGGAACATGGGAACAGGAGTAGGCAATTGAGCCCCTCGAGCCTGCTCTGCCATTCATGAGATCATGGCTAATCTGCAACTTAACTCCATATACCCGCCTTTGGCCCATACCCTTTAATACCTTTGGTTAACAAAAATCTATCAATCTCAGATATAAATTAACAATTGATCAAACATCAATTGCCATTTGTGGACGATAGTTCCAAATTTTTACCACTCTTTGTGTGTAGAAATGTTTCCTAATTTCACTCCTGAAAGGTCTGGCTCTAATTTGGTCTTGGCCCTAGACTCCCCAACCAGCGGAAATAGTTTCTTTCCATCTACCCTCTCTTTTCCCACTTAATATCGTGAAAACTTTGATCAGATCAACCCATAACATTCTAAATTCTAGTGATGTAATATACTTGGATATACTCGCCCATCCCTAGTTGCCCTAACTTGTGTAATCTCTCCTCGTGACTTAACCCTTGGAGTCCAGGTATCATTCTGGTAAATCTACACTGCACTCCCTCCAAGGCCAATATATCATTCCTAAGGTGTGGTGCCCAGAACATCTCAAAATACTTCAGGTGTGGTCTAGCCAGGGTTTTGTATAGCTGCAGCATAACTTCTACCCCCTTGTATTCTAGTCCTCTAGATACAAAGGCCAGAGGACTCTAGATATAAAGGCCAGAATGAACTTGTCCACTCCCGTGTCAAGGATTACCTTCCATCCATTGGGTTGATGGTGTCATCTGCTGCATCAAGAATTGTCTTCACATACAGAAACATTGGGGGGAAATTTGTTAGCGACCAGTTGGGTCACAAACATCACTTGGGCACTAAATTAACCGCCCGGCAAAAAATAGCGGCATCGTTCGTTAACTTCAGCTTTAGCATCCCAAAAGGGAGGTGGAGTGCTAATTCAAGTGCTCCACTTCCTTCTTAGAGCGCTAACCCCGAATATTGGGGTAGTGCGTACTGCAGCACTATGCACTGGGCCACGTAGCGCTGCCACATGACAGGGCTCTTCCCCTCATTAAAGGGGAGGGCCCAAGCCCACAACTCTGCGAGGCCCTACCTGGACCACCGGGGAGTGGGATGCCGTGCCAGCCGCCCGGCACTCAAGAGGCGTGCCAGGCTCCCAGATCGCAGCACGGACCCCGCGTTCAAAGATGCAATAGGCCGCGACAAGATAGTCGGCCGATTTTGTTTCCCCCCCTGCTTGCCACCTTCCCCTTTACTTAGCGCCCCGCATGTCTCCTGCCGCTCCATTCCCACTCCCTGAATCGGTTGCTGTCATTGTCCGCCGCTGATTCAGGGGGCATGGGCCAATTTTGCAGGCGGGGCGAAAACGGGGTGCTGCGCACAGTGATGACGTCATCGTCGCCTGCACCGCCGAGCGGGGCGCTACCGGTTACCCCCGCTGCTAAACTACCGCTGAATTTAGCGGGAGTTGATGCCGGCACCTCGCCCCGGCGAAAAGTCGTTTGTTCCGCCGAGAGGTGCAAATGAATCGAATTTCTAGGCCATTGTGTGCTGAGGAAAAGGCATCAACATAGGTGGGCGTGTCATTCAAGGGCAACGTGACTATGAGTCTGTCCTACATGTGGGTTCACTATAATACTGATTGCCCAAATCTTCCTCCCCAGTAATCCTCTCCAATCGCAGAACATGAGCAGGAATGTGGGATTAGGTTGGATAGCTCTTTCGACCGGCACAGACACGATGGGCCGAATGGCCTCCTTCTGTGCCGTAAATTTCTATGATTCTATGATGTGCAGTGTTTTATATTCATTCTTGGATTACTTTGCCTCAGCATTTGCCAGGGAGACGAACAGGACGGACAAGACATTAGAAGAAAAGATCAAAAAAGATATCAAGACATTTAAGATAGAAAGCGGTGGGGTGGGGTGGGGGTGGGGGGTGGGGAGGGGTTTGGGTGGTGGGCGGGCTGATGGGGGAAGAGCTAATTGATAATGTAGTCAAACACACAAAGGATAAACCCCTGGTCTGGATGGAATGCATCCTCCCATCCTCCCATAAAATCAGTTCGGAAGCGACAGCAGACACACTATTTTATGTACATATATATATATATCTATATATATATAAAATGATTAGAAAGGGGATTAGCGCCAGAGAACTGGTGGATAGCTAATGTTATTCCTATATTTAAATATGAATATAGAACAAGTCCAGGGAACTATGGAACAGTTAGCTTAACGTCGGTGGTAGGAAAGATAATGGAATCTTTACTCAAAGATGTAATAGAAATATGTCTAGAAACGAAAAATATAATAGAGAATGCATTTCAAAAGAGATCATGCTGGACCAAACTTTTAAATTCTTTGAAGAAGTAACAGAAGGAGTAGATATGATCGTGTAGTAGATGTAATATACTTGGATATAATCGCCCATCCCTAGTTGCCCTAAGAAGATGGTGGTGGTGGACCTTCTCCTTGAACCGCTGCAGTCCTTGTGCTGAAGGTGCTCCCACAATGTTTTTAGGTCGAGAACTCCAGGATACTGATTCAGCGACGATGCAGCAATGGTGATAAATGCCCAAGGCAGGATGTTGTGTGACCTGGAGGTAATGCGCAACCCATCACATTGCTGCTCGTATCCTTCTGGGTGCTGGAGGTTACAGGGGAGGGATGTGTTGTCAACGTAACCTTGGAGAGTTCCTTGTTTGTCATGTAGATGGTACACACTGCAGCCACTGGTTACCAGTGATGGAGGGGGTGGATAGCGAGTCCAGTTGAGTGGCAAGCCATTCAGTTCTAAATATTGATATTTTTCTCCTCAGCTGTATTGTCAGAAGAGTGGAAAGGCGACACTCCACGAGTTGTGACAGCACAGGAAGGTTTGTGTGCACAGATTCCATGTAATTACAGTTATCCATCGCGTCTGGCAAACCAACCGGAAACTGGAATCTGGTATAATAACGAGCCAAAGATATCATCGTCTGAAGCCTTTCACTCCAAGGATCACAATCACGAGTCACCACGGTTACGCCATCGTACATGGCTGACTGGAAAGCTCAAAGATGGCGACTGTTCGCTGTTTATAAACAACATCACACAGGAAGATGCAAGACCTTATTATTTCAGAATTGAATTTAACAGTGATAAGTTTAGCTACTATCCTGTAACATGGCTTCATATTTTTGGTAAGTGTTGTGTTATAATTACTCAACAATTCACGTTCAGCAGTCAATGGGAAATAACATAAACTGTGACGGTTGCATATTAATTATAAACACAGATTATTATAACGCAGTGTCTGATTATCAGTAACCTGGCAATACCTTCCAGCTCAGTCCTAAAGCAACCTCTAATACTCACTTTATTATCATTGATGAAATGTCTTGACTGTGTCCATCAATATTACCAGGTTATGGACTTCCATCTATCTCTCTAATCATGTTTAAAAGTCTTACATGTAGACAAGAGAAATAACTTGCATTTATATAGCGCCTTTCACGACCTCTGAACTTCCCAAAGCGCTTTACAGCCAAAGACATAATTTTTGAAGTGTAGTCACTGTTGTAATGTAGGAAATGCAGCATCTAATTTGTGCACAACAAACTCCTACGAACAGCAATGAGATAACTTGGCCAGGTAATCTGTTTTAGGTAATTCTAGAGAAAAGACCCCCAGCCTGTTCAGCCTTTCATAATCATTGTAACCTCTCAGTTCTGGTATCATCCTTGTAAAAGTACTTTTCTCTTGCGGGACTGTGATTTCTATTTGAACTGATGCTTCACGTTACACATCTCTAAAATAATCCTTTCTCTGTGTGTTAGATTTCACAGATAAACCCACGATATTCCCGGCTGAAATTATTGCAGGAAAGCGTGTGGACGTAAGCTGCACCTTCAACACCACGTGCAAACCAACTGACATGCCCGGGTCAGTATCAAACAGTGTAACTCAGCATGGCATCACTCTGACATATACTTCTGTTCTGACCCTGATCCCATCACTCAAACACCACGGACAGACTCTCACCTGCAGAGTCAGTTATCCATCTGTTTCATCAGAGCGGACCCTAGCACTAACTGTGCAACGTAAGTATGGGCATCCTTTATTCTACATTACCAGTAATAGTCTACACTGCACACAACAAGGTTCCACAAACTGCAATGTGGTGAAGAGCAGCTCATCTGTTTTTTACAGATAAATACTGGCCAGAGCTCTTCTTTCAATAGTGTTATGGGATCCTTTATGTCCACCTGAGGGCAGACGGGGATTCGCTTTAAAATTTCATGTGAAAGACAGCACCGACGGTGCAGTGCTCCGTCAGTGCTGCCCCTCCGACAGTGCAGCATTCCTCAGTACTGCCCTCCGACAGTGCAGCACTGCCTCCGGACTACACTAAAATGTTGGCCTGGATTACACGCTTTTTGATGAAGGAAGTTGCATTAATATCACACCTTTCACGTTGTCAGGATCTCTCGTAATGTTTTGTTAGATATTCTGGAGTGATGTATGTTGGACTTCTTGGGGAGGTAAGGGTTATCAGTGGAACTTCTTTGTATCTTAAAGCAACAGGCTTTCTGATATAAACAGGACGACTTTGATGTGTCGTGAGGAGAAGGCATTGCTTGTTTTCTGAAATGTGAAGTGCTTGTGTAAGGGAATGAGTGTTAGTAATGACGTCACCAATGAGTGGTTTAGTTTTAGGGTAATAAAACAGGGATAGCGAGTCCATTTGCTACAGATAACAGTAGGTAAAGGAAGTCTTGTTTAAGGGAAGTGGTTCTGAGGTAAACAAAAACAACAACTTGAATTTATATAGCGCCTTTAAGGGAGAAAAACATCCCAAGATGTTTCACAGGAGTATTATAAGACAAAAATTTGACACCGAGCCACATAAGGAGAAATTAGGGCAGGTGACCAAAAGTTTGGTCAAAGAGGTAGGTTTTAAAGACCCTCTTCAAGGAGAAAGGAGAGGCGGAGAGGTTTATGGTGTGAATTCCAGAGCTTAGGGCCTAGGCAGCTGAAGGCAAGGCCGCCAATGGTTAAGCGACTAAAATCAGGGATGCTCAAGAGGGCAGAATTAGAGGAGCACAGATATCTCAGGGGGAGGGGGGGGGGGTTGCGGGGCTGGAGGAGATTACGGAGAAAGGGAGGGGCGAGGCCATAGAGGGATTTGAAAACAAGGATGAGAATTTTGATATTAAGGCGTTGCTTAACTGGGAGCCAATGTAGGTCAGCGAGAATAGGGGTGATTAGTGAACGGGACTTGGTGCGAGTTAGGACATGGGCAGCCGAGTTTTGGATGACCTCAAGTTTACATAGGGTAGAACGTGGGAGGCCAGCCAGGAGTGCGTTGGAATAGTCAAGTCTAGTGGTAACAAAGGCATGAATGAGGGTTTCAGCAGCGGATGAGCTGAGGCAGGGGCGGAGATGAGCGATGTTACGGAGTTGGAAATAGGCAGTCTTAGTTATGCTGCGGATATGTGATCGAAAGCTCATTTCAGGGTCAAATACAACACCAACGTTGCGAACCGTGTGGTTCTGCCTCAGACAGATGTTAGGTAGAGGGATGGAGTCAGTGGCTACGGAATGGGGTATGTGGTGGGAACCGAAGACAATGGCTTCAGTCATCCCAATATTTAATTGACGAAAATTCCTGCTCATCCAGTACTGGATGTCGGTCAAGCAGTCTGACAATTTAGAGACCGTGGAGGGGTCGAGAGAAGTGGTGGTGAGGTTGAGCTGGGTGTTGTCAGCGTACATGTGGAAACTGACACTGTGTTTTTGGATGATGTCGCCAAGGGGCAGCGTGTAGATGGGAAATAGGAGGGGCCAAGGATAGATTGTTGGGGGATACCAGAGGTAACGAAGCTGGAGTGGGAAGAGAGGCCATTGCAGGTGATTCTCTGGCGACAATTAGATCGATAAGAATGGAACCAGGCAAGTGCAGTCACACCCAGCTGGACGACGGTGGAGAGGTGTTTGAGGAGGATGGAGTGTCAACTGTGTCAAAGGCTGCAGACAAGTCGAGGAGGGATAGTTTACCTTCCAAACTGTTTACATAGATAGTCTGTTTTCAAAGGATTTGGGAAATAGATACATATATTTTGACATTTTCCTTTGATGTAATCAAAATATGGTGCATAAAGCCGGTAAAGTCACTTTCTGTATACAGTTAAAGGCCGATCACACCTTTACTGTGCATCAATAAAGTCTGTTCCGTATACTCCACTACGAAGTCTCATGCTTACTCGAAACATGTTGTTGTGAACCAAAGGAGAAAGGATGTTGACTGCTTAACATGCTTCATAGCCAATGTAAGTTAACTGATCTTTATTTGTTTTTAGACGCACCACGGAATCTCTCCATTACTTCTCTTGCTACGATTACAGATTCATCGATCAATATAAAAGAAGGGAATTCTGCAGTGATACTCTGCTCTATTGAGAGCTTCCCAGCTTCTAACCTGACGTGGAGGCATTTTTGTGTCACAATGAACAGGAGAATTTGGAACAATGAACAGGAGAAGTTGGAACAACGAGCTGCGGTTGGCGTTTCCTCATGGTACATCCAGGACCGCTGGAGAAGATCATTGTGTGGCGAGAATGAACACGGAGCAGTGGAGAGGACCATAACCATCACTGTGGAACTTGAGTGTACAGGAACTTTCACATCTCTCTAAATGCAAAAAAAAAAAATATCTACGGGAGAATGTAGAATTTACAAAGCGAATTTGGCCGTAACTATGATGGTAGCAGCAACGACATTTCTGTGTGACTGAGGAGTCACCAGCAGTTACACACAGAGACAGAAACACATACATACAAAGGCACAAACTCACAGACGCATACACACAGACACACACGTACAAACGCAAACTCAAACTCAAACTCGTGCACAGGTACACAAACAAATACACACTCACGTACACACACGTACACTCGTGCACGTAAACAAATACACTCATATACACACTCACGTACACACACACACTTACGCACTCACACTCACACAACTATGTACACACCTATGCACACAAACACACACGCAAGAGTTGCTATTGACACCCCTAGTAATTATCGGTTGATGAGATTAGTAATGAGATAAGTGCATTTAAAATAAAAAAGGGATATATTAAATAGACTAATCAAACTTAAAGAGATAAAAACACTGTTCCAGATGGATTGCATCCAAGCACTTTAAAAGAATCTAGGGAAGTGCAGGGTCATTACTACACAAATTTAATAATTCGTTGGAAAAATGTGTAGTGCCAGAGGACTGGCAGATAGCTAACATAATACCTATATTTAAGAAGGGGGATAGAACATGTCCAGGGAATTATAGACCACTCAGCTTAACATCGGTGGTAGGAAAAATAATGGAATCCCTACTAAAGGAGTAAATAGAAGAACAGCTGGAAATCAAAAATATAATAATGAATAGTCATCATGGATTTCAAAAGGGAAAGTCTTGCTTGACCAACCTTATTGATATTTTTGAAGAGGTAACAGGGAGAGTAGACAATGGTAATGCAGTAGATGTAATTTATCTGGATTTTCAAAAGGCCTTTGATAAGGTACCCCATAATATACTGATGAACAAGTCAGAGAATGCGGAGTCCGGGGACAGGTAGCAGAATGGATTGCTGGCTGGCTTCAGAACAGAAAGCAAAGTAGGAGCAAAGGGTAGCTATTCACAGTGGCAAGAGGTGTGTAGTAGTCTTTCACAAGGATCAGTGCTGAGACCACTGCTGTTCACAATTTACATTAACGATTTAGATATTGGAATCAGAAAAACAATTTCTAAATCTGCAGATTATACCAAATTGGGAGCGATAGTCAATACTGAGGAGGACTGCAACAAATTAGAGAAGGACATTAATAAATTTGCAGAATGGGCATATAATTGCAAAATGAAGTTCAACACAGATAAATGTGAGATATTACATTTTGGTAGGAAGAAGAGGGAGGTAACTTATCACTTGGAGGTGTGAGTCTAGGTGGAGTAGAGGAACAAAGGGATCTTGGAGTACAAATACACATCATTAAAGTTGCGACACAGGTTAGCAAGGTCATAAAAAAGCAAACCAAGCACTAAGGTTTATTTCTAGAGGTATAGAATTGAAAAGTAGGGAAGTTATGCTAATCCTGAATCGAACCTTGGTTAGTCCACACTTAGAGTACTGCGTACAGTTCTGGTTGCCATATTATAAAAAGGATATAGAGTCACTGGAGAGGGTGCAGAGAAGATTTACAAGGATGATACCAGAAATGCGAGGGTATACATTTCAGGAAAGGATGAACAGGTTGGGTCTCTTTTCTCTTGAAAAAAGAAGGCAGAGGGGTGATCTAATAGAGATCTTTAAAATTATGAAAAATTTTGATAAAGTGGATACAGAGGGAATGATCGACTTGTGCAGAAGAGCATAACTAGAGGCCATCCATATAAGATAGCCACCAAGAAATCCAATAGGGAATTCAGAAGGAACTTCTTTACCCAAAGAGTGGTGAGAATGTGGAACTCGCTACCACAGGGAGTGGTTGAAGCGAATAGTTTAGATGCAGTTAACGTGAGGCTAGACAAGCATATGAGGGACAAGGGAATAGAGGGTTTTACTGATAGATTTAGATGAGGAAAGACGGGAGGAGGCTCGAGTGGAGCATAAACGCCGGCATGGAGAGGTTGGTCCGAATGGCCTGTTTCTGTGCTGTATATCCTATGTAATCCTATGTAATCCAGTTGCTCCCGAGCGTGAATCTGCTCAGTTAGTCTTTGCTGCAGATCAGAATCTGAGCGATGGACTATCGATCATTTCCTCCCAGATCAGAGAGGACATGTGACCACTCCTGGAATCTTCAGTGAGACAACCAATCAGAAAGCGACCTCTGAGCGTGACTGAGAATGTGGTTTACATTGAAAAATCTTACATATTTGGATATTACATATATAGATACGTATCACTTCTCAAGTTCAGAATAAGTATAAGTACATCGGAGCACCATTCTGAAATTGTACTGCAGTAATTAGTGGCAGTTTTTACAAGTAGAGACTCCAATGAGCGGAAAGTAGGATTGATTGCAACTGGAATCATTTTGAGTGTTGAACTGGCTGATTCTTAATCTTCAAGTGTGTGAGAAAGTAAGAGTAAAGATTTAATTTATTTTTTTGAAAATCCTTACTTCATTCTTCTCTCCTTAATGAAAGAACTTGCATTCAGTTTCTGGTGCAGACACGATGGGCCGAATGGCCCCCTTCTATGCTGTTAATTTCTCTGACTATGATTTATACAATACCTTTCATGGGCTTAGAACGTCCAAAAATGCTTTACAGCCAAATAAATACTTTTGAAGTGTAGTCACTGTTGCAAACTAGCAAAATTCGGCAACCAATAGGCACACAAAAATCTCCCACAAACGGCAATGAGATAAATGATCAATTCATGTGTTTTTCTTGATGTTGGCTGAGGGATAAATATTGGCCCCAGGACACCGGGGGGAGCTCCCCTCCTCTTCTTCCAAATAGTGGCCGTGGGAACTTTTACGTTCACCTGAGAGGGCAAACAGAGCCTATGTTTAAGGTCTCATCTGAAGGACGGCACCTCTGGCAGTGCAGCGCTCACTCAGTACTGGCACTGGGAGTGTCGGCCTGGATTATAAAGTGCTTTGGGACGTCCTGAGATCGTGAAAGGCGCTATAGAAATGCAACTCATTCTTTTTATCTTTGTTTCATGGATTCAAACCCCACCCTAAACCTTAGTGCATAAAGTGGGTCAGGAGTGGCCGACCTTTCAAAGGTTGAGAACTAGAACTAAATGATATACTTATAAACGTATAGTATAGTAACATGCAGAAACACAGTCTCACTGCTAACACAGCTACTGCTGGAGAATCAAGCAATACTTTTGAAGCTAGCACACAAAGTGGCTTTTGAAGTGTTTTATTCCCAGCTGTGGTCTTGGAATTAGGATTGCACGCTCTCCTGCCAGTCTCTCTCGTTCCCTTCCACTTTCTCTGCCTCATTCAGCCTCTCTTCTCTCTTATGCTCTCCCTCTCATCCTCTCTCTCCTTTCACATTGTCCACTCTCTCACATTTTGCAAGGGTTCTGGGCAACATCCGCTTCTTCAGGGAAGCCCCTTCGTCCCCTGGAGTGAGCATTGAATCAAAATTCCATGCTGCTCAGCTTTACACTGGACTATTGTCACAGTGCCAGGACACAAAGAGTTAACAGTTTTCTTTCAACACAAGACTGTGATGCTTCTTTTCAACAAAATGATGTTTGTTCACTAGTTCCCGCTTCCTGATTTGATTCACAGTGACACAACAACACTTTCTAATTAAATCCACAGAGGGAGCAGCACAGGAAGAGGCCATTTAGCCCAAGCAGTGCGTGTCAGCAACTATTCCCCAGACGAGAAGTCAGACAGGCCCTCGGTAAGTAACGTAATGATTGTAATTCACTTCCAGGACCAACGTCGTCCTTTGTTGGTGTTGAGAATTTATAAAGACAGATTCCAATGATTGAAACCTTCTAAAGATTTCTACTATTTATTCAGAGGTGGGTTTAGGACCCAAGTCTGTCGTGCAGGACTTCTTTCTAATTCAAGGGCCGAGTGAAGTCCAGCGACTTAAGCTCCGTATTCGAGGCCAACACT
Source organism: Squalus acanthias (assembly GCA_030390025.1). NCBI lineage: Eukaryota > Metazoa > Chordata > Chondrichthyes > Squaliformes > Squalidae > Squalus > Squalus acanthias. The sequence goes on from CM059441.1 coordinate 63,858,554, forward strand.
CCCAGCACAGTGCTGAGGGACGCTGCACTGTCAGGGGGCAGTACTGAAGGAGCACTGCACTGTCGGAGGTGTCGTCATTCGGATGAGAGCTTAAACCAAATCCCCATCTGCATTACTATTCCACTTCTCTCCCTCCATCCCTGCTTCTCTCATTCCTATCTTTCATAATGTAATCCTTCCTTGCCTCCCTCCCACCTTGCTTCCTTCCTTCCATTCCTCTCCCTTTACTCCTTCCTTCCATCCCTCCCTCATTCCTATCTTCCTTCCTACACTCTTGTCCCCTTGGATTGGAAATGTCACTCCATTATCTAAGAAGGGTAGGAGAAATAAATTTGGAGATTATAGGCCTATTAGTCTAACGTCTATTGTGGGGAAGTTACTAATATCTGTTATCAGGGAGAGAGTGACTGAGCACTTGGACAAATACGAACAGATCAGAGAGAGCCAGCATGGATTTGTAAAGGGTAAATCATGTCTAACGAACCTAGTTGAATGTATTGAGGAGGCAACTAATTAAGGGTAGCGGAAATCTGTAACTCACTCCCCTAAAAAGCTGTTGAGAGTGGAGGTCAATTGAAAATGTCAAAACTGAGGAATTTTGTTAGGCAAGGATATTAAAGGTTATGGAAACAAGGCGGAAAGATGGAGTTAAGTTACAGCTCAGCCGTGATCTAATTGAATGGCGGAACAGGCTTGAGGGTTTGAATGGCCTCCTCCTGTTCTTATATTCCAAAACTGATCAGTATCAGTAATCAAATGCAACATTCTTCAGTATCAATAATCAATGGCACCAATTGTGGGTGGACTTTTCTTATTGGACTCAAAAATACCAAAACGAGATCATGCTGATTGCCACTCGACTCACTTCCTTTTCTATTACAAAAGAAAGAGGAGGAAGACCTAGAAATCAAATCTAAGCGTCACATCAATTCATGTAAAGATCATGATATTTACGAAAACTGCAAGTTTGATGAGAGTCCTGTGTATGTGAATGTAGAATCTGAGCAAGAATGAGAAACACGTACTCTGGGAACAGCACAGAAGAGAATTATTAAAAACTCCACTTTATCTTCCGAGAAACTACAGGACTTCAACGCCAAACCCCCCACACCCGCAGGAAAAAAAAATTGGTAATAAACTTCTTGGCATAATCTGATGCAGTTTCGTAGAGCTGATGTTATCTCACAAATGTAAATGATGATATAGCCCACATCATTCTCACTGGGTTTAATTGAGTGCGTCCTCCTTCAGGAATGCCCCTCACTTTTGGAGTATTCCTTCTCTCCACTGTGATTATAAATGTCTTTAGGTATTGATCGATATTCCACCAGGACAGAACATATAAATTCAATCCCGTGTGTGCGTGTTTAAGGCAATTTTTATTTTGTTATTCTCTTTCCTGTCTGTGAATGTTTACAGAATGGTCGTTACCAAGTGCAGACTTCAGGGGAAGCAGGGTTAGAGCATAATTGGGCCTGGGCAGATCGGTATAATTTACTCACCATTTTAAAGTCATGCATTTTCTGCATATTTTCATGCGATACTTTGATTTTATATTATCATTCATAGTTAAATAGAAAAACGAGCAGCAATCTGGGAAGGAGGGACATAGATTAGGCTGGAGAATTGTGAGATTCTCTGCAGTACAGACTGAGGAACTGGGAGACACGAAACAGGTGCTCCAGCACCACCAATGGTGGACGGGTGTAATTACAACCTGACATGTTTACATAGGCAGTTCCCATTGTAAATATGGACGGAGGAATTTATGATGGGGAAAGTTGCGTGCAGATGTAGGTTTTTTTATATATCATAGATGGATAAAACAGATTTTATTACAAAATGAACTACAGCTACAATAAACAACTATTTTAATATTTCAATCTTTGTAAGTACAATTAGCAACTGCTGTGATGGCTCAATGGAACGAAGTGGTGTGACATAGAATGCAGAGGCAAAGCTCCTAGATCCTGGTTCTGGTCTGTGTTCGATTAAAAGATCTCGACCAGAAGCTTGGGTCAAGGAGTGGGAAAGTAAGTAACGCTCCTTCTTGTGATCTTGAACCAGTGACTTCCTCTGTTATGCGTGAGTTGAGTGAAGACAGATTTGGATTAGGTGTGCTGCCCTCCATGGTCAAAAAGCCCATCTGTCCACAAACGTGCAGAATGGCAAAACATTTCTGAATTTTGGTTGAACTTCAGTTGCCTCCAAAGAACAGGAGGGGGCCCATTCAACCCCTCTAGCCTGTTACATAGGAACAGGAGGTGGCCCATTCAGCCCCTCGAGCCTGTTACATAGGAACAGGAGGAGGCCCATTCAGCACCTCACACCTGTTACATAGGAACAGAGCGAGGTCTTTCAGCCCCTCGAGCCTGTTACATAGGAACAGGAATAGGGCATTCAGCCCCTCGAGCCTGCGCCACCGCTCAATTGGATCATGGCTCATTTGTACCTCAACTCCATTTACCTCCCTTTGTTCCTTATCCCGGTTTCCTCTTTCTAATCGAAACGTCAATCTATGTTGCGGCAGTTGTGGTCCAGTGTATTTAGTACTCGCTCTCTCGCCCTCTAACCTCCAGGTCAGAAGTTTGTGGGTTCAAATCCTACTCTAGAGACTTCAACACATACGCTGCACTCCACAGTGCCAATACTGAGGGAGCACTGCACTGTCGGAGAAGCAGTACTGAGGGAGTGCTGCACTGGTGGAGGGGCAGTACTGAGGGAGCGCTGCACTAGCGGAGGGGCAGTACTGATGGAAAGCTGCGCTGTCGGAGTGGCATTACTCAGGGCATGCTGCACTGGTGGAGGGTCAGTACTGAGGGAGCACTGCACTGATGGAAAGGCAGTACTGAGAGAATGTTGCACTGGCGGAGGGGCAGTACTGAGGGAGCGCTGCACTGACGGAGGGGCAGTATTGAGGGAGTTGCTGCACTGTCGGAGGTGCCTTCTTTCAGATGAGACATTAAACGGAGGCCCTGTCTGCTCTCAGGTAGACGTAAAGGTTCCCACTGCCACTATTGGAAGAAGAGCTGAGAAGTTCTCCCCAGTGTCCGGAGATCAATATTTATCCCTCAACCAACATCACTAAAAAGCAGGTGATCAGGTCATTATCACATTGCTGTTTATTTGGAGTTTGCTCTGCGCAAATTGACTGCTGCGTTTCCAACATTACAACAGTTGGGAACATCGTTTACTTTTACTACTCTCTTCCTTTTTACATACTTGTAGAAGCTCTTACAATCTGTTTTTACATTTCTTGCTAGTTTACTTTCATATTCTATTTTTTCACTTTTTATCAATCTTTTGGTTATCCTTTGCTGCTTTCTAAAACGTTCCCAATCATCAGGCTTACTTTAGTTTTTCACGACATTAAAATCCTCTCCTTTTAACCTAATACTGACCTTAACTTCTTTAGTTCGACACGGATAGATCGCTTTTACAGTGGAGTTTTTATATCTCAATGGAATGTATATTCGTTAATAATTTTGAAATATTTCTTTAAATGTTTGCCACTGCTTATCTACCATAATACCTTTTAATCTATTTTCCCAATCTACATTAGCCAACTCGCTACTCAAACCTATGTAATTGGCTTTACTTAAGTTTAAGACTCGAGCTTCGGCTTAGGTATGTCACTCTCAAACTTAACGTGAAATTCTATCATATTATGATCACTCTGCACCATATGATCCTTTACTATGAGATTACTAATTAACCCTGTCTCAATACACAATACAAGATCTAAAATAGCCTGTTCGCTGGTTGGTTCCATAATGAATTATTCTAGGAAACAGTCTCAAATGCATTCCTTGAACCCATCCTGCAGACTACCTTTTCAAATTTGAATTGTCTAGTCCATATGAAGATTAAAGTCCCCACGATTATTGCATTATCTTTGTTAGAAGCTCCTATTATTTGTTGATTAATACTCCGTCCAATTGTATAGCTTCTGTTGGAGGCCTATAAACTATTCCCACCAGTTTTTTGTGCACCTTGTTATTGTTTATCTCCACTCGTACTGATTCTACTTCCTGGTCTTCCAATCCAAGATCCGTTCTCAGAATTGCCCTTATGTCATCCTTTATTATCAGAGCTACTCCCTTCTTTGCCATTCTGCCTAACTTTTTGAAACGTCAAGTACCCTGGAATATTTAGTTCCCAACCTTGGTCACCTTGCAAGAATGTCTCTGTAATTGCTATTACATCAAACCAGTTTATCTCTATTTGTGTCACTAGTTCATCCATCTTGTTGTGAATGTTTCAAGCATTCAGATAAAGAGCCTTTAATTTTAATTTTTTACCATTATTCCCTGGTTTGATCTTATTTGCTGTTGCACAATTACCGTTAAACTCTCTCACTACACTGCTCTATTGCATTGACCTTTCTCTTAAGATTTCTAAGTTTTCCCTCACACTCTTTACAGTTTAAAGCCCTATCTACTGCCCTTGTTGTTTGATTCGCCAGGACACTGCTCCCAGCCGAGTTTAAGTAGAGCCCATCTGAACAGAACAGCTCCCTCTTTCCCCAGTACTGGTGCCAGTGCCCCATGAATCAAAACCCCTTTCTTCCACACCACACTTTGAGCCACTCTCTGATCTGAGTGACCTTATGCCAATTTTCACGTAGATCAGGGAGTAATCCATGAGATTATTACCCTTGAGGTTCTGCTTATTAATTTAGACCCTAGCACCTCAAACTCCCTCAGCAGGACCCCATTCTTAGTTCTACATAGAAACATAGAAGAGAGGAGCAGGAGTAGGCCATTCGGCCCCTCGAGCCATTTCCGCCATTTAATGAGATCATGGCTGATAATACAAATTCAGTACCCTGTCCGGGCTTTCTCCCCATATTGCTTGATCTCATTAGCCTTAAGAAATATATCTAACTCCTTCTTGAATATATGTAATGAATTTGCCTCAACTGCCTTGTGTGGTGGAGAATTCCACAGGTTCACCACTCTCTAGGTGAATAAATTCCTCCTCATCTCAGTCCTAAATGGCATATCCCTTATCCTTAGACTGTGACCCCTGGTTCTCTACTCCCCCACCATCGGCAACATCCTTCCTGCATCTAGTCTGTCTAGTCCTGTTAGAATTTTATAAGTTTCAATGAGATCCCCTCTCATTCTTCTAAACTCTAGCGAATATAAGCATAATCGACCCAATCTCTCCTCCTACGTCATTCCTGCCATCCCAGGTATCAGTCTGGTGAATCTTCGCTGCACTCTCTCCATGGCAAGAACATCCTTCCTCAGATAAGGTGATCAAAACTGCACACAATACTCAAGGTGTGGTTTCACCAAGGCCCTGTACAACTGCCGCAAGACATCCTTGCTCCTGTACACAAATCCTCTCGCTACGAAGGCCGAAATACCATTTGCCTTCTTAACCGCCTGCTGCACCTGCATGCTTACCTTCAGCGACTGGTGCACAAGGACACCCAGGTCTCGTTGCACTTCCCCTTTTCCCAATCTATTGCCGTTCAGATAATGATCTGTCTTCCTGTTTTTGCCACCAAAGTGGATAACCTTGCATTTATCCACATTATACTGCATTTGCCAAGCATCTACCCAATCACACAATCTATCCAAATCGTACTGGAGTTTCTCTGCATCCTCCTCACAGCACACACGCCCACCTAGCTTTGTGTCGTCTGCAAACTTGGAGATATTGTCCCAAAAATTCGGCCCTTCCCGGGCGAGTACGGACTGTGTCATCACCCGTATTGCTTCCTGAAATGCTGGTTTCCTGCATGCACTGCGCATGCATGGGTAACCGGAACTTCCGGTATGGTGAAGGGGGCGGTTCCTAGGTGAACGGCGTGCGCGCTAGAGGCTGAGTGCACACAGCACACTTAGGGGTAAAAATTCAGTTGGTTGCGCCTCCCGTTAGCGCCTTAAGAGGGCGCTAATGGGGCGCAAAGCCGCTAACGCCCGTGCGCAGCGATGTTTGCGCCGCTCGGGAACTTAACTTGACATTGTGCGGCGGCGCTAAAACTTACCGCTGCGACCACCTGCGCGCGCAGATTGTGACGTCATTCCATGGTGCAACGCCCTTGTGGCGCCCCGGAGTGGAAATTGAGTGGCGCCCCCTGCCTTACCGCCTGGCGCTTCCAACGACCAGAAGACTGGAACGCTATCAATCGCTGTGGGGCTGGGGGTTGGGGGGGCGCTATTTAAAGGGGGCCTCTTCCTGTCTTTTATTGTTGGTGGCATTTTTGAACTACGCATTCTGAGAGAGAGAGAGAGAGACTTCTGGAGAGATTCAACGTTGTGTGAAGGAGTTTTGGGTACTGAGCAGCACTTTGCAGGTTCATTTTGATTTGCCCTTCCTTGTATCGATTTAGCAGAGACTGTGGGAGCTGCACTCTGAGCTCTTTGCCTGGTACTCTCCATTGTTCTTTCCAGCACATTTGATGTGCAAGTCTCTCCAGGCCGAGATTCAAGGCTGCAATGAACAGGATGTGGATGGAAAGCAAGATTAACCATCCCCTTTAAGAACTGGCCCGTGCCATTGTGTGTGTGTTCCATTGCTGACTGACATTACATGAGCTTCGCCAGTGCTCTGAGTTAGCGCCTCACTGCTCGGCCTTTGCGCCTTAAGACAGGTGTGCAGCGCCTGCTTTAGCGCTCCACTCACCTCCCGGGGCGGTAAAAGTGAAGTTTCCAGTCAGTGCCGATAATTAGCGCCAGGCGCTAATATTTGCGTCCAGACGATATTTGCGCCCCAAATGGGGCGCGACCTAATTTCTACCCCTTAGATTTTTTTTTGAGGTTTCTACACGAGGTTGAGTATGGAAGATACTACGCTAATGAAAAGGAAGCACAAGACCCGTTTTGAACAAGGTAAGTGGTTAATTAAGTATAATTTTAAATTTTTTTCAACAGCTTTGTCTTTTTTAGATACTTTAAAGAAAGTTAAGTTTATTTTTAAAACTTTTAAAAAGTATTGTAATTTTTTCAAAAATTTAAATTTTTGTTTAAAGTGGTTAATTTATTTAACTATAGTTATTTTATAAATGTGATGGTTTTATTTTAAAATTTATTTTAAATTTAGCTGTTCTTTTGGGGCCGATTTCAATTCACAGATTTGACAGGTCTCCTGTCAAATCTATGAATGAAAGATGGTCTGCTGCCATTGGCTCTCCATGGCCCACGTGATCCCAGGGGTCGCATCGCACTAACTGCGCCCCTGGAACACGCAAGCACTGCACGCCGGCAGTTGGGAGAGGCCCAGGAACCGAAGTTCCCGTGGGCCCAAAACACAACGGCAGGCGCGGTAGGTAAGAGCACGTGTGATCCTTACCCCCGCGGCAAGCTAGCCACATGAATCTCAGGGCCATTACATCTAGTTCCCTCGTCTAGATCATTTATATATATTGTGAATAGCTGGGGTCCTAGCACCGATTCCTGAGGTACCCCACTAGTCACTGCCTGCCACACGGAAAAAGACCCGTATTTTCCAAATCTTTGCTTCCTGTCTGCCAACCAGTTCTCTATCCAAGACAGCTCCTTACCCCCAATCCAATGCGCTTTAACGTTGCATGCTAATCTCTTATGCGGGACCTTGTCGAAAGCCTTCTGTAAGTCCAAAAACATCACATCCACTGGTTCTCCCTTATCTATTCTACCAGTTACATCCTTAAAAAATTACAGTAGATTAGTCAAGCATGATTTACCTTTTGTAAATCCATGTTGACTTTGTCCGATCCTGTCACTGTTTTCCAACTGCTCTGCTATTACATCTTTTATAATGGACTCTAACATTTTCCCCACTACCGATGTCAGACTTACCTGTAATTCCCTGTTTTTCTCTACAACCTTTTTAAATAGTGGGGTTACATTAGCTATCCTCCAATCCATGGGATCTGTTCCAGAGTCCATAGAATTTTGGAAGATGACCAGCAATGCATCTACTATTTTAGGGCCACTTCCTTAAGTACCCTCGGATGTAGATTATCAGGCCCAGGGGATTTATCGGCCTTCAATCCCTGGCAATTTCCCTAACACCATTTTCTACAAATACTGATTTCATTCAATTCCTGCCTCTCATTAGACCCTCTGTTCCCCAGCATCTCTGGGAGGTTATTTGTGTCTTCCTTTGTGAAGACAGAACCAAAGTATGTATTTAATTGTTCAGCCATTTCTGTGTTCCCCATTATAAATTCCCCTGATTCTGACTGCAAGGAACCTACGCTTGACTTCACCAATCCTTTTCTCTTCACATATCTATAGAAGCTTTTACAGTCAGTTTTTAAGTTCCCTGCAAGTTTACTCTCATAATCTATTGTCCCCCTCTTAATTAATCCCTTTGTCGTCCTTTGCTGAATCCTAAACTGCTCCCAATCCTCAGGTTTGCTGCTTTTTCTGGCCAAATTATATTTTCTCTCCGTTGGATGTTATGCTATCCCTAATTTCCCTTGTTAGCCATGGTTGAGGCATTATTTTTTGTTTTATTTTTATTCCAAACAGGGATGAACAAATTCTGTAGTTCGTCCATGCGATCTTTAAATATTTGCCATTGCCTATCCACCGTCAACCCTTTAAGTAACGTTCCCCAATCCATCCTAGCCAACTCGTGCCTCATACCCAAGTAGTTTCCTTTATTTAAATTCAGGACCCTAGTCTCTGAGTTAACTAATTCACTCTCCATTTCAATGAAGAATTCTATCATATTATGATCGCTCCTCCCCAGGGGGCCTCGCACAACAAGATTGCTAATTAATCCTTTCTCATTACATAATACCCAGTCTAAGATGGCCTGATCTCCAGTTGGTTCCTCGACATATTGGTCCAGGAAACCATCCCGTATAGTCTCTCAGAATTCCTCCTCCACAGTATTATTACTAATTTGGTTAGCCCAATCTATATGTAGATTAAAGTCACCCATGATAACTGCTGCGCCCTTATTGCACGCGTCTCTAATTTCCCATTTAATGCCATCCCCAACCTCAGCATTACTCCTTGGGGGTCTGTATAAAACTCCCACTAACGTTTTCTGCCCCTTGGTATTTCTCAGCTCTGCCCATACAGATGCCACATCATCAGAGCTGATATCCTTCTTTACTATTGTGTTAATCTCCTCTTTAACCAACAATGTTACCCCAACTGCTTTTCCTTTTTTCCTGTCCTTCCTGAATATTGAATACCACTGGATGTTGAATTCCCAGACTTGTTCATCCTGGAGCCATGTCTCCATAATCCCAATTATATCATATCCATTTACATCTATTTGAGCAACTAACTCATCCACCTTATTACAAATGCTCTTTGCATTAAGACACAAAGCATTCAGTCTTGATTTTTTAACACTCTTCGTCCTTTTAGAATTATTATTTACTGTGGCCCTGTTTGATTTACACCCTTGATTTCTCTGCCTTCCACTTTTGCTTTTCTCCTTCCTGTCTTTTGTTTCTATCATTGCTTCCCTTTCCTCTGTCTCCCTGCACATGTTCCCAATCCCCTGCCATTTTAGTTTAAACTCTCCCCAACAGCACTAGCAAACACTGCACCTAGGACATTGGTGCCGGTCCCGCCCAGGTGCAAACCGTCCAGTTTGTACTGGTCACACCTCCCCCAGAACCGATTCCAATATCCCAGGAATTTGAATCCCTCCCCCTTGCACCATTCCTCTAGCCACGTATTCATCTGAAATATCCTTCTATTTCTACTCTGACTAGCACGTAGTACTGGCAGCAATCCTGAGATTACTACCTTTGAGGTCCTATTTTTAAATTTACCTCCTAACTCCCTATATTCAGCTTTTAGGACCTCATCCCGTTTTTTACCTATATCGTTGGTACCTATATGCACCATGACAACTAGCTGTTCACCCTCCCCCTCCAGAATGCTCTGCAGCCGCTCCGAGACATCCTTGACCCTTGCACCAGGGTGTCAACATACCATCCTGGAGTCTCGTTTGCGGCCGCAGAAACGCCTATCTATTCCCCTTACAATAGAATCCCTTATCACTATAGCTCTCCCGCTGTTTTTGCTCCCGTCCTGTGCAGCAGGACCATCCATGGCGCCAGGAATTTGGCTGCTGTTGCCTTCCCCCGATAAGCCATCCCCCTCAACAATATCCAAAGTAGTATATCTGTTTGAAAGGGGGATGGCCGCAGGAGACCCCTGCACTAGCTGCCTGCGCCTACTACTCTGCCTGGTGGTCACCCATTCCCTTCCTGCCTGTGCAGCCTTTACCTGCGTTGTGACCAACTCCCAAAAGGTGTTATCCATGATTTGCTCAGCATCGCGAATGCTCCAGTATCTATCCATTCGCAGCTCCAAAGCCGCAATGCGGTCTGTCATTAGCTGCAGCTGGATACACTTCCTGCACACATGTTCGTCAGGGACACAGGAAGTGTCCCTGATTTCCCACATAGTGCAGGAGGAGCATGCCACGGGGCCGAGCTGTGCTGCCATGACTTACCCATTAATTAATTCAAATTAAATTAATTCAAATCAATACCACTAATTACACGACAATTAAATGATATACTCAAGGGCACTTGTTTACCAGCACTCCCCGCTACACAACAGAGACTCTAGAAAATATAAACTCAAACAATTAAGTTTGGAAAAAAGCGAGAAAGAGAAAAATACTCACCTACCAATCACTTACCTGCTTTCTGGTGAACCTATGTCGTTGGTTCCTACATGGACGAAGACAACTGGATCCTCCTCCTCAAGCTCCAAGTTCATTTCCAGCCACGAGACGATATCCTTAACCCTGGCACCTGGTAGGGAACACAGCCTTCATGACTATCTTTCGTGGTTGCAGAGAACTCTATCTATCCCCTGACTATACTGACCCCTAACACCAGCACATTCCTTTTTTCTCCCCTCAACTTGGATGGCTCCCTGTACGAAGGTGCTGTGGTCAGTTTGCCCATCCTCCGTGCAGTCCTTTTTCTTAACCATACATGCAGCAAATACCTCATACCTGGTGGACAAGGCCTAGTGCTGAGGCTCCTCCATCACTACATCTGGGTCCCCATACCTGCCTGACTCGCAGTCACAACCTTCTTCCCTGACCATTTAATAACTCTAAAATGCTGCTTAACCTAAGGCGTGTGACTGCCTCCTGGAACAAAGGAACATAGGAACATAGGAACAGGAGTCCCTTGAGCTTGTTCCGCCATTCAATGAGATCATGCCTGATATGCGACCTAACTCCATATACCCGCCTTTGGCCCATATCCCTTAATATCTTTAGTTAACAAAAAGCGATCAATCTCTGATTTAAAATTAACAATTGATCTAGCATCAATTGCCGTTTGTGAAAGAGAGATCCAAACGTCCACCACACTTTTAGTGTAGAAGTGGTTCCTAGTTTCACTTCTGAAAGGTCTGGCTCTAATTTTTAGGCTATGCCCCTAGTCCTAGCCCAACTAGCAGAAGTAGTTTCTCTCTATCTACCCGATCTGTTTCCCTTAAGTGTTCAGGTAATTCTCCCACTTCCTGATGCATCGCAGTGTCTGCAGCTCGGACACCAGCTCAACAGCTCTGAGCCGAAGTTCCTCAAGTTGCAGACACTTACCGCAGATGTGGTTGCTTAGGATCTCGCTGGTCTCCACAAACTCCCACATGCTGCAGTTACGACACACCACCTGCCCTGCCATCGCTATAGAACCTTGTTTTATTTATTTAATTATTTAAAGTTTTTTTCAATCGATTACTTTAATTTTATTAATTAATTAGTTTATCTATTTTAATTTATTAATTTAATAGAGTAACAGCAAGTTATTTCTCAGCTCTTAGTTGAACCACTTGTCTAACTTAGACAGCAAAACCAAATTCTAACAAACCGATCAACTACCCGCTGCCCTATGGCATCTGTCCTTGATTTTTGTTGTTTAAGAATTTGCCAAATAAATATACTGCTGTCGCTCAGGTTCGCTCTGTCCTAGGCCTTTTCTCCCGCTTTATTTCTGTCGCTGCTCCTCCGTCCTGCTGCCGCTCAGGTCCGCTCTTTCAAAGAGCCATCACAGACACGTTGGTCTGATTGGCCGCCTTCTGTGCTATGTGATTCTATGAATGCAGTTTCTTATCAGCAACTCTTTCTCTCCTGCTGAAATCATGAATGTTTCAGAGAAACAGGGAACAAGAGGTATATGCCATCAGCATTTTGTATGAGTTCCAGTTCAGTTTTAAGCAACCCGGAGTGAGACCATCAGTAAAAGTCATGAACCCAACACAGCTGCACTTGCGACACATACAGAGCTGAGTCTAGAGGCGCTTGGCTACTGTGCTTCAAAGTGTTTGCTGGAGTAGGGCCAGTGCTGAGTTTGGGGACAAGTCAGTCTAAAATGCTGTATCGGAATCAACCTACGACAATATCAGTTTTGTATAAAAGAAAAGGTTTTTTGTGTCTTCTACTGTGAAGACAGATAGAACGTATTTGATTAATGTCTCAGCCGTTTCCTTATTGCCCATTATAATTTCTCCTGTCTCTGCCTCTAATGGATAAACATTTATTTTCACTAATCTCTTCCTATTTACATACCTATAGAAACGTTTACACTCTGTTTTGATATTTCTTGCTAATTTACTCATTCTTTTTTCTCTTTCCTTATCAATTTCTTGGTCCTTCTTTGCTGAATTCTAAAATCCTCAATTTTCAGGCTTACAACTCTTTTTGGCAACATTATGGGGGAGAAATTCTGAAACACAGACTCACTGGCGCCGGCCAGTTCTTAAATGGTAGGGTCGATCTTGCTCTCCATCCACACCCTGCTCATTGCAGCCTTGAATCTCGGCCTGGAGAGACCTGCACATCAATTTTGCAGGAAAGAACAATGGAGAGGCCCAGGGAAAGAGCTCAGAGTGCAGCGCCCATAGTCTCTTCTAAATCGATGCAAGGAAGGTCAAATCAAAATGAACCTGTAAAGTACTGTTCAGTGCACAAAACTCCTCACACAGTGTCGAATCTCGACAGAAATCTCTCTCTCTCTCTCAGAATGCGTGGTGCAAAAGTGTCGGCGACATAAATAGACAGGAAGCGGCTGCCTTTAAATAGCGCTCCCCCAGTCCCGACCCGACTGCAAAACGTTCCCCTCAAGCTGTCATTGCTAGTGGCAGGTGGTAAGGCAGGGGGCTCCACTCTATATCCTGTCCGGAGCGCTACCGGGGTGTTGCACGCTCGACTGATATCACAATCTGCAGGGTGCAGGAGATCGTGGCGGTTGTGTTTAGCGCTGCTGCAAAGTGTCGTCAATTTCACGAGCGGCGCAAACATCGTCGTGCCTGGGCACTAGTTGCTTTCCGCCGCATTCGTGCCCTTTTAGGGCTCTAATGGGAGGCACAAAGCAACCGAATTTTTCCCCCTATAATCCTCTTCTTTTGAGCTAATACTATCTTTAACTTCTCTTGTTAGCAACAGTTAGATCACTTTTACTGTGGGGTTTTTGTGCCTTAAAGGAAGGTGTATTTGTCGTAAATTATGTATTAATTCTTTAAATGCTAGCCATTGCTTGTCTACCATCGTCCCTTTTAATGTAGTTTCCCAATCTACCTCAGCCAACTCGCCCTTCATACCTAAGTCGTTTGCTTTGTTTAGATTTAAGAACATAATAACATAATAAATATGAGCAGGAATAGGCCATTTGGTCCATTCAGTAAGATCATAACTGATCTTCTACCTCAACTAAACTTTCCTGCACTATCCCCATATCCCTTGATTCTCTTAATATCCAAACATCTATCGATCTCTGTCTTGAATATACTCAACGACTGAGGCTCCACAGCCCTCTGGGGTAGACAAATCCAAAGATACACCACCCTCTGTTTGAAGAAATGTCTCCTCATCGCAGTCCTAAATGGCCGACCCCTTATGATGAGACTGTGACCTCTGGTTCAAGACTCCCAGCCAGGGGAAATATCCTCCCTGCATGTACCCTGTCAAGCCCTGCAAGAATTTTCTGGGGGAGAAATTGGGCTGCTTTGTGCCTGCCCTTTAACAGGGTGCAAAGCAACAAGCGCCCAGGCACGGTGCCACCCACGCCTCCCACGAAATTCAGCGGGATGTTAGTGGCGTTGCTTAAAGGCCCCGGCCGCGATCTTCGGGAGCACCCCCTGACTTACCGCTGGACGCTATGTTCGACGGGGTCAAGGGGGCCTACCTGCGGCCGGGGAGGCGCTAATTAAAGGCAAGGTGCTGGATGGCCAGTTTTGTTGCAGGCCGCCTGCCAGCACCTGCCTGCGCTCCCGTCTAATGCTGTTGCCCTCCCTATCGTCTGTGCACGTGTCTGTCCTATCTATTGCTTCATCCTAGTGCTCTGCTCCTGCCAAATTAGTTTAAACGCTCACTCATAGCTTCTCGTTAACCTCCACGCAAAGGCATTGGTCCCAGCCCTATTGAATTGCATCCCATTTTGTGCATGTTGATCCTGCCCCAGAACTGGTCCCAGTGCCCGAGAAATCTGAAGCCGTCTCTCCTGCACAATTTCTCCAGCCACCATTATCCTGCCTTATCGTACTCTTCGTGGAACTGGGAGTAATTCAAAAATTCCCACCTTTGAGGGCCTGTTCTGTAACTTCCTCCCTAGTTGCTGAGACTCGGACTGCAGGACCACAACCCTTTTCTTCCCTCATTCCAACATGCACCACAACTTCTGACTGCTCCCCTTCCCCCCGTGGAATGTTCTGCACCAGTTCCGTGAAGTCATTTAACCTGGCGGCAGGGAGCCAACACACCGCGCAAGACACACGTTAACGGCTGCAGAAACGCCTGTCTGTCTATTTGACTAATAAATTCCCTATAACCACTGTATTCTACACTTTGCTGTGCCCCCCTGTGCAGTACTTTGCCCCACGGTGCCGCCCTCTGGATTGCCTTCCTTTGAGGTTTCAATTCCAATCGATTGTCTCTCGGTAGTTTTCTTGAATTTAATGATAGTTAATCTAAGAACAGATTTTTACGGATTTTATTCGGAAATTGGCCTGGTACTTTGGGCTTCAAGGCCAATCTCCTCCCCAATTTTCTCCTGTTTTTGGTGCCACCAAATAAAAACAGGAAAACACCAGAACAGATTTTTAATCGCTAATAAAAACTGACTTCAAAGGTCGTGCGGGACCTGCACCCCACAAGCTCCTGACATTACCCCTCCTGCGACTGCCTGACCTTCTCTCCACTTCGAGCTCCTGCCCTTTTCTCTCTCTAAGATGCTGACTTTCATCCCCAACAAGCCCCTGACGTCTCCACCCCTCCCCCCGACTCCGACCAACTGACCTTCTCGCCCTCCAATTCGCTGACCTTCTCCCCTCCAAACACCTGATGTTCTCCACCACTCCGAGCTCCTGAGACTCTCCGCCGAGCTCCTGACCCTTTCCACTCCTCCGAGATTGACCTACGCCTCCTCTGAGATCCTGATCTTCTGCCCACTCCGACCTGCTGACCTTCTCCATATCTAAGCTACTAACCTCCTCCCCTCCAAGCTCCTGAACTTCCCCCGGAGCTCCTGACTTTCTTCCCCCTTTAACCTCCTGACCTTCTCCATATCTGAGCTCCTGACGTTCTCCGCCGCCCCCCGCCCCGTGCTCATCCCCTTCACCCCGAGCTCTTAAATTCCCCCTGAGCTCCGGGCCTTCTTACCCCTATGAGATCCTGAACATCTCACACACTCCGAACTCCTCAACTTCTCTCCCCCCACGATCTCCTGACCTGTTCCCTACCTATGACAACTGGATTTCTACACTTCGCTGTTCCCCCCGTGCAGTCATTTGTCCCACGGTGCCGTCGATGTGATTTGGACTGTATTCCTTCGAAGTGTCGTCAGTATGGTTGGAGATAAGAAATAACAAGGGGTAAGAATCAATGTTGTGAGTAGATTATTAGCTCCCCAAACAGTAGGCATGCCATTGGACAGAGTATTAATCAACAAATCATAGGAGCTTGTAACAATGATAATACAATAATCAATAATAATATCATGAAGTAGAATCAGTTTGGGTGGAGCTAAGAAACTGCAAGGGGCAGAAAACATTGGTGTGAGTTGTTTATAGGTCTCCAAACAGTAGTTGTAATGAAGGGCAGAGTATAAATCAAGAAATTAGAGGTGCAAGTAACAAGGTAATACAGTAATCATGGGGGACTTTAAGCAACATATAGACTGGGCAAACCAAATATTCAGTAATAGTGTGGAAGAAGAATTCATGGAATGTATACAAGATAGTTTTCTAGATAACTATGTTGCGGAACCAACTAGGGAACAGGCTATTTTAGATCTAGTATTATGTAATAAGAAAGGGTTAATTAATAACTTGTCATAAAGGTGACTTTAGGGAAGAGTGCCCATTATATGACAGAATTTACATTGAGTTTGAACGTGATTTAGTTATATCTGAAACTAGGGTCTCAAATCTAAACCAAACAAATTGCGTAGGTATGAGGGGTGAGTTGGCTAAAGTAGATTGGGCAACTACATTAAAAGGTATGACGGAAAACAAGCAATGGCTAGCATTTAAAGAATGAATTCATAAATTGCAACAAACAGCCTGAGGATTGGGAGGATTTTAGAATTCAGCAAAGGAGGACAAAGAACTTGAAAAAGAAAGGGAAAATAGATTATGAGAGTAAACTAGTGAGAGACATAAAAACAGACTATTAAAGCTTCTACAGTTAAGTTAGATGGCAAAGATTAGCGAAAGTAAATGTGGGTCCATTACCGGCTAAGAGAGGAGAAATTATAATGGTGAATAAGGAAATGGCAGAGAAATTAAACAAATGCGTTGGCCGCGATTTTCTCGATCGATGCGGCTTGGGAGCGGGTCAGCTGGTTTCCAGGTTCCAGTCCAGCCCTCAACTTCATCCAGCCCACGGATGTGGCTTTACTTCGATTGGCCTTGTTAAGCCCGCCCTACGGGCTTGCCGGCCAATTAAGAAGAAGCCGGTCAGATGATGTCATTTGATGACGCATCATCTGCTGGTTTTGTTAAAGGGACCACGAACAATTTTTATTTGACCACTCATTTGACCATTCACAGTTGATTTCTTGCACCCATTTTTTTTCAAACAGAGGGTGCCTGTTCAGAACTTTTAACAGGGAGTTACGTGACTATAATTCTCCCCGCCGCTAGGTGTTGGGTCCAGTTCAAATCGGGGACCCGACAATTGGGAAGATTGATTGGAGGCGGGTTGACAGCGGCTTTCGTGCCCGGTCAATTTTTGCCATTTTGCCGGAGATCCTGCCTCCAAACCCACCCCCTGAGCGCCGGCAAAATTCCGGTCTTTATGACTGTCTTCACGGAAGAAGATGCAAAAAACTTACCATAAATAGTGGAGAACCAAGATTCCAGCGAGAATAAGGAACTGAAAGAAATTAGCATTAGTAAAAAAAATAGGGCTGGAGAAATTAGTGGAACTGAAAGCCAAGAAATCCCCTGGATCTGATGGCCGACAACCTACGGTTTTGAAAGAGCTGGCTAGATAGATAGTGGATGCATTGGTTGTAATTTTCCAAAACTCCATAGATTCTAGAATGTTTCCCGTGGATTGGAAGGTAGCAAGTTTAACCCCACTATTTAAGAAAGGATGGAGAGAGAAAACGGGGAACTACAGCCCATTAATTACAGAAATTGAATGTTTGCACCCCAAGTGGGAAGCGGGGCGCTACTGAAAGCACCCCGCATCCCACTTGGGGCGCTGCGAATCAATATCCCGGCGCGGCGTCACGTCGGCCGTGGTATTGCAGGCCTTCCTCCCCTACTTAAAGGGGTGGGGCCTTGAGCTGTGCGACGCAGGGCCCAGCTGGGTTCCCGGGGATCGGGAGTGCCGGCAAAAGAGCCCGGCACTCAAGAGAAGTGCTCGGCTCTTGGAGCACAGCTGGCACTCCGTCGTGGGGGGCGGGTGGTGGGGGCGATTCAGCAGACCCTTCGACCTGAAACGTTAACTCTGTTTCTCACTCCACAGATGCTGCCTGACCTGCTGAGTATTTCCAGCATTTCCTGTTTCTTTTTCAGATTTTCAGCATCTGCAGTATTTTGCTTTTGGCTTTAAAGTAATCCCTGGTTTTGTTATGTAACAGACAATGTTCAGTTCCACAGTGTGGGCAGCTGTCAAATTTATTTGACATGTTCCTACCCGTTTTGATTATTTCTGATTCTGCTCCATGCTTTAAACGTCAGACACATTTTAATGGCCAGCAGAGCCTGCAGGAGATTCCGTGGCCCACAGCGGTGGGGAGAGTCCCAGTGACCCAGAGATGGAGAGCCGAAGGATTAGTAAAAAAATAGTACTGGAGAAATTAATGGGACTGAAAGCTGATAAATCTGACGGCCTACATCCTTGGGTTTTGAAAGAGGTAGCTGTAGAGATGGTTGTGATTTTCCAAAATTCTGTAGATTCTAGAACGGTGCCCATGGTTTGCAAGTTAGC
Organism: Squalus acanthias; assembly: GCA_030390025.1. Taxonomy (NCBI): domain Eukaryota; kingdom Metazoa; phylum Chordata; class Chondrichthyes; order Squaliformes; family Squalidae; genus Squalus; species Squalus acanthias. The sequence goes on from CM059441.1 coordinate 63,876,926, forward strand.
AAATGTATCCCCACTATTTGAGAAAGGAGGGAGAGAGAAAATGGGGAACTACAGATCAGATAGCCTGACATCAGTAGTAGGGAAAATGCTAGAATCTATTATTAAGGACGTGGTAACAGGGCATTTAGAAAATAATAATAGGATTGGGCAGAGTCAACATGGATTTATGAAAAGGAAATCGTGTTTGAAAATCTGTTAGAGATTTTTGAGATTGTAACTAGCAGAATAGATAAGGGGGAACTCGTGCATGTGGTGTATTTGGATTTTCAGAAGGCGTTCAAGGATTGGGAGCAGTTTAGGATTCAGCAAAGGAGGACAAACGGATTAATTAATTAAGAGGGGGAAAATAGAATATGAGAGTAAGATTGCAGGGAACATAAAAACATACTGTAAAAGCTTCTATAGATATGTGAAGAGAAAAATATTGGTGAAGTCAAGCATAGGTCCCTTGCAGTCAGAATCAGGGGAATTTATAATGAGGAACAAAGAAGTGGCAGACCAATTAAATACATACTTTGGTTCTGTCTTCACAAAGGAGGACACACATAAACTTCCAGAGATGTTGGGCAACATAGGGTCGAATGAGAGGGAGGAATTGAATGAAATCAGTATTTGCAGGAAAATCGTGTTAGGGAAATTGAAGGGAATGAAGGCCGATAAATCCCCAGGGCCTGATAATCTAAATCCTAGGGTACTTAAGGAAGTGGCCCTAGAAATAGTAGATGCATTGCTGGTCATCTTGCAAAATTCTACAGATTCTGGAACAGTTCCCGTAGATTTGAGGGTAGCTTCTGTAACCCAACTATTTAAAAAAGGTGGTAGAGAAAAAACGGGAATTATAGACCGGTAAGCCTGACATCGGTAGTGGGCAAAATGCTAGAGTCCATTATAAAAGCTGTAATATCAGAGCACTTGGAAAACAGTGACAGGATTGGACAAAGTCAACATGGAATTACAAAAGGCAAATCATGCTTGACTAATCTACTGGAATTTTTTGAGGATGTAACTGATAGAATAGATAAGGAAGAACCAGTGGATGTGGTGTATTTGGACTTTCAGAAGGCTTTCGATAAGGTCCCACATAAGAGATTAGCGTGTAAAATTAAAGCACATGGGATTGGGGGTAAGGTAATGATTTGGATAGAGAACTGGTTGGCAGACAGGAAGCAAAGAGTTGGAATAAACGGGTCTTTTTCCGAGTCGCAGGGACTGACTAGTGGGGTACCGCAGTGATCGGTGCTAGGACCCCAGCTATTCACAATATATATTAATGATCTAGATGAGGGAACTAGATGTAATATCTCTAGGTTTGCAGACGACACAAAGCTGGGTGGGCGTGTGTGCTGTGAGGAGGATGCAGAGAAAATCCAGGATGATTTGGACAGATTGGGTGATTGGGCAGAAGCATGGCAGATGAAGTGTAATGTGGATAAATGCGAGGTTATCTAGTTTGGTGGCAAAAACAGGAAGACAGATTATTATCTGAACGGCAATAGATTGGGAAAAGGGGAAGTGCAATGAGATCTGGGAGTCCTTGTGCACCAGTCCCTCAAGGTAAGCATGCAGGTGCAGCAGGCGGTTAAGAAGGCAAATGGTATGTTGGCCTTCATAGCGAGAGGATTCGACTACAGGAGCAATGATGTCTTGCTGCAGTTGTACAAGGCCTTGGTGAGACCACACCTTGAGTATTGTGTGCAGTTTTGGTCGCCTTATCTGAGGAAGGATGTTCTTGCCATGGAGGGAGTGCAGCGAATATTTACCAGACTAATACCTGGGATGGCAGGAATGACTTTTGAAGAGAGATTGGGTCGATTAGACTTATATTCGTTAGAGTTCAGAAGAATGAGAGGGGATCTCATTGAAACTTATAAAATTCTAATAGGATTAGACAGACTAAATGCAGGAAGGATGTTCCCGATGGCGGGGGAGTCCAGAACCAGAGGTCACAGTCTAAGGATAAGGGGTAAGCCATTTAGGACTGAGATGAGGAGGAATTTCCTCACCCAGAGAGTGGTGAACCTGTGGAATGCTCTACCACAGAAGGCAGTTGAGGCCAATTCATTAAATATATTAAAGAAGGAGATAGATATATTTCTTAAGGCTAAAGGGATCAAGGGATATGGGGATAAAGCAGGGACAGGGTACTGGATTTGGATGATCAGCCATGATCTCATTAAATGGTGGAGCAGGCTCGAGGGGCCGAATGGCCTAGTCCTGCTCCTATCTTCTATGCTTCTATGATAACGTGCCACACAAGAGATAGTAAACACAATTAGGGATCATGGGATTTGGGGTAATATACTCGCATGGATTGAGGATTGGTTAATGGACTGAAAACAGAGAGTAGGAATAAATGGGTCATTTTCGGGTTGGCAGGCTGTAACTAGTGGGGTACCGCAAGGATCAGTGCTTTGGCCTCAGCTATTCACAATCTGAATCAATGATTTGAATGAGTTGCCCAAATCTAATATATACAAGTTTGCTGATGAAGATGGGTTGTGAAGAGGATGCAAGGACGCTTCAAGGGGATATAGACAGGCTAAGTGAGTGGGCAAGAGCATGGCAAATGGAATATAATATGGAGAAATGTGATGTTATCCTCTTTGGTAGGAAAAATAGAAAAGCAGAGTATTTTTTAAATGGTGGGAGATTGGGAAATGTTGGTGTTCAGAGGGAGTTGGGTGTCCTTGTACATGAATCACTGAAAGTTAACATGCAGGTGCAGCAAGCAATTAGGAAAGCAAATGGTATGTTGGCCTTTAGAACAAGAAGATTTGTGTATAAGAGTTATGACTTCTAATTGCAATTATACAGGGCCCTGGTGAGACCATATCTGGAGTATTGTGTACAGTTTTGGTCTCCTTATCTAAGGAAGGATGTACTTGCCATAGAGTGTGCACCGAAAGTTTACCAGACTAGTTCCTGGGATGGGGAGATTGTCCCCTGAGGAGAGATTGAGTTTAGAAAAATAAGAGGTCATCTCATTTTAACATACAACATTTTTACAGGGCTTGACAGGGTACATGCAGGGAGGATGATTCCCCTGGCTGGGGAATCTAGAACCAGGGGTCACAGTCTCAGAATAAGGTATTGGCCATTTAGGACTGAGATGAGGAGAAATTTCTTCACTCAGAAGGTGGTGAATCTTGGGAATTCTGTACCCCAGAGGGTTGTGGAGGCTCAGTCGTTGAGTATATTCAAGAAAGAGGTCGATAGATTTTTGAATATTAAGGGAATCAAGGGATATGGGGTAATGCAGGAAAGTGGAGATTTTTGGGCCAGAAATTCGGTTGTTGTCGGGTGAGTACGCGCTGTGTACTCACCCGTAAGGCCACCTGAAGTGCCAGTTTCTTTCATGCACTGCGCATGCGCGGGAAACCGGAACTTCCGTTCCCCTGAAGGGTGGGGTACAGAAGTCGAACGCATGCGCAGGAGAGGGTGCGCACACGCAGCAAACTTCAGGTTTTTTTCAGGTTTCTCCGGGAAGGTAAGTATGAAGAAGCTGCACTTTTAAAAAGGAGGCGCAAGGCCTGTTTTTAACAAGGTAAGCGGTTAATTAATTACAATTTAAAACATTTTTCAACAGGTTTATCTTTTTTAGATTCTTTAAAGAAAGGTAAGTTTATCTTTAGCACCGTTAAAAAGTATAATTAATTTTTTCAAAAATTTAAATTTTTGTTTAAAGTAGTTAATTTATTTAACTTATAGTTATTTTAAAAATGTGATGTTTTTTCAAAATTTATTTGAAGTTTAAGTGTTTGTTGTTTTGGGGCCGATCTCTATTCATAGATTTGACAGGTCTTCCTGTCAAATCTATGAATGAAAATGCCCTGCTAGGATTGGCTCTCCATGGCCCACGTGATCCCAGGGGATGCTTCAAACTAACTGCGCCCCTGGGATAAGCGAGCACTGCGCGCCGGCAGCTGCAGGAGGCCCAGGACCCGAAGTCCTCGTGGGCCCAAAGCACAACTGCAGGCGCGGTAGGCAAGTACGCGCGCAATGCTTGCAACCCGCAGGAAGCCGGAAAGCCGAATTTCTGGCCCAATGTTTAAATGTGCTAGGTGATTGGGCCACACAATGGCAATTAAGTTAATTTAGAAAAAATGGAGTACCATGCATGTTCTTAGGAACAACACAGAATACACATATTATTTTCAGGGAACAATACTGAAAGAGCCTGAGAGAGAAAAATATATAGGTTATATAGTGCACAGATCACTTAAGGTTTCTGGACTAATGTAGAGAAAGTGTAGCCAAAGCTGACAGGGTATTGGGTTGTACCAATAGAACCCTTCAGTATAAATCAAAGATACAATTTTGACAATATACATGTTGCTTGTCAGTCCCCATCTGGAGTAACGTTCCCAGTTTTGGTTCTATCCCATCCCCACTCACTCCCCCATGGTGGGTGATATACTGGCCTTTGAAAAGGTCCACAGCAGAGCTACAACAAGAACATCAGCTACTCGGATATTCTCAAGTCTAGAGCAGCGTAGACTTAGAGGTGAACTGATAGAGGTCTACAAAATAAATAAAAGGTTAAATAGCATGCCTATTATTAGATTATTTCAGTTTAACAGATTGGAAAGGACCACCTAACATCCGGTCGATTCCTGCTCTTACATAATCTAAATGTAAGAGTAGGAAATGACCAGAAGTTCGGCGTTTCTACTTTCCTAGAGAGTAGTGCGCCTGCGGAATACATTGCAAACTGGTGTGCTGGTGTTGATTCGTTGTATGCTTTCAAGAGGGAGCTGTACCGGTTATTGACTGAGACAGAGATCGCATCATATAGAAGGCAAACTTCTATGTATAGAGAACATTACGTTCAGTTAGGAGTTGGTTTGTAGAAGATCGAAGAACATAAGAACATAAGAAATAGGAGCAGGAGTAGGCCATTTGGCCCTTCGAGCCTGCTCCGCCATTCAGTAAGGTCATGGCTGATCTTCTACCTCATCTTCACTTTCCTGAACTATCCCCATATCCCTTGATTCAATTAATATTTAAAAATCTATCGATCTCTGTCTTGAATATACTCAACGACTGAGCCTCCACAGCCATCTGGGGTAGATAATTCCAAAGATTCACCACCCTCTGAATGAAGACATTTCTCCTCATCTCAGCTCTAAATGGCCTATCCCTTATTCTGAGACTTTGAGCCCTGGTTCTAGACTCCCCAGCCAGAGGAAACATCCTCCCTGCATCTACACTGTCGTTCCCTTTAAGAATTTGGTATGTTACAATGAGATCACCTCTCATTCTTCTGAACTCTAGAGATTATAGTCTACTCGATTTGTCCTCATGGGACAATCCCCCCATCCCAGGAACCAGTCTGGTGAACCTTCATTGCACTTCCTCAATGGCATGTCCTTCCTTAGGTAAGGAGACCAAAACTGTACACAATACTCCAGGTGTGGTCTCACCAGGGCCCTATATAATTGCAGTAATACATTTTTACCCTAATATTCAAATCCTCTTGTATTAAAGGCCAACATACCATTTGCTTTCCAAATTGTTTGCATGTTAACTTTCAGTGATTGGTGTATAAGGACACTCTGAACACCAACATTTCCCAATCTCTCACCATCTAAAAAATACACTGCTTTTCTATTTTTCTTACCAAAGTGGATAACTTTACATTTCTCCACATTATTTTCCATTTGCCATGTTGTTGCCCACTCACTTAGCCTGTCTATATTCCCTTGAGGCCTCCTTGCATCCTCCTCACAACTTACATTCCCACCCAGTTTTGCATCATCAGCAAACTTGGATATATTACAGTTGGTCCCCTCATCCAAATCATTGATGTAGATTGTAAAAAGCTGAGGCCCAAGCACTGATGCTTGCGGTACCCCACTAGTTACAGCCTGCCAACCCGAAAATGACCTATTTATTCCTACGTTCTGTTTTCTGTCTGTTAACCAATCCTCAATCCATGCTAGTATATTACCCTAATTCCATGAGCCCTAAATTTGTTTAATAAACTATTGCGTGGCACCTGATCGAATGCCTTCTGACAATCCAAATACACCATATCCACTGGATCCCCCTTATCAATTCTGCTAGTTAGAACCTCAAAAAATTTCTAACAGATTTGTCAAACACAATTTCCCTTTCATAAATCTGTGTTGACTCTGCCCAATCATATTATTATTTTCTAAGTGTCCTATTACCATATCCTTAGCAATAGATTCTAACATTTTCCCTGCTACTAATGTCAAGCTATCTGGTCTGTAGTTCCCCGTTTTCTTTCTCCGTGCTTTCTTAAATAGTGGGGTTACATTTGCCACCTTCCACTGTTCTAGAATCTATGGAATTTTAGAAAATGACAACCAATGCATCCGCTATCTCGAAAGCCAACTCTTTCAAAACCCCAGGATGTAAGCCATCAGGTCCAGGGGATTTATTGGCTTTCAGTCTCATTAATTTCTCCAGTACTACTTTTTTACTGATACTAATAGCTTTCAGTTCCTCATTCTCACTAGACCCTTGGTTGTCCTCTATTTCTGGAAGTTTTTTGCGTCTTCTTCGGTGAAGACAGACACAAAGTATTTGTTTAATTTCGCTGCCATTTCCTTATTCCCCATTATAATTTCTCCTGTCTCAGCCTGTAAGGCACCCACATTTACTTTCCCTAATCTTTCCCTATTTTCATACCTAATGAAGCTTTTACAGTCTATTCTCGCTAGTTTACTCTAATATTCTATTTTCCCTTTCTTCATCAATTTATTGGTCCTCCTTTGCTGAATTCTAAAATCCTCCCAATCCTCAGGCATACTACTCTTTTTGGCAACATTATAAGCCTCTTCCTTGGATCTAATACTATCTTTAACTTCTCTTGTTAGCCACGGCTGGATCACTTTTCCTGTGGGGTTTTTGCGCCTTAAAGGAATGTGTATTTGTTGTAAATTATGTATTAATTCTTTAAATGCTAGCCATGGCTCGTCCACTGTCATACCTTTTAATGTAGTTTCCCAGTCTACCTTCGCCAAATCCGCCCCTCATACCTCCGTAGTTCGCTTTGTTTAGACTTAAGACCCTAGTTTCAGATTTAACTAAGTCTCTTTCAAACTCAACATAATATTCTATCATATTGTTGTCACTCTCCTCTAAAGGTCCCTTTACTGCAAGGTTATTAATTAACCCTTTCTCGTTGCACAATACTACATCTAAAATAACCTGTTCCCTGGTTGGCTCTTCAACATACTGACCTAGAAAACTACCTTGCATAAATTCCATGGAATCGTCCTCCACACTATTACTGCAAATTTGGCTTACCCAGTCTATATGTAAATTAAAGTCCCCCATGATTACTGTATTACCCTTGTTACTTGCGCCTCTAATTTCCTGATTTATACTCTGCCCTACATTACAACTATTGTTTGGTGGCCCATAAACATCTCCCAGCAATGTTTTCTGCCCCTTGCTGCTTCTTAGCTACACCCAAACTGATTCTACTTCTTGATTTGCGGAGCTAAGATCCTTTCTCTCTACTGTCTTTATCGCATCCTTTATTATCAGGGCTACCCCTCCTCCTTTTCCATTTTGCCAATCCGTTCTAAAGGTTATGTGTCCTGTAATATTTAGTTCCGAACCTTGGCCTCTTTGCAACCACGTCTCTGTTATGGCTATTAGACCAAATCTGTTTATTTCTATCTGTGCTATTAATCCATCTATTCTGTTGCGAATGCTTCGCGCATTCAGATATAGTGCCGTTAGCTTTGACTTATTTCTCTTTTTTCCTGATGTCACCTTAGTCACTGATGCCTTATTACCTTTGTTACTCTCTCTTTCCCTTCCTGACCCAGTCTGCTTATTTTTTCTACTCTGCTCTAGAGCCTTGACATTTCTCTCGCCGCTTTAAAATTTACTCTTTACTGAATCCTCCCGCCCCCCCTTCATTAGTTTAAAGCCCTGTCTACAGACCTAGTTATTCGGTTCGCCAGGGCACTGGTCCCAGCCCGGTTTAAGTGGAGCCCGCCCCAACGGTACGAATCCCTCCTTCCCCAGTACTGGTGCCAGTGCCCCATGAACCAAAACCCCTTCCTCCCACACCATGTTTGAGCCACGCAGTTAAACCTCTAATCTGTTTGTCCCTATGGCAATTTACGTGTGGCTCAGGTAACAAGCCAGAGATTATTACCTTTGAGGTTCTGCTTTATAATTTAGATCCTAGCTTCTCAAACTCCCTCAGCAGAACCTCATTCCTAGTCTACCTATGTCGTTGGTTCCTACGTGGACCTCGACAACTGCTCCCACTCCAAGTTCTTCTCCATGGAGAAGCCTCTGGTATTAATGTTAAGACATTGAGCTGAAGTGAGAACTGGCTGGAAGGCCAAAGGCAGAAAGTAGTTATAGATGGATTTGAATCTGTTTGAAGACCGGTCACCAGTGGTGTCCCATAGGTATTGGTGTTGGGATCTTTGCTCTTTACCATTTTTATACTGTTGGGGGCACGATCTGTAAGTTTTTTTTACTCGTTCCTGTGATGTGTGTGTCGCTGGCAAGGCCAGCATTTATTGCCAATCTCTAATTGCCCTTGAGAAGGTGGTGGTGGTGAGCAGTCCGAGTGGTGAACGTACTCCAACACTGCTGTTTTGGAGGGATTACAAGGATTTTGACCAAGTGACGATGAAGGAAATTTCCAAGTCAGGATGGCGTATAACTTGGAGGGGTACTTGCAGGTGATGGTGTTCCCATGCGCCTGCTGCCCTTCTCCTTCTAGGTGGTAGAGGTTGTGGGTTTGGGAATTGCTGCTGAAGAAACCTTGGCGAGTTGCTGCAATGCATTTTCTAGATGTTACACACTGCAGCCACGGTGCGCCGGTGATACAGGGAGTGAATGTTTAAGGTGGTGCACGGGGTTCTGATTAAGCGGGTTGCTTTGTCCTGGATGGTGTCGAGATTCTAGAGTGTTGTTGGAGCTGCAATCATGCAGTCAAGTGGAGGGTATTCCATCACATTCCCAACTTGTGCCTTGTCGATGCTGGAAAGAATTTGGGGAGTCAGGAGGTGAGACACTCGCTGCAGAATACTCAGCCTCTGACCTGATCTTGTAGCCACAGTATTTATGTGACTGTTCCAGTTAAGTTTCTGGTCAATGGTGACCCCTAGGATGTTCATGGTGGGGTATTTAGAAATGGTAATGCCGTTGAATGTCAAGAGGTGTTGTTTAGAATCTCGTTGTTGAGATAGTCATTGCCTGGCACTTGTGTGGTGAAAATGTTACTTGCCACTTATCAGCCTAAGCCAAAATGTTGTCCAGGTCTTGCTGCAAGCGAGCATGGACTGCTACATTTTCTGGGAATTTGCGAATGGAACTGAACACTGTGCAATCATCAGCGAACATACCCGCTTCTGACCTTATGATTGAGGGAAGGTCATTAATGAAGCAGCTGAAGTTTTTTGGGCCTAGGACACTGCCATGAGGAACTCCTGCAGCAATGTCCTGCGGCTGAGATGATTGACCTTCAACAAGCACAAACATCTTTCTTTGTGATAGGTATGACTCCAGCCAATGGAGATTTTTCCCCCTGATTCCCATTTACTTCAATTTTACTAGGGCTCCTTGATGCTACACTTGGTCAAATGCTGCCTTGATGTCAAGGGCAGTCACTATCACCTCACCTCTAGAATTCAGCTCTTTTGTCCATGTTTGGACCAAGGCTGTAAAGAGGTCTGGAGGCGAGTGGTCCTGGCATAATCCAAACTGAGCATTGTTGAGCAGATTATTGGTGAGTAAGTGCCGCTTGATAGGACAGTCGATGACACCGTCCATCAATTTGCTGATGATTGAGAGTAGACTAATGGGGCTGTAATTGGCTGGATTGGAATTGTCCTGATTTTTGTGGATAGGACATACCTGAGTAGTTTTCCACATTGTCGGATAGATGCCAGTGTTGTAGCTGTACTGGAACAGCTTGGCTAGAGGTGCAGCTAGATCTGGAGCACAAGTCTTCAGCACGACTGCCAGGATGTTGTTGGTACCTATAGACTTCGCTATATCCAGTGCGCTCAGCCGTTTCTTGAATTGACTGAAGGCTGGCTTCTGCAAAGGTGTGGACGTCAGGAGTAGGCCGATATGGATCATCCACTCGGCACTTCTGGCTGAAGATGGTTGCAATCCCTTCAGCCTTGTCTTTTGCACTCGTGTGCTGGGCACTGCCATCATTGAGGATGGGGATATTCATGGAGCCTCCTCCGTGTTAGTCTTTAATAGTCCACCACCATTCACAAATGGATGTTGCAGGACTGCAGGACTTTGACCTGATCCATTGGTTGTTGGATCACTTAGCTCTGTCTATAGCATGCTACTTTCACTTTTTGGCATGTACTTAGTCCTCTGTTGCAGCTTCCCCAGGTTTGCACGTCAGTTTTAGGTATGCCTGGTGCTGCTCCTGGCATGCTCTTCTACACTCCTCACTTAACCAGCATTGGTCCCCAGGCTTGATGGTAATGGTAGAATGAGCGTTATGCCGGGCCATGACTTTACAGATTGTGGTGGAATACAATTCTGCTGCTGATGATGGCCCAGAGCGCCTCATGGATGCCGAGTTTTGAGCTGCTAGACCTGGTCTGAATTTATCCCATTTAGCACGGTGGTAGTGCCACACAACGCGATGGACATTGAAGTCCCCCACCCAGTGCACATTCTGTGCCTTTTCTACCCTCAGTGCTTCTTCTCAGTGATGTTCAACATGGAGGAGTACTGATTCATCAGCTGAGAAAGGGCAGTAGGTGGAAATCAGCAGGAGGTTTACTTGCCCATGCTTGACCTGAAGCCATGAGACTTCATGGGATCTTGAGTCAATGTTGTGGACTCCCAGGACCACTCCCTCTCGACTGTATACCACTGTACCGCCCCTCTGGTGGGTCTGTCCTGCCGGTGGGACAGGATATACCCAGGGATGGTGATGGAGGAGTCTGGACCATTGGCTGAAAAGTATGATTCGGTGATGATGCCTATGTCAGGCTGTTGCTTGACTTGTCTGCATGACAACAGTCCCAATTTGACACAAGTTCCCAGTTGTTAGTGATGAGGACTTTGCCTCATCGACTGGGCTGGGTGTGCCTGTGCCGTTGTCGTGTCCAAAGTAAGTGCCGAGGTCGATGCCGGGTGGACTGTCCAGTTTTATTCTTATTATTGTTGTTTTATGTAGCGGTTTGTTACAACTGAATGGCTTGCTAGGCCATTTCAGAGGGCTGTTAAGAGTCAACCACCTTGCTGGAGTCACATAGAGGCCAGACCAGGTAGGATTTCCTTCCCTAAAGGGTGTTAGTGAACCAGATGGGTTTATGACAATGCGATAGTTTCATGTTCACCATTACTGATACAAGCTTTTTATTACATATTTGATTCACCCACTGCCGTGGTGGAATTTGAACTCACGTCTTTGGATCATTAGTCCAGGCCTCTGCATTACTAGTCGAGTAACATAACCACTATGTTACCGATCCCCATAGAAGGTGGTTGCAGATGGTACTAAGCTTTTATCGAGTGTTAGGAATATCGACGATGCTCGATTGTTTCAGGCCAATCTTGATGTGCTGGGAGTTGGGCTTGTGATTGGTAAATGATGTTTAACTTGGTTAAGTAGGACCAGGAGTCGTAATTTTATGCTGTAAATTTTCAGATCAAAGCCAAATCTAGCATAGATGTCAGGGTGTGGTACATTTTCCAGAGAATAGTGGGGCTCTGGAAGCATCTGCTGGCTGGGGCGGTGGACGCCGATTCGCTGACTTCCTTCAAGCGACCGCTGGACCTGTTTCTGGCTGGGCTACAGATCACCTTATAAAAAATGTTGGTACTGTATAGTATTATCCGGGCCGGAGTGATCTCCTGGACCAATTACGATTGCCTACGTGTGTCGGAGAGGAATATCCCAGATTTTTGCCCACAAATTGGCCACGGTTTTTACCTGTTTTTTCGCCTCTCCCAGGAGATCACATGATGGCGGGTGCAGTGGAAAGTGTATTTATTATGACAGACAAGGCATCACACGTGTGTGGGGCGTGCTGGAAGGACCAGAAGGTAATTTTCTGTCCTTCTTTGTTCGTAAGTGTTTGTAGGTGTGGCGGGTCCCATAATCATCCCCTGCTGCACTTTTCCGTTTGCTCTCGTGCTGTGTTGCTATTTATTGCCTTCACTAGTTGCCATGAGCAGATGGTGGCGGGCCTTCTCCTTGAACCACTGCAGTCCTTGTGGTGATGGTGTTCTGGACCCATTTATTGCCCATTCCGAGCTGTCCTTAGAAGGTGGTGGTAAATTTTCTTCTTGATTCCTGCTGTATTTATGGTAATGGTGTTCCCATGATGCTATTAGGTGCAGAATTCACGTGTTTTGTCCAAGTGACGATAAAGGAACGGTGATCTATGTGCACGCTAGAAAGCTTTGCATATTTTTCTAGTTTCCATCTTCACTTAAAGTGGCGCATTTCCCTCCCACAAGAGCAGGAAGGTGATTGGCTCCTCTGAGATACACGAGAGCGACCCCAAATATTTTCAACCTCCATCTTTCTGCGCGAGTGTTTCAAGTTGCTGTGACAACCGGTTGCTGCCATCACCCAGAGCTCACACTCAGAGTATTCTAAGTCTGTTTGATATCTGCAAAACTCACCTCAGGGGGCCCAGTCTATCAGATCGGGGCAGGACCGGATACATGTGCAGAAACCAGGGATTTGGCGGCAGAGTTATGACGGGGTTTCCCCTGTTTTAACTGATTTTCATCTTGTTGACAATACGGGTTGTGGAATTCTTTTGTTAAATGTACATTTCTGGTGAGTTGTTTCATTCCACGTGACATCCGGGGAATCTATTATTTGCTCGTTTTAGACTCAAGGTAACTTTATAGTAACATCTCAGCTGTGTCCATTCATTGATCTGTATTACATATTCGAGCTCTTTCCATTCTCCAGATCTACATTCACACTTGGAGAAATCAGACCCACATTTAAATTGATTTATTGAGACACAATGGACAGTTTCTGCAAACAGCCGTCTACCTTCGGATCCCGTTTTTGGATTGGATCACAGGGAGTTACCCACTTACAGTGAAACAGGCCGCACTCCCCCTGATAGTGTTAGATTCTTTAGAATTTTAATGTTTCATTGACCTATATATAGATTAAAAAATCAGCCTAAACCGCACCTGGATTCTTCTATTTCACTTCAAATCTACATGGAGAATTGCTGCTCCCGTTGTACCTGAATTTACTGATAGATTTGGGCGCAGTAAGAGTCTATTTATCCTGACCTATTGATATATGTTGTTATATTTGGGAAAGTGTACACAGAGTACGGCCATTCTTTGCGATAAGGGATAAGTTTATTTGCAGACAATAAGCTTTCGGTGTTTGCAGTGAATTAATGACATTACCCAAATACGCTTCCGCCGAATACATTGACCCGCTGGATGATATGCAGCCTTTGTTCACACCCCCAGATGAAATGTCCAGCAGCAGTATGTCAATAATTCAGGGGAGCAGCCAATAAAACACGAGCACAGAAATCACCACAAAGCCAGGTGCTTCCTGTCAGTTCAACAGAACAGCAAAACAAACAGCGACCGCTCTGAGGCACTGCAAACTGCGAGCGGCTTTTCACACACTGGGATATGGAAGGTCATCCTAGATTACTGGTGATCACGCTGTATAAAACACTTGCCGTTTTGTTTACATGGTGGGCTTCAATATAACATTTTTAAAAAATAAACAAAAATGTTATGAAACAATATATATATTAGCAGGCAGTGATAAATAACCAAATAAATAAATTATGTGGAACATAATGCACCAAGCGGAAATCGTCAGTGAAGACAAAGGAACAGTCATTCAGAACCGTGATCCTTGTGACGGGGGCTGTGTTGGATGGAAACAATTTTTGGGCAGTATTTTTTCAGACTGCACTGATTCAAAGACTGGCTTTAAACCACTTGAACATACAATGATAACAATTACAAAGAACTTCATAGAATCTACAGCACAGCAAAAAGGCAGCTTGGCACAACTGGACTACGCCGGTGTGGACATTCCACACAAGCCTCCTCCCACTCTAATGACCTCATCCCACCATGCCCGGTATCCAACTATTACCTTCCCTCTCATTTAATTATCAACCCTCCCATTTAATGCATCAATGTTATCTGCATCAAAAACCCATGTGGCAGCGATTCCTACATTCTCACTACTGTCAGTGTGAAAAATTAATCCACCTAACTGCTTTATCTGATCTGTTGGAGGCTATTTTATATTAATGCCTCCTTGTTATGGACTCACCCACAAGTGGCAACAGTTTATCCCTATTCACCCAAACGGACTCCTTCATAATTTTGAAGACCTGTATGCTGTCTCCTCTTAGTCCTCTCTTTTCCAGAAAGCAGATCCCTAGCCTGCCCAATCTTTCTGATAATCGCATCCTCTCAGTTCGCGTAACATTCTTGTAAACATTATTTGCATTTTCTCTACTCCTTCATTATCATTTTTATAATATGGAGACCAGAACTGCATACATTGCACCGAGTGGTCTAACCAAGTATCTACCTAAATTTAAAATTACCTCCCTGCTTTTGTATTCTCTCCATGTAGAAATGAACAAAGCACATTGGACTCTTTATGACTTTACCAACTTGTGTTGAAAGCTTTAGTGATTTATGTATCTCTATTCCCAGATCTCTTTGGCCCTCTACCCCATTTAGTTTCTTATCATCAAGGAATAAGTGACCTCCTCATTCCCCCAAACAATATAAACCACCTCAAGGCAAGGAAAGTTGGCGGGGGAAATAACAACAGAGACGCTCTGTGATAGGGGAGAAGGCAGGATTGTTTAAATGGACAACATATTCATTACCTGCACCCACTGTCCGAAAAAATAGGAGCAGTGGTTATGATCTGAAATTGTTGAACTCCATGTTGAGACCGGAAGGTAGTCAAGTACTCATTGAAAGATCAGGAGCTGTACCTCGAACTTCCGTTGAGCTTCATTAGAACAGTGTAGTAGGTCACTGTCAGAGTGGGAATGAGACAGAGAATTAAAATGGCATGTGACCAGAAGCTCAGGGTCACAATTGCAGACGGAATGGAAGTGTTCAACAAAGCGATCACCCAATCTGCTTTTGGTCACGCAAATGTAGAGGAGACTGTATCGTGAACAGTGAATACAGTATTTTAAATTGAAAGAAGTAAATCGCGGTTTCACGTGGAAGGAGGATTTCGGGCCCTGGACGGTCGGAATGCAGGAGGTGAAAGGATAGGTGTTGCATCTAATGCGCTTGCTTGGGATGGCGCCGTGGGAAGTGCAGTCGGTGTTGTGGGTGATGGAAGAGTGGACCAGTGTGTCATGGAGGGAACATTCCTTTCAGAATGCTTAAATGGGAGTGGAGAGGAAGATGGGTTCGGTGCTGTGATGTAATATTTAACTCTATGTCGAAATTCAGCATCATTCCGCCACAATGAAATATCAGAGCAGGTGCTCAATAGCACACAGATGAGATAAGCCTCGAGAGACAACTACAGAGATCATTCATTGGACACGCGCTCTCTAAAAGGTGACACGATTTGTGGATCGAACTTCTATTGGCAATCACTTTATAAACAACGGAAATGTATCCAAGCATTGAGTGAACTGATGTGTTTAAAATTGTCTTTTGGAACATAATGGAACCGGTAAAGAAAGAACTAAAGAGAGCAAGGGTCAAGAGCTGAATCACTGTAATGAACCGTCACACACAATCTAACCAGAACCAAACAAAGTAAAGTTAATGAGCGGAATCACTGTACTGAACTGTCCCTAACAATTTAACAATAAGAACTAAATACCAATAGAATAGGCACACACTATTCGAAGCTTCAAAATAACATAAGAACATAAGAAATACGAGCTGGAATAGTCGATTTGTCCCTTCGAGCCTGCTCCGCCATTCAACAAGATCATGGCATATCTTCTTCCTCAACTCCACCTTCCCGCACTATCCCCATATCCCTTAATTCCCTTAGTTCCCAAAAATGTATTGACCTCTGTCTTGAATATACTCAACGTCTGTGCAGCCACAGCTCTCTGGGGTAGAGAATTCCACAGATTCAAACGCTTTGAGTGAAGAAATGTCTCCTCATCTCAGTCCTAAATGGCCGACCCCTTATTCTGAGACTGTGACCCCGTGTTCTCGATTCCCCAGCCAGGGGAAACATTTTCTCAGCATTACATCTGTCAAGCCCCTTAAAAATTTTATATGTTTCAATTAGATCACCTCTCATTCTTCTAAACTCTAGGGAATGTCGGCCTAGTCCACTCAATCTCTCCTCATAGGACAATCCCCCCATCCCAGGAACCAGTCTAGTGAACCTTCGTTGCACTCCCTCGAAGACAAATATGTCTTTCCTTAGTTAAGGTGACCAGAACTGTACTCCGTACTCCAGGTGTGGCCACACTAATGCCCTATATAATTGTAGTAGGACTTCTTTACTTTTATACACGAATCCCTTTGTAACAAAAGCTAATATACTATTTGCTTTCCTAATTGTTTGCTGCACCTGCATGTTAACTTTCTGTGATTCATGTACAAGGACACCCAGGTCTCTCTGAATGCAAACATTTCCCAGTTCTCTCACCATTCAAAAATGTTCTGATTTTTTTTTTACCAAAGTGGATAACTTCACACTTCCCCACATTGTATTCCATTTGCAATGTTCTTTCCCACTCAGTCAAACTGTTTATATCTCTCTGCAGCCACTTCGCGGCCTCCTCACAGCTAACTTCCCCACCGAACGTTGTATCATCAGCAAACTTGGATATGTTACGCTCAGTCCCTTCATTTTAGTCATTAATATAGACTGTAAACAGCTGAGGTCCAAGCACTGATCCTTGTGCTAGTTACAGCCTGCCAACCCGAAAAAGTCCCGTTTATTCCTACTCTCTGTTTTCTCTCCATTAATCAATCCTCAATCCATGCTAATATATTACACCCTATCCCATGAGTCCTAATTTTTTGTAATAACCTCTTGTATGGCACCTTTTCGAAGGCTTTTTGAAAATCCAATTACACTACATCCACTGGTTCCCCCTTATCCATCCGACTAGTTACACCTTCAAGAAACTGCAACAGATTGTTCAAGCACGATTTTTCTTTCATATAACCATGTTGACTCTGCCTAATCATATTACGATGTTCTACGTGCCCTGTTACTATGTCCCTAATAATAGATTCTAGCAAAACTAAACAGTTTGAGCTTCAGATCAAATTCAGCCTGAAGGTCAACCCAACAGCTTGCTGAAGGTCCCCTGTTGGAGTGTTTTCCCTCTCTGAAATGCAAATCAAATCTTTTGAGTATCTCTGTAGAACTTCGCTGTGAAATTCTCCATATTCCTCGGTTTCTTCTACTAATGAGACTGATTAGGAATTGTGGAGAATCCAACGAAATCTGTAATAATCAGACACACAAATCCCAGTCAAAGCACACTATCAATACCCGCACAATTGTTTATCTGAGGTCCTTCTAAACGGCTCCTTTAGGTCATCGAGAGGAGAAAGAAAAACTTGAAGTAGATATTTCAGCTGCTTATCGCTGTTATTTTCTAACATGATATAAAGGCCACTATACAACAGGCCTGAATGGTTCAGGTTAGTTTGTGTCTGTGTGTTTTAAGGCTTGTTTAACATTCGTTTAAAGACCTTGCAGTCTGTGACTGAAAGTAAACGCTGTAAACCACACGCTCTCTCAGTTAACACACTGATTGTAATCAGGATGTAGAAAGAGTTTTAAAAGGGCAAAACACTAGACTTAAACTGCAAAATATTACAGTGCTCAGACATAATGGAAGAACTCACTTCGAGGCTATTGAGTTGTCTACATTTAATATGATATTTATATCCAGGATTAAAAGGATGATAAAAACAGAAAATGCTGGAAGTACTCAGCAGGTCGGGCAGCAGCTGAAAAGTGAAAACCAGAGTTAACGTTCAGGGGGACGCCCTCCGCCACTGTTCCAGGCACTAACCATTTCCTTTTCACCATGGACATCCAGTCCCTCTACACCTCCATCCCCCACCGAATGGCCTAAGGACCCTCTGCTCCTTCCTTGAGCGGAGACCCAAGCAGTCTCCATCCACCACCACCCTTACATTGAACAACTTCTCCTTTGAATCTACTCTCTCCCTGCAAATAAAAGGTGTTCCTATGGGAAACCGTATAGGTCCTAGTTATGCCTGCCTTTTCGTGGGATGCGGGATACATTCGTTGTTCCAGTTCTAGTCATGACCCCTCCCTCACCTCTATTTCCGGTATATTGATGACAGTATTGGTGCCACTTGCCGCTCTGCCGGAACTGGAAAATTCCATCAACTTTGCTTCCAATTTCCACCTCTTCCTCACCTTCATATGATCCATCTCCGACTCCAAGCTTCCCTTCCTCGACATCTGTATCTCCATTTCTGGGGATAGGCTGTTGACCAATATCAACTATAAGCAAAGTGAGTCCCACAGCTACCGTGATTTCATTTCCTCCCATCCTTCTTCCTGTAAGGACTATATTCCACTCTTCCAGTGTCTCCATCTCTGTCGCATCTGTTCTGACGATGGCACCTTCCATATCATTGCTTCTGTTATGTCTTCCTTTTTCCTCAACCGAGGATTACCCTCCACCGTGGTTGACAGGGCCCTCGACCGTGTCCAGCCCATTAATTGCACTTGTGCTCTCACCCCTTACCCTGCCTCCCAGAGCCATGATAGGGTTCCCCTTGTCTTCACCTTCCACCCCACCGGCCTCCACATGCAGCGGATCATCCTCTGCCATTTCCGCCACCTTCCACGTGATGCGACCTCCAAACTGATCTTCCCCTCTCCTCCCCTTTGATCATTACAAAGGGACTGTTCCCTCCGTGACACCCTGGTCCACTCTTCAATCACTCCCCATCCCACGGCACATTCCCGTGCAAACGCAGGAGATAAAACATCTGCCAAATTACCTCCTCCATTCCAACCATCCAGGGCTCCAACCAGACCTTGCAGGTGAAACAGCGATTTTTAGAATCATAGAATAGTGCAGCACAAAAGGAGGCCATTCGGCCCATCGTGTCTTTGCCAGCTCTTTTGAACAGAAATCCAGGTAGTCTCACTCCCCCGCTCTTGCCCCATATCCCTGCACTTATATTCCCCTTCAAGTATGTATCAAATTACGGTTTGAAGGCTACTGTAGAATGTATATCCACCACCCTATCAGGAAGGGCATTCCAATTCCTAACCAGTCATTGCGTAAAAATGTTTTGCTCATGTCACCCCTTAATTGTTTTGCCAATCAGCTTAAATCTGTGACTTCTGGTTATCGATAGGTCTGCCACTGGAAATCGTTTCTCTTTACTTACTCTATCTAAACTCCTCTTAGCCTTCTCTGCTCGAAGTATAACAACCCAAGATTCTCCAGTCTATCCACGTAACTGTAATCCCTCAGCACTGGAACCATTCTAGTAACTCTCTCCTGTACCTTCTCTAAAGCCTTCATGATCTTCCTAAATTGTGGTGCCTAGAATTTACTTTTACTTCTTTCAATTTAGTATACTGGATTTTTTGCTCACGATGCTGACTCCTCCACCTTAGGGAGACCAAACGCAGATTGGGTGATCGCTTTTGGAATACTTTCATTCAGTCCACACACATGACCCTGAGCTTCCGATCACCTGCTATCTTAATTCTCCGCCCCAATTCCATTCTGATCTCTCTGTCCTCGGACTCAGACACTGTTCCAATGAAGCTCAACGGAAGCACGAGGAACAGCATCACATCTTTCGACTAGGCACTTTAGAGCCTTCAGGACTCAACACTGAGTTCAATGTATTCAGATCGTAACCATTGCTTCCATTTTCTGCACAGCAGTAGCTGCTAATGGTTCTGGTTTTTGTCATTTTCAGCTCATCTAGACCGATCTTTTGTTTCTTTACTTTTCCGATTTTGATCCCCTTTTGCCTCGCACCATCATCCATTTTGTCATTTAATCACTCCTGTGTTGCACCCTATCACAGACCTTCCCTTTTGTTCTTTCCTCCCCTTTCCTTTTCCTTGTCTGTGTACTTGCTTAAAATGTTACATGTATATCATTTTCTAGCTCTGATGATAGCTCATGGAACTGAAATGTTAACTCTGTTTCTCTCTCCACAGATTCTGCCGGAGAGTAATGTGTTTGATGTAGTCTATATGGATATTAGCAAGGCGTTTGATTATGTTGCGCATGGCAGACTGGTCACGAAAGTAAATGCCTATGGGATCCAAGGCAAAGTGGCAAGTTGGATCCGAATTTGGCTTAGAGGCAGGAAACAAAAGGTAATGGTCGAAGGGTGTTTTTTGATGGGAAGGCTGTTTCCAGTGGGCTCTGCAGAGCTCAGTACTGGGCCCTTTGCTTTTTGTGGTATATATCAATGATTTGGACTTGAATGTAGGAAGTATGATTAAGAAGATTGCCGATGATACAAAAATTGGTCGTGTGGTTCATAATGAAGAAGAAAGCTGTAGACTGCAGGAAGATATCAAATAGTGGTCAGGTTGGCAGAACTGTGTCAAATGGAATTCAATCCGGAGAAGTGTGAGGTAATGCATTTGGGGAGGGCTCACAAGGCAAGGGAATACGCAATAAATGGTAGGACAGTGAGAAGTGCAGACGATCAGAGGGACTTTGGAGTGCATGTCGACAGATCCCTGAAGGTAGCGGGACAGGTAGATAATTTGGTCAAAAATGCATACGGGATATTTGCCTTTATTAGCCGAGACACGGAATATAAGAAAAGGGAGGTTCTGCTTGAAATGAATAAAACATTAGGTAGGCCGCAGCTAGAATACTGCGTGCAATTCTGGTCACCACATTACAGGAAGAATGTGATTGCACTATTAAGGGTGCAGAGGAGATTTACGAGGATGTTGCCTGGGCTGGGGAGTTTTAGCAATGAGTAAAGATTGGATAGGCTGGGGGGAGACCTAACTGAGGTGAATAAAATTATGAGGGGCCTTGATAGAATTGATAGGAAGGACCTATTTCCCTTAGCAGAGGGTTCGAAAACCAGGGGGCATATATTTAAAGTAATTGGTAGGAGGATTTGAGGGGATTTGAGGAGAATTTTTTTCACCTCGAGGGTGGTGGCGATCTGGAAATCACTGCCTCAAAGGGTTGTAGAGGCAGAAACCGTCATCACATTTAAAAAAGTACTTGGATATGCACTTGAAGTATCGAAACCATCACGGCTACGGACCAAGTGCTGGTAAGTGGGATTCGGCTGGATAGCTCTTTGTCGGCCGCCACTGAAAAGATATGCCGAATGGCCACCTTCTGTGCTGTAAATTTCTATAATTATGATTCCATGACTAGCTGAGTGTTTCCAGCATTTTCTGTTTTCATTTCAGATTTCCAGAATCTGCAGTACCTTGCTTTTGTATTAAAAGAATGATGTTAAGCGAATATATTAAAAGATTGAAGTGTTCTTTTTGCGATATTGCCAGCAAGAAAGTCCCCTCTCCTTTCTAAACCCCAGTTGTAGCTGGAGTAGAATAATCCCCTTTGCTTTACAATGCCCGTTACATTTCAGGTGAGATTTCTGCCTGATCCCTGTGTCCCTCTAACTATCTAGTGTCTGTCCAGTACATTTCTGGTGAAATTCCATCCACTACCCACTGGGTATTAATCTGACGGGCGGATCGCACGCCCTGTACAGAAACCAGCTGATTTTAATTCTGCTGAAATAATGTAAACAATTAAATATTTAGTCATACACACCAGCTTGCTATAGAATTTCAAACCTCAACAAAAACACACCCATTTCCCATCTTATTCAACTCAACAATTGAACTTAATCAGTAGTTTTTGTTCAACGTCCGCAAAAAGGTAGGACTTGCAGTGAAATTCACTTCCGTTGATGCAGTTCTTGTTAATTAAAGAATATTCAGCTGCCAAGGGCCTAAGCTCTGGAATTCCCTCCCTATACCATATTTTTTATTATTCCTTTATGGGATTTGGGCGTCGCTGGCAAGGCCAGCGTTTATTGCCAATCCCTAATTGCCCTTCAGAAGGTGGTGGTGGGCCGCCTTTTTGAACTACTGCAGTCCGTGTGGTGAAGATACTCCCACAGTGCTGTTAGGTAGGGTGGTCCAGGATTTTGACAGAGTGACGATGAAGGATCAGCGATATACTTCTAAGTCAGGATGGTGTGTGACATGGCGGGGGACTTGGAGCTGGTTGTGTTCCCATGCGCCTGGTGCCCTTGTCCTTCTAGGTGGAAGAGGTCGCGGGTTTGGGAGGTGCTGCCGAAGAAGCCTTGGCGAGTTGCTACAGTGCGTTTTGTAGATGGTACACACTGCAGCCACAGTACGCCGGTGGTGGAGGGAGTGAATGTTTAAGGTGATGGATGGGGTGCCAATCAAGCGGGCTGCTTTGTCTTGGATGGTGTTGAGCTTCTTGGCTGATTTTGGAGCTGCACTCATCCAGGCAAGTGGAGAGTATTCCATCACACTCTTTACTTGTGCCTTGTAGATGGTGGAAAGGAGTCAGGAGGTGAGACACTCGCCAAAGAATACCTAGCCTCTGACCTACTCTTGTTTCCACAGTATTGATGTGGCTGGTCCAGTTAAGTTTCTGGTCAATGGTGACCCCTAGGATGTTGATGGTGGGGGATTCGGCGATGGTAATGCCGTTGAATGAAAAAGGGCTGTGGTTAGACTCTCACTTGCTGGAGATAGTTATTGCCTGGCACTTGTGTGGCGTGAATTTTACCTACCACTTATTAGCCCAAGCCTGAACGTCGACCAGGTCTTGTTGAATGCGGGCATGGACTGCTTCATTATGTGAGGAGTTGTGAATGGCACTGAAAACTGCAGTCATTAGCGAACATCCCCATTTCTGACTTTATGTTGGAGGGAAGGTCATTGATGGAACAGCTGCAGATGGTTGTGCCCAGAGCACTGCCCTGAGGAACTCATGCAGCGAAGTCCTGGGGCTGTGATGATTGAACTTCAACAACCAAAACCATCTTCCTTTGTGCTAGGTATGACTTCAGCCAGTGGAGAGTTTTCCCCCCGATTCACATTGACTTCAGTTTTGCAAGGGTTCCTTGATGTCACACTCGGTCAAATGCTGCCTTTATGTCAAGGGCAGGGACTAGCAAATATAGAGCCCCCTGGATGTCTAGGAACATACAGGATAGGATAAAGAAAAAAAGGGAGGCGTATGACAGATACCACGGGTTAAATACTCCAGAATCTTTAGAGGAGTACAGAAAGTGCAGGGGTGCAACTAAAAAGGATATTAGGAAAGCAAAGAGAGAGCATGAACAATTTTTAGCAAGTAAATTCAAGGAAAACCAATGATGTTTTATAAATATATTAAGAGTAAGAGGATAACTAAAGATAGGGTAGGGCCTGTTAGAGATCATGAGCGTAATCTGTGTGTGGAAGCGGGAGACGTCGGTAGCATTCTTAATAAATACTTTGCGTCTGTTTTCACAAAGGAGAGGGGCGAATCAGACATTGCTATCAGGGGGGAGGAGTGTGAAATGTTAGCTGAAATAAACATAGTGAAAGAGGAAGTATTAAGGTGTTTAGCAGCTTTAAACGTGGATAAATCCCCAGGCCCGGATTAAATGTATCCCAGGCTGTTAAGCGAAGCAAAAGAGGAAATAGCAGAGGCCCTGACCAACATTTTTCAAACCTTTCTGGCTTCAGGTGTGGTGCCGGATGACTGGAGGACTGCTAATGTGGTACCCTTGCTTAAAAAGAGAGAAAAGGATAGACCGAGTAATTACAGGCCAGTCAGCCTAACCTCGGTGGTGGGGAAATTATTGGAAAGAATTCTGAAGGACAGGATAAATCTTCATTTAGAAAGACAAGGATAATCAGCACGGATTTGTTAAGGGAAGGTGGTGTCTGACAAACTTGATTGAATTTTTTCAGGAGGTAACAAGGAGGGTAGATGAGTGTAGTGCGTTTGATATAATGTATATGGACTATAGCAAGGCTTTTGATATGGTTCGACATGGCAGACTGGTCACGAATTTAAAAGCCCATGGGATCCAGGGCAAAGTGGCAAGTTGGATTCACAACTGGCTCGGAGAAAGGAAGCAGAGGGTAATGGTTGATGGGTGTTTTTGTGACTGGAAAGCTGTTTCCAGTGGGATTCCACAGGGCACAGTACTTTGTCCCTTGCTTTTTGTGGTATATATCAATGATCTAGACTTGAATATATTGGGTATGATTATGAGGTTTGCAGATTATACTAGAATCGGTTGTGTGGTTGATGCTGAAAAAGGAATCTGTAGACTGCAGGAAGATGTCAATAATTTGGTCAGGTGGGCAGAACAGTGGCAAATGGAATTCAATCCGGAGAAGTGTGAGGTAATGCATTTGGGGAGGGCTAACAAGGAAAGGGAATACACATTAAATGGTAGGACACTGAGTAGTGTAGAGGAACAGACGGAATTTGGAGTGCATGTCCACAGATCCCTGAAGGTAGCAGGCCAGGTAGATAAGGTGGTTAAGAAGGCAAACGGAATGCTTGCCTTTATTAGCCGTGGCATAGAATACAAGAGCAGGGGGGTTATGCTTGAACTGTATAAAACACTAGTTAGGCCTCAGCTAGAGTACTGCGTGCAGTTCTGTTCAGCACATTACAGGAAATATGTGATTGCACTAGAGAGGGTACAGAGGAGATTTACAAGGGTGTTGCTGGGAGTAGAGAATCTTAGATATGAGGAAAGACTGGGTAGGCTGGGTCTGTTTTCCTTGGAACAGAGGAGGCTGAGTGGAGACCTTATTGAGGTGTATAAAATTATGAGAGGCATAGACAAAGTGGATGGAAAGGACCAATTTCCCTCAGCAGACGAGGTCAAAAACCAGGGGCCACAGATGTAAAGTAATTGGTGGAAGGGATTTGAGGGGAAATTTCTTCATCCAGAGGGATGTTGGGGTCTGGAACTCGCTGCCTGAAATGGTGGTAGAGGCAGGAACCCTAAGCACATTTAAAAAGTACCTGGAGGTGCACTTGGGATACTCTAACCTGCAGGGATACGGACCAAGAGCTGGGAAGTTGGATTATGCTGGATAGCTCTTTGTTGGCCGGCGCGGACACGATGGGCCGAAATGGCCTCCTTCCATGCTGTAACTTTCTATGGTTCTATGATTCTACTCTCATCTCACCTCTGGAATTCAGCTCCTTTGTCCATGTTTGGACCAAAGCTGTAATGAGGTCTGGAGCCGAGTGGTCTTGGCGGAACCCAAACTGGGCATCAGTGAGCAGGGTATTGTTGAGTAAGTGCTGCTTGATAGCACTGTCGATGACACCTTCCATCACTTTGCTGATGCTTGAGAGCAGCTGATGGGGCGGTAATTGGCCGAATTGATTTTGTCCTGATTTTTCTGGACAGGATATACCTGGGCAGTTTTCCACATTGTCGGATAGATGCCAGTGCTGTAGCTGCACTGCAACAGCTTGGCTAGAGTTGCGGCTAGTTCTGGAGCACAAGTCTTCAGCACGACAGTTAGGATGTTGTCGGGGCCCATAGCCTTTGCTGTATCCAGTGTGCTCAGCCGTTTCTTGATATCACGTGGAGTGAATCGAATTGGCTGAAGACTGGCTTCTGTGATGGTCGGGACCTCAGGAGGAGGCTGATCTGGATCATGCACTCGGCACTTCGGGCTGAAGATGGTTGCAAACGCTTCAGCCTTGTCTTTTGCACTCACGTGCTGGGCTCCACCATCATTGAGGATGGGAATATTCATGGAGCCTCCTCCTCCCGTTAGTTGTTTAATGGTCCACCCCTGGATGTGGCAGGACTGCAGAGCTTTGATCTGATCCGTTGATTGTCGGTTCACTTTACCCTATTTATAGCATGCTGTTCCACTTTTTAGCATGCATGTAGTCCTGTGTTGCAGCTTCCCCAGGTTGGCACCCTATTGTAGGTACGGTTGCTACTGCTCCTGGCATGTTCTGCTTCACTCCTTATTGAACCAGGTTTGGACCCCTGGCTTGATGTAATGTTAGCTTGAGGAATATGCCGGGTCATGAGTTTACAGATTGTGATGGAATACAATTCTGCTGCTGAAGGACCACAGCGCCTCAAGAATCCCTGTTTTGTGCTGCTAGATCTGTTCTGAATCTATCCCATTTACCACGGTGTTAGGGCCACACAACACGATGGAGGGTGTCCTCAGTGTGAAGACAGGACTTCTAGTCCACAATGACTGCGGTTGTCACTGCTACCAATACTGTCATGGACAGATGCATCTGCGACAGGTAGATTGGTGAGGACTGGGTTAGGTGGGTTTTGCCTCGTGTTGGTTCTCTCACTACCTGTTGCAGGCCCAGACTGGCAGCTATGTCCTTCAGGATTCGGGCAGCTAGGTCAGTAGTGGTGCTACCGAGCCACTCGTGCTGATGGACATTAAAGTTCCCCACCCAGACTACGTTCTGTGCCCTTGCTACTCTCAGTGCTTCTTCCAAGTGGTATTCAACATGGAGAGGTAGTGATGCTCGATAACCCAGAAGCTGCGATCTGTTAAGTTTCTCCTTGACAGATCGTACCCAGCCGCTACAAATTTACATTCGGTGGCGCAGATTTGGTCTATTTGCCCAACTTCTGCCCAGCGAATACCCACCAAACCCTTACGCCTGCTAAAAGCAGGCATAAGGCCTTCCTTTACCAGCATCAGCATTTAAATAAATGTTTAAAAATATTTTTTAATGATTCAAACATTCACTTACATTTAAAATTAGTTTACGTTTTTTTGTCCCGTTTAAAAATGTTCAAATTTAATATTCAAAACATTTAATCTATTTTTAAATGTTTAATTAAAGGTTAATTTAATTAATTTTGAACCTGTGATAATTTTTTTTAAATTTCAGTGTTATGAAATTGTATTTATCAGGTGATTCCTATTATGCTTATGTGGATTCCCATTAAGAATAATAGGAATCCAACCTTTTCACTGGTTGGCCTGGCCAAGTGATCCCAGGGACGCTGGCGAACCGCCTGCGCCCCTGGGATCCATGGGCCTTTAAGCAGGCGCAGGCCTGCAGGCCCAGCACCGCAAGAGTCCGAAGCTCCGGGGCCATTGGGTAAATACGGAGTTTTCTGGCGGTTCGGAGGCTTACGCGGGCGGCAAGCCTCCGACCGCAATTTCCATGTCAATATCTCCTTATGCAGCTTGGTGTTAATTTTTGTTTGATAACGCTCCTGTGAACCGCTATGGGATGTTTTTACCATGTTATCGGCCCTGTATAGTTGTTGTTTTTGTTCAAATTATTGTTAAAGGTCAATAGCATAATTCCGTTTGCTTCAACTAAAGATCAAACATGATCGCAATACATTGGTGGTGGATTCAGACTGCATTAAATGACAAGTCTCACAGTTAGATTTCAGATGGATTGGCCCAGATAATCAACGGGCCCCATTAGACACAGAAGAATAACTAAATCCAAAGATGCGACTCTACCGGACCTGTTCCCAAAATAGATACTTATACAAGTATTTTTCATAAACCCGTTTAAAAATGAGCGGAGACCACAGGACTCACTGTTGGGAACTAAATTCACAGTCATGCGCCTCTCAGTCTTTTCAACACAACAGGAAATATAGACGTTTCATTACTCGCTTATTGTACGGAGAAATATATTTAATGAGCCAGCATTATATGTTCTTGGTTGTGTATTATCTAAGAAAAAAATCATCTAATTATTTAGCCTTCATTAAACAATGCGAAGCGACCATATGTTTTACAAAAACAATATCTGAGTAGAACTGCCCATCGGTGAAGCTGACATCCGAGTATTTAGATAAAAATGAATCTATTTAAACAGGAATCAAAGCAGCTCGACAGGAATGCAGTGTCCCTTGTTTACGTATTAGAGCCTGAACTACCCGGAGCTGCATTTCCAATGTTCGAGGGTAGAACAGAGAATATGTGAGAAACAGTGTGTTTCGGAGTGAGTGGGACTGGAGATTGACAGAGAGAGACAGGGGATTGAAAGATTGGATCTCGAGCATGTAGTGACACTGTACTTTTATCAGAGGGATGGAGAGACACAGAGAGAGAAAACAGACAGAGACGGAGACATATAGAGAAACACAGAGAGAGAGAGAAATGCAGACAGAGACACGGACAGAGATGAAGAGAGTGAACGCAAATAACTACAGCATGAGTCGGCCTTGTACAAGAATCAAAGGGATGGAGAGAACGTTAGAGAGAAAGAGACATAGAGAGAGAAAAAATGTTGAGATGCAGAGCGAAAGCCAGAGAGAACAAGAGAGACAGAGAGAGAGGGAGAGTCATAGAAACAGAGAGTTGGGTGAAACGAATGAACTAGAGCACGTGTGAAACCTGTACCTAATCAGAGGAATAGATAGATAGAGAGATAGCTAGATAGCTAGATAGAAAGATAGATAGATAGATAGATAGATAGATAGATAGATAGATAGATAGATAGATAGATAGATAGATAAGATAGATAGATAGATAGATAGATGGTGCCAGTGAAAAAATACACTAGAGTGGTTGAAAACCAGTATAGCAATCAAAGGAATTGCGAGAGAGAGACCACAAGACCATAGAAAGACGGAAACAGAGAATCTCGAGCAGGCAGGGAGATTAGATGAGTAAAAGTGCAGGAGGATTTAATAAGATCAGGACAGATTGGCACAACCGGTAGAGGAGAAAGACTGGGAAAGCCATTTCATGGGCTTTCTCTTCACGCTCATTTAATGGCATATGGCAGCCATACACCGACATTAAAGAGTTTATGGGGAAAATAAACTATGATGGGCAGAGCGAATTGGATGAGAGAGTGCGGCAGGAAATTGGCAGAATGATACAGGTGTGCTGCATGTTCTACTTCATTGTTCTGAACTCCTAGACATGCAGCAGAAGCAGTCCCTCTGCTCAATGTGCAAGATCCACGACCAAGTTACGATGTGGCTTTCGGGCAAAAAGGGAACCCGTTTCACGGAGGCAGGACTCAGGGTAAGAGCACAGGCAGACTGTAACATAGCAACCGCGGGCGCAATCAATCCCAAGATGGGAACACTTCTATTAAACCCCCTAACATGGGGCCGTGTATTTTCAATTTCGTAGTTAGTGGTGCGTGAGTCTGGTAAAGATGCTGGATTTAATCTTCTAGAACACCAAGAAGAATGACACCCTGCCAGCGGCCCTGTGTCACAGCATCCACCGCGCTGAAGGCAGTTGTCCCATCTTATGGCTAAATGGGAATCTCTGAGACTCTGAGGACAGCGCTGGAGGCATTACCTGTAGCCTGAAGAACCCTCCAGTGCTCTGTACTGGAAAAAGGCCACGGTCCGCTGGCTAAAATCCAGTGTACACTTGAACACAAGATGTCCGTAACCCTTGGTTCTGTCAAAATGTATCTACAGTCGCTGCAATCAGGTCAATAGAGTTTGTCTGTCAGGGGGAGCGTTTGGAATCCCTATCTCGACCTGTGTTTACTTCTTGACACTGGTTTACTGGAAACATTGGTCTCTCAGTTGCCCCACCGCCATTCTGCTCTGTGTCTCTGACACTCCAGCACTGCAGTGTCCGGCTCCAAATGAGTCTGGTGGTGTCCTTACCTGTCACAGTTTCTCCAAATTTCCTAGGAGCCGGAATTCTTGTTTTATTCTCCCTCACTACGTTCCCTTTCTTTGTATGGAGCTGTCCTAATTATTACATTACATTTAGTATTGACTTGAAAGGATCACTGGGGTTGGAGGCGCTTGATCCGCTTTTCTTTATATTCGGGAGATTGAACAGTTGTTCGAAAGCGAGTTTCATTCACCCTGTGATTGTAAATCCCGTGTTCTGTTGCGGATATTTTACATTAGAGGCAGAAGGTATCAGATGTGATATCGGAGAAACACAAATGGACATGAGCGACAGTTTAGTCTGCTTCTCCTTTTTCAACAGACCCAGTCATATAGGTCGTCAACTAAAGGGGAATTTTCCGTGGATCGGCTCTCTACCCCTGTATAGTCCAGGGCGAGGAACACTCGGGGACGCTGTTAAAGTGAATAAACCAAAGACTGAAACTCTGTTCAGAGTGAGATCATTATAGCTGCAGTAGCGGGGGGTGCCACTGGAACCATTCTGGGTCCGATCACTGATATTAAGCTCCAGCTTTAGTGCGTGAAAGGGACGAGGTGAATTATAGCGGGTGAATAACAATCACTGTATTTATCCGGAATGGAGAATGATTTCATATTGACGTGTTACATATAATTACCTCAATATGTTATAATTTAAATCAACTGCTGCTCTAATCTGTGAGGTGACCTGTTGCTGCTCCGGGCCTTTCCCAATGGGGTTATCGGTCCAGCTCTCGCCCGGCTGGCGCCGACCGCCAGCGGGAATGGTGACCGACATGGCTCGGGAATCTCCTGGCTCGCAGTGTTCATGGATCTCACATTCTCCTCGCTGTATCTGTGAAGTCAATTTTAAAAAAAAGTGAGCGCCGTCCCACTAAGAACCGCTCTTGTGAAAGGCATTAACTGGGATTGAATCCATCTGATTGTCGGTGTTTAATCACACAATTCAGTTCGGTTTAATTCCGTGCTGGGTGAATTGCTGCAGCACATCAGAATGTGAGCGGATTCACACTTCTTTATATGTAATAAAATGCTAATTACAATAATAATGATCAGCAAAGTTGAACTGTGTCCAAAATTATCTTCCATGCGGTTTTATGTCCGTGTTTCCCTGATAGATTCATATTTTCACTCACAAACTGGCATTCAGTTTTGATTAACAGTCCGGGTGAAGTGAGGTCGGGGGCTTGCAGTCAGAAGCAAATGCACCGCACTGTGGGAGTATCGGCTGCACAGTGGGGTAAAGTATATAATTCTGCGAGGGGAAAGGGAACAGGAGAAGTCTTGGTCAATATTGGAACCAATGGCATGGCAGGAAAAGGGTTGAGGTAAAACAGGCAGTATCAGGACCTAGGAAAATGATTAAAGAACTGTCCCTCAAAGGTGATACTCTCTGGATTACTCCTAGTTCCACGTGCTAGTGAGTACAGAAACAGGCATATAGTGCAGGTGAATGCGTGGCTGGAAAAGTGGTGCAGGAGAGAGGGCTTCAGATTCCTGGGGTGATCAGTTATGGGGTCGGGGGGACCTGTACAGACAGGAGGGTTTGCACTTGAACAGGGCTGGGAGCAATGCCCTCACGGGGAGTTCAATTAGTGCCCTAGGCGAGAGTTTAAACTAAATGCCAGGGGAAAGGGCACCAGGACGCCACGGCAGAGAGGAGAGAACAGGTTCATAGAAATCAAGGAGGGACAAACATCAACAGAAAAAACAATAATTTAGTAACAAATGTAAGTAAATGGAGAAAAAAAAACAAAGCCGAATAGCATGGTGTTGGAATGCATGTGTGTTAGTGCAAGGATTGCTACGAATAAAGTTGACGAGCTACAGGTGCCAGTTGCCACATGGGGTTCGATAGATTCTCTATGATGGAAACCTGGCTTAAACATGGGCAGGAATATGAACTAAACATTCATGGCTATAATGTAGTAAGGAGGGATAGGGAAGGGGAAAAGAAAGGAGGGCTGGCAGTTTTGATCAAGGATAATATTACAGTTATAAAGAGGGACCATATACGAGATGGTGCAAGCACTGAATCTATTAGTTTAGAGTTAAGGAACAGGAAATGAGTTGTTACATTTCTGAGGAATGAAACAGTACTGGATCTAGTTCTGGGAAACGAAGTAGGGCAAGTGCAGTGTGATTCAGAGGGAGAACATCTCGGTAATAGTGATCATAATATAATTATATTTAAAGTAGTTATGAGCATGGTACAAAGAAAAATCAAAGGTGAAAATAATCAACTGGAAGAGCGCCAATTTCAGTTATTTGAGAAGGGATCTAGCAGACGCGGAGTAACAGAAAGATTGGGGAGGAAAATAGTAAAGAGGCAATGGCAGGCCTTCAAGGCGGAGATAGTTCAGGAACAAACCAAGCATATCCCCATAAAGGGGGAAAATGGGGTATCCAAAGCTGGAGCTCCCTGGATGACAAAGGCAATAGAGTTTAAAATAAAGCAGTGGTTAATGACAAAAGTAAGGTGCAGAATTCAATTGAAAATCAGGCAAAATAGAGAGAGTGCAGAGGGCAATTGAAAAAGGGCAAAGAGAGAGTATGAGATAACATTAGCATGTAGCATAAAAGGGAACCCAAATATCTTTTATAAACCTATAAAAACTGAAAGGATAGTTAGAGGGATGGCGACGCCGATTAGGGGCCAAAAAGAAAATGTTCTTGTGGAGGCAGAGGGCATGGTTGGGGTACTGAATAAGTTATTTGCATCTGTCTTCACAAAAGAAGAGGGTGAGGTTAATGTCGGAGTAGAGGAATGGGGAGTAGAGATATTGATAGGATGAAAAAGATAGAAAGGAGTTGCTAAATATGTTGGCATCACACAAAGTTAACAAGTCACCCGATCCAGATGGGATGAATCCTAAGAGAATAACGGAAGTTAGGATGGAGATAACAGACGTTCTGAACACAATCTTTCAATGTCCTTGGATATTGGAGTGGTGCCAAAGGGCTGGAGGATTGCAAATTCCACACATCCGTTCAAAAATGTAGAGAGGGAAAAAACAGGTAACTACAAGCCAGTCAGACTAACGTCAATGGTGGTCGAAAAAAACTACGAGAGACCATTGTCAAGCTCAAAATTAATTCACACTTGGAGAAGCATAGGTTAATAACGAACAGCCAGCAGGTATTAGGTAAAGGTAATTCGTGTCTGACTTAACCTATTGAGTTATTTGATGAAGTAACAGAGATGGTTGATGAAGGTACTGCAGTACATGTTGTATATATGGACTTTCAAAAGCCATTTAATAAAGTACCTCACAGCTCATGATATTGAAGGGACAGTGGTAACTTGCGTAGGACATTGGCTAATGCATCCACGCATTTTAAAATAATCTAGGGAAGAGATAGCAGACGGATTACTGCACATATTTAATACTTCGTTAGAAACGGGTGTAGTGCCAGAGGACTGGTGGATAGCTAACATAATAAATATATTTAAGAAGGGGGATAGAACTTATCCAGGAAATTATAGCCAGTCAGCTTAACATCAGTCATAGGAAAAATAATGGAATCCCTACTAAAGGAGAAATTATAAGAACATCTAGAAAGCAAAAATATAGTAATGATTAGTCAGCATGGATTTCAAAAGGGAAAGCCATGCTTGACCAAACACATTGAATTTTTTGAAGAGGTAACACAGAGAAAAGACAATGGTAATGTAGTAGAAGTAATTTATCTAGATTTTCAAAAGGCCTTCGATAAGGTACCCTATAACAGACTGATAAACAAGGTCAGAGAATGCGGAGTTTGGGGACAAGTAGCAGAATGGATAGCTAGCTGGCTTCAAGACAGAAAGCAGAGTACGGGTAAAAGGTAGCTATTCACAGTGGCAGAAGGTGGGTATTGGTGTTCTACAAGGATCAGAGCTGGGACCACTGTTGTTCACAACTTATATGAACGATTTGGATTTATAATCAAAAACACAATTTCTAAATTTGCGGCTGACACCAAATTGGGAGGGATAGTCAATACTTAGGAGGACGGCAACAAATTAAAGGAGGATATTAATAAACTTGCAAAATGGGCATACAATTGGCAAATAAAGTTCAAGACTGATAAATGTGAGGTATTACATTCTGGCAGGAAGTATAGGGAGGTCACTTTTTGCTTGGAGGGAGTCTAGCTGGGGTAGCGGAACAAAGGGATCTCGGTGTACAATTACACAAATCACTATAAGTTTCGACACAGTTTAGCAAGGCCATACAAAAGCAAACCAAGCACTAGGATTTATTTCTAGAGGTATAGAATTGAAAAGTAGGGAATTTATGCTAAACCTGTATCGATCCTTTGTTAGAGCATACTTAGAGTACTGCGTAAAAAGGATATAGAGGCACTGGAGAGAGTGCAGAGAAGATTTGCAAGGATGATACCAGAAATCCAAGTGTATACATATCAGGAAAGGATGAATAGGCTGGGGCCCCTTTGTCTTGAAAATAGAAAAAAATGAGAAGTCGCACAACACCAGGTTATAGTCCAACAGATTTATTTAAAATTACAAGCTTTCGGAGCTGTCGCCCCTTCCTCAGGTAGAGTTACTGTGAGACATTCTACCAGAATTCACAGAATATAAACACAGAGAAAATGCAGAGATTCAATCTTTCCCTACGACCACGACACCACACAACCCTGCCACGGCAACCTCTGCAAGACATGCCAGATCATGGACACAGATACCGTCATCACACGTGAGGACACTACCCACCAGGTACATGGTACATACTCATGTGACTCGGCCAACGTTGTCTACCTGATACGTTGCAGTAAAGGATGCCCCAGAGCATGGTACATCGGCGAGACCATGCAGACACTGAGACAACGTATGAACGGACACCATGCAACAATCGCCAGGCAGGAGGGTTGCCTCCCAGTCGGGGAACACTTCAGCAGTCAAGGGCATTCAGCCTCGGATCTGCGGGTTAGCGTTCTCCAAGGCGGCCTTCGGGATACACGACAACGCAAAATCATCTAGCAGAAACTGATAGCCGAGTTCCGCACTCATGAGGACGGCCTCAATCGGGATATCGGGTTCATGTCACGCTACAGAACGTGACTTGACATCGTTGCCGGTCTTTCCAGCTTTTTAAAAAAACAAACACAAGAAACAAACACAAGAAACAAACCCAAATGGAGAGGATATGCAGCCAGCAGCTGTTTTGACACGTTGGACCCCCTGGGACACATCTCATTGTCTTGACTGTGCTCTTAGTGTGTCTTTGATGTAGGGAAAGATTGAATCTCTGCATTTTCTCTGTGTTTATATTCTGTGAATTCTGGTAGATTGTCTCACAGTAACTCTACCTGAGGAAGGGGCGACAGCTCCGAAAGCTTGTAATTTTTAATAAATCTGTTGGACTATAACCTGGTGTTGTGCGACTTCTCATTTTTGTCCACCCCAGTCCAACGCCGGCATCTCCACATCTTGAAAAAAGAAGGCTGTGGGTTGGCCTAATAGAGGTCTTTAAAATTATGTAAGGTTTTGATAGAGTGGATACAGAGAGAATGTTTCCACTTGTGGGGAAGAGCATAACTAGCGGCCATCCATATAAAATAGTCAACAAAAATTCCAATAGGGAACTCAGAATAAACTTCTTTACCAAAGAGCGATGAGAATGTGGAACACGCTACCACAGGGAGTGGTTGAAGCGAAAATTGTAGATGCATTTAAGGGGAGGCTAGACAAACTTATGAAGGAGAAGGGAATAGAGGGTTATGCTGATAGATTTAGAGGAAAGACGGGAGGAGGCTCGAGTGGAGCATGAACGCCAGCTTGGACTGGTTGGGCCGTATGGCCTGTTTCTCTGCTGTATATCCTATGTAATCCTATGTAATATTATGAATAGAAGGCAGAGAGTAGCGGTGAAGGGATTTTTCTCTGATTGGATAGAATTATGAAGTGGGGTCCCCCAGGGGTCGGTATTAGGACCATTGCTTTTCTTGTAATATATAAATGACCTGGGCATGTGTATAGGGAATACAATTTCGAATATTGCAGGCGATTTAAAGTTTGGCAACTTATTAAATAGTGAGCATGATAGTAGCAGAATTCAGGAAGACATAGACATACTGGTGAAATGGGCAGAGGCATGGAAGATAAACTTTAACGTGGCTAAGTGTGAAATGTTGCACTTTGAGAGGAATAATATGGAGAGACGGTATAATCTAAATGGTACTGTTTTGAGAGGGTGCAAGAAAAGAGGGAACTTGGGTGCATATTCACAAATCTTTGAAGGTGACTGTGCAAGTTGAGAGGGTGGTTAAGAAAGCGTATGGGACACTTGGCTTTGTAACTAAGGACATTGAATCTAAAAAAAAACCTCGGAAATAATGCTAAAACTTTACTAATCTCTGGCATGCCTCAGCTGGAATATTGTATAAAATTCTGCGCACCACACTTTAGAAAGGATTACAGGGTTATAGGCAAAATTCTGGAGATGTGGAACTAAATTGAACAGCTCTTTGAAAGAGCCGACACAGGCGTAACGGGCCGAATGGCCTCCTTCCGTCTGTATGATTCTGTGATCCGGATGCGGGGTCGGTGACTCATTTCGCTTATCAGACTAACGTAGATCAACCGCAGTGGATAGAAACTGGTCTCTTTGTATCTATTAATGGGTAGGCTCCTTCTCATTGGTGTATTTTACTAGGCTGAAATTCACGGTTAACACCTGTCAAAATCTATTGGTTAATCTGAAAGAAACATTGGTTTCTGTACAAACTGTTATCAAAGGATTAAGTCCCATTTCAGTCGGGGTGTCGGAAGGTGCTGGAGGGCCCGCTCGGTATCTGTGAACAGTATTCGGTTAACGTTCAAGTCCCGTCGCTGTAACCGGCTACGGGGACGATGCTGCGGTCCTTCCTCGCCCTGTTTCTACTGCAGCTTCTGAATTGTGAGTCATCGCTCATTATTATTATAATATGTGCCTCATTAATATAATTATTGGTCTTTACTACTGAACACATTGAGGTGATGTGGATTGTAAATGTTGTTTTCTTGAATTTAATATTGTCATGGAAAGTTGAATGAGATATCGGGTTAGATCCTCAATCGCCTTCCACCTGCCGCTCTTGTACAGACAGAGCAGTCTGGACTTGAAAATTTAAGCGGATTAATTAAACTGAGTTTGTTAGAAGTAGAGCGCGGTCACTGATAGAAGAGAGTGTATCGGAGCTTGGGTCCATTTACAGAAAACTGGTATATTTTCTTCAAATTTGACTTTCATTGGAATCGTATGAGATTAATATTGAAATTGTTTACTTAATTTGTAGATGTTTCATTTCATACATATTGTGAGCTGTTTGTTTGATTTTTTTAAGTTCCATCAACTTCAAATAGGGAATCAATTCTCCATTCCTGTCAGTGTATGTAAGCGCGCTTAGAATATTGTTCATCTGATTAAAACTTATTTTAAATTCCCACTTTAGATTTGTGTCAAACTTGGATTTAAAACCGAAATTGGTCACAAATACCGCGGCAGTTTTGTTTCATTTTCTCCCCTGCTGCTCTTGTACAGACAGAGCAGACTGGAATTGAAATTGTAATCGGATTATTTAAACCGAGCCTGCTAATAGCGGAGCGCATTCATTTTTGGAATAGAGTGTATCGGAGTCTGGTGTGTAAGTGAACTCACTGAGTGGAGAACACCAGTCAAAGCTGCACCGACTGCCGACTGAACACACACACATTTCTGTCAGACATTTCTCAGCAGAAGTGCAGTCTAACCCTTGTGTTTTGCAGAGAATGGAACTAACAAATAGTTTGTTCAGCGTTAGTGTGTTGTACAAGGTCTATAATATTGTATAATAAAATTTTAACCAGAGGTGCAACCAATATTGTTTCAATTAGCATTAATTATTAGTATTTTTAAGAACACTATACCAGAAGATGATGTCACTGAAACTTCCTCAGTCTCTGGGGAATGTTGTTGATTAGTTTATCTATGGATACGCTTTTTATTCTTATAATATGTACCTCATTAATATAATTATTTGTCGTTACTAACTGGACATGTTGAGGGGATGTACAAAGTAAATGTCGTTTTCTTGAATTTTAATAGTGTCATGTAGAGTTTAAATGAGATATCGGGATGGGTTCCCCAATCGCCTTTCACCTGCGGATCTTGCTCCGACAGAGCAGACTGGAGTTGAAAATCTAATCGGTTTATTTAAACTGAGCCTGTTAGAAGTCTGGGGGGGGGGGGGGGTGAGTTAATTCACTGAGTGTAGAGCACCAGTCAATGATGCCCCTACTGCCGACTGAACCCACACACACATTTCTATCCCAGATATTTCTCACTCGAAGTGCTGTCTAACCCCCGTGTGACAGAGTGAACTGAGCTAATTTAAAACGTTTATTCAGCCTTAGAATTTTGGATAAGGCTTGTAAATATTTTCTTAAAAAATATTAACTAGTGGTGGAAACCATATTGTAAAAATTAACATTAACCATTAGTACAATTATCATTAAATACACTGTCCAAATAATGATGTTAATAAAATTTCATAAATCTTTGGAGAATTTGCTGTGTGAGTGTTGTTGTTTGGTTAGTGATTATCTTCAAAGTTATGAACATTTAATATTATTTTTTTTCTATTTCATACATTTATATGTACAGAGTCATTTATATGTACTAAGCTTTCTCAGTCTCCGTCCACATGCCCCATACTTTCCATACAGAATCATGTAGAATTTAATGATATTGGGACTTGTTTCTCAATCTCCTTCCACATGCTCGATATTTTTTATACAGAGTCATGTAGTGTTTAATGAGATATTGGGACTTGGTTCTCAATCTCCTTCCACATGCTCCATACTTTTTATACATTCTCTTTTAGGGTTTAATGAGATATCGGGACTAGTTTCTCAATCTCCTTCCACCTGCTCGGTATTTTTTGTTGATTATTTTGGTCGATGACTCTGTTCAGTTTATCTCTGTTTCCAGTTTGTGTTTGGTTATATTTAATAATCTCTATCAATAACAAATGTTGGCTTACTGACAGGGAAATGTTATAATTCTGTTAGCAGATACTTTATGAGTTCAACGAAATTGATTTCTGTGGTTAAATTTATTTTATGCTATAAAACAGATTAAATAATTAAAACCTGTTTTGTAGATAGGTTACAGAACATGTTCTGCTAATTATAGAACGGAGAAAAACCCATGAAATGTACATCACTCCCTGAATCATTTTCACAAATCGCGTGCTGATCAAATTCAATTTGAAGAAAACGGACATATTTTACTAAATTTGTCATTCATTGGGATCGCCTGATTGAAAATTGAAATGCTTTATGCAATTTGAATAATTCTCTTTTAAAACATATTTTGGGTTGGTTGTTTCATTTTAAATTCCATCAACATCAAATAGGGAAACTTTACCCATTTCTGTCGATGTCATTCTATTCAGATGTGAGAATATGTTACAACTGAAAAGCACTGAGCCTTGAGTGAAACTTAGTTTTAAAACCGAAATCTAAGACACTGTCGCAGCAGTTTGTTTTGTTTTGTCTCTTGTAGCTCTTGTATATACAGAGCAGCCGGGGTTGTATTTCTAATAGGATTATTTAAACAGAGACTGCTAGAAGTAGAGTGCATTCATTGTTAGAAAAGAATGTAACGGAGTCTGGTGTGTAAGTGAACTTACAGAGTGCAGAACACCAGTCAAAGCTGCACCTGCTGCCGACTGAACCCACACACATATTTATGTGACAGATATTTCTCACGAGAAGTGCAGTCTAACCCCCGAGTGATAGAGTGAACTGGATAATTTTAAAACGATTATTCAGCATTAGAATGTGGGATAAGGTTTGTAAATATTTTCTAATAAAATATTAACTAGTGGTGGAAACAATATTGTAACAATTAGCATTAAACATTAGTACAATTTTAACTAAATACACTCTCCAAATAATGATGTTAATAACATTTCCTAAATCTTTGGAGAATTTTCTGTGTGAGTATTGCTGTTTAGTTAGTGTTCAGTCACTGAGTGTAGAACACCAGTCAAAGCTGCACCTACTGCCGACTGAATTCACACACAGGTTTCTGTCACAGATATTTCTCACCCGAAGTACTGTCCAACCCCGTCTGGTACAGTGAACTGAACTATTCTAATAAGTTTATTCAGCTTTAGACCGTTGGAGAAATATTTTAAATATTATCAAGTTAAATACTAACTTGAC
Source organism: Squalus acanthias (assembly GCA_030390025.1). Taxonomy (NCBI): domain Eukaryota; kingdom Metazoa; phylum Chordata; class Chondrichthyes; order Squaliformes; family Squalidae; genus Squalus; species Squalus acanthias. The sequence continues at coordinate 63,916,710 of CM059441.1, forward strand.
GTGGAACTAATATTGTTGCAATGTGCATTAATTAACATTATAATCATTGTTAAGTTTATTCACCAAAAAAATAAGTTAATGAAATTTCCAAACTCTGCGCGAGTGTCCGTATTGTTGTTTAGTCAGTTATGATCTTCAAAATTATGAACTTTTTATCTGAAATTAATTATTATATTTAATACATTTATATGAATATTATCACGTAATAATTAACGTTTCTCAGTCTCCTTCTACATGCCCCATGTTTTTATACAATGTCATTTAGTGTTTAATTCGCTATCGGGTCTGGTTTCTCAATCTCCATGCAACTGGTCGGTAATTTTTGCTGAGTTTGTCGGTCGATGACTTCATTCATTTTCTCTCTATTTCCAGTATGTTTTTGGTTATATTTATTAATCCGTATAATTAACAACGTCTGGCTTACTGACAGGGAAACATTAGCGCATGGTTATCAGATACATTGTAGGTTTAACCAAATATGTTCCCGTGATTCAATTTATTTTATGTTATAACACTGATTGGTACTAAAATCCTGATTTGTAGATAATTTAAAGTAACATGTTCTGCAAACCATAGAACGGAGAAAACACATGAGATGTATATTACTCCCTGAATCATTTTCACAAATACTGATCAAAATCAATTTACAGATAATGGGCATATTTGATTCAAATTTGTCATTCATTGGTATCGTATGAAGTGAATATTGAAATTGTTTAATTAATTTGTCGAATTTTCATTTAATACTTATTTTGGGTTGTTTGTTTGATTTTAAAGTTCCATCAACTTCAAATGGGGAACAATTGTTCAATTCTGTCGGTGACAGTAAACATGTGTATTAAATATTGCATCTAATTAACACTTACTGTAATTTTCAGAGGACCTTTGTGTCAAATTCAGATTTAAAAGCGAAAGCGAACACAAATTCTGCGCCAGTTTGTATTATTTTGTTCCCTGCGGCTCTCATACAGACGGAGCAGACTGGAGTTTATATTCCAGCCGCGGTTTCAAACCGAGCCTGTTGGAAGTAGAGCGCGGTCACTGTTAGAATAGAGTGTGTCGGAGTCTGGGGTGTAAGTGAACTCACTGAGTGTAGAACACCAGTCAAAGCTGCACCAACTGCCGAATGCATCCACATAGAGATTTCAGTCCCAGATATTTATCAGTAGAAGTGCTGTCTGACCCCATGTGATACAGAGATTTGAGATATTCTTTTATAATAATTTGTTCAGCGTTGGGTTGTTGGACAAGGACAATAAATATTGTAAAGTAAACTATTAACTGGAGGTGGAACCAATATTGCTTCAATTAGTAGTCATTATTAATTAAGTTCTTATCAAGTACACTCGTCAAAAATGATGCTATTGAAAGATCCTAAATCTCCCCAGCATTTGCTGTATGAGTATTTTTGTTTAGTTAGTGACGATCGTCAAAACTATGAGCTTTTTATATAAAATTAGGCTTTCTATTTCTTACATTTATATGAACAGTGTCATGAAATAATTAATGTTTCTCAGTCTCTCTCCACATGCTCCATACCTTTTCTATTGAATCATGTAGTGTTTAATGACATGTTGCTCAATCTCCTTCCACGTGTCCCATACTTTTTATACAGTGGCATGTATTGTTTACTGAGTTATAGGGACTTGTTTCTTAATATCCTTCCAAATGCTCCATAGGTTTATATAGTTTCGTGTGGTTTCTGAATCTTCTTCCACATGTCCCATGCTCTGGTAGCTTTGTGCAACAAATCCTGAAATCGTTTGTATATTTAACTTCGGCAGATAGCGATCAGAGCACTTTGTCCTGATGTTGTCAATATTCGATGCGTGTTTGGTTATTTTCTAACAGTGGTAAAATTTATTCAGGCACTAGTTAAGTGGTATGGAGATATTTTGTTAGAAATTACTGTTTGCGCACAGAACGCTCGGAGTCTGAATTGTTTGGTGCGCGCTCCCTCTGGTGTTTTACTGGAGGTTTTAACCTACAATTAATGCTTTTCAAATAATTTACTTCCTAAATCCAGAAGGAACTCATTTAATTACGAGAGCTCTTCAAATCGGATTTTAAAATAAAATAATTATTTGGATTCTTGACACACATAATACTCTGTCATGCGAAGAATTTTCTGTATTGACTTTATTTTGTAATCCCAATGTCACCAATTCTAACAGGATTGTTGAGGTTATTAGCGTTTTTGAGTAAATACTGAAATATTATTCCCACTAGTCTGTCAATTGATAACAATAAAAGAGGAATTTGCAGGACACTGACTATTATCAGGAGAGTGTTGATAAGGACTGCTGAGGTTCTCCTGGAGTAGAAGCACGCAACACACTGTCAACATTGCAGAACCCGGTCCAGAAGGAGAGCAGCTAGATTATGTTTGGGAAACTGTTCTCATTCAAGAATTCTCGAGAAGCGCATCTGAGGATAGGAATCGGTGTCACGTTGTCTGTAATATATAATGTACAGAATAGAAAGTGGCCAGGAGATCTGGAGGGAAAAATATCATCAGGGGGAATGGGTGCCTGTCAATATACTGTCTCTCGTATATAACATTTAGAAAATAAAGGGACCTGGAGATCTGTGGGACACACTATCATTAGGGGGATTGAGAGCAGGTCAACATGCTGGCTGCATTTTAAAAAGCAGCAAAGCTTAAACAGTAAACGAGAGGACCATTAAGCGAACATCATTAACGGGTAAAATGATGGGACAAAATCGGCGAGGACATGTTAAAAGTGAATTCGCTCAGCAAGAACTTAATGAGGAACAGCCAGCACGGAGATAGGAGGCGTGAACCCGCCTGACAAACGGTTCATTTTGTTGTGTTTGAGAAATTTAGAAATAAAATGAGTAGCACAAACTTCCAATTACAACGTTTTTGAAACTTTGAAATTTCCACGTAGAAGACATTGGCTTAAATTAAAAGGCACCGAAATTCATCACACAATAAGATAATTTTAATTTAATGTATATTATATTTGTTTTCCTTCATGAACTTTGGATCGGTATCCTGCAATTCGCTACCTAACATCACTGTGAGAGCGCCCTTACCATTAATACAGCTGCGGGTCAAAGAGCGGGCGCATCACCACCGCCTGCTCAGGGCAACTAGACACGGGTATTAAATGGTCAGAGCACCGTCACCACTAATTTGCAGGGCTAGGGGGAAAGGGCAGGTGAATGTGACTAATTGCACAGCCATTTCAAAGAGCCAGCACAGGGAACATGGGCTGAATGTCCTCCATCAGTGCTGTTTCATTCTATGACTCTACAAGGAGCAGGTCCATCGCCATTGCCTTCTCTGGGCAGCTACACACTGGTAATAAATGGGGCCCGAGTACCGTCCCTGCAATTCTCGATATATTGTAGGCACTTTACAAATGTCGGTTTGCTGTATTGATTGCATTTGCAGCTTTATACGTAATGAAGAACAGATGAAATCACAGACCCCGGTATCAGTTCTATCGCAAAGTGACGGGAATTCTTACCCCATAGTTCGTTGTATTTGTGACTTTTATTTCTGACAGTTTTAATCATGTATTGTCACAGCGAACTCTAATTCTCAATGTCTCATTTCAGGCAGCCCTTGGAGCAGTAAGGATGTCCCGTCAGGTAAACGCCTTTTATTTTCACATTATCTGGTGTCTCTCTGCTCTAATCCATCCCATTGAATATTAAGGCTGGGTGACAATCTCAGGGCCTTTTTGATCATCTATTATCCCGTCCCTCGTGTGTCCCTCGGAAGGGAAGAGTGTTTCGCGCGGACTGTTAATAAAGATCTTCAATTCCAGCTGAGAGGCGGCTGCTGCCTTCATGCAGAGCGACAATAAACGGGGATCATGAAGGGCGGAGTGTGAAGGACCGGCGCCACTGACACTGCTGTTGGTCCCGAAGGAGTTCACACTTTCAACTTCACCAATCATAGCTGACATTAAGATCGCATGACCATCCAGCTACGCCTCTTCCTCTATTGGCGGGCGGGGCTGGGGAGAATGTCTTCCAATCCTGACTGGGTCTGCGCTCTCACTACGTTCGGCCAATCGGTACTGAGCATGATGGAGAGTTGAACATTGCAGCCACGCCCTCTCCCGACCTCTGGAGCATGGAATATATTCCGAGCCAGTCGCCCAACCTGCCTCCGTGGGAGCCGCTCTGATGCCTGGAACTTCCCGCTAACTCCCGATTCCCTGCTCGTTTACACATTTTATTAGTATTTCCCTCTTCCGTTTGTCATTTTTAGCCTTTACTCCGATTTGTATTCGGGATCTGGGCATAGACTGATGTTCCCACTGATTCCTCACATGCTCCATCTTGTCTGGTGAATGGGGTTGTTCCGTATGCTGGCAGACTTCTGGTTTAATACACTCTAACCGCTTGACGTTGTTTCTGATATTTCACAGAGACGGTGAAGCTGAGACTGGTGAATGGGGGCGGTCCGTGCGCTGGGAGACTGGAGATTCACTACAGTGGAAAGTGGGGGACTGTGGCGGACAGGGGCTGGGACCTGCCGGACGCCGCTGTTGTGTGCCGGGAGCTGGGCTGCGGGGCCCCGCTGTCAGCACCGGGCGGAGCTCACTTTGGGGAAGGGTCCGGACTCCTTGTGACGTCAAAGGTTCAGTGCGGCGGGACCGAGGCCGCTCTGCGGGAGTGTCGTTCAGATGGATGGGGTCACCTTTACGGATCACACTCCCGGGATGCCGGCGTCATCTGCTCAGGTAAAAATCTTTCTCCTGTTTCTCATCTTCCGCCGCGTTTGATGCTTTCCAGAAAAAAGCGGAAGTAAACTAATCCGGGAATCTCCGTACCCGGAAATTGAGATGATAATAATTCTAGTATTCTCCGGATATTATTAATGTTATATTATTAAATATTAGGATCACTGTTTGTGTTTTAATAATATCACAATTATTATATTTAATAAACATCCCCCACAGGGAGCAGTAAATAGCTGATACTCGGCACATTTACAAAGTGCCAAAACAAGTTTCCATTGAGATTTGACCCCTGTCCGCTGTGAATGAGCTGACCCGCTGGAAATGTCACAATCTGACTCCAACTCTCCATTCTCAACCCAACAGCTGCAACCGGGCATGCGCCGTGAGCCCTGCTGTGCGCCTGCGCTAATCGCTTCATGTGAGATCTGCGATTTTGCACAGACTGAATCTGGGGCTGGGGAGGGCGGTTTCCCAGCCTCGGAGGAGTCTGGGCAATGTGTCCGCGGTTACTCTGGGCAGCACGGGACGATACTACACGTTAACACCCCACAACTGCTTAAATTTGCCATTCTTTTGCTATTTAGATGGATATTGCAACATCAGTAAGGACATAATCTTAGTCAACTGTTCTAATAAATAAACACCATCCCGTGGAACTGCTGGAAAAAGAGCGGAAAATTCTCCTTCAATCCTGCGCCATTGTTCTCGCCCGATCACTATCAAAACAGATTAGTTAGTTATTTACAAATGAGCTATTTACTTCATTTACTGGATGTGGGATCTTGCTGTGCGGTAAATGGATTTCTCTGAAAAATGGCCGTATAGAGTCTTGTGATTGGAGCTTAAATTCACCGATGGACTTTTTTAGAACAATTCTCCCTGCAAGGAAGTAGAAATAAATAAATGAATAAATATATAAAGAAAGAAATATAGAAAGAAAGAAAGAAAGAAAGAAAGAAAGAAAGAATTGTACACAGAGATGTACAGGACCGGAAAACCTGGATATCTGGTGCATCTGCTGCTCCTGGATATTTCGCAACTCTCCCTCCGAATTTCTTCAGCTCTTCATCCATGACCCCCTTATATTTGCCGAACCTGATTACTTCATATCTCACGATTCAGTTGAAGTCCTCTCACCGCTCTCTATTATTAACGATCCGCCTGTGTGAGAGATTTAAACGCCTAACCTGCCCACAATGATTAGAAATGTCCTCTCGTTTGGGATAGAAACATTTTGTTTTAAATTCATCAACATGTGACCGTCTTAGTGTCGATTATGTTGAGGTACCTGGGTTAAATGTTTAGCGCCCAAATGAAAACCACAACATTGATCGACCTAAAAAGAACGTTCATAAGATACACGGCGATAAGATAGAAATTGATAACATCAGCACTTCCTCTAACATGTTGACACACTATTATCCCAGTGTTTAAGGTGTGTCTGACCTGACTGTAAATAAACAGGGCAATCGGACTATTGATGAGATTATAGAAACTCTGACCACGTTTTAATATAAAACGCCTTATAATGCTCTCTCTTTATTTAAAAATAATTTTCAGGAAATTCAAAATTCAGACTGGTGAATGGAAGCAGTCCCTGTGCGGGGAGACTGGAGGTTTTCGGGAGTGGAATCTGGAGAACAGTTTGCGGTGATGGGTCCTGGTTCTTACCAAATGTTGAAGCTTTTTGTAACGAGCTGGGCTGTGTCTCCAGAGCAGCAACGCCGCTTAATGCTCACTTTGGAGAAGGATCAGGGCCTGTTATTGGTCCGCGTGGCTGCGGACACGAGCGGGATGTTGGAGTTATCTGTTCAGGTACAAATTCCGATAGTTATGGAAACAAACGGGTTTCCAACAAATAGTAAACGCTGGAAAAACTCAGCAGGCCAGGGAGCATCAGTGGAGAGAGAAACAGAGTTAACGTTTCAGGTCTGAGACCCTTCATCAGAACTTCATGAGTTCTGATGAAGGGTCCCAGACCTGAAACGTTAACTCTGTTTCTCTCTCCACGGATGCTGCCTGGCCTGCTGAGTTTTTCCTGCGTTTTCTGTTGTAATTTCAGAATTCCAGCATCCGCAGTATTTTGCTATCATACCAACAAATAGTGTACGGCTACTCTAGACAGATAGCGATAGATTGGAAACATTCACATCTTGATAAAGGGGACTGTGTTAAACACCGTTTAGTCTTCCGTTTCTACACTTTCGGGGTGAAAAGGCAGAATCTTCCATAAATGTCCGTCATAGTTCACTGCTGACATTGGCTGAGTTGTCCAACCAGAAGTTAATTGCTAATTTCCAATCCTGTTACATTGACGGGGCACTGCAGATAGGTAAGTAAACTCGACTGGGAGACAGAATGTACAATTTACACGCACCTGCAGAGACAAATGGCTTGATCGGCGCAGACAATAAGGCAATTTCACGGCATTTGCTTGCCCTGCTACTGAGCGGTCTCTCACTGCACCTGTTATTTTGTGTGCTAGTACTGCACCTTTTGCTGATCTGTCTCAGTGCGTTTCAATAAAGCTACCCTTGACTGGGCTTTTATTGTACCTCCTGTTCATTGGGCTCTAATAGTATCTGCTATTGACTGGACTTCCATTGTACGTCCTCTTGTCTGCGCTCTCACTGTATTTCCTGTTGAGTGGGTTTTCACTGCTTCTTCTATCAACACAGATATCATTGCGCCAGCTATTGACTGGGTTTCAGTTCTGCAATGTTTGATTATTTTGTTCTGGGTTTTCACTGCACCAGCTGTTGAGTGGGCAGTCACTGCTCCAGCGGATGATTGTGGACTCATCTCACGCTATAATTAATATGATAATGTAAGAAATCATAGTGAGAATAATACAAGTAAGTGCCTGTTAACGATTTCTGAGTTAACAATTCCTGTAATATAACCGGACAATTCTGAGCTAGGCCAGGTCGGTGGATATTTTTGCACTTGGAGAATTACTTGTTTCCAAATATGTTCCACACTTCGTGGTTTTATACACCACAACAGTGTCCTCCGGGCAGTCCAATTACTCCAGAAGCAGACTTAATTTTATCTTTAATTAAATTTGTTCTCCTTTCATTCATAATATTTCTACAACAAACTAATTGTTTCAGGTGTCTCTGTTCTTTTCTAATTATAAAACGTCTGAACCAGTAAACACGGCTCATTTACTGAAGCTCAAAGATTGCAAGGTTTCCACAGCCCAGGACTTGCTTTCTGTGGCAGGGACAGTGACAATTATTTAATATTTCTAGATAGTAAACTAAACATTCATGTTTACTGAAACAAAGAAACCATTCAAGATAAAAATGACAATATTGGAGCCGGTACGCAAAATCAATATACGGCTTCCTGTACTTAATAAACAGCCCCCATTCTGCCAACGGATTAGGAAAAATCTGTACCATTAGCAAGAGCAGGCCAAAACAGCAACGTTTGACTATATGAATATATTTAACGCCCATCTGAAATTCCACTACAAGAGCTCTAAAACATATTTTAAATAATTTATACCCATGCTACACCCCATGAAAGAAACATTTAACCTATCAGAGTTTGATTATTTATTTTTGTTTAATATCCATCTCACATTTCAGTAACGGTACAGTAATAAAATGCAATGTTTGTTTATTTGTTCTATTTAACATTCAGTGTATAACCCTGCAACGGAAAACTAGACACCGAATTGATTGATGTTTAATTATATATGAATAGCAAGCTGGCTACAAAACAGAAAAAAGAGAGTAGGGGTTAAAGACAATTACTCAGATTGGTAAATGGTGGAAGAAGTGTTCCACAAGGATCGGTGCTGCGACCACTGTTGTTCATCATTTATATAAATGATTTGGACTCGGTAACTAGAAGTACAATTTCAAAATTTGCGGATGACACCAAATTATGAGTTGTAGTTGTTAGAGATGAGGACTGCGACAAAATACAGGAAGACATTAAAAAACTTGTAGAATGGGCGTGTAATTGACAAATGAACTTCAAAATAGATAAGTGCGAGATAGTACTTTTAAGTAGGAAGAATAAGGAGGTGACGCGCCCATTGGAAAATTTCTTAATGGGATTGAGGAACAGCGGGATCTGGGCGTACAGATACACTGATCAATAAAAGTGGCGACTCAGGTTAATAACGTCATTACAAAAGCAAACAAAGCACGGGGGTTCATTTCTAGACAGCTATAATTGAAAACAGAGCAGTTATGTTAAACGTGTGTCGAACTATCGTTAGACCACACTTGAAGTACTTTGAACAGTTCGGATCTCCGTATTATAAAAAGGATATAGAGGCACTGGAGAAGGTGGAAAATATTTACTGGAATGAAAGCAGAACTGAGAGGTTATACCTATCAGGAAAGATTGAACATGTTAAGGCTATTTTCTCCAGAGAAGAGAAAACAGTGGGGTGAATTGGGGTGAATTGATAGCGGTATTCACGATTATGAAATTCTTTGTTAGTGCTACAGAAGATGTATACACTTGCAGGCGAGACCAGAACTAGGGGCCATAAATATATGATAGTCACTATTAAATCCTAAAGGGAATTCAGGAGGAGGTTCATACCCCAGAGAGTTGATAGAATGTGGAACATAAGAATATAATAATTAGCAGCAGGAGTAGGCCCTACGGCCCCTCGAGCCTGCTCCACCATTCAGTAAGATCATGGCTGATCTTCGACCTCAACTCCACTTTCCCGCCCAATCCCCATATCCTTTGATTCCTCTAGAATCTATTGATCTCAGCGTTGATTATACTCAACGAATGAGCATTCACACCTCCAAAGATTCACAATCCTCTGAGTGAAGAAATTCCCCCTCATCTCACTCTTAAAAGGCCGAACACTTATCATGCGACTGAGACTCCTGGACTCTCCAGCCAGGGGGAACAATCTTTCAGCATCTATCCAGTCAATCACGCTCAGAATCTTATAGGTTTCAATGAGATATCATTCTTCTAAACGCCAGAGAGTATAGGCACAATCTACTCGATCTGTCCTCATAGGATAACACTCTCATCCCAGGAATCAATCTAGTGACCCTTTGCTGCACCGCCTCTAAGGCAGGTACATCCTTCCTTAGATAAGGAGACAATAACTGTGCACAGTACTCCAGGTGTGGTCTCACTAATGCCCTGTACAATTGTAGCAATACTTCCTTACTCTTGAACTCCAACTCTCTAGCAAAAGAGGCATACATACTATTTGCCTTACTAATTGCTTGCTGTACCTGCATACTAACTCTCTGTGTTTCTTGTGCTTGGACACCTAAATCTCGCTGAAGAACAATATTTAATAGTTTCTCACCATTTAAAAATATTCTCCTTTTCTATTCTACCCCCCAAAGTGAATAAACTCACATTTCCCCTCATTATACTCCATCTGCCTCCTTATAGCCTATTCATTTAACATGTCTATATCTCTTTGCAGACTCTTTGCATTCTGCTCACAGCTTACTTTCCCACCTAGTTTTGTATACACAGCAAACTTGGATACATTGCACTCGATCAGTTTATCTAATTCATTAATATAGATTGTAAATAGCCCAGACACAAGCAATAATCCTTACTGCACCCTACCAGTTACAGCCTGCCAATCTGAAAATGACAAATTTATCCCTACACTTTTTTTTCTGTCCGAAAACCAATCCTCTATCCATGGTAATATATTTCCCCCAACCCCATGTGCCCTTGTCTTGTGTAAGAACCTTTTTATGTGGCAACTTATCGAATGCCGTTTGGAAATCAAAATTTACTACACCCACTGGTTCTCCTCTAACTAACCTGCTAGTTACCTCCTAAAAAAAACTCGAATGCATTTTTCAAACACGATTTTCCTATCATAAAACCCTGTTGACGCTGCCTTATCATACTATGGTTTTCTCAGTGTCCTGTTACCACTTCCTTAATAATGGATTCCAACATTTTCCCGACAATCGATGTCAGGCTAACAGGCCTGTAGTTCCCTGATTTCACTCTCCGTTATTTCTTGAATAGTGGCATTCCATTTGCTAACTTCCACTCTGCAGCGACCGTTCCTGAATCTAGGGAATTTTGGAAGATCACAAACAATGTTGCCACTATCTCTGCAGCCACCTCTTTTAGAACACTAGGATGTAGGCCATCAGGTCAAGGGGCTTTTAGTGCCATTAGTTTATTATGTACGTTTTCTCTACTGATATTAATTACTTTAAGTTCCTCCAACTCATTAACCCCTTCGTTCTTCACTATTACTGGTATACTGTTTATGTCTTCTACTGTGAAGACAGAGACAACATATTTGTTTAAAATTTCCACGATTTCCTTGATCCCCAAAATAATATTTCCAGTCTCAGCCTCTAATGGACAAACGTTTGCTTTCGCTACTCTCTTCCTTTTTACATACATACAGAAGCTCTTACAACCTGTTTTTAAATCTCTTGCTTATTTAACCCCATTTTATTTTCAGCCTTTTTATCAGTGTTTTGGTCATCCTTTGCTGGTTTCTAAAGCTTTCATAATCCTTAGGCTTGCTACTATACTTTGCAACATTATAAGCTTGTTCCTTTAATCTAATACTGTCCTTAACATTTTTAGTTAGCCAGGGATGGATCACTTTTCCCATAAAGTTATTATTTCTCAATATAATTTTTATTCCTAGATAATTTTGTAATATTTATTTAAATGCTCACCACTGCTTATCTACCATCATACATTTTAATCTACTTTTCAATTCTACATTAGCCATCACACCCCTCATACCTATGTATTTGGCTTTGTTTAATTTTAAGATTCTAGTTTCAGACTTAAGAATGTCACTCTCAAACTCAAAATGAAATCTGATCTCGCTATCACATGGAGTTCTTGAGGAGAATAGCATAGATGCATTCAAAAGGAAGCTAGAACAGACAAGAGTGAGAAAGGAATCAAAGGATATATTGATGGAGTCAGATGTCCACGAGTGGGGGAGGCTCATGTGGAGGATTAACGCCGGTTTGGGCTGGATATGCCAAATGGCTTGTTTCTGTGCTGTAAATAACTTGCAACTTTGCAATTATATTTAATCATCGCGTCACAATCGTCTAATAGAGCAATAAAAACATCTTGCGTCCTTTACTTACTCGATAGAGTTTAAACCCGAAGTTAAAAGCAACAGAATGAATAATTAATTAATCAGTTATACAGAACCGAACATCCCAATAAAGGAGCAGTGTTGAAGTGACCATCCATTATATACCTCGGCCCATTCCATTGACTTCAAGACAAAATGAAAGTCAAACGAAATGACTTGCTGTTGTCGAGTTCCGGGTCATCCATTTTATTTCATCACCCACAGTTAAAATAAATCTCATAGTGGCTTTCCTGTTTTAATTTTCAGCAAATATAGCTTTAACTGGAGCACATTTTTATGGGATAGAAACAAACAGAATTAGCTGGGACAAACCAATGTCAAGGTTAAGTATACACAGTCTATGGACAGCTTAATTGCAGGTCAGTGTTAGGAAGTGAAATTACCAATGGTATTGGATGTGCGTCCCTTCAGATTTGGAAAGAAACACAGTCAAATGTTATTATTTAAGTTGGAATGTAAAACGTGGAACAGGGTCCAATTCAGACCGTTATGTTAGAGTGGGGGAGACAGTGGGAGTATGTTTTAAATTTGTGCGATAATGTAAAATCATCCATAGCGAACAGGCACCCTTTTTAACATTTATTCGAATTGTTATTGGTATTGACTTCAATGGAAATAAAAATATTGAGAGATGTACTACGAACTTCAGATGCAGCGTCACCGTCTTACACCATCGCGCATAATCAGTATTCCCCTAAATTAGTTAAATTAGAATAGAGAAGCGTATATGAAATCAAAAATGTTATTTTAACCGGGTTCAGCCAACCGGATTAAAACTGGCAATAGCACAGCGGTTGGGAGTAGGATTTGATGAGCACAAACCCAATACTTCAGGGATGCACTTTGGGAGGACTAATATGGAAAGAAAGTATACATTAAATTGCAGGATTTTGAAAAGTGTAGGCGAAAGGACAGACTTTGGTGTCCATATACACCAATCCTTAAGGGTGGCAGGGCAAGTTGATGATGTGGTTAAAAAAGCACATGGGTTACTTGGGTTTATAAATAGGGGAATAAAATATAAAACAAAGAGATTATGCTAGAACTTTAAAAAATCAGTTGTGGACCTCATCTGGAGTATTGTGGACAATTCTGAGCATCACACTTCAGGAAAGATGTTCGGAGGAGGTTTACCAGCATGCTACCAGGGATGAGGTAACATCCAACCAGCTAAGGAACGACGTCCTCCATGGCCTCCTTCTGTGCTGTAAGTTTCTATGATTCCATGACACAGGGATGGGTTTATTCAATTTATCTTGAGAGAGTGGAGTTGGGCAACAACACTTGGCTACAGCGAAATTAAGCAAATTAGGTTAATGACATTGATCATACAGAGTAAACACATCCCTCGGTTCAGAAGAAATATATACTGAACAATTATCACACAGAATCCACAGAATCCCCACAGTGCAGATAGAGGCCATTTCGGCCCATCGAGCCTGCACCGACACATATCCCACCCTATCCCCGTAACCCCACGTATTTAATCCCCCCTAACACTAAGGGTCAATTTATCATAGCCAAATCAACCTAACCCGCACATCTTTGGACATCATGATGCTAAATATAACAGCAAATTATTCAGATGGGGAATGGGGAGAAAAACAGGGTGGAAATTGTTCTTGGGCAGGAGACTAAAATTCGCAATAGCGATAGGGGTCGTTTTACACAGGGCCCGATTTTCTTTTCCACTGTAATCGCCCGTTCTGCACTACTGCCCAAGAACAATTTCACCGCCAACAATTGTGCAAAGATGAATATAAAGTAATTTCAAAACATTGTAAAAAGTCGGACACAGAGATTATCGTGGACAAGGAAGTGAGCGGCACAGAGCAGCAAAAGATAACAAGTTGAATTAATTCAGAAATATAGCATGAAGAGGGCAGAGAAGACGATAATGTGGTCAACGAATAGGTGATTACAAAATAGACGATACACTAAACGATGACCTCCCCAACCCCAGTAATTGTTCAGTAATAATATAATTACGTTAAACATTTCAGCAAAAATAACATGCAGCTTCTAGAAAAGCAGATGTACTCAAAACTAACAATGGCCCAGGACTGGGCGGTATTTATCATCGGGAGATAAAGAGGACACGACTGAATGTTGGGAGTGGTAACCGTCATTTGCAGGCATTTGGGGAAATACCAGGAAGCACTGAGCAAAGTGATCTGACGCAACAGGATTAGAATCAAAGATTGGCAGCTAAAGCAGTTAATGAACAATGGGAGGCCTCCAAAGAGGAGATTGCTGAGTAAAGCCTAAATACCGTCCGACAAGGGGGAAAGAAGGGCATCCAAAACTAGAGCTTCCTAGAGGACGAAAGTTACAATGATTAAAATGAAACAGCAAAATGAGGATTATGAGAAAGGAAAGGTTCATGATTCAGTAGAGAACCAAGCTGAATACAAAAAGGACAGGGAAGACCTGAAACTACTGGCCAGTCAGCCTAATGCTGGTGGAGAGGAAAGTTTTTGAGCCAATAATCTGCAACACAAAGTATTGGCACTTGGAATAATATGGGTTAATGAATGGAAGCCTGCATGTATTTGTTAATGTAAATTCGTATTTGACCAACGTGATTCATTCTTTGATGAATTACTGGAGAGTGTTGATGGTAGTTCGGTTGATGTTGTGTATATGGACTTTCAATAGGCGTTTGAGAAAGAACCACATAATAGACGTGATAGCAAAATTCGTGTCCATGGGATTAAAGTTGCAGTGACTGCATGGATACGCAATTGGCTAAGGGACAAAAACTCAGAGAGTCGTGATGAGTTGATACTTTTCAGAGAGGACGGAAGTATGAATTTTTATCCCTCAAGGTTTCGTGCTGGTACTACTGCTCTGTTTGATATGTATTATTGACCTGGAATTGGGTATACAGGGCATCATTTCAAAGTTTGCAGATGACACAAAGCTCAGAAATGCAATAAGCAGTGAGGGGGATAGTAACAGACTTCATGAGAACATAGCCAGACTGGTGAAATTGGCAGACACATGGCAGATGAAATTTAACGCAGAAAAGTGTGACATGGTTAATTTTAGTAGGAAGAATGAGGAAAGGCAATATAAACTAAATGGTACAATTTAAAGGGGTGCAGGAGCATAGGGACAAGGTGGGTTACGTCTTTTAAAATGTAAGGAGAAGTTGTGAATGCTATTAAAAAGGCATAGGGGGTCCTTGGCTTTATAAGTGGAGGCATATAGTACAAAAGCAAGGTAGTTATGCTAAATCTTCATTAAACTCTAGTTAGACCCCAAATGGATATTGAGGCCAATTCAGTGCATCATATTTTATGTAATATGTTGAGGCATTAGAGATGGTGCTGAGGAGATTGACTTGAATGGTACTAGGGATGAAAATAATCTGTTTCGTGGAGGGACTAGAGAAACTGTAGTTGTTCTCTTTAGAGCAGAGGAGGGGAGATATGATAAGGTTTTCAGAATTATGAAGGTTTTTGACGAGTAAATAAAGAAAAATTGTTTCCAGTTGCAGAAGGTTTAGTAGCTAGAGGACACACATTTAGGTTAATTGGCAAAAAAAATCCAGACGCGACAAGAGGAATAAATGTTTATGCAGCGAGTTGTTATGATCTGGAATACACGACTGGAATGGGCGGAGGAAGCACATTCAACAATATCTTTCAAAGGGGAGTTGGAGAAATACTTGAAGAGGAAAAATTTGGAAGGCTATGGAAAAAGTGCAGGAGAGTGGTCCTAATTGCATCTCGCTTTGAAGCAGATGGCACACGCACGGTGGCCGAATGATCTCCTTCTGTACTGTATTATTCCATGATTCTAGGTCATGTCTACTTGATTTTTTGTTGCGGTCCCAAGGAAGTAAATGTCTTTGGGTGTCGTCTATATGGACTTCCTGAAGACATTAGATAAGCTTCCGCAAAGAGATTATAGGAAAAATTAAAAGTGCACGGGATTGAAGGTGACCTTGAAACATTGGTTGGAAATTGTTTGGGTGTTACGGCACAGAGATTACGGATAAAAGGAGTATCCCTGATTAGGAAGTATCCCTGTGACAAGTGTTGTTGTTCCTGGGATCTGTACTGGGACCTCACCTTTTCACCATATTTAATCGTGATTTGGATGAAGGAATTGAGTGTTTAGGACCAAGTTTGCAGATTACACTCAGTTAAGAAGCAAAGTACGCTATGTGGATGGGATTAGAAAGTTAAAACGGGGCACAAACAAATCAAGTGAGTGGGCGAGTCCGTTGCAGGTGTAGGTTAATGTGCGCAAATATGAGGCCATCGGAGAAATATCAATTGGAATATTGTCTTAATGTTGAGAGACTAGAATCTGTGGAGGAGCAAATGGGTGTGGGTGTCCCAGGACGCAAATAACTACATTCTCGTGCAAAGGTGCAAAGAAGTAATGAAGAGGGCTAATGAAATGTCAGTCTTCATATCAAGGAGGCTGGAATACAAATGTGGGGAATTGTTGCCTCATTGCACAGAGCCTTGGTCAGACCCCATCTGGAGTACTGTGTTAAGCCTTGGGCACCACACGACAGGAAGGGTATATTGGCCTTAGAGAGGCTGCAGCGCACATTCGTCAGCGTGATACTAGGGCTAAAAGGGTTAAATTATGAAGACAAGGTCCATAAATTTGGTTTGTATACGCTTGAGTTTAGAAAGTTGAGCAGCTGTGTAATTGGGATGGTTAAAATGAGAAAAGGTTCGATGAATCGATACCGAGAAAATATTTCCACTGATGTGGGAATCCAGAACATAGGTCACAATCTTAAGGTTGGAGCTAGGACATTAAGAACTGAAAGCAGAAATCAGGAACTCACTGCACCAAATTGCAGTTGTAATTTTCAAGACTGAGATCAATTGATTTTTGTAGGTAATTATATGGAACAAAGTTGGTAAATTGAGTTGAGGTACTGATCAGACATGACCTAATTGAATGGAGGAACAGGCTCAAGGGGCTGAGTGGTCTACTCTTGTACCTATATTGCAGCTAGTAGTAATAGTGGTAGTAGCAGCAGTAATAGCAGCAGTGGTGCCAACAGGTCTAATAGTAGGAATAGCATTATCAGTAATAATGGTTGTCTTAGCAGTAGTAATAGCCGCAGTAATATTATAATAGTAGTTCTAGCAGTAGCAGCGTTAGTAGTCGTAGTAATGGCAGAAGAGGTTTTCGTAGAAGCAGTAATGGTGTTATTAGTAATAGTGGCTTTTATTGAGCTGTAAAAAGATGAGATCTGAATCCATCTGAAAGTATTTTCATGGTAACCATGATAATTATGACGTTATTAGTATTTATTAATATAATAATTATTATTATTGTTATTATCACAATTTAGGCCATAAAGGTCTCAGACTTGCATCTGGGGGCACCCGATGCTCCGGCCGGGTCGAAATTCAATACGGAGCGCAGTGGGGGACGGTTTGTGATGTTTACTTTGGTTTAGAAGACGCCAGCGTGGTCTGTGAGCACCTTCAGTGTGGGGCAGTCACCGCAACCCCGGGAGCAGCTCATTTTGGGGAGGGAAGCGGCCCAGTGTGGAAGGAGAACTACAGGTGCCGGGGGAACGAGTCCCGTTTGTGGGATTGCCCGATTTCATCCTGGGATCAGTTTAGCTGCTCACATGGAAAAGACGCCAGTGTCATCTGCTCGGGTGAGTCCTCTCAGTCTATTGAACTGCAATTCATCAACTTTTGATGTTGCCTTTGACACTCAGCGAGTCTGAGTTGTGTTTGTCGGTCGTTTTGTCTCAAGGAAATTAGTAATGAACCAAAGTGTTTCAATGCAGCACATGTTCAATAAATTAATGTCTTGTGTTACGGTGTTTATCTCTGTCCGGGTGAATCCAGAGCATTATCCAGAATCCGGCACCAAGATCTGATGGCAAAAACGTTCAAACAGCAAAAACGGGGACCACTGCTAAAGAATGAAATACTGCAATTGTATTGAAACCGCTATAAATGTTAGCAGTTATAATATGAATCAAAATTATAAAATTATGAAGGGGTTTCATATGGTAAATATAGAGAAGATGTTTCCACTTGTTTGGAAGTCCAAAACTAGGGGCAATCGAAGTAAGATTGTCACTAATAAGGCCAATATAGAATTCAGGAGAAACTTCTTTACTCTGCGAGTAGTAAGAATGTGGAAATCGCCACCACATGGAATAGTTCTGGGGAATCGCATCGATGCATTTAAGAGAAAGCTAGCTAAGTGCAGAACAGAGACTGGAATCGAAGGATGGGCTGGTAGGGTTAGATTAATAATGTGGGAGGAGGCTCCTATGGAGCATAAACATTGACGTAGACCTGTTGGGTCGAATGGGCTCTATCTCTGCTGTAAATAATATATAATACTGTGTAACACTATGCATTGAAACCGTTATAAATCCAACCGGGTTAAATTATTAATCAACATAAGGTTCTCCGCAGAGATCAGTTGTATTTTCATTGAAAGTTCTGAGAATTAATGTGTTGACTGATAAATAGTGCGAGATGAGTTTTAATATAATGATTACAAATTGAAATACATCATGATGTGCATCATGGATTATTTCACGGACTTTACTGTTCTCTCGGCGTCCTGGCTAAAACTTATCTCTCAACCAGCGCCACCATCTGGTCCGTTATCTCAGTACTGTTTTCATCGCAAATTCGTTCCCGCGTTTTACACATTGGCAGATAGGAAAATTGAAGACAGGAGGAGGCCCATCAACCCTTCGGCCTCTCCCGTCGTTTTAGCAGTGAATACAAATCAGAAGTGTTTCATTGGCTGCAAAGCGCTTTGGGAAGTCGTGGGAAGCGCATTCAAAAGCTGTATCAATTTAAACTTCTGTTTCTTTCTCTTAATGTTGGATAAGATGAACTATGACCCATTTTAAGGCCGTGATCCTGCCTTCGATCACAGCCGGTCTGAGCCGCTTCTCGCCTCCTCCTCCACACAACCCAGTTTACTTTTACCCCATTTCCAGAGATTAGCCAGCGGAAACTGCTGGGCATCTCTCTAAAATCTATTCAGTGACAAAAGGTAATGGCTTTGAGGATCTGCCTACAAGCCTTGTGGGTAATTATTACAGAAATGCAATCATTAAAATTAATAATAACTCTATGAGTGAGAATTAGTAAATTATGGGATATGTTTGCCTCAGTTTAAGCGTTTTTCTCGATGTGATTTTTTTTGTAGATGAAAATTGGACGCCGAGACTAACTAATGGGGGAAGCCGCTGTGATGGGCGAGTGGAGATTTACTACAACGGCAGCTGGGGGAGAGTGCGGGACAACCTCTGGGACCTAAATGATGCCAACGTGGTCTGCAGACAGCTGGGCTGCGGCTCTGCGATAGCCGCTTATAACTCTTCAAAGTACGGAGAGAGTGAAGGGCCCGTGTGGGTGAATGATATCCAGTGTGAAGGAAACGAGTCGCTGCTCCGGAATTGCAGCTCATTCACCTTGAATCAATTTTTCAATGACAGCATCGGCGTAGGGGTCCTGTGTTCAGGTGAACAAAAGGTTCAATTTTACAGAACCATAAAAGGGAATTTCTAGTCTGCTGAGAACAATGGTAAAAAAGGTCACTTGTTCCTCGTTGTCTCTCCAACCAGTTGTTTATCTCAGGGGTCGAATGCAGAGGCAGAGGACGCGGGCAGAACTGAACTACAACGAGAACTTGCATTTAAATCGCGCCTTTACAAAGACAAACGTCGCAAGGCGTTTCACAGCAGCGTAATCAGGCAGAAACTGATACTGAGCCAAACAAGGAGATATTATAACGGATGATTAAAAGCTTGGTCAGAGAGTTAGATTTCAAAAGCGCGTCTTATAAGATGATAGGCGGAGAATTTTAGGGAGAGATTCCCGATCAAGTGGCCTAGACGGCTAAAGGCACGACCGCTAATTGTGGGCGGAGAAAGTGAGTGATGCACAAGAGGCCAGTTTGGGAGAAAAGCAGAGGTCTCGAAATGATTAGGGCTGGAGTCGTTTATCGTGGCAGGGCGGGGCGAGGCCGTGATGGTATTTCAACATGAGGGTGATAATTTAAAAGTGGAGGCATTGCCGGACGGCAAAGCAATGCACATCAGTGAGCTGGTGAGTGGGACTTGGTGCGGGTGAGGCAGCAGATTTTTGGGTGTACTGAAGTTTATGGAGGGTGCAGGACGGGAGGACGGCCAGGAAGAATTGGAATATTCGGTTCTAGAGGCAACAAAGGCATGCATGAGCTTTTCAGCAGCAGATGGGCTGAGGCAGGGACGGAGGTGAGCGATGTTACAAAGGTGGAAGTAGGATTTGTGACGGAAAGCATACGGGATTAAAATCTCAGCTCGGCGTTCAAATGCGCAACGAGTTTGCAAATCAGTTCCATTGTGTAGCACATAGGTGTAGACAGATGTGCTGGAGCTGTACTGTTGTAAGTTTCATTATGCTGTGCATACATGTCGACAGATGTTTTGGAATGTACTCGTGAAAGTGTCATAATACAGCATGTGAATGTAGACACACGTTCTGAGGCTGAAATGGTGTAAGTTCCATTATGCAGTTTGTAATTATAGGCAGAGGTTCTGGGGTTTTACTGACGTATACTCTATATTGAAACTTAAATCAGTACAGCCCCAGAATACCTGTCTGCAAATAGATACTGTATATTGGAAGACGGATGTTCTGGGGTTGTACTTGTGTACGTTGCATTATGCAGTATGCAGCCGAAGTAATAAATAGGGTTGTAGATAAGACTGCCAACTCATCAGATGGGAGGGATCTGATGAAATTAACATGAGCCTGAAGTTAAAGGAAATAGGAGATACGGGTAAATGTGAGACAAGGTGAAGAATATGGGTAACATAAAGGAGCAGGGAAAATATAGAATATGGAACATGAGTATAAAATGACTTTAAATAGCGTGAGTTGCACGATTAATAAAAACAAATGCAATTACCTGTACAACAATGTGCACAGCATTCGAAACAAAATGGAGGACCTGGAGGCATTAAATCGTGTGAGGAGTATCTGAACCATTTCTGTGCTGTATATTCTATGTAATATGTAAGTGCGGAAAGATATTCTGTTGTTTAGTTTAACGTACCTGTCACAGTCGCATTAAAAAGACAGATTTGTTTTCAGCTGGAGAATATACAATGGGTTGGATTGAGTGATGAGGTTAATGTATATTGGAAGTATAATCCTCCTGTATTGTTGTCCAACAGAACATGTGCAGTTAAGGCTGTGCGACGGCGGAAGCCCATGTGCTGGGCGAGTGGAGGTTTATTACAATGGGACCTGGGGCTCAGTTTGTGATGATTCCTGGGACCGAGCCGACGCTGACGTGGTTTGCAAACAGCTGGGATGTGGAAATGCATTGAACGTGGAACTTCCTGCGTCTTGTGGACCAGGCTCAGGCCAAGTTTGGTTGGATGAACTGAACTGTTCGGGTAACGAATCGATTATCTGGGAATGTCCCTCAGCAGGGTGGGGTAACCACGACTGTGCTCATAAAGAAGATGTGAGGATCATGTGCTCAGGTAACGGAGCTTTCAATCTGCTAATTTTCTGTATGTTAGACGCGAGGCTTCACGCGGGCGATAATACATAGAATGACGTACAAATTACAGTGCAGAAACAAGCCATTCGGCCCAGCAGTTGTGTGTGGTATTTATGGTGCATGCCAGCATCCCCCCACCCTAATTCATCTCCCCCTATCTACATATCCTTCTATTTCTTTCTCCCTCGTGAACTTATCTTACTTCACCTTAAAGTCATCTGTGCTATTCGCCTCAGCTATTCTATGTGGTCCAAGTTCGACATTCTCATCACTCTCTTGGTAAAGAAGATTATCCTGATGTCACTATTGGATTTATTCATGACTATCTTATATTTAGGATCCTTAGCTTTGGTCTCTGCCGGTTTTCATGATTAGTGAATCTGTATCCCTAGATCCGTTTGCTCTTCTACCCCATTTAGACTCTTATTTTCCAAGGAGTATGTGGCATCCTTATTCCTCCTATCATTTCGTACCACCTCATACTTAGCTATATTATAATTAATTTGCCAATAATGCGCACATTCTTCCCGTTTATTAATGTCTTCCTGTATTTTGTCGCAGCCTTCCTCAGTATTAACTATCCCTCCCCCCAAATGACTGGCACACAGACATTTTGAAATTGTACTTACGATTCCCAAGTCCAAATCGTTTATATAAATGATGAGTAGCAGTGAACCCAGCACCGATCATTGTGGAACGCCAATTCTCACCTTCCGCAAGTCTGAATAACTACCTTTAACCACGACTCTCTGTTTTCTGTTTAGTAGCCAGCTAGCTATCCATTCTGCTATTTGTCCCCTGATTCCACATACCCTGATATTAATCATGATTCTGATATGTACTACCTTATCGAAGGCTTTTTGAAAATTCACGCATAATACACCTACTGCATTAACCTTGTCTAAACTTTCTAAATATTCTTCAAATAATTCAATAAGGTTGGTCAAGCATGCGTTTCCCTTTAGAAATCGGTGTTGACAATTGTTTCTTATATGTTCGGATTGTAAATGTTTTTCTATTACATTTCTGAAATAATTACCGAAAACCAGTGAAGACAACCGGTGAAACATGTGTTGTGTAGTCGGAACACACAACGAGTTATCAATCGAACCACCTGGATATTTCTTGTTTCATTGACAGAGCACAAAGAAATGCGGCTGGTGAATGGAAAGCATCGCTGTGAGGGAAGAGTTGAAGTATTCTACAATGGAACCTGGGGAACAGTGTGCTCGGATAAACTGGAACGAAATGATGCAGAAGTGATCTGTAAACAGTTACAGTGCGGCCCCCACATAACTGTTGACTATGACACTCGGTTATTCGGAGCGGGATCCGGACCCATTTGGCTCGATAAGATGGAGTGTAAGTCACACGAGTCGACCCTTTGGCAGTGTCAGTCAGACCCATGGGGTGAACACAACTGTCATCACAGGGAGGATGCAGGTGTTGTTTGTTCAGGTAACAAAACGAACCTCTCAGTGTGCGGATGTAATTTCAAAAATTGATGTCCAATACAGACAGCATGCTTCTCTTCTCAACAGAAGGCAAAATGCTGGAGACGGCCGACAGTTCAAGAGTCTGCGTTCGAGAATCTGGT
This sequence comes from Squalus acanthias, assembly GCA_030390025.1. NCBI lineage: Eukaryota > Metazoa > Chordata > Chondrichthyes > Squaliformes > Squalidae > Squalus > Squalus acanthias. The sequence continues at coordinate 63,939,667 of CM059441.1, forward strand.
TCTAAACGTGGACATTCACCAGGTGCTTCACCGTATTCATTATACCAGCTGTCTGTCTTCTATTTCTGGCTTGTACTAATTAAATAATAAATGATTCTCTTTGATAGACCCGGGACAAAACGTGCGGCTGGTTGGAGGCAACACCAACTGCTCCGGGAGAGTGGAGATATTGTCCAATAAAAACTGGGGCACGGTATGTGATGACTCCTGGGATATGGTCGATGCCAATGTTGTCTGCAGACAGCTGAGTTGCGGCCCCGCTCTATTGGCTGCAGCAGGGGCCGCATTTGGCCAGGGTGACGGTCTTATCTGGCTGGATGAGGTGAAGTGCACCGGAAGTGAATCCTTTCTGTCCGACTGTCGTTCCTCACCGCCAGGTCAACATGACTGTTATCGCAAGGAAGATGCCGGTGTGATTTGTTCCGGTAAGGGTCGCAGGGGGGTTTCCTCGTTGTGTTAAATTGACTCAGTGATTTCGTAAATTAAGAACAACGTTCATCATTTTAATGCGAAATTCTGTGTTTGAAGTTTATGAAATGTTTTTACAAAATATTCCGCAGGACTCGATTTGCCTCCTACTGCTTCTCCGTCCACACCTGCAGGTATTTACCATTTACTATTATTGGCATTAGTTTTAGTGTTCGCATTAGTGGTATTGGTATTATTGACATTTTCCTAGTTTTGTTCATCTCTGTGATAATGTGAGCGGTTTCAAATTGACTGGAACATTTTTTAAATATATGGCGGACGGTGCTTGTGTTAAATCTTTCTGTAATCTTGTGATTAAGGCCAGGGGGTTAAAACCACCTCCATCCCTGTTGCCGTCTGCATAACCCTCGGAGTCCTTGTAATCTGTGAGATGATTGGACTGATGGCGGTAATACAGAGAAAGTCAACAAGAGGTGAGGCTCAAATCTTACCGCTGAACTAACACTTGGTCTCAGATATCTTGTATCCTGGCGAGTTACCAGCTCATTCATCTTTTCCATAGATATAAAGCCTATTCCGTTTTTGGCGATTTGTTCCATTCCATCTGTTGTACAGAGACACTGACACACACACGAAAACACGGAAATACACACAAAACAAAACTCCACATTCACGCAATCTGCCTTTGGCACTTGACTATCTGAATCTGTATGAGTTTGATTCATTCGCAGACGATTTACTGTTAAACGCGCGTGGAGTGAATGAAAGTGTTAATCTCCGCGCCTTTCCTCCATCAGGTGCTGTCACTGGCGGCAGGGAGTCACCTGCTGGCTTGTACCAAGCAATTTACGAAGAGATTGAGAATATTCCACCCGGTGAGGATTCCGATCAGATCCAGGGTTCAGGTCTGTATTTTTCGTTTGATACCGAATCTTCACTGGACAAATGTCGCTCCCCTTTAAATACCCATTTTCATGGTCAATATACTGACTGGACACTATCAGCAGTCTGCTCACTGTCCCCATGTGAAGGAGTCCTATCTCAGTGAGAGTGTCTCTGTGTCCGTGTGTACAGTGAGACCATCAATGGGTTTGGGAAGATTCCCACTGGTCGGTACTGCTCAAAGAAAGGGGTTTCCGGTTGGTTGTAAATGGCGGGCAGAGTCTCTGTTCCATTTCCCATTCGGCTCCACACGGACTCCCTCAGATACCTGAGCCCGTGAATAATCAACTGCTTGTATTCTTTTATTTTAGATTCACTCAAACATCACCTGAAGTCACAAACACCTGTAACCATCTTCTTTCCGTCACTGTCACCTATCTTTTATATTATTGTCTGCGTTTCCTGACCTTGGAGTCTCTGTCACTAACATTTCATTTTATTCACTTTAAACAATCGGAAACTTACTCGCTGCTTTCATGAGGCGACAGCCACATTCTCCAAGAATCTATTTCTCTAGGTGACTGGATTCCTGGATCTGGAACATGTTCCTATCGGGAAATCCTTACCTGCTATTGATTGTTTCTGTCCGACTTATTCTAACATGTTGTATTCTGAGATTTAACATTATCCTCCAAGTTGTGTTTTACGATATTAGGACAACGACGCTTATCGAATCGATCTTGCACTTTTTTTAGGCAGGGATTTAGACGTTAAGATAAGATAAGATAATATAAGAGGGCGGGTGGTGGGGGCCGCTGCGTGGTCTGGATTCGGCAATGACCGCCGACGGATTTAGTGTCCCCCAATTGAAAGAGACGAGTGGAGACATTATGGATCAGGACACCCCGCTCACTCTCTTTGTACTAAGCGACAATGTTATACACTATTTTCTCTACTCTGATACCTGAGATATTACGTGTGTATTATTGTGTCTACTCGCTGGGATGGTAAGCATGTATGGTCCATCCCTAGTTGCCCTGATAAGGTGGAGGTGGGCCTTCCTCTTGAACCACTGCAGTCCTTGTGGTAAATGATCTCCCACAATGATGTCAGGTACCAAACTCCAGGATACTGTCACAGGGACGATGAAGGTATTATGTTGTCTGCTCCCATGTCCAAATCAATCTGTCCAATAACTATCTATTTTTGTGGTTGACAGTTTTTGGTTCAATTGAGTCCCTCAATCAGATTGAATATTACACCAGTGACATTTGGGTTGACACTGATCCGGGATCAGGAAATGCTGAAGGAAACTCATCCAGTAATCAGCGTGAGTACAGTTTTTATAAATACAATCTCTTTTTGGCCGTCAAACCTACCAACAATTTAAAACCGACAACCAAAGTTATCAGACCTTCCTTGCCGAAAACTGACACTGCCAAGTACCCGTAGTACTGGAATGTGATTTTAACTGCAAAATATTGTAGATATGTTTAGGATTTGAAACAAAATCATATCGACTGCACCCAGTAGTATGATGGAAAGATACATTCAGTTAAATGTGTTTCCTCACACAGCTCTATGAGCTGTGAAATGTGATTGTGTGTGCAGAATGGGTGGGTGATTCAATGGGTTATGTGTTACTTTAACTCGGAGATAAACTATCTCGTTAAGTCATGGTCGAATCATTTCCCGCTCTCTTACCACACTTCAATAGAAGAACAGGATTGGTCCACTCTCCCATCCTGCAAGCCCGAGTTGATTGACTTATAATGATATCATTCAGAGGACTCAGTGCTAGCATTCGGTTTCAGTGAGAATCATTTCTCCCAGGTCCCGTTCCGGGCGATTATGCTGATGTTGAGACTAGAGTCATTGACACTCAGGGTGTTCACTTGCTGCTGGACGGTGGTCCTGATGATCTCCTCACACTCAGAAGTGCCGGCGATGAGTTGAACCTCTGACATTTTCGCAGTCACCAGCTCTCTGTGTAGGAATGGACTGGCGCTGTTTTAAATTCCCTTTCAATCGGCGGTGAAACATTTAAAATAGAAGATAGGAGCAGGAGTATGCCATTCAGCCCCTCGAGCCTGTTCCGCCATTTAATGAAATCATGGCTGATCATCCAAATGCAGTACCCTGTCCCTGATTTCTCCCCATATCCCTTGATCCCTTTAGCCTTAAGAAATATATCTAACACCTTCTTGAATATATTTAATGAATTGGCCTCAACTGCCTTCTGTGGTAGAGAATTCCACAGGTTCACCACTCTCTGGGTGAAGAAATTCCTCCTCATCTCAGTCCTAAATGGTTTACCCCTTATCCTTAGACTGTGACCCCTGGTTCTGGACTCCCCCGCCATTGGGAACATCCTTCATGCATCTAGTTTGTCTAGTCCTGTTAGAATTTTATAAGTTTCAATGAGATCCACTCTCATTCTTCTAAACTCTAGCGAATACAAGCCCAATCGACCCAATCTCTCTTCATACATCATTCCTGCCATCCCAGGTATCTGTCTGGTGAATCTTCGCTGCACTCCCTCCATGGCAAGAACATCCTTCCTCAGATAAGGCGACCAAAACTGCACACAATACTCAAGGTGTGGTCTCACCAAGGCCCTGTACAACTGCAGCAAGACATTCTTGCTCCTGTCGTCGAATCCTCTCGCTATGAAGGCCAAAACACCATTTGCCTTCTTAACCGCCTGCTGCATATGCATGCTTACCTTCAGCGACTGGTGCACAAGGACACCCAGGTCTCGTTTTACTTCCCCTTTTCCCAATCAATTGCCGTTCAGATAATGATCTGTCTTCCTTTTTTGCCACCAAAGTGGATAACCTCGCATTTATCCACATTATACTGCATCTGCCATGCATCTGCCCAATCACCCAAACTGTCCAAATCATACTGGAGTTTCTCTGCATCCTCCTCACAGCATACACGCCCACCAACTTTTTGTCGTCTGCAAACTTGGAGATACTACATCTAGTTCCCTCATCTAGATCATTAATATATATTGTGAATAACTGGGGTCCTAGCACCGATCCCTGCGGTACCCCACTAGTCACTGCCTGCCACCGGAAAAAGACCCGTTTATTCCAACTCTTTGTTTCCTGTCTGCCAACCGTTTCTCTATCCAAGTCAGTACCTTACCCCCAATACAATGTCCTTTAACCTTGCACGCTAATCTGTTATGCGGGACCTTCTCGAAAGCCTTCTGAAAGTTCAACTACACCACATCCACTGGTTTTCCCTTATCTATTCTACTAGTTACATTCTCAAAAAATTCCAGTAGATTAATCAAGCATGATTTACCTTTTGTAAATCCATGTTGACTTTGACCGATCCTGTCACTGTTTTCCAAGTGCTCTGCTATTACATCTTTTATAATGGACTCTAGCATTTTCCCCATGACCTATATCAGGCCCCGTTCTCTCTACCACCTTTTTTAAATAGTGGGGTTACATTAGCTACCCTCCAATCCTTGGGAACTGTTCCAGAGTCTATAAAATTTTGGAAGATGACCAGCAATGCATCTACTATTTCTAGGGCCACTTCCTTAAGTACCCTAGGATGTAGATTATCAGGCCCTGGGGATTTATCAGCCTTCAATCCCATCAATTTCCCTAACACCATTTCCCTACAAATACTGATTTCATTCAGTTCCTCCCCCTCATTAGACCTTATATTCCCTGACATCTCTGGGAGGTTATTTGTGTCCTCCTTTGTGAAGACGGAACAAAAGTATGTATTTCATTGGTCTGCCATTTCTTTGTTCCCCATTATAAATTCCCCTGATTCTGACTGCAAGGGACCTACGCTTGACTTCACCAATCCTTTTCTCTTCACATATCTATAGAAGCTTTTACAGTCAGTTTTTATGTTCCCAGCAAGCTTACTCTTATATTCTATTTCCCCCCTCTTAATTAATACCTTTGTCCTCCTTTGCTTAATCCTAAACTGCTCCCAATCGTCAGGTTGGCTGCTTTTTCTGGCCAATATATATGTCCTCTCCTTGGATCTTGTGCTATCCCTAATTTCCCTTGTTAGCCACGGTTGAGGCAATCTTTTTGTTTTATTTTTATGCCAAACAGGGACGAACAAATTCTGTAGTTCTTCTTTGCGATCTTTAAATGTTTGCCATTGCCTATCCACCATCAACCCTTTAAGCAACGTTCCCCAGTCCATCCAAGCCAACTCGCGCCTCATACCATCGCAGTTTTCTTTATTTAAATTAAGGACCCAAGTCTCTGAGTCAAATATTCACTCTCCATCTTAATGAAGAATTCTATCATATTATGATCGCTCCTCCCCAAGGGGCCTCGCACAATGAGATTGCTAATTAATCCATTAAAATTCCATAATACCCAGTCTAAGATGGTCTGATATTTAGTTGGTTCCTCGACATATTGGTCCAGAAAACCATCCTGTATACACTCCAGGAATTCCTCCTCCACAGTATTGTTACTAATTTGGTTAGCCCAATCTATATGTAGATTAAAGTCACCCATGATAACTGCTGTGCCCTTATTGCACGCATCGCTAATTTCCCATTTAATGCCATCCACCACCTCAGAATTACTGTTTTGGGGTCTGTATACAACTCTCACTAACTTTTTCTGCCGTTGGTATTTCTCAGCTCTTCCCATACAGATTCCACATCATCAGACCTAATATCCTTCCTAACAATTCTGTTAATCTCCTATTTAACGAGCAATGCTACCCCACCTCCTTTTTCTTTTTGCCTGTCTTTCCTGAATATTGAATACCCCTGGATGTTGAATTCCAAGCCTTGGTCACCCTGGAGCCATGTCTCCGTAATCCCAGTTATATCATATCGGTTTACATCTATTTGCGCAGCTAATTCATGCACCTTATTACACGGAGTGGTGGTTGATTTAAGTTCATGTGGAGTTTAAAGGAAATGACGTGTATTAGAAAAGAGATGTACTAGAAAAGAGAACCTGATCCTGTTCAGTGTGTATTATCTCCCTTATTAATACTCGCACCAGGAATTATTCCAGTGCGCAAACTGATCCCCCTGATTCTCGGATATTAGATGCACCTCGTCTGCTGTCACGCAGCGGTAAACCACAGCAAGCGGGTGGGGTTAGAGAACAATTCTCTTCCCCTCACTGATCTACAAAGTCCAGCCCCTTCACCAAATTAACATGTATAAAAACCGACACTGATGCGGATTTTAATGCTATCATTAATCCATAATCTGTCTCTACCACAGTGTACAGCTCTCAGATCCGCACGGATCCCGGTTTAACGGTTTCTTCCACTCCTGGTAACAATGACGATGCTCAATGTGACACGTTCACAACCCCGGACATTCCGCCACCGATGGGCAGTGAGAGTGTGGCTCAAATTTTTACATCATCTGCATCAAACCGGTAAGAGGAATGTTTTATTATCTGTTCCATTGTTTGTGCACCAGTGCTGGGAAAGTGTCCAATCCCGGGTGGTTTCTATTGTCTCGTAATGTGGAGTGTGTTCAACGGTTAGTGATACTGAAAGTATCAGAGACAACAGGCTCTGTATTTACTCTTGAAATCAAATACCCCTTTATCCTGGCTTAATTTAATCCTATTCTGTGATAATGGGGAGTGTATTTACTAAAGTAAATGATGCTGCAACTATCAGAGAGAACATGCCGCTTATTCCTTATTTAAATAAAATAATATTTGAAGTGAAATATTAGAGATAATATTCTGAGTAGTGAAAAAATATCACATTTGATTGTGTCGTGTGCAGGTGGGAATTGTTTTAATCCTTTCTCTCAAGGCATTTTGCTTTTCCTTTCAGCTAAACATCAACATAAAATCCAGGATGTGATGGCCCGAGACGTGTCTGTGAACATGCTGAATTTGCTTTTCTTCACGAGATAAACATCACTTTGTTTTAATCGAACGGCATGTTACTTTGTGTTGAAATAGCTAGATTTTGCATTTCTCTATATTTTGCCTGAAAGTGTCTGTGTTCTGTTTAAGTAACAATTGTAAAATAGAAAGAATGTATTTCTATCATTGCTATGTCTGTATTAACACTGTAATACACTAATCTGCATGAGTGAACCAAGTCTGTAACAGAGGATAAGAACATTTGTTTATTAATGAATGGCTTATAGGAACTTCATTTTGTAACTGCTTCATGTTTTCATATCCCATTAAAGAGCGTTTCGAACACGAACGGGTTCAAAATGTCTGTCTGTTTTATCTGCATTTATTGTAACTGCTCCCTCCACCGCCATATACTCGAGGTACAGAGACGACTGAAGCCTAATAATATAAGTGGAGATGTACAATGTAAATAGCATTTAAACACATCAACTGCATTTATTAAATATTTAGTTAGAATGTCTGCCTTTGTCGAGGTTTACCTCTTTATTATACTCCATTTTCTGCACTACACCTATCCTTGGGAATTCCGGACTATGGTGGGAAACCAGGAGAATCTGATCAAAATTTAATGTGTTATTCCATTTAATTCTAAAAACTAAATATTTCAGTTGGACAACAGCGGAGAGCAATGGTTACTCAATCAGCAGAACGACTGCGCCGTGCAGTTGCCTCCAGCGGGTGGCAATCTTTATTCTATCTGTATAAATACTGCATGGCTAGTATCCACCAGCAGAGGGTAATCATTACTGTAAATAATAACAGAAAATGCTCGGAACAGTCAGCAGGTCATATAGCATCCGTGTAGAGAAACAGAGCTAACGTTTCATGCCAGCGACCTTTCTTCAGAAATTTAAAATGCTAGAGATTAACCAATTTTAGCAAATACAGAGCCAGAGAAAAAGGGTTCATGGAAAGATCAAATTAATTAAGTTCTGTGATCCGACGAAGGGCAGCAATGATTACATGAATCCTCCCCTCACTCACACTGATCTATGTCCCTGTGAATTGTAGCTCTCCGTTCTCTCAGGTACAACCCTGACATTCTGATTAAACCTGCTGACAAGCGAATCACTATTGTTGCGATAGCAAAGTACTACGGATGCTGGAAATCCAAAACAATAACAGAAAACGCTGGAAAAACTCAGCAGGCCAGGCAGCATCCGTAGAGAGAGAAACAGAGTCAACGTTTCAGGTATAAGACCTTTCGTCAGAACTGGAAAAAAGCAGGAAATGAAATAGATTTAAAGCAAGAATAATGCTGGGAAAAGGGGGAGGGGATGAAAGAACAAAAGGAATGTCAGTGGTGGGATAGAAAGCAGGACAGATTAAGCGACATAAAGAATAATCAAGGCAAGAGGAGGTGGTAATGTGACAGGTAGAGGCTAGATGAAGTTGAACAGCGCTGGCAGAATGAAGGACAGCTGCCAGCTTCTGGGAGGGGAAAAAAAGGCCAAACAAAAGGATGGCTGAAAAAATAAAATAAAATAAAAGTCACTATTGTTGTTTGGTAAAAAGACCATTACCTTGTGGAGCCTAAATGCCAACTCCGTAACAGCTTCTCCGACCTCCCCCCTTGGGCCATGAAGTAACTGAACATCCAGGAATCCTTTCCCAGACCGTCACTGACATCAGATCCGCTTGATACCTTCACCACACGGCCTCAAACCTCATAGTCCAACAACATGGCACTGCAAATTCTACCTCATTCCAAGCATCCACAAACAGGACTACCCGGGTAGATCCATCATTTCAGCCTGTTTCTGCTCGACGGAACTTATTTACAAAGGAACATACGAATTAGGAGCAGGAGTAGGCCACTTGGCCCTTCGAGCCTGCACCACCATTCAATAAGATCATGACTGACCCGATTACTCCACATTCCCGCCTACTCCCGATACCTTTTCACCCCCTTGCTTACCAATAATATATCTACCTCTGCCTTAAAAATATTCAAAGACACTGCTTCCACCGCCCTCTGAGGAAGAGATTTCCAAAGACTCACAACCCTCTGTGAGAAAAAAATCTCCTCATCTCTGTCTTAAATGGGCGACCCCTTATTTTTAAACAGTGACCCCTAGTTCTAGATTCTCCCTCAAGAGGAAACATCCTCTCCACATCCACCCTGTCCAGACCCCTCAGGATCATATATGTTTCAATCAAGTTACCTCTTACTCTTCTAAACTCCAGCGGATACAAGCCTAGCCTGTCCAAACTTTCCTCATAAGACAACCCGCCCATTCCAAGTATTAGTCTAGTAAACCTTTTCTGAACTGCTTCCAACGCATTTACATCCTTCCTTAAATAAGGAGACCAATACTGTACACAGTACTCCAGATGTGGTCTCACAAATGCCCTGTATAACTGATGCATAACCTCTCTACTTTTGTATTCATTTCCCCTCACAATAAACGATAACATTCTGTTAGCTTTCCTAATTACTTGCTGTACCTGCATAGTAACCTTTTGTGATTCATGCTCTAGGACACCCAGATCCCTCTGCATCTCAGAGCTCTGCAATCACTCACCATTTAGATAATATGCTTCTTTTTTATTCTTCCTGCCAAAATGGACAACTTCAGATTTTCTCACATTATACTCTATTTGCCCGATCTTTGTCCACTCACTTAACCTATCTATATCCCTTTGTAGCCCCCTTATGTCATCTTCACAATTTACTTTCCTACCTATCTTTGTGTCATCAGCAAATTTAGCAACCATACCTTCGGTCCCTTCATCCAAGTCATTTATATAAATTGTAAAAAGTTGAGGCCCCAGCACTGATCCCTGTGGCACACCACTCATTACATCTTGCCAATCAGAAAATGACACATTTATGCCTGCTCTCTGTTTCCTGTTAGCTAGCCAATCTTCTATCCATGCCAATATGTTACCCCCTACACCATGAGGTTTTATTTTCCGCAATAAACTTTGATGTGGCACCTTATCAAATGCTTTCTGGGAATCTAAGTACAGTACATCCACCGGCTCCCCTTTATCTACAGCACATGTTACTTCCACAAAGAACTCCAATAAATTGGTTAAACGTGATTTCCCTTGCACAAAACCATGTTGACTCTGCCTGACTACTTGGAACTTTTCTAAGTGCCCTGCTATAACGTCTTTAATAATAGCTTCTAACATCTTCCCTATGACAGATGTTAAGCTAACTGCCCGGTAGTTTCCTGCTTTCTGTCTCCCTCCCTTTTTGAATAAAGGAGATTAGCTACTTTCCAATCTAATGGAAGCTTTTCCGAATCTAGGGAATTTTGGAAAATTAAAACCAACGCATCAACTATCTCACTAGCCACTTCTTTTAAGACCCTAGGATGAAGTCCATCAGGACCCGGGGACTTTTCAGCCCGCAGCTCCAACAATTTGCTCAGTACCACTTCCCTGGTGATTATAATTTTCTTGAGTTCCTCCCTCCCTTCCATTTCCTGATTTACAGCTATTTCTGGGATGTTACTTGTATCCTCTAAAGTGAAGACCGATGCAAAATACCTGTTCAATTCAACGACCATCTCCTTATTTTCCATTATTAATTCCCCAGACTCACTTTTTATAGGACCAACACTCACTTTGTTAACTCCTTTCTTTTTAACTATCTATAGAAACTCTTAGTATCTGTTACTATATTTCTAGCTAGCTTTCTCTCGTACTCTAATTTTTCCCTCCTTATTAATCTTTTAGTCATTCTTTGCTGTTTTTTATATTCTGTCCAATCTTTGCACAATTATATGCTTTTTAGTTAACCGCGGATGGTGGGTCCTCCCCTTGGAATTTTTCTTTCTTGTTGGAATGTATATATTCTGTGTATTTTGAAATATCCCCTTAAATGTCTGCCACTGCAACTCTATTGACCTATCCCTTAACCTAATTTGCCAGTTCTCTTTAGCTAGCTCTGCTTTCATGCCCTCATAATTTCCCTTATTTAAGTTTAAAATACTAGTCTTGGACTCATTCTTCTCTCTCTCAAACTGAATGTAAAATGTAATCATATTATGATCGCTGCTACCTAGGGGCGCCTTCACTATGAGGTCATTAATTAATTCTATCTCGTTGCACAATACCAGCTCTAGTATAGCCTGCTCTCTGGTTGGCTCCAGAAATTGCAGTTGTAAGAAACTATCCCGAAAACATTCCATGAACTCCTCATCTATGCTACCTTTGCCCATCTGATTTTTTCAGTCTATATGCAGATTAAAATCCCCTATGAATTTGCTGTACCCTTCTGACAAGCTCCCATTATTTCTTCCTTTATACTCCATCCTACCATGTGGTTAGTTTTAGGGAGCCTGTACACCACTCCCACAAGTGACTTCTTGCCTTTATTATTTCTCATCTCTACCCAAACCGCTTCTACATTCTGGTTTCCTGAACTTAGGTCATCCCTCTCTATTGTACTAATACCATCATTAATTAACGGAGCCACCCCTCCACCTTTTCCCACCTTCCTGTCCTTCATAAATATCATGTACCCTTCAATATTCAGGTCCCAATCTATGTCATACTGCAGCCATGTTTCTGAAATGGCTATCAGATCATGTTTATTTATTTCTATTTGCGCTATCAGGTCATCTGTTTTGTTTCGAATGCCAAGTGCATTCAGATGCAGAGCCTTTAGTTTTGTCCTTTTATTATATTTGTAACCTCTAGCCTTATCTGTTGATTTACTCTTAGATTTGTACTCTGTATCCCTTCCTGTCACGGTCTGTTTATCATTTCCCATATTAATACCTTTCTCTATTGTCTTGTGTCTAATCTTTGAATTACCACATCTTCCCAAATTTGATCCCATGCCCCCAATATTTAGTTTAAAGCTCTCTCTACCGCCCTAGTTATACGACTCGCCAGAACACTGGTCCCAGCACGGTTCAGGTGAAGACCGTCCCAAAGATACAGATCCCACTTTTCCCAGTTTTTCCTATTTCAGCTCTATTTTTTCGCCACTTTTCAAATCTCTTCCGACACCATACACCATTTTACGCATTTCGATTTTCTTGGTTGCAACCGTATGCTTTTCACGATGGACGCCCAGAGCCTTTATAACTCTACCACAACCAGGAGATTCAGGCCCCTGCAACTCCATTCCTCACCAGAACGTATAGTCCCTCTATATCTTCATCCCTCAACAAGACGTCCAGTCCCTCTACACCATCATCTCTCACCAGGATGTCCATTTCCTGCACACCTACACACCCCACCAGGATGTCCAGGCCCTCTACTCCTCCATCTCGCACCAGAACATCGAGTCTCTCTGCAGCTCCATTGCACGATAGGACATTTTGGCCGCCTACTCCTCCAGTTCTCAACAGAACGTCCAGGCCCCATACATCTCCTTTTTTCAGCACCGCACCCCTTGGTCCGCATGCATCCCGTACAAGTGGCGGATGATGCAACACCTGCTATTTCCCCTTTCCGCTCTCCAGGGCCCCAAACATTACTTCCAGGTGCAACAGACATTTACTTGTAATTGTATGACTTGATATACTGTGTTCGCTGCTCACGATGTGCTCCACTCTACATTAGGGATATCAAACGCAGATTGGGTGATAATTTTCCCGCACACCTCCGTTCAGTCAGAGATTCAACTTTCTACTCGGCACTTTATACCACCACTCCTATATTTTCGGACTGCAGATGGTGGTAATGGAGGATGGATGTACCAGAAGCAGTGGCAGTGTAGGAGATGTGGGCTCGTGGTTGATGTGCAGATGTCCGATCGATACACAGCAGGAGGGTTAACCTGGGATCTACCTGCCTTTCTCCTACCACAATCTAGGAGCACAAGAACATTCTCCTCATTGACAGATTTTCCATGCTTCGCTCCCACTTCCTGTGTCAACTGCAACTAAACCTGGATTTCACACTGAGGTTTTGAGCATGTGGTGCCTATCACTGCCCTGTGTCACCTGATGCAGCTAGACCTGGAGCCCACATGGGATGGTGACCAGTAGCAGCAAAGATGCTTCACAGCAGTGTAATAAAATAAAATTTGACACCGACCACATAAGGAGATATTAAGACAGGTGACCAAAAGCTTGGGCATAGAGGTAGGTTTTAAGGTGCGTCTTAAAGGAGGAAAGAGAGGCAGAGAGACGGAGAGGTTTGGGGAGGGAATTCTGGAGGTTAGGGCCTTGGCAGCTGAATGCACAGCCACCAATGGTTGAGCGATTAAAGTCAGGGATGCTCAAGATACCAGAATTAGCTGAGCGCAGATATCTCGGGGTTGTGGGGCTGGAGGAGATTACAGAGATACGGAGGGGCGAGGCCATGGAGGGATTTGAAAACAATGATGAGAATTTTAAAATCCAGGCATTGCTTAACCGGGAGCCAATGTAGGTCAGCGAGCACATGGGTGGTGGGTGAATGGGACTTGGTGCGAGTTAGGACACGGGCAGCTGAGTTTTGGATGACATTGGCCCAAAACTTTGGCTGAATACGGGAGAGTACGAACTGTGTACTCTGGCGTATTCGGTCCCGAAGTGCCGGTTTCCTTCATGCACTGCGCATGCGCGGGAAACCGGCACTTCCGATATGGCGAAGGGGGCGGTTCCTAAGTGAACCGCGTGCGCACTACAGGCTGTGCGCACGCAGCACACTTAGGTTTTTTTTCAGGTTTCAACGCGAGGGTAAGTATGGAAGATTTTACACAAGTAAAAAGGAGACGTAAGTATTTTAATTTTTTCAAAAATTTTAATTTTTGTTTAAAGTTGTTAATTTATTTAACTATAGTTATTTTATTAATGTGATGGTTTTTTGTTTTAATTTATTTGAGGTTTAGCTGTTCTTTTGGGGGCAATTTGTAGTCATAGTTTTGACAGCTCTTCCTGTCAAATCTATGAATGAAAGATGGTGTGCTGCCATTGGCTCTCCATGGCCCACGTGATCCCAGAGGTCGCATCGAACTAACTGCGCCTCTGCGACACGCACACACTGCGCGCCGGCACCAGAGAGAGGCCCAGGACCAGAAGTTCGTGTGGGCCCGAAACACAACGGCAGGCGCGGTAGGTAAGATCGCGCGCGATCCTTACCCCCGTGACAAGCCTCCAAGTCAAATTTCTGGGCCATTAAGTTTACGTAGGGCAGAACGTGGGAGGCCAGCCAGAATTGCATTGGAATAGTCAAGTCTAGAGTTAACAAAGACATGGATGAGGGTTTCAGCAGCAGATGAACTGAGACAGGGGTGGAATCGGGGCAATGATTCAGAGGTGGAAATAGGCGGTCTTAGTTATGGCACTGATATGTGGTCAGCAGCTCATTTCAGGGTCAGCTATGACACCAAGATTTCGAAGAGTCTGGTTTAGCTTCAGACAGATGCTAGCGAGAGGGATGGCGTGTTGGCTAGGGTGTTTGTGGCGGCGACCGAAGATAATGGGTTTGGTCTTCCCAATATTTAGTTGGAGGACATTTCTGCTCTTCCAGTATCAGTTGTCGGAAAAGCCGTCCGACAAATTAGAGACAGTGCAGCAAGAGAAGTCCAAGAACAAGTGAGCAACCATCGATTCCATTGAACTACGCTCCCCAGTACCCACCAACATCAATCTTCCCTTACATCCAGCCCAGTTCTCCACTCCACCCGAACAAATTAAATCACTGCATGAGACATTCACATGCAACCATAATGTGAAGGCCCTGTAGCTATGATAAAAACAATAGGCACAAATTAACAGTAATATAATCTGACTTTCTTGAATATTAAATTAACAAATTCTACTCAAATTAATATTCTGCCAGGAGCTTCGCACTAGTGTTTCTCTAAGGGGTGATTTTCCTTATTCTCGTACTGCCCCTGTGGCTTTAGCATGGTTGGGGTAAGCCTGCTGTTGTAGTAATAATGGACTGGCAAACTATAGCAATGCCACAGAGAGAGGGACTGGCTGCTGACTGGCGTACCTCTGCTGCCAAACTGATGTGGTGGTACCTCTATGGGCATTGGACGAGAGTCTGTCAAAGGTGCAGATGAATTTCCCTCCTGACAGAAGGCTGCATCTGCAGCGCCCACCACGCCAGTCAGTCTCCCATGGGACTATGCATCATCTGCTCTCCCGCTGATCTGCTGAGTGCAGACGGTAGGACATCAGTGACTCGAATAAATCTCCTCTCCATTCGATTCTCTATTCTTTCAATGCTGCTCCTCCGCTTTTCGAGGCGACAGGAATCAATAGATGCCAGAGCCCCAATGGCAGCAGTTTGGCCTTCGGACAAAGCTGTCCTTGGTGTTGACAAGGCTCTTGTATTGTATGTCTCACTGCGGCTTCCATAAAGGACATCAAATACTCCATGGTAGACCACAGATAACTCATGTCTTGCTGTAGACGGCTACAGATGTTAGTGGTGGACTCCTCCACAGTCTAAGCCAGGAAGCGCGAGCTCCGTGGCAGGTTACCATGGCCTCAATTGTCCACTTGTACTACCCAATATCATTTTCTTAAATACTGGGGCATCGATCTGTTTATCCCCGCCCTCTTCAGCAATACTTTGACCCAGGCTCACCCGCAGGCCACATCTGTCCGCTGCTGTACTTTCCAGCAATGCCAGCTCCTGCTCACTTGTGATGTGAACTTAACTGTGTGCAGACTCCTCTAACTCACTATTATTCCCACGCGGAATGCTAATCTGTGTCTGGTGCGTCCTGGGTTTGAGGGATGACTGTGCAGTTTGGTATTGGTGGCTTGGCTTGCCATCTTTTGAAGTGCCTAATTCTGCAGAGCGATCTGGAAGCAGAAAAAGGTTGAACGAATAGCAAGTACTGGGCCGGTTATACATCCTCATACATTAGAACATAACAAGTAGGAGCACAAGTAGGCCATACGGCCCTTCGAGCCTGCTCCGGCATTCAATAAGATCATCGCTGATCTTCGACCTCAACTCCACTTTCCCGCCCGATCCCCATATCCCTTGATTCCACTAGAGTCTAAAAATCTATATATGTGGGAGTGGCGAGACATCCATGAATTGGTCAGCACCCTGAAAGAGAAGCACATCCAAGACAAATAGAAGAGAATAGAACCAATCACAGACCAAATGAGTTTGAAAGGTTACATATGTATTTAGCGATGTGTCAGTTTTGGAGAAACGTTCAGTTATTGACCATTGGATCATTTTATGGATAGGGCCGAGTTATGGATTGCGTCATTTTAATATGAAGTCATTCAGTTTGTGTGTAGGGTGTCTATTTATGAAATCTCTGTCAGTTTATTGCTAGTGGGCCACTCTATGAGTGATGTTTATGCGTCACTCGATGGGTGCTGTTTACATTTCCTTTCTTGAATCAGTTTAGATTACTGAGTAAATTACGTGACCTACTTGAGAAAACACATATTGTATCAGTTGGAGCCTTTGGTGCAGTTTATGGAGGAGGATCTCCCAGCGTAGGGAGGAATTATTATATAACTATAACCAATGCCGTATCCTGTATTCAGAAGAGGATGAATACACTACTGTATAAATGTTAGGATTGCACTGTGCAGTATTCACCAGCGAGGTATAAACCAATATTCACCAGAGGATACAGACATTATTGTATAAATGTAGCCATTGCAGTGTGCAGTATTCACCTTTGTTATATAAATGTAAATATCGCACTGTGAAAAATTCATAAGAGCAGCGAAACATTGCTGTGTAAATTCAACAATTGCACTGTGCACTGTTCACCAGAAGACGGCGATATTACTGTGTAAATGTAGCCGTTGCACTGTACAGTATCCATCAGAGGAACAGTTGGCCAAATGAAATAATCTGGACTTTGGGAAGTTTCAATTTCCATCTGCGTAATATCTGGTTATTTATGTTTTATGATATAAAAAGTGTTCAATTGGGAGGGGTTAGCTGAACGTGTTTGTTTAGTGACTGTAATGCAACGTTTATAACAATATTTACAGGGATGCAGAGTTTATAACAATATTTACAGGGCATGCAGAATTTATAACAATATTTACAACGGTTGCAGAATTTATAACAATATTTGCAGGGATGCAGAGTTTATAACAATATTTACATGGGATGCAGAGTTTATAACAATATTTAAAGGGGATGCAGCGTTCATAACAATATTTACAACGTTTTCAGAGATTATAGCAATATTTACAGGGGATGCAGAGTTTATAACAATATTTACAGGTGTTGTAGAAACTGTAGCAATAAGTCCAGCACAAAGTCCGATCATAGGTAAAATAATCAGATCCATCACTGGATCCAGTAACAAAGCCACAAATTTGACCACGCACTCCATCAACCTGCTGCTTTTGCTCCCAGTCTGATGTAGAATTTCCTGTTAATTTCGCTTCCTTACAGTGAACTTAATGACGATTGTGATCTTGTCTCGGGGAATGTGCGGTCTCTCCAATCCCTTGCCATGAAAACAGCGGATCAACTGGTCGTCATCATCAATCTGATATTGAGGCATAGTCCCATTGCTTTTTGGGAACGCATTCATTTTGTGGAGCCCATTCCAATGTTTAATATCCACCCGATGCTGCTTTATGCAGCGATAGACTGTTCTCTCTGGTTCACAGTCACTTTCACTTTTGATCGAGTTGTGGTCATTTGTTGCCAGAAGCTGAAAACTAAACCGAGACAACAGCCGCTCTGGGTGTAGAAACAGTGACTGTCATGAGTTCTTCAAAGAACATTTTCTTTTACTTTATGTTAACATATTGATATATGCTTGGGAATTCTCCCTGGTTTTGTTCTGTAACAAACTCTGTTCACATTTCACGGGTGGGGGAGCTATTCAATTCCTTCATTACACTCTAAACCCGTGTGGCCATTTCTTCTGATACTGCTGCCCAATGCTTTAATCGTCAGACTCATTTTAATGGCCAACAGGGCCTGTGGGAGACTCTGGGGCCACAGAAGTGGGGAGAGTCCCAGTGACCCAGAGATGGAGAGCTGAAGGAAAATCATTATTTCCCGGTTTGTTATCTTAGTGAATTTCATCTTGTTATGGGCCATCTTTATGGGGTGTTCTTATGGAACCGAATGCAGTATTTGGGGTAGACTCGGTATTTGTGCCATCGACTGTAGTAGAGACATGATTCATGCTCCATCTCCTCAGTTGCTGCACAAACACTTAAGTTGCTGCACAAACACTTCCATTAATGCCGTGACCTAGACTAAATTCAGAGTGCAGTTGAAGAATGTAGTGAAATATCCCTTTACTCTAATTGTTCAATTAATTAAATGATGAGAAGAACAGAAGGGTTTTCAGCATCAGAACTCAATCTTACCTTATATTCCGTCTAACCAGTTATCCCCCAGGGTCTGTGATATAGACACATTGGGGCCGGTTTGCGCTGCTCCAGGATCGGTGATACATACACAATTGGACTGGTCTGCGCTCTTGCGGGCTTTTTGATACAGCTACGTTTGGGCCAGACTGCTCTGCCACTGCGTTCAGAGATACAGACAGAGTGGGGCCGGTCTGCTCTCTTCCGGGGCCTGTGAAATATACACAGTGTGGCAGGTCTGCTCCATCCCAGGGTCAGTGATAAAGATTCACTGGGGCTAGTCTGCTCTCCCCCAGTGTCTCTGATACAGACACAGTGTACTGTCCCCAGCCCAGATCCTGATCCCATTCTATGGAGATGTGGGCCCCGCAACATCTCCAGGGACCCTTGAATTCCGTGCAAGTGAGACCAGGAATTTCAGAGCAGCTCACTGCCACAGTGTGACTGTCTGTTTTGTCTGATATTGTTTAACATTAAAATTACAATTCTCTCCCCTTAACCCAGCAGTCGGTGGTCCTACATTAATCGGCCCACTCCCACCAGGATCTGGTCCTGTCCCAGAAGTACACCTGTCACCTCACTGGTCTCACCCCCACTCGGGAAGTCCGCTAAAGGCAGGAGGCGGAAACAAACAGCACCCGCCCGCTTCTGGTGGCAGTGGCCGAGTTGAAAAGGGGCGAATCATCAGAACTGAGTCCCACTCCAACTGGTACACCGCCTGCTTCAATTAAACTGCTGCATCGACACCCCGGGCAGAGATCTCAGGCCCAGTCTACTCTGTATTTTGTGTTCTCTGAGAAAACAACAACTTTTATTTACAAAGCTGCTTTACCAAAGAAAATATGTCATGGGTCTTTACTGAGGGGGGAATATAAATAAAAGGAGCAAAGGAATGTACACTGTGTCATATAACCAGACTGACTGACACATGCTGTACTGGTTGGTAGACTCACAGAGAGACACTAGACATACTAACACACTGCTAAGGACTCCCTGGACACAATGGAACACTACCAAACACCCCAGTAAATATTTACCTTCTGAGAGAGACACTGCAATCCCCCACCCGCGAGCCACGATGTCCTCTTGAGCCATGATCTCCCAGCTACCGGCCTTTCCGATTAAACCCTCCCTCCCCCGGTTTTTCCGATCCCGCTCTCCCTTCTCTGCGCTCCCCGGCTGCGGCCTCCTATCTCCCGCTGAGCCTCCCGATCTCCCAGTCTGGCATTTCTGATCTCCCCCTCAAGCCTCCGATCTCCACACGTACATTCCAGCCTCCGATCTCCGCCAACCCCCATTCCCCCTCCTTTCCGATTCCGCCCTCCTTCCTCTCCGAGACCTCCCCACGGCTGCTGCCTGGTGCCAAAAGTCTACACGCCTGACAGCCAGCCAGCCTCGCACCCTTGCTGTCTGCGGCGGGGAAAAGGAGAAAAAATTGTTAATCAGTTCTTCCCGTTAAATTCGGCAGGACCTGAGGCAAACCCGTTCTTCCTGGTTTCCGGAACGTAAAACTGCCCCTCGCTCGATTCCCGCTTTCCCGTAAGTATAGGAGCCGCTGTGTCCATACACATTGAATGATAGGCAATATTGAAACAATAAAATGCTACAACAGACACCGGTGTTAGCGAAGTGATAATGAAATGTGACTGCTATCGATTTCTCTTTATATTAATGTAACTGTGTCCGGTAACTTTTTAGGATTTTCTGATGCTTTACATTATGCAGGTCCTTTATTTTCCTGGTCAGCAGCACACATTCCTGTCAAAGGTCAAATTACATAAGAACATAAGAATTAGGAGCAGGAGTAGGCCATAGGGCCCCTCGAGCCTGCTCCGCCATTCAATAAGATCATGGTTGATCATCCACATCAACTCCACTTTTTCGCCCGATCTCCATATCCATTGATTCCCCTAGTGTCCAACAATCTATCGATCTCAGCCTTGAATATATTCAAAGACTCAGCATTCAGAGCACTCTGGGGCAGAGAATCCAGAGATTCACAACCCTCTGAGTGAAAAAAATCCTCCTCATCTCGGTCTTATATGACCGACCCCTTAGCCTCAGACTATGCCCCCTTATTCCTTACTCTCCAGCCCGGGGAAACAACCTCTCAGCACCTTCCCTGTCAATCCACTTCAATATCTTGTATGTATCAATAACATCACCTCTCATTCTTCTAAACTCCAGAGAGTATAGGTCCATTCTACACAATCTCTCATCATAGGACAGCCCTCTCATCCCAGGAATCAAACTAGTGAACCTCCGTTACACCGCATCCAAGGCAAGTATATCCTTCCTTAGATAAGGTGCCAAAACTGTGCACAGTACTCCAGGTGTGGTCTCACCAAGGTCCACCTCAATTGCAGCAAAACATCCTCATTCTTATACACTAACCCCCTTGCAATAAAGGCCAACATACCAATTGCCTTCCTTATTGCTTGCTGTACCTGCATGCTAGCTTTCTGTGTTTCTTGCACGAGGACACCCAAATCTCTCTGAACACCAAAAATTTGTCAGAATTTAAAAAATATTCATTTTTTATATTTTTCCTACCAAAATGAACAACCTCACAATTCCCTACATTATACTCCATCTGTTACCTTAATGCCCACTCACTTAGTCTACCTATATCCCTTTGCAGACTCTTATTTGTTCTCCTCACGGCTTACTATCCCAACTAGCATTGTATCATCAGCAAACTTGGATACAATACACTCGGTCCTTTCATCTGGATCAATGTTATAGATTGTAAATAGCTCAGGCCCCAACACTGATCCTTGCGGCACCTCTCTAGTTACAGCCTACCAACCTGAAAAAGATCCGTTTATCTCTACTCTCTATTTTCTGTCCTTTAACCAATCCTCTATCCATGCTAGTATATTACCACCAACACCTTGAGCCCTAATCTTGTGTAATAACCTTTTATGCGGCACCTTATCGAATGTCTTTTGGAAATCCAAATATATTATATCCACTGGTCCCCCTTTAACTACCCTTCTTCGATCCCAGAACTGGATGCAGCAAAAAAAAGCTGCACATTTCACCCCGAACTCCATCAATTTGTGACATTTGCTCCAATCCTGACGTATAATTTCTATCTTTGTTTCCTTCCTTACAGTTAACTTAGTGATGATTTTGAACCTGTCGTGGGGAAGTGTCACTCGCTACCTGGTGGATCTATTCGAGGTTATCACCGATGTGATACTGAGGCACATTCAGACTGCCGTCTTGCTTTTCTCAGCCACACACTGTTGTGTCTATTCCATAGTCACTTTCATCTTTGATCGAGTTGTCGACAGTTGTTTCCAGAAGCTGAAAATGAAATATTGTTCCGAACTATTGACGATTGCGATTTTCGGAGCAGTAACTGTGCTGTTTAAAGAACATTTTCGGGAATACAGGCTTTATAATATACTGTTTTTGTTATGTAACAGGCATGTTCAGTTTCACATTGTGAGCAGCAATCAAAGGTCTTTGACATGTTCCTATCCGTTTTGATAAGTTCTGATTCTGCCCAAAGCTTTAAACGTCAAACACATTTTAATGGTCAGCAAGGTCCGCAGGAGACTCCGAGGAATCAGCAGTGGGGAGAGCCCCTGTGACCCAGAGGTGGAGAGCCGAAGGAAATCCATCGTGTTACTTGTCCTACTAAGAGGATATGTCATTGTGTTGATGGCGGAATCGATATGGTCACCAATGTATGACTTGGAGCAGCAGCCTGATGAAAGGTAATCTACCTGAAACATTAACTCGGTTTCTCTCTCCATATATTGTGCCTGCCCACCTGAGTGTTTCCAGCACGCTGGATTTCCAGCATCTGCAGTATTTTACTTTTTGAACTAAATTACACCTGAGTTGCAATAGGAATTCGGACTTAGGATCCAGCTCCTGAGTTGCTGCACGTGTCTATGATCCAGAAATGAAGTAGCTCTCATATTCTTTTGAAGCATTCTATGCTCTCTTGTGGTATCAATAGGAATTTCAAATACTGGATTCCGGATTGGCTCCAGTCCTGCAGCCAAATAAGTTGTATTTAACGGGTGTGGATCAGCCAGGAGGCACGTTACCAGTCGTGTCCCCCAGGGATCGTCCAAGGCCCGCCACTGTTTATGTTAATGAACTGGATAGTCGTGCCAGGAGTCTGGTCAGTAGGTTTGCAGATGACACCAAAATCTATGGAAGGGTTAAGGCAGTAGCTGAGTTCAAACAAATGAAACAAGTTTTAAATGTGCTCGGTGATTGTGCCACACAATGGCAAATTGTGCTTAATTTAGCTAAATGTAGTGTCGTGCATGTTGGTAGGGCCAACGCAAAGTATCATGTTCAGGAAATCGTACTGAAAGAGTCTGAAAGAGAAAGAGATGTTGTTGTTAATGTGCACAGGTCGCTGAATGTTTATGACAAATGTAAAGAAGCTAGCTAAAGCTGACAGGGTATTTCGTTGTACTAATTGAACACTTCAGTATAATTCAAAGGATAGCATTTTGAAATGATACAGCTCGCTGGTCAGACGGCATCTGGAGTCTTTACCATTATTATTAATGATCTAGCTGTAGGTGTTGGGGATCTGATCTGCAAGTTTGCAGATGGTACTAGTGTCTACTTTGTGCGAGTGTCAGGACTGTAAACGGTACTCGATTGATTCAGGCAGATCTTGATGTGTTGGGGGATTGGGCTTGCGACTGGCAAATGATGTTTAACTTGGATATGTGCAGTGTTATGCATGCGTGCAGCGTGAATGCTGAACATACGTACGCCGTTCAGGGAAACGCGGTAAAGCAGGTGGAGAAAGAAAGAAAACTGGGCGTTCTAGTGCACAGATCTAAAGGATCATGAGTAATAATGGCCCAGAAATTGCAGTGTGAGGGTTCGTGCGAGGGTAAGCCCTTCCCGCGATGTCTCACTGCGCCTTGGCTTTTTCAGTCCCAGCTCGCTGGAACTTCATGTCCCAGCCATCAGCTGCGAGTGCATCGTGATCCCACAGTGCGGAGTTAGTTCGAGTGCACTGTGGGATCACGTGACTGAGTTACAGCCAATGGCAGCACACCAAGCTCTCATTCATAGAATTCACAGCGGCCATTGAACTGCTGTGAAAACTAGGAATACAACAAGCCCCCAAAAGAAGAGCTAAACCTCCATTAAATTAAAAAAAAAACCCATCACATTATTAAAATAAGTGTAATTAAATAAATTAACCTTTTTAAACAAAAAAATAAATTTTTGAAAAATTTTTAAATCTTTTAAAATGTTATAAAAATAAACTTACCTGTCTTTAAAGTCGCTACTAAAGATTTACCTGTAAAAAAAAATTCTAAATACTACTTAATTATGTACTTACCTGGTTAAAAGAGGCTCCTGCGCCTGCTTTTTACTTTTCCAGAATCTTCAATACTTACCTGCGTGCGCAAGCGATGAAGTGCACTGCGTGCGCGCAGCCTGTAGCGCGCACGCGGGGCACTGAGGACCCGCCCCCTTTCACTTCCATCAATTGCCGGTTTTCAGTGCATGCGCAGTGCATGCTGAAAACCGGCAATTGAAGTCTGGCTGCGCGAGTGTACACTGTGCGTACTCTCGCGCAGCCGGATCAATTTCTGGGCCATTGTGAAGCAATAGCTGGAGCGAATATGGTTTTGGCTATAATTATTGGATAATTCATTTTATGACAAAGCATACTATTTTGTCCTTGTACATGACCGTGGTCAGGCTTCAGTTCGAATATTGTGTCCAGTTTTGGTCTCCTCACATGATGGGTGATTCTGAACCTTTGCAAAGAGAGCAAAGAAGGACCGCTACATTAATACCCAGTTTGAAGCATTTTAGTTATCAAGATAGTCTGAAAGAGCTGGAAATCTACACTCTAGAGGACATAGATTTAGGGGTGATTTTGTT
The DNA here is from genome assembly GCA_030390025.1 of Squalus acanthias. Taxonomy (NCBI): domain Eukaryota; kingdom Metazoa; phylum Chordata; class Chondrichthyes; order Squaliformes; family Squalidae; genus Squalus; species Squalus acanthias. Next base: position 63,964,004 of record CM059441.1, read on the forward strand.
GAGGTCTATAAAACGATAGATTGTGTTCGAGTTGACAGGCTGTTCCAATTAAATATGTTAGGAAGGACCATGGGTCAAAATTTTAAGTTATATAAGGCCAGATCTAGCTTAGATGTCAGGAGCTGATACATTTCACAGAGAATAGTGGGGATCTGGAACCATTCATGCAGTGGACGTCGATTCGTTGACTTCTTCAAGTGAGAGTTGGACATGTTTTTTGGCTGGGTTGGAGATCACCTTGTACAAAAGGTTGGCAGAGTATAGAATTATCAGGGCCAACCTTATCTGCTGGACGAGTTTCGATCGGCTAGGGGTGTCGGAGAGGAAATTCTCAGAATTTTTGCCACCAAATTGGCCACCCTCTTACCTGGTTTTTCACCTCTCCCAGGTGATCACATGTTTGCGGTTGGAATGTAAAGTGTATATATTATGGTGCAAAAGGTATCACAAGTGCGTGGGACATGCTAGATTGACTAGAGGTTATTCCCCTGTTCTTCATTGCTCATATTTGTTTGTGTGTGTGGCGGGGTCGCATAATCATTCCTCGCTGTATTTCTCCATTTAATCCCGTGCTGTGTTCCAATTTCCCCCCATCACTCGTTGCCCTAAGAAGGTGGTGACGGGCCTTTCCTTTGAACCACTGGTAGTGATGGTATTGTGGACCAAAATATTGCCCATTCCTAGATGCCCTTGAAGGTGGTGCTGCATTTTCGTCTTGATCACTGCAGTCATTGCCGTAATGGTGTTGTACGTATGCAAAATTGCAAGAGATCAGTGAAAGTAAGCGTGGATTCATTAGAGGAAGAGACCGGAGAAATTATAATGGGCAATAAGGACATGGCAGAGACCTGAAACAAATACTTTGAATCTGTTTTCACGGTAGAAGAAACAAAAACATTTCAGGAATTAATTGGGAACCAAGGGTCTAGAGGGAATGAGGAACGTAACGAAATCAGTATAAGTAACGATAAAGTACTGGAGAAATTAATGGGACAAAGTGGCGACAAATCCCATGGACCTTACTACCTGCATTCTAGGGTTTCAAAAGAGGTAGCTGCAGAAATAGTGTATGCACTGGTATTAATCTTCCAGAATTTCCTAGATTCTACAACAGTCCCCAAGTATTGGAAGGCAGCAAACATAACCCTCCTATTTAAGAAAGGAGGAAGAGAAAAACGTGGAATTATAGGTCAGTTTGTCAGTCAGTAGCAGGCAAAATGTTACAATCTCTTATTAGGGACGAGGTAACATGACACTTCGAAAATCGTAATTTGATTAGGCAGAATCAACATGGCTTTATGAAAGGGAACTCGTGTTTGATAAATCCGTTAGAGTTTTTTGAAGAAATAATTATTACGATGGATAAGGGGAAACCAGTGGATGTAGTGTATTTGAATTTTCAAAAAATATAAGAACATAACATAAGATAAGGTATAGGTGCAGGAGTAGATCATTTGGCCTCTCGAGACTGCTACGCCATTCAATAAGTTGATGGCTGATCTGATCTTGGCCTCAACTCCACTTCCTTTCCCACTCCACAGAACCCTTGACTCCCTTACCATTCAAAAATCTGTCAATCTCCACCTTGAATATATTTAATGACCCAGTTTCCACAGCTCTCTGGGGAAGAAAATTCCAAAGATTCACGACCCTCTGAGAGAAGAAATTTCTCCTCATTTCCGTTTTGAATGGGTGCCCCATTAATTTGAAATTATGCCCCCTAGTTCTAGATTCCCCCACGATGGGAAACATCCTCTCTGCACCTACCCTGTCAGGCCCCTTCAGAATCTTATATGTTTCATTAAGATACCCTCTCAATTCTTCTCAACTCCAATGAGTATAGTCCCAACCTGCTCAAACTTTCTTCATAAGACAACCCCTTCATCTCCGGAATCAACCTCGTGAACCTTCTCTGACCTGCCTCCAATGCAAATATATCCTTCCTTGAACAAGGAGACGAAAACTGTACGCAGTACTTCAGGTGTGTTCTCACCAACGCACTACACAGTTGTAACAGGACTTCACCACTTTTATACTCCATTCCCTTTGCAATAAAGGGCAAAAGGCCTTTTGCCTTCCTAATTACTTGCTGTACCTGCATGTTAACCTTTTGTGATTCATGAACAAGGACCCCCATATCCCTCTTTACCTTAGCATTTTGTAATCTCTCCCCATTTAAATAATAATTTGCTTTTTATGTTTCCTACCAAAGTCGATAACCTCGCATTATCCCACATTATACTCCATCTGCCAGATTCCTGCCCACTCACTTAGCCTATCTATATCCCGTTGGAGATTCTTTGCGTCCTCCACACAATTTGTTTCCCCACCTATCTTTGCTCATCAGCAAATTTGGCTACATTACACTCAGTCCCTTCATCCATTCATTAATATAGATTGTAAATAGTTGAGTCCCCAGCACTGATCCCTGCGGAACCCCAATAGTTACAGTTTGCCAACCTGAAAATGACCCATTTATCCCGACTCTCTGTTTTCTGTTAGTTAGCCAATCCTCTATCCATGCTAATTTATTACCCCCAACCCCGTGAGCTCTTGTCTTGTGTAGTAACCTTTTATGTGGTACCTTATCGAACGCCTTCTTGAAATCCAAATTCTCGACATCTACTGGTTCCCCTTTATCCACCCTGCCCGTTACATCCTCAAAGAACTCCAACAAATGTGTCAAAAATGATTTTCCTTTCATAAAACCATGCTGACTCTGCTTGACTATGTTATTATTTTCTAAATGTCCTGCTACGACTTTCTTGATGATGAACTCCATCATTTTCCCAATGACAGATGGTAGGCTAACTGATCGATAGTTGCCTGGTTTCTGTCTCCTTCCTTTCTTAAATAGCGGTGTTTCTTTTGTGGATTTCCAGTGCCCTGGGACCTCTCCAGAATCCAGGGAATTTTGGTAGATTACAACCAATGCATCCACTATCTCTGCAGCCACCTCTTTTAAGACTCTAGGATGCTGGCCATCGGGTCCAGGGGAATTGTTCACCTTTAGTCCCATTAGTTTGCCTAGTACTTTCTCTCTATTGATAGTGATTGTTTTAAGATCCCGCCTCACCCCAATAGCCCTTTGATTATCCATTATTGTGATGCTTTTAGTACCTTCTACCGTGAAGACTGATACAAAATATTTGTTGAAAGTCTCCACCGTTTCCCTGTTTTCCATTATTAATTCCCCAGACTCATCCTCTAGGGGACCAACGTTTACTTTAGCTACTCTCTTCCTTTTTATATACCTGTAGAAGCTCTTACTGTCTGTTTTTATATTTCTTGCTAGCTTACTCTCATAAGATATCTTCTCTCTCTTTATCATTTTTTTAAGCCGTCCTTTGCTTGTTTTTAAAATTTCCCAATCCTCCGGCCTTCCACTATTCTTCGCAACATTGTATGTTTTTGTGTTCAATGTGATACTATTCTTTACTTCCTTAGTTAGCCACGGATGGTTCATCCTTCTCTTAGAGTCTTTCTTTCTCTCTGGAATATATCTTTGCTGAGAGTTATGAAATATCTCCTTAAATGTTTGCAACTGCTTTTTTACAGTCTGACCCTGTAATATATTTTCCCTGTTCACTTTAACCAAGGCTGCCTTCATGCCTTTGTAATTACCTTTATTTAAGTGTAGGACACTATTTTGAGACCTAGCTATCTCACCCTCAAACTGAATTTGAAATTCTACCATGCTATATTCACTCTCTCAAAAGGATCCTTCACTTCGATATAATTAATTAATCCAGCCTCGTTACACATTACTGGATCTAAAAAGTCCTCTCAATGGTTGGTTGCACAACGTATTGTTCCACGAAACCATCCGGTATACACGCTAAGAACTCTGCCTCAAGTATAACTTTACCAATTTGCTTTGTCCAAATCAATATGAAGATTTAAAGCTTCCATGATTATAGCCGTACCTTTCTTACCAGCCTCTATTATTTCTTGATTTATCCTCTATCCTCCAGTGTCACTAATGTTTCAGGGCCTGTAGCTCACTCCCACAAGTGACTTCTTACCCTTATTATTTCTTATCTCCACCCAAACTGATTCTACGTCTTGACCTTCGAATCTAATATAATTTCTCATTACTGCACTGATCTCATCCGTTATTAACAGAGCTACACCACCTCCTTTTCCTTTCTGCCTATCCTTACGAAATGTCAAATACCCCTGAATATTCAGTTCCCAGCCTTGGTCACCTTGTAACCACGTTTCTGCAATGGCTATCAGGGCATTGGTGAGGCCACACCTGAAGAATTGTGTACAGTTCCGCTCTCCTTAACTAAGGAAAATCCTACTTGCCTTATAGGGTTTGCAACGAAGTTTTACTGGACTGGTTCCTGGAATGAGGGGATTGCCCTATGAGGAGAGATTGAGTCGACTAGGCCTTTATTCCCTATAGTTTGGAAGAATGAGAGGTGATCAAATTGAAACACATACAATTCGGAAGGAGCTTGAGAGGGATAATGCTGAGAAAATGTTTCCCATGGCTAGGGAATCTAGAACACGCGGTCACAGTCTCAGAATAAGGGGTCGGCCATTTAGGACTGAGATAATGAGAAAGTTCTTCACTCAAAGTGTTGTAAATCTTTGGAATTCTTGACCCCAGAGAGTTGTGGATGCTCAGTCGTTGAGTATATTCAAAGTGTGGAGATGCCGGCGTTGGACTGGGGTGGACAAAAATGAGATGACGCACAACACCAGGTTATAGTCCAACAGATTTAATTAAAATTACAAGCTTTCGGAGCTATCCTGCCCCTTCTTCAGGTAGAGTTACTGTGAGACAATCTACCAGAATTCACAGAATATAAACACAGAGAAAATGCAGAGATTCAATCTTTCCCTACATCAAAGTCACACTAAGAGCACAGCCAAGACAATGAGATGTGTCCCAGGGGGTCCAACGTGTCAAAACCCCTGCTGGCTGCATATCCTCTCCATTTCGGTTTGTTTCTTGTGTTTGTTTCTTGTGTTTGTTTTTTTAAAAAGCTGGATAGACCGGCAACGATGTCAAGTCACGTTCTGTAGCGTGACATGAACCCGATATCCCGATTGAGGCCGTCCTCATGAGTGTGGAACTTGGCTATCAGTTTCTGCTCACTGATTTTGCGTTGTCGTGTATCCCGAAGGCCGGCTTGGAGAACGCTAACACGCAGAGGTCTATAATTTTGGGGGGAACTAAGGGGATTAAGGGATATGGAGATAGTGTGGGAAGGTGAAGTTGAGGTACAAGATCAGCCATAATCTCGTTGAAAGGCTCGAAGGGCCAAATGGCCTACTCCTGCTCATATGTCTAATGTTATATGTTCCCATGATGCTGTTAGGTAGAGAATTCACGTGTTTTGTCCTAGTGACGTTAATGCAACGCTATGTGATGATATGTGCACGCTTGAAAGCTTTTTCCTATTTCTGTGATTCCATCTTCAATTAAAGTGCTGCATTTGTCTCCCATAACAAAAGGAAGGTGACTGATTCCTCGGAAATACACGAGAGCGACCCCAAATATTTTGAACCTCAATCTTTCTGAGCGAGTACTTCCAGTTGCTGTGACAACCGGTTACTCCCATCACTCAGGTCTCACACTCACACTATTGCAAGTCTGTTTGATATCTACAAAACACATCTAGGGGGCCCAGTCCATCAGATCGGGACCGGATACAATGTGGAAACGAGTGAGAGGACGGCAGAGTTATGAAGGACTTCACCCTGCTTTGACTGATTGTTATCTCGGTTGACAATACAGGTTGTGGATTTTTTTAGTTAAGTGTCCATTTCTGGTGTGTTGCCGTTTCATTCTATGTGACATCCGGTGAATTAATCATTATAGACTCGAGGTAGCTTTATACTAACATCTCAACTGTGTTCATTTATTGACTTCAAGCTGCTTTCATTCTCCAGATCTAACTTGACTCCCGGAGAAATCGGACCCACATTTAAATTTATTGAGATACAATGGACAGTTTACGCAAACAACCGTCTACCATCGGATCCCCTCTTTGGATTTGATCATAGTGAATTAATTATTTACATTGATAAAGGTTGCACTCCTCCTGATTGGCTGTCAGAGACTTAACCATTTACATTGATACAGGTTGCACTCTCCCTGGTTGTACTAGATTCTTTACAGCGTTAATGCTTCATTGACCTACCTATATAGAGATACAGAAATCAGCCTAAACTTCTGTGGATTCTTCTATTTCACTTCAAACCCATAGGGAGAAATGCTGCTCCTGCTGTACCTGAATTTCGTGATTGATGGGGACGCAGAAAGAGTCTATTTGTCCTGACCACTTGATAATTTTTCTTATAGATTTGGGAAAGTGTACACAGATTACCGTCATTTTGTACTTTGATTCAATCTTTGCGAGAAGGGGTAAGTTTATTTTCACACTCTAATTGTCATGTGTTTCAAGACAATTAAAGTATGAAACAGATATGCTTTCCCCTGACACATTGACCTGCTGGATGATATGCAGCCTATGTTCAAATCCCGAGATGAGATGGCCAGCAGCAGTATGTCAACATTTCAGGAGAGCAGCCATCAAATCACCACAACGCCAGGTGCTTCCTGTCAGTTCAACAGAGCAGCAAAACACACAGCGACTGTTCTGCGGGACTGCAGACTGCGAGCGGCTATTCACACACTAGGGTTATGGAAAATCCTCTTCGATTCCAAGTGATCACCTTTTATAAAACACTTGACTTTTAGTTTGCAGGGAACACATCACGTTGCTCCCAGGTACAGTTCATCGATGGTGAAGATTTACATAGAAACATAGAAACTAGGAGCAGGAGTAGGCCATTCGGCCCGTCGAGCCTGCTCCACCATTCAATACGATCATGGCTGATCATCCAAAATCCAGTACCCTGTCCCTGCTTTCTCACACAGAATCCCCACATCGAGCCTGCACCTATCCCACCCTATCCCCACGTATTTAATTCCCCCTAACATATCCCATCCTATCCCCATAACCCCACCTATTTAATCCCCCCCTAACACTAAGGGTCAATTTATCATAGCCAAATCAACCTAACCCGCACATTTTTGGACTGTGGGAGGAAACCGGAGCACCCGGAGGAAACCCACGCAGACACGGGGAGAATGTGCAAACTCCACACAGACAGTCACCCGAGGTCAGATTCGAACCCGGGTCCCTGGCGCTGTGAAGCACCAGTGCTAACCACTATACAACTTCTGATTAACAGTAAATGTGTCTGTGGGCTCTGTGCCTCTCTGAAAGTCTCATGACTGATCGTAACACATTTCCTCAAATCTTTGGCAAGTTGCCCATAAAATTTGCAAAGCCCATTTATGGACGGTGACTGTGAAGCAGTTTTGAGCGACACTGCTCAGACACACACCATCTTTTTACAGTGGATATTTGCAGCAAAACTGTGAAAGAATCAATGGTGGTCCCTGGATAATGGGTGAATGTAGAATCGCTTTAGGCAGTGATAATTGTCACAGCTGGGTCAATACCAGTGCAAAATTGGACAATTAACAATGTACAGTAGGTAAATGCAGCAAAACTGGGCTACAATCAGTGGAGCTCCCTGTACAGTGGGTGAATATAGAATCACTTCAATCAGTAACAAAGTCACAGCAGGGTCAGCTCAAGTACAAAACTGGGCAATAAACAAAGGGGTAAATGTAGCAAAACTGCGCGATAATCATTGGGGGCCCCTGTACAGCTGGTAAATTCAGCTTCACTACAACAGTGATTCTCGTCAGAGCAGGATCAGATCCAGTACAAAACTGGACAATAAATAAAGATGTCGCTGTACAGTGGCAAAATGCAGCAAAATTGGCAACAAGCAATGGAGGTCGCTGTACAGTGGGTGAATGTAGAATCACTACAGTCAGTGATAATAGTCAGAGCAGGGTGGGCTCCAATACAAAACTGTTGAAAAATAACCAAAATTGTATGACACAACATATATATTAGCAGGCATGATAAGTTACCAAATAAACAAATTATATGGAACATAATGTACCAAGTGGAAATCACCAGTGAAAATAAATAAACAATCATTCAGAACCGTGATCCTTGTGACGGGGGCTGTGTTGGATAGAAATATTTTTGGGAAGTATTTCTTCAGAGTGCACTGATTCAGAGACTGCGTTTAAACCACTTGAACATACAATTATATTAAATATAAAGAACCTCATAAAATCTATAGGACAGCAAAAAGGCAGTTTGGCACAACTGGATTATGCCAGTGTGTATATTCCACACAAGTCTCCTCCCAGTCTAATGACCTCATCCCACCCTACCCCATATCCGTCTATTACCTCCTCCCTCATATAAGTATCAAGCCTCCCCTTGAATGCATCAATGTTATCTACATCAAACACCCCATGTGGCAGCTATTTCTACATTCTCACCACTGTCTGTGTAAAAAGAAATCCTCCAAACTGCATTATCTGATCTGTTAGAGGCTATTTTATATTCATCCCTCCTTTGTTCTGGACTCACCCACAAGCAAAAATAGTTTCTCCACATTCACCATTCGGATACTTCATAATTTTGAAGATCTCTATGATGTCTCCTCTAAGTCTTCTCTTTTGCAGAGAGCAGAGGACAGACTGCCCAATCTTTCTGATAATCGCATCATCTCAATTCGCGTAATATTCTGGAAAATATTATTTGCATTTTCTCTAGTTCTTCATTATCATTTTTATATTATAGAGACCAGAACTACACACATTTCTAAAAGAGTGGTCCAAACAAGATTCTATCTAAATTTAAAATGACATCCCTGGTTTTGTACTCACTCCCTGCAGGAATGAACCAGCACATTGGACTCTTTATGACCTTACCAACTTGTGTTGATAGATTTATTGATTTATGTATATATATTCCCAGATCTCTTTGGTCCTCTACCCCATTTATTTTCTTACCATCTAAGGAATAATTGGCCTCCTAATTCCCCCAAACAATATAAACTAACTCAAGGCAAGGAAAGTTGGTGGGGGAATAACAACAGAGAATCTCTTTGATAGTGTGGAAGGCAGGAGTGTTTAAATGGACAACAGATTTATTACCCACACCCGCTGTCCAAAAAAATAGGAGCAGTGGTTATGATCTGAAATCCTTGAACTCGATGTTGAGTCCGGATGGTTGTCAAGTACTTCATCGAAAGATGATGTGCTGTTCCTCGAGCTTCCATTAAGCTTCATTAGAACAGTATAGTAGCTCACGGTCAGAGAGGTCAGAGTGGGAGTGAGACAGAGAATTAAAATGTCATGTGACCAGAAGCTCAGGGTCACGATTGCACACTGAATGGAAGTGTTCCGCAAAGCCATCACCTAATCTGCGTTTGGTCACCCAAATGTAGAGGAGACTGCATCATGAGCAGTGAAGGCAGCATACTAAATTGAAAGAAGTAAGTCGCTGTTTCACCTGGAACGAGGATTTCGCGCCCGGAACAGTAGGAAGGGAGGAAGTGAAAGGGTAGGTGTTGCATCTACTGCGCTTGCTTGGGATGGTGCCGTGGGAAGTGCAGCCGGTGGTTTTTTTCTTACTTGTTTATGGGATGTGGGTTTCGCTGGAAAGGCCAGCATTTATTGCCCATCCCTAATTGCCCTGGAGAAGATGGTGGTGAGCTGCCTTTTTGTACCGCTGCAGTCGGTGTGGTGAAGGTACGGCCACAGTGCTGTTAGGTAGGGAGTTCCAGCATTTCGACCCAGCGACGATGAAGAATCGGCGATATACTTTCAAGTCAGGATGATGTGTCACTTAGAGGGGCACCTGGAGGTGGGGGATTTCCCATGTGCCTTCTGACCTTGTCCTTCTAGTTGGAAGAGGTCGCGAGTTTGGGAGGTGATGCCGAAGTAGCCTTGGCGAGTTGCTGCTGTGTATCTTGTAGATGGTACACACTGCAGTCACGGTGTGCTAGTGGTGGAGGGAGTGAATGTTTAAGGTGATGGATGGGGTGCCGATCCAGCGGGCTGCGATGGTGTCGAGCTTCTTGAGTGTTGTTGGAGCTGCACTCATCCAGGCACGTGGAGTGTATTCCATCACAATCCTTAGTTGTGCCTTGTCGATGCTGGAAATGCGTTGGGGAGTCAGGAGGTAAGACACTCACCGCAGAATACCTAGCCTTCGACCTACTCTTGTTACCACAGTATTTATGTGGCTGGTCCAGTTAAGTTTCTGGTCAATGCTGACCCACAGGATGTTGATGGTGCGGTATTCGGCGATGGTAATGCCATTGAATATCAAGGGGTGTTGGTTAGACTCTCGCTTGTTGGAGATAGTCATTGCCTGGCACTTCTGTGGCACGAATGATACTTGCCACTTATCAGCCCAAGCCTGAACGTCATCCAGGTTTTGTTGCATGAGGGCATGGACTGCTTCATTATCTGAGGAGTTGTGAATGGAGCTGAACACTGTGCAGTCATCAGCGAACATCTCCATTTCTGACCTTATGTTGGAGGGAAGGTCATTGATGAAGCAGCTGAGGATGTTTGGGGCTAGGAAACTGCCCTGAGGAACTCCTGCAGCGATGTCCTGGGGCTGTGATGATTGACCTACAACCATCTTCCTTTGTGCTAGTTATGACTCCAGACAGTGGAGAGTTTTCCCCCAATTCCCATTGACTACAGTTTTACTAGGGCTCCTTGATGCCACACTCGGTTAAATGCTGCATTGATGAGAAGGGCAGTCATTCTCACCTCACCTCTGGAATTGAGTTCCTTTGTCCATGTTTGGACAAAGGCTGAAATGAGGTCAGGAGCCGAGTAGTTTTGCTGAAACCCAAACTGGGGACCATTGAGCAGGTTATTGGTGAATAAGTGCCGCTTGATAGCACTGTCGATGACATCTCCCATCACTTTGCTGATGATGGAGATTAGACTGATGGGGCGGTAATTGGCCGGATTTGATTTGCCGTTTTTTGTGGACAGGACATAACTTGGCAGTATTCCATATTGTCGGATAGATACAAGTGTTGTAGCTGTATTGGAACAGCTCTGCTAGGGACGTGGCCAATTCTGGAGCACAAGTCTTCAGCACGATAGCCGTGATATTGTCGGGGACAATAGCCTTTGCTGTATCCAGTGCGCTCAGCTGTTTCTTGATAACACGTGGAGTAAATCGAATTGGCTGAAGACTGGACTATGTGATGGAGGTGACCTCAGAATTTGGCCGATATGGAACATCTACTCGGCACTTCTGGCTGAAGATGGTTGCAAAGGCTTCAGCCTTGTCTTTTGCACTCACGTGCAAGGCTCCACCATCATTGAGGATGAAGATATTCATGGAGCCTCCTCCTCCCGTTAGTTGTTTAATGATCCACCAGCATTCACGATTGGATGTGGCAGGACTGCAGAACTTTGGTCTGATCCATTGATTGTGGGATCACTTAACCCTGTCTACAGCATGCTGCTTCTGCTTTTTTGCATGCATGTAGTCCTGTGGTGTACCTTCCCCAGGTTGGCACCTCATTTTTAGGTATGCCTGGTGCTGCTCCTGTCATGTTCTTCTACGCTCCTTATTGAACCAGTGTTGGTCCCCTGGTTTGATGGTAATGGTAGAGTGAGGGATATGCCGGGCCATGAAGTTACAGATTGTGGTGGAATACAATTCTGCTGCTGCTGATACCCACAGCGCCTCATGGATGCCCAGTATTGAGCTGTTAGATCTGTACTGAATCTATGTCATTTAACACGGTGGTAGTGCCACACAACACGATGGAGGGTTTCCTCAGTTTCAAGATGGGACTTCATCTCCACATTGACTGTGCGGTGGTCACTGCTACCAATACTGTCACGGGCAGATGCATCTGCGACAGGTAGATTGTGACGACGAGGTCAAGTAGATTTTTCCCTTCTGTTGGTTCTCGCAACAGCTGTCGCAGGCGCAGACAGCTATGTCCATCAGGACTCGGCCAGCTCGGTCAGGTGGTGCTACCGAGCCTCTCTTGGTGATTGACATTGTAGTCCCCCACCCAGAGTACTTTCTGTGCCCTTGCTACTCTCAGTGCTTCTTCCAAGTGTTGTTCAACATTGAGGAATACTGATTCAACAGCTGAGGAAGGGCACTAGGTGGTAATCAGCATGAGGTTACCTTGCCCATGCTTGATCTGAAGCCATGAGACTTCATGGGGTCCGGAGTCAATGTTGAGGACTCCCAGGTCCACTCTTCCCCGACTGTATGCCACTGTGCCGCCACAACTGGTAGGTCTGTCCTGCCGGTGGAACAGGGCATACCCGGGGATGGTGATGGAGGAGTTTGGGACATTGGCTAAAAGTATGATTCTTTGAGTAGGACTATGTTGCTTGAGTAGTCTGTGGGACAGCTCTCCCAATTTTGGCACAAGTCCCCAGATGCTGGTGAGGAAGACTCAGCAGTGTCGACTAGGCTGGGTGTGCCATTGCCGTGTCCGTAGCCCATGCCGAGGTCAATCCCGGGTGGTCCGTCCGGTTTCATTCTTATTAATGTGCCTTGTAGCGGTTTGTTCCAACTGAATGGCTTGTTAGGCCATTTTAGAGGGCAGTTAAGAGTCAACCACATTACTGTGAGTCTTGAGTCACAAATAGGCCAGTCCAGGTAAGGAAGGCAGATTTCCTTTCCTAAACGAGATTAGTGAACCATTAGTGAAGTTGTGGGTGATGGAAGAGTGGATCAGGGTGTCATGGAGGGAACAGTCCTTTCGGAATGCATAAATTGGAGGGGATTGGTAGAGGAAGATGATGCGATGCAATATTTAACTTCATGTCAAAATTCAGTATCATTCTGCCGCATTGAATGAAAGATGAACTATCAGAGCAGGTGTTCAACAGCACACAGTTGAGATAAGCCTCGAGCGAAAACTGCAGAGATCATTCATTGGACATGCGCTCACTAAAAGGTGACACGATTTGTGGATTGAACTTCTATTGGCAATCATTTTATAAACAATGGAAATTTATTCAAGTTTTGAGTGTACCGATGTGTTTAAAATCGTATTTTCGAACATAATCACCCAATGTAGAAAGAACTAAAGCGAGCAAGGGACAAGAGCTGAATCACTGTAATGAACCGTCGCTCACAATCTAACAAGAACTAAACAAAGTAAAGGAAATGAGCCGAATCACTGTACTGAACTGTCCGTCACAATTCAACAAATAAGAAATAAATACCCATAGAGCAGGCACCCGTTTTTATAAGCAACAAAAGAACATAAGTACGTAAGAAATAAAAGCTGGAGTAGGCCATTGGGCCCTTCGAGCCTGCTCCGCCATTGAACAACATCATGGCTGATCTTCTTCAATTGGCCTTCCTGCACTATTCCAATATCCTTTAATTCCCTTAGATCACAAAAAATTATCGACCTCTGTCTTGAATATACTCAAGAATTGAGCAACCACAGCTCTCTGTGGTAGAGAATTCCAAATATTCACAACCCTTTCAGTGAAGAAATTTCTCCTCATCTCAGTCCTAAATGGCCGACCTCTTAATTTGCGACTGTGACCCCGTGTTACAGATTCCCAAGCCAGGGGATAGATTTTCTCAGCATTAGCCTGTCAAGCCCCTTAAGAATTGTATATGTTTCAATGAGATCACCTCTCATTCTTCTAAACTCTGGGGAATATAGGCCCAGTCTACTCAATCTCTCCTCATAGGGCAACACCCTCTTCCCAGGAACCAGCCTAGTGAATCTTCGTTGAAAACCCTCTAATGCAAGTATGTCTTTCCTTAGGTAAGGAGACCAGAACTGTACACAGTACTCTCGGTGTGAACTCACCAATGCCCAGTATAATTGTGGTAAGACTTCTTTACTCTTATACTCTAATCCCTTTGTAACAAAAGCTAACATACCATTTGCTTTCCTAATTGTTTGCTGTACCTGCATGTACAAGGACACCCAATTCCCTGTAAATGCAAACATTTCCCAGTCTCTCACCATCAAAAAATATTCTGCGTTTTAGTTTTTCCTACCAAAGTGGATAACTTCACACTTCCCCACATTGTATTCTATTTGCCATGATCTTGCCCACTCAGTCAACCGTCAATATCTCTCTGCAGCCTTTGTGTCCTCCTCACAGCTTACTTTCCCACCTAACTTTATTCATCAGCAAAATTGAATAGGTTACGCTAAGTCTCTTTAGTCATTAATATAGATTGTAAATAGCTGAGGTCCAAGCACCGATCCTTGTGGTACCCCACTAGTTACAGCCTGCGAACCCGAAAAATGTCCCGTTTATTCCCGCTCTTTGTTTTCTGTCAATTAACCAATCTTAATCCATGCTAATATATTATCCCCAATCCAATGAGTCCTAATTTTGTGTAGTAACCTCTTTTGTGGCACCTTATCGAATGCTATTTGAAAATCCAAATCCAGATCACATTCGGACTGGAGGTCAACCCAACAGCTTACTAAAGGTTCCCTGTTGGAGTGGTTGCCCTCTCTGAAATACAAATCAAATCTTTTGAGTACCTCTGTAGAACTTCGCTGTGAAATTCACCATATTCCTCGGTTTCTTTTATTAATGAGACTGATTGTGGTTTTGGAGAATCCACTGAATTCTATAATAATTGGACACACAAATCCCAGCCCAAACACAACACTATCTATAGCCGCACAAATGTTTATCTGAGGTCTTTTTAAACAGCCTCTTTAGGTCATCGAGAGGAGAAAGAAAAACTTTAAGTAGATATTTCAGATGGTTATCGCTGTCATTTTCTAACATGATATACAACAATCGTGAATTGTTCAGTTCAGTTTTTGTCTGTATGTTTAACGGCTTGTTTACCCTTCGTTTGAGGACCTTGCAGTCTGTGACTGACAGTAAACGCTGTAAACCACACGCTCTCTCAGCTCATATACTGATTGTAATCACGATGTAGAAAGAGGTTTAAAAGGGCAACACACTAGGTTTAAACTGTAAAATATTGCAGTGCTCAGACATAAAGGAAGAACTCTCTTCGAGACGATTGAGTTGTCTACATTTAATATGATATTTATATCCAGGATTAAATGGATGATAAAAAACAGAAAATGCTGCAAGTACTGAGCAGGTCAGACAGACGCTGTGGAGTGACAAACAGAGTTAACGTTTCAGGGCGACGCCCTCCGCCACTTTTCCTGGCACTAACTAGATCCTTTTCACTATGGCCGACCAGTCCCTCTACACATCCATCCCCCACCAGGATGGCCTAAGGGCCCTCTGCTTCGTTCTTGAATGGAGGCCCAAGCAGTCCCCATTGGTCACCACCCTTAAATTGAACAACTTCTCCTTTGACTCCACTCACTATCTGCAAATAAATTGTGTTGCTATGGGATCCCGTAGAGGTCCGCAGTATGCCTGCGTTTTCGTGGGATACGTGGATCATTCTTTGTTCCAGTTCTCGTTCCACCACAATCTGGAACCTCATGCCCGGCATATCCCTCAATCTATCATTACAATCAAGCCAGGGACCATCCCTAGTTCAATAAGGAGTGTAGAAGAGCATGCCAGGAGCGGCACCAAGCGTATCTAAAAATGAGGTGCCAACCTGGGGAACCTGCAACACAGGACGACATGCATGCGAAATGCGGAAGCAGCATGCTATAGACAGGGTTAAGTGATCCCACAATCAACAGATCAGATCAAAGCTCTGCAGTCCTGACATATGAAGTCTTTAATGTTGGTGGACCATTAAACATCAACGGGAGGAGAAGGCTCCATGAATATCCCAATCTTCAATGATGATGGAGCCCAGCACATGAGTGCAAAAGGCAAGGCTGAAGCGTTTGAAACCATCTTCATCCAGAAGTGCCGAGTGGATTATCCATATCGGCCTACTCCTCAGGTCCCCAACATCACAGAAGCCAGTCTTCAGCCAATTCGATTCACTCCACGTGATATCAAGAAACGGCTGAGCGCACTGGATAGAGCAAAGGCTATGGGCCCCGACAACATCCCGGCTATCGTGCTGAAGACTTGTACTCCAGAACTAGCCGCAACTCTAGCCAAGCTGTTCCAATACAGCTATAACACTGGCATCTATCCGACAATGTGGAAAACTGCTAATGTATGTCCTATCTACAAAAAGCAGGACAAATCCAATACGGGCAATTACCTCCCCATCAGTCTACTCTCAATCATCAGCAAATTGTTAGAAGATATCATCGAAAGTGCTATCAAGCGGCACTTACTTACCAATAATGTGCTCAGGGATGACCGGTTTGGGTTCCGCAAAGACCACTCGGACCCACCCTCATTACAGCCTTGGTCCAAACGTGGACAAAGGAGCTGAATTCACGCAGGTGAGAGTGACTGCCCATGACATCAAGACAGCATTTGACCGAGTGTTGCATTAAGGAGCCTTGGTAAAACTGAAGTCAATGGGAATTGAGCGGAAAATGCTCCAGTGGCTGGAGTCATACCTAGCACAAAGGAAGATGGTTGTGGTGGTTGAAGGTCAATTATCACAGTCCCAGGACATCGCTGCATGAGTTCCTCAGGGCAGTGTCCGAGGCCCAACCATCTTCAGCTGCTTCATCAATGACCTTCCCTCCAATATAAGGGCACAAATGGGGATGTTCGCTGATGACGGCACAGTGTTCAGCGCCATTCACAAATCCTCAGATAATGAAGCAGTCCATGCCCGCAGTCAACAATACCTGGAGGGCGTTCAGACTTGGGCTGATAATTGACAGGTAATATTCACGCCAGAAATTACTATCTCCACCAAGCGAGAGTCTAAACAGGTCCGCTTGACATTTAACGGTATTACCATCGCCGAATCCCCCACCACCAACATCCTGGCGTCATCATTGACCAGAAACTTAACGGGGTCAGCCACATAAATACTGTGGCAACAGCAGCAGCTCAGAGGCTAGGGATTCTGCAATAGGCGTCTGACCTCCCGACTCCCCAAAGTCTTTCCCCAATCTACAAGGCACAAGTAAGGAGTGTGATGTAATACTCTCCACTTGCCTGGATGAGTACAGCTCCAACAACACTGAAGAAGCTTGACACCATCCAGGATTGGCACACCATCCACCACCTTAAACATTCACTCCCTCCACAACCGGTGCACCATGGCTGGATTGTGTGCCATCTACATGATGCATTGCAGCAACTCAACAAGGCTTCTTCGGCAGCACCTCCCAAACCCGTGATCTTTTCCTCCTAGAAGGACAAGGGCAGCAGGCGCATGGGAGCACCACCACCTCCAAGTTCCCCTCCAAATCACACTCCATCCTGACTTAGAAGTATATCACCGATTCTTCATCGTCGCTGGGTCAAATCCTGGAACTCCCTCCCTAAAAGCACTGTGGAAGTACCTTCACCACACGGCCTGCAGCGGATGAAGAAGGCGGCTCACCACCACCTTCTCAAGAGCAATTAGGGATGGACAACATTTTACGAATAAAAGAAAAGTCATGTCCGGTATATTAATGATGCGGAGATGCCGGTGTTGGACTGGGGTGGACAAAATTGAGAGGTCGCACAACACCAGGTTATAGTCCAACAGTTTTATTTGAAATCACAAGCTTTCGGAGCTATCGATCGCCCCTTCCTCAGGTGAATTAGTAAAGAAGTTTCTTTACTACTTCACCTGAGGAAGGGGCGATCGATAGCTCCGAAGCTTGTGATTTCAAATAAAACTGTTGGACTATAACCTGGTGTTGTGCGGTATATTAATGACAGTATTGGTGCTACTTCCTGCACTCGCCCGGAGCTGGAAAATTCCATCAACTCTGCTTCCAATCTGTACCCCTCCCTCGCCTTCACAAGGTCCATCTCCGACTCTTCCCTTCCCTTCCCTTCATCGACCTCTCTATCTCCATTTCTGGGGATAGGTTTTTGGCCAATATTTACTATACGCGCACTGAGACACACAGCTACCTTGATTTTAGTTCCTCCCATCCCGCTTTCTGTAAGGATTGATCAGTGTTCTTGTTGTGCTATTGCCTGTGAGCAAGTCCCTTCTCCTTTCTAAATCTCCCTTCTAGCTGGAGAAGAATAATCCCCTTTGCCTTACAATGCCCATTACATTTCGGGTGAGATTTCTCACTGATCCTTGTGCCCCTCTATCTGCATAATGTCTGTCCAGTCCATTTCTGGTGAAATTTCATCCTCACCCTCTGGGTATTAATCTGATGGGCGGATTGCACGCCCCGTACAGAACCCGGCTGATTTTAATTCTACTGATATAATGTAAAGAATGAAATATTTAGTCATACACACCATCCAGCTTTAGAATTTCACCCCTCAAAAAAGCACACACATTTCCTAACAATACTCGACTCAACAATTGAACTTAATCAGCAGTTTTTGTTCAAAATGTGCAAAAAGGTCGGACTAACAGTGAACTTTACTTCCGCTGATGCAGCTCTTGGTAATTAAAGGATATTCAACTGTCAAGGCCCAAAGCTCCAGAATCCATCCCTAAAACTCTCCGCCTCTCTATCTCTCTTCCTCCTTTAAGACGCTCCTTAAAACCTAACTCTTTACCAAGCTATTGGACAACTGTCCTAATGGTCTATGATGATGTACGCCATCGTAAGGGCCCCGCAAGTTTTGGGTTTTCGCACGCGATGCACATGCGCGATAACCCGGAACTTGCGATCCGTCAAATTTCTCCTTAACAGATGCTACCCAGCCGCTACCGATTCACTTTTGAACTGGGGTGCATATTCACAAATCTTTGAAGGTGACTGGGCAAGTTGAGAGGGTGGTTAAGAAAGCCTGTTGGATACTTGGCTTTGTAAATAGGGGCATTGAATATAAAAACTAGGAAATAATACTAAAACTTTACAAAGCTCTGGTTGTGCCTCAGCTCTGTGGTACAATTCTGCGCACCACACTTCAGAAAGGATTATAGAGTTACACGCAAAAAGCTGCGGATGTGGAACTAAATTGAACAGCTCTTTCAAAGAGCCGGCACAGGCGTAACGGGCCGAATGGCCTCCTCCTCTTCTGTATGATTCTATGATCCGGATGCGGGGTTGGTGACTCATTTCCTTTATCAGACTAACGTAGGTCAGCCGCAGTGGATGGAACCTGGGATCTTTGTATCTATTAATGGGCAGGTTCCTTCTCATTGGTGTATTTTAACAGACTGCAATTCACGTTTTACACCTGTCAAAATCTATTGGTTATTCTGAAAGAAACATTGGTTTCTGTGCAAACTGATATCAAAGAATTAATTCCCAGTTCAGTCGGGGTGTCGGAACGTGCTGGAGGGCCCGCTCTTATTTGCGAACAGCATTCGGTTAAGGTTCAAGCCCCGCCGCTGTAACCGGCTCCGGGGACGATGCTGTGGTCCTTGCTGACTTTTTTACTACTGCAGCTTCTGAACTGTGAGTCATCGCTGATTATTATTATAATATGTGCCGCGTTAATATAATTATTGGTCTTTACTACTGAACACATTGAGGTGATGTGGAATGTAAATGTTATTTTCTTGAATTATAATATATGTCATGTAGATTTTAATGAGATATCGGGACTGGTTTCTCAATCGCCTTCCACCTGCGGTTCTTGTACAGACAGAGCAGACTGGACTTCAAAATCTAATCGGATTATCTATACTGAGTTTGTTAGAAGTGGAGCACGGCCACTGATAGAATAGTATGAATCGGAGCCTGGGTTCAATTACAGAAAACTGGCATATTTTATTCAAGTTTGACTTTCATTGTGATCGTATGAGATGAATATTGAAATTGTTTATTTAAGTTGTAGAAGTTTCATGTAATACATATTTTGAGCTGTTTGTTATTAAATTCTATCAACTTCAAATAGGGAATCAATTCTCCATTTCTGTCGGTGACAGTAAGCACGTTTAGAATATTGTTCATCTGATTAACACTTATTTTAAATTCCCAGTTGAGATTTGTGTCAAACTTGGATTTAAAACCCAAATCGGTCACAAATACCGCAGCAGTTATGTTTCTTTTTCTCCCCTGCTGCTCTTGTCCAGACAGAGCAGACTGGATTTGAAATTCTAATCGGATGATTTAAAAATAGCTTGCTAAAAGCAGAACGCATTCATTGTTAGAATAGAGTGTATTGGAGTCTGGCGGTGTAAGTGAACTCACTGAGTGAAGAACAGCAATCAAAGCTGCACCGACTGCCGACTGAAAACATACACACATTTCTGTCACAGATATTTCTCAGTAGAAGTGCTGTCTGACCCCCGTCTTTTGCAGAGACTGGAACTAACAAAAAGTTTGTTCAGCGTTAGAGTGTTGTACAAGGTCTATAATATTGTTTAATCAAATATCAACTAGAGGTGCAACCAATATTGTTTCAATTAGCATTAATTATTAATATTTTAAGTAGAGTATCCCAGAAAAAGATGTCACTGAGACTTCCTCAATCTCTGGGGAATTTACTGTGTGATTGTTGTTGTTTAGTTTATCTATGGATACGTTTTTTATTCTTATGATATGTACCTCATTAATATAATTATTGGTCTTTGCAAAGGTACACGGTGCGGTGATTTGCAAAGTAAATGTTGTTTTCCTGAATTTTAATCGTGTCATGTAGAGTTTAATGAGATATCAGGATTGTTTTCTCAATCGCCTTCCACCTGCGGCTTTTGAACAGAGAGAGCAGACTGGAGTTGAAAATCTAATCGGATTATTTAAACTGAGCCTGTTAGAAGAAAAGCGCGGTCACTGCTGGAATAGAATGTATCGGAGTCTGGGGTGTAAGTGAACTCACTGAGTGTAGAACACCAGTCAAACCTGCACCTACTGCCGACTGAACCCACACACACATTTCTGTCACATATATTTCTCACTCGAAGTGCTGTCTAACCCCCGTGTGATAGAGGGAACTGAACTTTTTTAATACGTTTATTCAGCATTAGAACGTTGGATAAGGCTTGTAAATATTTTCTAAAAAAAAATTAACTAGTGGTGGAAACCATATTGTAACAATTAGCATTAACCATTAGTAATATTATCATTAAATACACTCTCCAAATAATGATGTTAATAAAATTTCCTACATTTTTGGAGAACTTGCTGTGTGAGTGTTGTTGTTTAGTCAGTGATTATCTTCAAAGTTATGAGCTTTTAATATTAAATTAATTTTTCTATTTCATCCATTTATATGTGCAGAGTCATGTAATAAGTAAGCTTTCTCAGTCTTCGTCCACTTTCCCCATACTTTTCACACAGAGTCATGTAGGGTTTAATGAGATATTGGGCCTTGTTTCTCAATCTCCTTCCACATGCTCCAAACTTTTCATATTTTAGGTTGGTTGTTTCATTTTAAATTCCATCAACTTCAAATAGGGAGACTTTACCCATTTCTGTCGATGTCATTCTATTCAGATGTGAGAATATTTTACATCTGAATAGCACTTATTTTAAATTCCCAGGTGAGCCTTGAATGAAACTTAGTTTTAAACCGAACTCTAAGACACTACCGCAGCAGTTTGTTTTGTGTTGTCTTCTGCAGCCCTTTTACAGACAGAGCAGCCTGGGGTTGAAATTCTAATTGGAATTTTTAAACCGAGACTGCTAGAATTGGAGCACCTTCACTGTTAGAATAGTGCGTATAGGAGTCTTGGGTGTAAGTGGACTCACTGAGTGCAGAACGCCAGTCGAAGCTGCACAGACTGCCGACTGAAACCGCACACACATTTCTGTCACATATATTTCTCTCTCGAAGTGCTGTCTGAGCCCCGTGCGGTACAGTGAACTGAACTATTTTAAATAGTTTGTTCAGCATTAGATTAGAGCGTTGGAGAAGCAATTTAAATATTGTTAAGTTAAATACTAAATAGATGCGGAACCAATATTACTTAAATTCGCATTCATTATCAGTATAATCATTGGTAAGTTTACTTTGCAAAAAAAATGTTACTGAAATTTCGAAACTCTCCTGGAGTGTGCGTTTGTTGTTTAGTCACTGATGATCTTCAAAATTATGAGCTTTTTACATGAAATTAATCATTATATTTAATACATTTATATTAACAGTATCACGTAATCATGAACGTTTCTCAGTCTCCTTCCACACGCCCCATGTTTTTATACAATGCCATGTAGTGTTTATTTAAGCTATCGGGAGCGGTTTCTCAATCTCCTTACAACTGCTCGATACCTTTTGCTTAGTTTGTCTGTCGATGAATTTATTCATTTTGTCTCTGTTTCCAGTGTGTGTTTGGTTATATTTATTAATCTCCATCATTAACAAAGTCTGGCTTACTAACAGGGAAACATTATCTCACGGTTATCAGATACATTGTACGTTTAACGAAATATATTACATTGATTCCATTTATTTTATTTTAGAAAACTGATTGGATACTAAACTCCTGCTTTGTAGATAATTTTGCGAATATGTTCTACAAACCATAGAACGGAGAAAACACATGAAATGTATATCACTCCATGAATCATTTTCACAAATGCTGATCAAAATCAATTTACAGATAATGGGCATTTTTGATTCAAATGTGTCATTCATTGGGATAGTATGAAGTGAATATTGAAATTGTTTAATTAATTTGTTGAATTTCATTTAATACATATTTGGGTTGTTTGTTTGATTTTAACGTTCCATCAACTTCAAATAGGGAACAATTGCTCAATTCTGTCGATGATAGTAAACATGTGTATTAAATATTGCATCTGATTAACATTACTTCAATTTTCTGAGGAGATTTGTGTCAAATTTAGATTTAAAACCGAAATCGAACACAAACGCTGCGCCAATTTGTTTTATTTTGTTCCCTGCGGCTTCATACAGACAGAACAGACTGGAGTTGATATCCCAGTCGGGGCTTCAAACCGAGCCTGTTGCAAGTAGAGCGCGGTCACTGTTAGAATAGAGGCTATTGCAGTCTGGGGTGCAAGTCAAATCACTGAGTGCAGAACACCAGTCAAAGCTTCACCAACTGCTGACTGAACCCGCATCGAGATTTCAGTCCCAGATATTTCTCAGTAGAAGTGCTGTCTGGCCCCATGTGATTCAGAGAATTGACCAAATGTTTTAAAAATAATTTGTTCACCGTTGGGGTGTTGGACCAGGACAATAAATATTGTAAAGTTAAATATTAACTAGAGGTGGAACCAATATTGCTTCAATTAGTAGTCATTATTAATAGAGTTCTTATCAAGTAAACTCGTCAAAAATGATGCTATTGAAAGATCCAAAATCTCCCCGGGATTTGCTGTATGAGTATTTTTGTTCAGTTAGTGATGATCGTCAAAACTATGAGCTTTTTATATTAAGTTAGGCTTTCTGTTTCATACATGTATATGAACGGAGTCATGTAATAATTAATGTTTGTCAGGCATTTCCACATGCTCCATACTTTTTCTACAGAATCATGTAGTATTTAAGGATATGACGGGACATGTTTCTCAATCTCCTTCCACGTGTCCCATACTTTATATACAGTGTCATGTATTGTTTAATGAGTTATAGGGACTTATTTCTTAATATCCTTCCTATTGCTCCCTAGATTTATATAGTGTCATGTAGTATTTAATGAGATAGCGGGACTTGTTTCTCAATCTTCTTCCACATGCCCCAAGCTCTGGTAGCTCTGTGTGACAAATCCTGAATTCGTTTGTATATTTAAGTTCGGCAGATAGCGATCAGAGCATTATGTCCTGATCTTGTCAATATTCGATGCGTGTTTGGTTATTTTCTAACCGTGGTAACGTGTATTCAGGCACTAGTTAAAGGGGTATGGAGCTATTTTGTTAGAAATTACTGTTTGCGCTATTAACGCCCAGAGTCTGGATTGTTTGGTGTGCGCTGGAGGTTTTAACCTACAATTAATGTTTTTCAAACAATTTACTTCCTAAATCCAGCAGGAACTCATGTAATTACGACAGCTCTTCAAATCGGACTTGAAATAGGAGAATTGAGGTTGCTAGCGTTTTTGAGTAAATACTGAAAGATTATTCCCACTAGTCTGTCAATTGATAACAATAAAAGAGTAATTTGCAGGACACTGACTATTATCAGGAGGGAGTTGGTAAGGACTGCTGAGGTTCCGCTTTCAACATTACAGAACCCGGGCCAGAAGGAAACCAGAGAGATTCTGTTTGGAAACTGCTCCCATTCAAGAATTCACGACAAACGCAGCTGAGGGCAGAAATCGGTGTCACGTTGTCTGTAATATATAAGGTAGAGAATAGAAAGTGACCAGGAAATCTGGAGGGAAAAATATCATCAGGGCGATTGGGAGCATGTCAATATACTGTCTCTAGTATATAACATTTAGAATGGAAAGTGATCTGGAGATCTGTGGGACACAATATCATCAGGGATATTGAGAGCAGGTCAACATAATGGCTGCATTTTAAAAAGCAGCAATACTTAACCAGTAAACGAGAGGACCATTAACGGAACATTATTAACGGGTAAAATGATGGGGCAAATCGGCGAGTACAGGTTACAAGAGAATTCGCTCAGCAGGAACTTAATGAGGAACAGCCAGCACGGAGATAGGAGGCGTGAACCGGCCTGACAAACGGTTCATTTTGGTTTGTTTGAGCATTTTAGAAATAAAATGAGTAGCAGAAACTTCTTATTACAACGTTATTGAAACGTTGACATTTCCACGTGGAAGACATTGGATTAAACTAAAACGCACGGAAATTCATCACACAATAAGATAATCTTTAATTTAGTTTAAATTATATTACTATTCCTTCATGGACTTTGGATCGGAATCCTGTAATTCTCTACCTAACATCACAGTGAGAGCGCCCTCACCAGTAGTACTGAGCGGGTCAAAGAGCGGGTCCTTCACCAGCGCCTGCTCAGGGCAAATACACGGGTAATAAATGGTCAGAGCACCGTGACCACATACTTGCAGGGCTACGGGGAAAGGTCAGGGGAATGGGAATAATTGGAAAGCTCTATCAAAGAGACAGCACAGGCAACATGGGTCGAATGTCCTCCATCTGTGCTGTATCATTCTATGATTCTACAAGGAGCAGGTCCATCACCACCGCATTCTCTGGGCACCCACACACTAGTAATAAATGGGGCCCGAGCACTGTCAGCACAAGGAGAGAGCGCACCCAGGTGTCTTTGTGTGTTTGTGTGAAAACAATTCTCGATAAATTGTAGGCACTTTACAAATGTGAGCTTGCTGCAGAGATTGTATTTGCGGTTTTATAAGGAATGAAGAACAGATGAAATCACAGACGGGAATTCGTACCCCACAGTTCTTTGTATTTGTGACTTTTCTTTCTGACAGTTTTATTCATTTTTTGCCCCTGCTAACTCTAATTCTCAATGTCTCATTTCAGGCAGACCTGGGAACAGTAAGGCTGACCCGTCAGGTAATCGCCTTTTATTTCACATTATCTGGTATCTCTCTGCTCTAATCCATCGCATTGAATATTAAGGCTGGGTGACAATCTCAGTGTCTTTTTGAGCACCGATTAACCCGCCCCTCCTATGTCCCTCGGACGGGAAGAGTGCTTCCCGCGGACTATCACTAAAGATCTTTAATTCTAGCTGAGAGAAGGATGCTTGCAAAGCGACAATAAACGGGGTCCCTGAAGGGAAGAGTTTGAGGGACCTGCTCCACTGACACTGCTGCCGGTCCCACAGCAGCTCTCACTTTCCAGCTCACCAATCAATGCTGATATTAAGATCACATGACCATACAGCCCCTCCACTTTCTCTATTGACTCGGGGGATTGGAGAGAATTTCATCCAATCCTGTCTGGGGCTGAGCCCTCACTACGTTCGGCCAATCGGTACTGAGCATGATGAGCCACGCCCATCTCCTGATTTCTGAGGCTGGAATATATTCTGAGCAAATCGCCCACCCCTTCCCCGTGGAAGCCGCTCTGGTGCTCGGAACATCCCGCGGACTCCCGGTTCCCTGCTCGTTTACACATTTTATTAGTATTTCCCTCTCCATTTTGCCATGTTTAATATTTACTTCAGGTTTTAATAGGCGTCTGGGCACCTTCTGATGTTCCCACTGATTCCTCACATACTCGCTCTTGCCTGGTGAATGGGGGCGGTCCGTGCGCTGGGAGACTGCAAGTTTAATACACTCTAACCGCTTGATGTTATTTCTGATATTTTACAGAGACGGTGAAGCTGAGACTGGTGAATGGGGGCAGTCCGTGCGCTGGGAGACTGGAGATTCACTACAGGGGACAGTGGGGGACTGTGTATGATACTCTCTGGGACCTGCCGGACGCCGCTGTTGTGTGTCGGGAGCTGGGCTGCGGGGCCGCGCTGTCCGCACCGGGCGGGGGTCACTTTGGGGGAGGGTCCGGACCCATTGTGACGGGGAATGTTCGGTGCTGCGGGACCGAGGTCGCTCTGCGGGAGTGTGGTTCAGGTCAATGGGGTTACTATTCCTGGTCACACACCAGTGATGCCGGCGTCATCTGCGCAGGTAAAAATATTTCTCCTGTCTCTTATATCCTGCCACCTCTAATGGTTTCCGGAATAAAGCGGAAGTAAAATAATCCGCGACTGTCCGTCCCCGGAAAGCGAGAGATTATAATTCCAGTGTTCCCCGGTTATAATTAATGTTATTTTATTAATATTAGGATCACTGTTTGTGTTATAATAATATTACTATTATTATATATAATAAACACCGCCACCGGGAGCAGTAAATACCTCACACTCGGCACATTTACAATGCCGACACAACAAGTTTCCATTGAGATTTGCCCCAAAGCCGCAGTGAATGAGTTGACCGGCGGGAAATGTCACAATCCCAATCCAACTCTCCATTCTCAACACAACAGCCGCTACCGGGCATGCGCCGTGAGCCAGGTTGTGCGCTTGCTCTAATCGCTTGATGTGGGATCTGATATTTTCCACAGTCTGTGAATCTGAGATTTGGGAAGGATGTTTCTCAGCCTCGGGGAGCCTGGGCAATGGGTCCGCGGTTGCTGTGGGTAGCACGGGAGGAAACTGCACAGTTAGATCCCATTGCTGCCTGTAAATTCCCATTAATTTCGCCTTTTGATAAATATTGAGAAGGTAAAAAGCACAGAATCTCAGACAAATGAATCCAATAGGGAATTCAGGAAAAACGTATTTACCCAGAGAATAGTTCATTTGTGCCTCGCTTATATTCATGGCTCCTAGTTTTGTGCACCCCTCAAGTGGAAACATCTTCTCTATGTCTAACCTATCAAATGCTTTCATATTATTAAAACGGTTCAAGAAGGCGGCTCATGACCTCCTTCTCAAGGGCAATTAGGGATGGACAATAAATGCTGGCCTTGCCAGCGACGCCCACATCCCATAAACGAATTAAAACAAAACTCTATTAGGTCACCCCTCAACCTTCTCTTCTCAAGCTTTTTCAATCTTTCCTGATAGGTATAACCTCTCAGTTCCGTTATCATCGTTGTAAATCTTTATTTTCTCAGTGCCTCTATTCCGTTTTATAAAATGGAATCCCGAACTGTACGCAGTAATCTAAGTATGGTCTAACCAAGGTTCTGTACAAGTCTAACATAAATCTTCTTTTCAATTCTGTCCCTCTAGAAATAAACCCCAGGGATTTGCTTGCATTTTTTATGACTTTATTAACTTAGAGTCATAGAGTCATAAGGACACAGAAGGAGGCCATTTGGCCCATCGAGTCCGTGCCAGCACTCTGTAGAGCAATCCAGTCAGTCCCATTCCCCTGCTCTATCCCCGTAGCCCTGCAAGTGTATTTCCCTCAAGTGCCTATCCAGTCTCCTCTTAAACATTGAGTGTCTCCGCTTCCACCACTTCTGTCGGCAGCGAGTTCCAGGCCCTCAACACTCGCTGCCTAAAAACGTTTTTTCTCACATCCCCCCGTATTTCATGGCCAAAACCTTCAATCTGTGTCCCCTAGTCCTTGTACCATCAACTAGTGGGAACAGCCTTTTCCCGTCTAGCTTATCCACACCCGTCATAATCTTATAGACCTCTATCAAATCACCCCTCAAACTCCTTTGCTCTAATGAAAACAAATCCAGCTTCTCCAACCTTTCCTTGTAGCTAAGATCCCCCATCCCCGGAATCATTCTGGTAAATCAACTCTGCGCCTTCTCAAGTGCTTCACATCCTTCCTAAAGTGTGGTGACCAGAACTGGACGCAATAATCCAGTTGTGGCCTAACCAGCGTTTTATAAATGTTCAGCATAACTTCTCTACTTTTGTACTCAATACCTCCATTTATGAAGCCCAAGATCCCATATGCTTTGTGAACCACTCTCTCACTATGCCGTGCCACTTCCAGGGACCTATGTACATTAACTCCCAGTTCCCTCTGTCCCCGTACACTCTTTAAATCTATGCTATTACGCGTATATTGCCTCTCCCTGTTCCCTATGCCAAAATGCACCACCTCTCACGTCTCTGTTTTAAATTCTATCTGCCACTTGTCTGCCCATTCTGCTAGCCTTGCTATGTCCTGTTGCAGTCGATTGTTATCATCCTCACTGTTTGCCCAACACCCAAGTTTGGTGTCATCGGCAAATTTAGAAATTCTGCTCTGTATTCCAATATCCAGATCATTTATATATATCATAAAGCAGTGGCCCCGCACTGACCCCTGTCTACCATCCTCCAGTATGAAAAACAGCCATTTACAACAACTCGCTGTTTTCTGTCCTTAAGCCAATTCCTTTTCCAAGCTGCTTCTGACCCACCTATTTCATGACCCTCAATTTTGTTAACCAGCCTTCTGTGTGGTACTTTGTCAAACGCCTACCTAAAATCCATGCAGACAACTTCCATTGCATTCCCTTCATCAATCCTCCCTGTTACTTCATTAAAAAATTCAATTAGAGTAGTCAAACACGATCTGCCTTTTACAAATCCCTGTTGGCTCTCCTTAATTAGCTTAAGCCTCTCCAAGTGCCCGTAAAATTTTTCCCTGATTACTGCTTCTAAAACTTTACCCAACACTGATGTTAAACTGAACGGCCGGTAGTTATTCGCATTGCGTCGCTAATTGCATCGCTACTTTTAGTGAGATGTGTATCTGTACCTCTAGATCCCATTGATAGTCTACCAAATGTAGGCTCTTAATTTCCAAGGAATATGTGCCCTCCTTATTCCTCCTACCAAAATGCACCGCTTCACCTTGATGTCAAAATTAATTTGCCAATCACACACCCATTCTGCAATCTTATTAATGCTTTCTTGTATTGTTTATCGCAGTCTTCCTCAGTATTAACTATTGCGCCAAGAAGTTCCATCCGCAAATTTTGAAATTGTGCTTCCGTTTCCTGAGTCCAAATCATTTATGTAAATTGTAAACAACAGTGGTCCCATGACCCATCCTTTTGGCGCAACATTTCCGACCTTTTTACCAGTCTGAGTAATTACCTTTAAACCCTACTCTCTGTTTGCTGTTTTGTGGACAGTTTACTATCCATTTTGCTACATTCGCAGAAATGTTTATTTACACCAGATTCCAGGAATTTCACTCTGTAACAAAAGCAAAATACTGCGGCTGCTGGAAATCTGAAATAAAACTCGGTATTACTGGAAGCACTCAACTGGTCAGGAAGCATCTTTAAAAGACAGAGTTAACGTTTCAGGTCGATGACATTTCATCATTACGAAAGCAAGAGTGAATATTCGGGGGCAGCTGCTGTTTTGGGGGGAACAATCCCTGAACAGAGATGGTCCCCATTATCAAAGGGAGCGGTCTGCGTCCCGGTTATCAAAGGGACCGTGTAGAGGTTCTGAGTCTTTGCCAATTAACCCTTTCACTCCTAAATTACAAAAGATTCGACTTCACCCGTATTGTTGACAGTAATTATATGTTATTCAGTGTAAGTGAGACTTGATACATTACAGCATCTGAGCGGTAGTTAAACAAGGTGCAATCAGGATTTATATTTCCCGTAAGTCCCTGATAGAAGACCCGATCTCCAGGGGTCAATTCCCATCGGCCCTGACCTCTAGGTTCGCTCGTCCGCCCGGTCTGACGCATGTGGGTCCTCCACCAACCCGAATCCCTCCTCGGCTGGTCTGGTGGATGTTCCCAAGCTCTTTGCTGAATGCCTCTACAACATGTGTTTTTGAAAGATCCCCTTCTTATACTTCTTCTTCCCACCAAAGCCTATGGGGACCAGTTTACCCTGTCGTTGACTAGCACCTGAAAGCCCCTGTACAATTACAGGGATGCCCCGTACCTAATGATCCCGCCTGCCCCTGTCAGGCTCTCATCTCATGAAACCCTGACATCATTTGTTTTTGACCATTAAGACTCATATCTGGGGTAGTTATGGCAACACAAACGGAACATGTCTCCATAGGCAGGGATGTGGTGTCCTTGCTGTTTGCCTATGTTTTCAATTCACTGCAGATATCAGAACTTTCCACTCAGTGGCAGCCACACAGGACCTTACTAGTTCTGTTCCCACAGACACGCTGTCTGCTTTTATTAATATATTTGCTGAGAGGCACTTTTAAAATGTTAATCAAGAGAGGCCCAACGCCTCGGTTTCTTCCATTTTAAAATCCAATCGGGTCTACCCAGGGCATATTATATCAGGGTTTACAATCATGATTATAACTGCAGTAATAACACAATGACATTTTTAAACTACAATTAATAATAGAATCAATTGATTTATTCAGTTTAGTTAGTAAGAGAATATAAAAATCGGGACTTCCTAGGATTCGCACAATCGATCTGAGACCCGGTTATCCAAAGGAGCGGTCTGGGCCCCGGTTATCAAAGGGAGCGGTCCGGGTCCGGTTCTCAAAGGGAGGGGTTGGGTCGGGTAGTATAAGGGTTGTCCGGGATAAAGTGATCCTGTTTACTTTGAGCTATACCGGGTCTGGTTCTGCATTCCCCGAAATTATTCTGAGTAATTCGTGGTATGTGCTGAACGGTTACTTGCTGTTAGTGGCGGAGGTCGATCAGGAAGGATCGGGGTCACTGCGGCTCCCTTCACATCCGCACATTATCTCAGTTAAACAGGAACCGAGGGGAGAGATAGTGGTGAAGAGAGAGAACATGGCTGGAAATCTGCACTCCGGCCCATGTTTCTCATCAATCATGGTCACTTTTGTCTTCGTCTTGTGAGGACATTTGCGGAAGTGTTTGATTATATAAATAAGTGGTTATGAGAATTTCACTGTAAAACTTTGAATCTGATGTGAGAGATCGGTCCCTATATGGTGACTCCCGTTGTTTTCGTACGTGTTCACATTTAGCTTTTGTCAGTGGGAGAAATCAGAATTTGTGCCGGATGTTTATCCCTTGCGTTGTAGAGAAAATATATGCAACCAGTCTGGACGGGTCTCTTTCATTTATTGAAACTGTAACGCCAGTGGGATGTTACCCAGCATCATCTGCCAAATGTATAATGTGACGTAAATTTAAAGCAGTGACAATATAAGGGAGGTTTGTGAATGGATAAGTGGGGGCGGATGAAGATATTTAGTGGTTTGCCCACACTAATTCACGTTCAATAAACTGGATCCAAACTGGTCATCTTCGTGAATAACTTCACACTGGGGGAGGAGAGGAGAGTTGAGATGAACCACAGGAACAGGATTAGGCCATTACGCCCCTCGAGCCACTCTCGCCATTCAATTAGATCATGGCTTATCCGGACGCCACCCTTCCGCCTTTTCCCATATATCATCATGAACTTGCCTCGCAAATATATATTGGTCTCAGATTTAAAATGTTTAATTGAGCTTGCATCTGCTGCTTTTTTTGGGAATGAGTTTCACACTTCTACCAACCTTAATGTGAAGAATTGTTCCCGAACTTCTCTGCTGAATGGCCTGGCTCTGGATTTAAGGTTATGTCCCCTAGTCCTAGACTCCCCCGCCAGTGGAAGAAGTTTCTGTCTATCTAGCCTACCAGCTCCTTTCAAAATTCTATAAACACCAATTAAATCAACCCTTAACCGTCTAATTTTCAGCAATACAAGCCTAGTTCATGTCATCCCTCCTCATAATTTAACACTTGGAGCACTGGCAGTGTTCTGGTGAATTTTCGCTGCATTCCTTCCAATGCCAATATCTTCGTTCTATGATGCGGTGCCCAGAACCATACCCAGCACTCCAGATGTGGTCTATTCGGGGCGTTGTATAGTTGTAGCAAAACCTCCCCCCGTTTACATTCTAGCCCTCTAGATATAAAGGCTAACATTCCATTAGCCTTTTTGATTATGTTTTTGTAACTGACCACGACAGATTAGTGACCTGTGTACATGCACACCTAAATCTCTTTGGACCTCCATTGTTACTAGCTTTTCACCATTTAGAAAGTTACTGAACTATCGAGCGAGTTTCTTGGCCTTGAACCACAAATGTCCAATCACTGAACAACAGCAATCAGCAAACAACCCAAATGCTCAACTATGTAATCAAAAGAGTGCACGACAAATCAGGTTGTCGGGATTTCACCGAACAGAGCTCGATCCAGTCACGCCGTGTGCTTTGTGTATAGTTCCGGTCACGAGGTACAAGAGGTCAGAGTTAAACTAAACAGAGCTCTGTCCAGGCTTCGCCTTGTGCACCGTGTATAGTTCCGGTAACCAGGTACACGGGGACAATTAAAACCTGGAAGTGGTGTGGAACCAAAACTGCATTCGGATCTCTACAAGCCGGTGTGCTGAATAATGGGCCTTGTAGCGGGAAGTGAGCTACTGTAGGCAGTAAATGTTGAATCTGAGAAAAGAACATTTAACTAAAACGTGTCAATAGAACACTGAATAAATACTG
The DNA here is from genome assembly GCA_030390025.1 of Squalus acanthias. NCBI lineage: Eukaryota > Metazoa > Chordata > Chondrichthyes > Squaliformes > Squalidae > Squalus > Squalus acanthias. The sequence continues at coordinate 63,996,636 of CM059441.1, forward strand.
AAGGGTGAGAAAGACAAACTTAGGACTGGTGTCCGGATATTCTTCTCACAGAGAGCGATGGAGGATTGATCTGGACTCCGGTGTAGATTAGTTGAGGAAAATAGAATCATTGAAAAGACAGATGCGAAAAGCCGTCTTTAGGGTCATTCTGGGCTCCAACCGCCATCATCAAGCGGATGCAACGTGTGTTGGGTAAAAGCAGGGTGTGCCTGGAGGGAGACGGGGTGCTCGGGAAATTATCCCCTCGGTGTCCTTCAGTTACAGGGTGAAAGCGAAGGCGCCCTCTGCCGGCCCATCTCGGCATTTGCTTTCTGGAGGAGAACATGGATGCGGCCGGCAGCGGATCGAACCGTGATGTGGGTGCAGGTAGGACAGAGATTGCTTGACTTCGATTTACTCATCTCTCTCCATCGATACTTTACTGTGTTCTCTCTGCTGCTACAGTGCGTGTTTGTAACATCAGAGTGACGGCCACTGGGTAATGTAACAACAAATAAAGCAATAATATATAAAGCCAGACAGTCACATTGTAACCAATAGTGTTAGAGGGGAAACAACATCATCGGTATTGGACCAGAATGGAACCAATCTGAGAACAAATAGTGCCAGATCTGTGATTAATCAGATGCGTATTCATTTGTAAATATTTTTATTGTGATCATCGTGATTATTGTGATTATTATGATTATTCAGATCACAGATTTCCTAGACTAGTATCCGGAGAGACGCCATGCTCGGGCAGACTGGAGGCCCAGTACGGTGAAACCTGGGGAACAGTGTGTGATCTTCACTGGGATTTGAATGACGCCAATGTAGCCTGTGCTCAGCTTCAGTGTGGAGTCGCGGTGTCCCTGCCAAGAGGGGCTTCTTTTGGAGAGGGCTCTGGACTTCTACGGAGTGATGCCTTTGAATGTACAGGCAACGAGATAAGTCTGATGGACTGCCCTCTTTCGCCAGTAAATCACCACGAGTGCACGCACAGGAACGATGCCAGTGTGATCTGTTCCGGTGAGTACAGACTTACTGAACAACAGACAACTTCCTCCTTAATATTGGGAAAAATGAGGAAGATGACATTCCTGTGTTTCTCTCTAACACGGTCATATATAAACTAGTCCTTACAGTTTACTATTATTGATTTACGTCTGGCCTAACAGGTTACAAAGTATCCGCAATTATTTGTCAAAAAAAAATTCTAAATTTAAACATTTCTTTTGAAGTAAGCAGAATTGTTGCTAGTTTATTTACCGCCTGCACCGAACGTATTTTTCTCTTACACAAGAGATGTAGCAATCGGTGTCTAACAACTCACTAGTCGCGCACTGTCTCATTAATCTTGCACCCACTTCATATTCCATCACGGTAGGTTCATTAATAGGACACCGCCTCATTCACTATGGGTTATCTTCATTAATCACACGTTGACATCATTGGCTGTGCACATCTTTCAATGTCCGTTGACTCATTAACAAATTACAGACTTTATTAACCACAGGTTGCATTCTTTAATTGTAGGTTGGCTTCATTAATCACAGGTTCACTTAATGAACAACTCAGAACCCTTGGTAAATATAAGCTGACTTGATCAACCGTGCCTTGACGTCATCAGTTTGGTTCCTTTTCCGTTAACCATCCCTTGAGTTCTGACTTTATTTGTCGTGCACTGATGTTACGGGCGGTCGATTGTCCTCGTTACACGAACACTGACTTTCTGATCACTGCATTGCGCTCCTTACCCATCCGCTGGCGTCATTAAACCGGCACTGACCTCAACACCGGGCACCATTTCCATTGCTGATGCTCCTGTGTGATGGCGCCTGCACTGCGTTCATTAACCCGACCTTCACTTGATTAACGGCGCAATGATGTCACCAGCCGTGCACTGTCAACTTTACCGGTACATTGACTTAGGAGACACGCACTGAACCTTAGTGCTGCAGTCACGTTAATTAGCATCAATCGTATTAACACGACACTCATCACCTATCTCATTAACTGTTGACTGACCCAGATAATTGACCATTGTTCCAAAAAGTCGGACATTGACTTCATAAACACACATTGACTTATTTAGAAACTTTGATGTGAACACCAGGCCCCATTAATTGTCCCACACGGCAATAGCCTTTCGAACCATCCTGCCAGAGTCACGCTTACTGAACAACAGGGTAGCAGGGGCGGCTTTACTACCGCACTGGTCAGTACAATCAGGCCAGAGGGAGAAGATTGGGAAGTCATATTGTAGAATCTATGCACTTTCCTCCCAACAGCTGATATGATGGGGAAAAAATCCATATGATCAGAAATAGGGCATTCAGTACCTTTAGCCTTTTCGGTCATTGAATTAGATCTTGACTGATATGTACCTCAACTCTATTTATCTGCCTTTGAGCCATATTCCTTGATACCCTTAACTAACAAAAATCTGTCTATCACAGTCTTGAACATTTCGACTGAACACAGTGTGCAAAGCCTTTCCTTTGGGGAGCAGGTGGAGAAGTTCCAGATTTCCACAACCCTTTATCTGAAAATTTCTTCCCAATTTCAGTCCTAGGCCCAACTATCGTCAGCTGCTTCGTAAGTTGCCTTGCCTCCAAAATAACGTCAGAAGTGGTGCTGTTTGATGATGATTGCATAGTGTTCAGCTCCATTCCAATTCCTTAGATAATGAAGCAAGCCATGCACACTTGCACCAAGACGTGGACATCGTCCAGACTTGGGCTGATAGGTCGCAAGTAACGTTCGTGCCACATAAGGGTCAGGCAATGACCATCTCCAACATGACAAATTCTAACCACATCCTCTTGACATTAATTGGCATTACCATCGCCGACCCACCCACCATCAATATCCTCGGTGTGGCCATTCGCTAGAAATTCAACTGGGCCAGCCACATAAATGCCGTGTCGAAAAGAGCAGGTCAGATGCTGGGTATTCTGCAGCGAGTGGTACACTTTCTGACTCCCCAAAGCCTCTCCACCACCGACAAGATGCAGGTCATGAGTTGATAGAATACTCTCTACTTGCATGGGTCGGTGCAGCTGCAACATTACTCAAGAATTTCGACACTATCGAGAAGAAAGCCGGCCACTTGATTGCCTGCCCATCCACCACCCTCCATTACATTATGCACTGTTGTCATTGTTGTGAATCTGCGCTGCACCACCTCCAAGGCCAATATCGTTTTTTCTGAAATGCGGTAACCAAAACTGACAGCAGTTCCCCAGATGGGGTCTGACCAAGACTCAATACAACTGAAACATCACTTCGTCACTTTTATATTCCAAGCCCCTTGAGATAAGGATCAACATTCCATTAGTTTTTCAGGAAGAGCTGTCAACTTTGAGTTATTACAGAACTTCTTAACGGAGTATTGTAGTAACTTTGATTGTTACAAATAAATAATTATTTGATAAATTACGGATGTGCGATAGTGGTGGATAAGCTTCCACTATTTTCTATTTTGCCCCGTATATATACTAAAGGTGATTTACAATCTATTTGGATCTGTATTTGTTTCCAAAACAGGGAACCATGGACCCCGATTGGTTGGTGGGACGAACAGGTGCTCCGGCCGGGTGGAAGTGCTACACGGAGACCAGTGGGGGACGGTTTGTGATGTTTACTTCGGTTTAGAAGACGCCAGCGTGGTCTGTGAGCACCTTCAATGCGGGATAGTCACCGCAACCCCGGGAGCAGCTCACTTTGGTGAGGGAACCGGCCCAGTGTGGAAGGAGAACTACAGGTGCCGGGGGAGCGAGTCCCGCTTGTGGGATTGTCCGGTTTCATCCTGGGATCAGTTTAGCTGCTCACATGGAAATGACGCCAGTGTCATCTGCTCGGGTGAGTCCACTCAGTGTATTGAACTGAAATACACCAATTGTTCTCCTGTCGAGTGAGACGGGGTGCTCGGGAAATTATCCCCTCGGTGTCCTTCAGTTACAGGGTGAAAGCGAAGGCGCCCTCTGCCGGCCCATCTCGGCATTTGCTTTCTGGAGGAGAACATGGATGCGGCCGGCAGCGGAACGAACCGTGATGTGGGTGCAGGTAGGACAGAGATTGCTTGACTTCGATTTACTCATCTCTCTCCATCGATACTTTACTGTGTTCTCTCTGCTGCTACAGTGCGTGTTTGTAACATCAGAGTGACGGCCACTGGGTAATGTAACAACAAATAAAGCAATATTATATAAAGCCAGACAGTCACATTGTAACCAATAGTGTTAGAGGGAAAACAACATCATCGGTATTGGACCAGAATGGAACCAATCTGAGAACAAATAGTGCCAGATCTGTGATTAATCAGATGCGTATTCATTTGTAAATATTTTTATTGTGATCATCGTGATTATTGTGATTATTATGATTATTCAGGTCACAGATTTCCTAGACTAGTATCCGGAGACACGCCATGCTCGGGCAGACTGGAGGTCCAGTACGGTGAAACCTGGGGAACAGTGTGTGATCTTCACTGGGATTTGAATGACGCCAATGTGGCCTGTGCTCAGCTTCAGTGTGGAGTCGCGGTGTCCCTGCCAAGAGGGGCTTCTTTTGGAGAGGGCTCTGGACTTCTACGGAGTGATGCCTTTGAATGTACAGGCAACGAGACAAGTCTGATGGACTGCCCTCTTTCGCCAGTAAATCACCACGAGTGCACGCACAGGAACGATGCCAGTGTGATCTGTTCCGGTCAGTACAGACTTACTGAACAACAGACAACTTCCTCCTTAATATTAGGAAAAATGAGGAAGATGACATTCCTGTGTTTCTTTCTAACACGGTCATATATAAACTAGTCCTTACAGTTTACTATTATTGATTTACGTCTGGCCTAACAGGTTACAAAGTATCCGCAATTATTTGTCAAAAAAAAATTCTAAATTTAAACATTTCTTTTGAAGTAAGCAGAATTGTTGCTAGTTTATTTACCGCCTGCACCGAACGTATTTTTCTCTTACACAATTGATGTAGCAATCGGTGTCTAACAACTCACTAGTCGCGCACTGTCTCATTAATCTTGCGCCCACTTCATATTCCAACACGATAGGTTCATTAATACGACACCGCCTCATTCACTATTGGTTATCTTCATTAATCACACGTTGACATCATTGGCTGTGCACATCTTTCAATGTCCGTTGACTCATTAACAAATTACAGACTTTATTAACCACAGGTTGCATTCTTTAATTGTAGGTTGGCTTCATTAATCACAGGTTCACTTAATGAACAACTCAGAACCCTTGGTAAATATAAGCTGACTTGATCAACCGTGCCTTGACGTCATCAGTTTGGTTCCTTTTCCGTTAACCATCCCTTGAGTTCTGACTTTATTTGTCGTGCACTGATGTTACGGGCGTTCGATTATCCTCGTTACACGAACACTGACTTTCTGATCACTGCATTGCGCTCCTTACCCATCCGCTGGCGTCATTAAACCGGCACTGACCTCAACACCGGGCACCATTTCCATTGCTGATGCTCCTGTGTGATGGCGCCTGCACTGCGTTCATTAACCCGACCTTCACTTGATTAACGGCGCAATGATGTCACCAGCCGTGCACTGTCAACTTTACCGGTACATTGACTTAGGAGACCCGCACTGAACCTTAGTGCTGCAGTCACGTTAATTAGCATCAATCGTATTAACACGACACTCATCACCTATCTCATTAACTGTTGACTGACCCAGATAATTGACCATTGTTCCAAAAAGACGGACATTGACTTCATAAACACACATTGACTTATTTAGAAACTTTGATGTGAACACCAGGCCCCATTAATTGTCCCACACGGCAATAGCCTTTCGAACCATCCTGCCAGAGTCACGCTTACTGAACAACAGGGTAGCAGGGGCGGCTTTACTACCGCACTGGTCAGTACAATCAGGCCAGAGGGAGAAGATTGGGAAGTCATATTGTAGAATCTATGCACTTTCCTCCCGACAGCTGATATGATGGGGAAAAAATCCATATGATCAGAAATAGGGCATTCAGTACCTTTAGCCTTTTCGGTCATTGAATTAGATCTTGACTGATATGTACCTCAACTCTATTTATCTGCCTTTGAGCCATATTCCTTGATACCCTTAACTAACAAAAATCTGTCTATCACAGTCTTGAACATTTCGACTGAACACAGTGTGCAAAGCCTTTCCTTTGGGGAGCAGGTGGAGAAGTTCCAGATTTCCACAACCCTTTATCTGAAAATTTCTTCCCAATTTCAGTCCTAGGCCCAACTATCGTCAGCTGCTTCGTAAGTTGCCTTGCCTCCAAAATAACGTCAGAAGTGGTGCTGTTTGATGATGATTGCATAGTGTTCAGCTCCATTCCAATTCCTTAGATAATGAAGCAAGCCATGCACACTTGCACCAAGACGTGGACATCGTCCAGACTTGGGCTGATAGGTCGCAAGTAACGTTCGTGCCACATAAGGGTCAGGCAATGACCATCTCCAACATGACAAATTCTAACCACATCCTCTTGACATTAATTGGCATTACCATCGCCGACCCACCCACCATCAATATCCTCGGTGTGGCCATTCGCTAGAAATTCAACTGGGCCAGCCACATAAATGCCGTGTCGAAAAGAGCAGGTCAGATGCTGGGTATTCTGCAGCGAGTGGTACACTTTCTGACTCCCCAAAGCCTCTCCACCACCGACAAGATGCAGGTCATGAGTTGATAGAATACTCTCTACTTGCATGGGTCGGTGCAGCTGCAACATTACTCAAGAATTTCGACACTATCGAGAAGAAAGCCGGCCACTTGATTGCCTGCCCATCCACCACCCTCCATTACATTATGCACTGTTGTCATTGTTGTGAATCTGCGCTGCACCACCTCCAAGGCCAATATCGTTTTTTCTGAAATGCGGTAACCAAAACTGACAGCAGTTCCCCAGATGGGGTCTGACCAAGACTCAATACAACTGAAACATCACTTCGTCACTTTTATATTCCAAGCCCCTTGAGATAAGGATCAACATTCCATTAGTTTTTCAGGAAGAGCTGTCAACTTTGAGTTATTACAGAACTTCTTAACGGAGTATTGTAGTAACTTTGATTGTTACAAATAAATAATTATTTGATAAATTACGGATGTGCGATAGTGGTGGATAAGCTTCCACTATTTTCTATTTTGCCCCGTATATATACTAAAGGTGATTTACAATCTATTTGGATCTGTATTTGTTTCCAAAACAGGGAACCATGGACCCCGATTGGTTGGTGGGACGAACAGGTGCTCCGGCCGGGTGGAAGTGCTACACGGAGACCAGTGGGGGACGGTTTGTGATGTTTACTTCGGTTTAGAAGACGCCAGCGTGGTCTGTGAGCACCTTCAATGCGGGATAGTCACCGCAACCCCGGGAGCAGCTCACTTTGGTGAGGGAACCGGCCCAGTGTGGAAGGAGAACTACAGGTGCCGGGGGAGCGAGTCCCGCTTGTGGGATTGTCCGGTTTCATCCTGGGATCAGTTTAGCTGCTCACATGGAAATGACGCCAGTGTCATCTGCTCGGGTGAGTCCACTCAGTGTATTGAACTGAAATACACCAATTGTTCTCCTGTCGAGTGAGACGGGGTGCTCGGGAAATTATCCCCTCGGTGTCCTTCAGTTACAGGGTGAAAGCGAAGGCGCCCTCTGCCGGCCCATCTCGGCATTTGCTTTCTGGAGGAGAACATGGATGCGGCCGGCAGCGGAACGAACCGTGATGTGGGTGCAGGTAGGACAGAGATTGCTTGACTTCGATTTACTCATCTCTCTCCATCGATACTTTACTGTGTTCTCTCTGCTGCTACAGTGCGTGTTTGTAACATCAGAGTGACGGCCACTGGGTAATGTAACAACAAATAAAGCAATATTATATAAAGCCAGACAGTCACATTGTAACCAATAGTGTTAGAGGGAAAACAACATCATCGGTATTGGACCAGAATGGAACCAATCTGAGAACAAATAGTGCCAGATCTGTGATTAATCAGATGCGTATTCATTTGTAAATATTTTTATTGTGATCATCGTGATTATTGTGATTATTATGATTATTCAGGTCACAGATTTCCTAGACTAGTATCCGGAGACACGCCATGCTCGGGCAGACTGGAGGTCCAGTACGGTGAAACCTGGGGAACAGTGTGTGATCTTCACTGGGATTTGAATGACGCCAATGTGGCCTGTGCTCAGCTTCAGTGTGGAGTCGCGGTGTCCCTGCCAAGAGGGGCTTCTTTTGGAGAGGGCTCTGGACTTCTACGGAGTGATGCCTTTGAATGTACAGGCAACGAGACAAGTCTGATGGACTGCCCTCTTTCGCCAGTAAATCACCACGAGTGCACGCACAGGAACGATGCCAGTGTGATCTGTTCCGGTCAGTACAGACTTACTGAACAACAGACAACTTCCTCCTTAATATTAGGAAAAATGAGGAAGATGACATTCCTGTGTTTCTTTCTAACACGGTCATATATAAACTAGTCCTTACAGTTTACTATTATTGATTTACGTCTGGCCTAACAGGTTACAAAGTGTCCGCAATTATTTGTCAAAAAAAAATTCTAAATTTAAACATATCTTTTGAAGTAAGCAGAATTGTTGCTAGTTTATTTACCGCCTGCACCGAACGTATTTTTCTCTTACACAATTGATGTAGCAATCGGTGTCTAACAACTCACTAGTCGCGCACTGTCTCATTAATCTTGCGCCCACTTCATATTCCAACACGATAGGTTCATTAATACGACACCGCCTCATTCACTATTGGTTATCTTCATTAATCACACGTTGACATCATTGGCTGTGCACATCTTTCAATGTCCGTTGACTCATTAACAAATTACAGACTTTATTAACCACAGGTTGCATTCTTTAATTATAGGCTGGCTTCATTAATCATAGGTTCACTTAATGAAAAACTCAGAACCCTTGGTAAATATCAGCTGACTTGATCAACCGTGCCTTGACGTCATCAGTTTGGTTCCTTTTCCGTTAACCATCCCTTGAGTTCTGACTTTATTTGTCGTGCACTGATGTTACGGGCGTTCGATTATCCTCGTTACACGAACACTGACTTTCTGATCACTGCATTGCGCTCCTTACCCATCCGCTGGCGTCATTAAACCGGCACTGACCTCAACACCGGGCACCATTTCCATTGCTGATGCTCCTGTGTGATGGCGCCTGCACTGCGTTCATTAACCCGACCTTCACTTGATTAACGGCGCAATGATGTCACCAGCCGTGCACTGTCAACTTTACCGGTACATTGACTTAGGAGACCCGCACTGAACCTTAGTGCTGCAGTCACGTTAATTAGCATCAATCGTATTAACACGACACTCATCACCTATCTCATTAACTGTTGACTGACCCAGATAATTGACCATTGTTCCAAAAAGACGGACATTGACTTCATAAACACACATTGACTTATTTAGAAACTTTGATGTGAACACCAGGCCCCATTAATTGTCCCACACGGCAATAGCCTTTCGAACCATCCTGCCAGAGTCACGCTTACTGAACAACAGGGTATCAGGGGCGGCTTTACTCCCGCACTGGTCAGTACAATCAGGCCAGAGGGAGAAGATTGGGAAGTCATATTGTAGAATCTATGCACTTTCCTCCCGACAGCTGATATGATGGGGAAAAAATCCATATGATCAGAAATAGGGCATTCAGTACCTCTAGCCTGTTCGGTCATTGAATTAGATCTTGACTGATATGTACCTCAACTCTATTTATCTGCCTTTGAGCCATATTCCTTGATACCCTTAACTAACAAAAATCTGTCTATCACAGTCTTGAACATTTCGACTGAACACAGTGTGCAAAGCCTTTCCTTTGGGGAGCAGGTGGAGAAGTTCCAGATTTCCACAACCCTTTATCTGAAAAGTTTCTTCCAAATTTCAGTCCTAGGCCCAACTATCGTCAGCTGCTTCGTAAGTTGCCTTGCCTCCAAAATAACGTCAGAAGTGGTGCTGTTTGATGATGATTGCATAGTGTTCAGCTCCATTCCAATTCCTTAGATAATGAAGCAAGCCATGCACACTTGCACCAAGACGTGGACATCGTCCAGATTTGGGCTGATAGGTCGCAAGTAACGTTCGTGCCACATAAGGGTCAGGCAATGACCATTTCCAACATGACAAATTCTAACCACATCCTCTTGACATTAATTGGCATTACCATTGCCGACCCACCCACTATCAAATCCTCGGTGTCGCCATTCGCTAGAAATTCAACTGGGCCAGCCACATAAATGCCGTGTCGAAAAGAGCAGGTCAGATGCTGGGTATTCTGCAGCGAGTGGCAGACCTTCTGACTCCCCAAAGCCTCTCCACCACCGACAAGATGCAGGTCATGAGTTGATAGAATACTGTCTACTTGCATGGGTGGGTGCAGCTGCAACATTACTCAAGAATTTCGACACTATCGAGAAGAAAGCCGGCCACTTGATTGCCTGCCCATCCACCACCCTCCATTACTTTATGCACTGTTGTCATTGTTGTGAATCTGCGCTGCACCACCTCCAAGGCCAATATCGTTTTTCTGAAATGCGGTAACCAAAACTGACAGCAGTTCCCCAGATGGGGTCTGACCAAGACTCAATACAACTGAAACATCACTTCGTCACTTTTATATTCCAAGCCCCTTGAGATAAGGACCAACATTCCATTAGTTTTTCAGGAAGAGCTGTCAACTTTGAGTTATTACACAACTTCTTAACGGAGTATTGTAGTAACTTTGATTGTTACAAATAAATAATTATTTGATAAATTACGGACGTGCGATAGTGGTGGATAAGCTTCCACTATTTTCTATTTTGCCCCGTATATATACTAAAGGTGATTTACAATCTATTTGGATCTGTATTTGTTTCCAAAATAGGGAACCATGGACCCCGATTGGTTGGTGGGACGAACAGGTGCTCCGGCCGGGTGGAAGTGCTACACGGAGACCAGTGGGGGACGGTTTGTGATGTTTACTTCGGTTTAGAAGACGCCAGCGTGGTCTGTGAGCACCTTCAATGCGGGACAGTCACCGCAACCCCGGGAGCAGCTCACTTTGGGGAGGGAACCGGCCCAGTGTGGAAGGAGAACTACAGGTGCCGGGGGAGCGAGTCCCGCTTGTGGGATTGTCCGGTTTCATCCTGGGATCAGTTTAGCTGCTCACATGGAAATGACGCCAGTGTCATCTGCTCGGGTGAGTCCACTCAGTGTATTGAACTGAAATACACCAATTGTTCTCCTGTCGAGCAGAGTCTCACAATAGAGGCTCTATTTCTGTAAGTCACTGATTCACTCGTTTTACTGATCAAGATCACCTTCTTCCTCTGACACTAAGCGATTCTGAGGTGTGTGTGTCAGTCGATTTGTCTGAAGTAAATTAGCAATGAATCAAAGCGTTTCAGTCCAGTGCACGTTTAATAAATACATATCTCGTGTTATGGTGTAAATCGCTGTAAATTCAGAGCATTTCCCAGCGTTCGCCACCAACAGCTATCGAAACGGCAAAAAGCACCTGCTATAGAGCATTGGAACAGTTATCAATGTTACCGGTTCAAATATGAATCAACATAGAATTATCCGCAGAGACCAGCTGTATTTTAACAGAAAATTTTGTTAATTTCTTTACAGATAAATAATGCGAGATGAGTTTTAATATCCATAAACTGCTCTGTATCTCTGATTATTTTACGAACCTTACGCACGTCACAGTTATCCCGTTGTCCTGAAACACATTTATCATGAACCAGCACCACCGTATAACAGATTATCTGGTCCGTTATCTCATTGCTGTTTGTGGGAACTGACTGAGCGCAAATCAGCTCTCGCGTTTCACACTTAAAACATCGCAACATCTGGCCTGTCCCGCCGCTGTCGCAGTGACTACAAATCGGACGTACTTCAGTGTCTGTGAAGAGCTCTGGGCCGTCCTGGGAAGCGCTCTATCAATTACGCTTCTGTTTGTTTCTCTCCACATCAGCTGAGCTATGAGCAGCCAGAAGCTATTTTAAGGCCGTTTCACCAGCCTTTGCTCACAGCACATATCAAGAGCCGGCCTGGGCCACTCGCACCCAGTTTGTTTTTAGCCCCTTACCTTAAATCAGCCTCCTGAACTGTTAGACATCTCTCTAAAATAAATTCACCGAGAAAATGTAATTGCGAAGATATCTGCCGACAAGCCTTGTGGGTAATTATAATAGGACAGTTATCATTGAAATTAATAATAACAGTCCGCTTGAGATTTAGCAAATTATGGGATATTTTGCTTCAGTTTAACCGTTGTACTCAATGTGTTTCTTTTTGTAGATGAAGGTTGGCATCCGAGACTGACTAATGGGGGAAGCCGCTGTGATGGGCGAGTGGAGATTTACTACAACGGCAGCTGGGGGAGAGTGCGGGACAACCACTGGGACCTAAATGATGCCAACGTAGTCTGCAGACAGCTGGGCTGCGGCTCTGCGATAGCCGCTTATAACTCTTCAAAGTACGGAGAGAGTGAAGGGCCCGTGTGGGTGAATGATGTCCAGTGTGAAGGAAACGAGTCTCAGCTCCGAAACTGCAGCTCATTCACATGGAATCCATTCCTCAATGACAGCATCGGCGTAGGTGTCCTATGTTCAGGTGAACAAAAAGTTCAATTTTACAGAACCATAAAGGGGAATATCTAATCTGCTGAGACCAGTGGCAATATAGGTTACTTGTTCCGAGCTGTCTCTCCAAACAGTTATTTAACTTTAGTGAAAAGCGAGAGGACACGGACAGAACTGAAAAACAACGAGAACGTGCATTTATATAGCGCCTTTAACGAAAGACAAACGTCGTAAGGTGTTTCACAAGGAGAAAACTGATATAGAGTGAAAGACGAATATATTAGGACAGGTGGCTAAAACCTGGTCATTGGGGCATGTTTCAAGAGGTGGTCTTAAAAGAGCAGAGGCGGTAGGTTTCGGGAGGGAATTCCTGATCTTGGGACCTAGACGGCGAAATGCACGGCGGCCAATTGAGGGCGATGGAAATTGGTGATGCACAAGAGGCCAAATTTGGAGAACACTAGACTTCCCATTGTGCAGCATAAAAGTGGAGACAGATGTGCTGGAGATTTCACTGGTGTAAGTTCCATTATGCTGTGTATAAGTGTAGACAGATGTTTTGGCAGGTACTGGTCTAAGTGTCATTATACAGCATGTGAATGTGGACAGACGTTCTGGGGCTGAAATGATGTAATTTCCATTATGCAGTATGTAAGTGTAAGCAGATGTTATTGAGATGTTCTTGTGTAAGTTGCATAAGGCAGCATGTAAATTCGGACAGATATTCTGGGGTCGGACTGATGTAAGGGCCAATATGCTGTATTCACGTGTAGACAGATTTTCTGTGGTTGTACTTCCGTACATTGCATTCTGCAGTGTGCGGTGTGCAACGGAAGTAATAAATAAAGATGTGGATAAGACTGTAAACTAATAAGACCAGGGGAGGAATCTGGTGATATTAACATAAGCCTGAAGATAAAAAGAAATAGGAGATGCGAGTAATTGTCAGACAAAGGTAATGAATACGAGTAACATTAACGGTTAGGGAACAGATACACTTATGGAACATAATTATAAATTGATTGCTAAAAATAAAGTGAGTGGAACAAGTAATAAAAACAAAATCAATTGGCTGTACAACAATGTGCACAGCATTCGAAACCAAACGGGAGAACTGGAGGCAATAAATCGAACGATGGAGAAGTGAATAGATTGTTATGCTGAAAGGATTAGAGGAAGTGGGTGGGAGGTGGGTCGTGTGGAGCATAAATACCGGATTGGCCAATTTCGGCCGAATGGCCTGACTCTGTGCTGTACATTCTATATAATTCTATGTAATATGTAAGAGCAGACAGATGTTCCAGGATATAATATCATGTACCTGTCACAGACACATTAAAGGCACGTTTTTCATAAACTGGAGAAGCAGCAATGGTTGGATTGAGTGATGAGATAAATGTATATTGGAAGTGTAATCCTCCTGTATTGTTCTCCAACAGAACACGTGCAGTTAAGGCTGTCCGACGGTGGAACCCCATGTGCTGGGCGAGTGGAGGTTTATTACAATGGGACCTGGGGCTCAGTTTGTGATGATTCCTGGAACCTGGCCGACGCAAACGTAGTTTGCAAACAGCTGGGATGCGGAAATGCATTGAACGTGGAACTTCCTGCTGCTTGTGGACCAGGCTCAGGCCCAATTTGGTTGGATGAACTGAGCTGTTCGGGTAACGAATCGTTTCTCTGGGAATGTTCCTCAGCACCGTGGGGTAACCACGACTGTGCTCATAAAGAAGATGTGAGGGTGGTGTGTTCAGGTAAGGGCGCTTTCTATCTGCTCATTTTCTGCAGGGTTATACGCGAGGCTTTACTCCGGAGATGTTACATAGAATCTACAGCATAGAAACTGGCCATTTGGCCCAACTGGTCTGTGTGATGTTTATGCTCCGCACATGCCTCCTCATCCGTACTTCATCTAACTCTATCTCCATACCCTTCTCTTCAGTTCTCCCTCGTGTACTTATCTAGCTTCACCTAAAGGCATCTACGCTATTCGCCTCAACTACTCTATGTAGTAGCAAGTTCCACATTCTAACCTCTCTCCGTGTAAAGAGGTTTCCCCTGAATTCCCTGATGGACTAGCGACTCTTTTATATTTATGGCACCTTGCTCTGGACTCCCCACAATTGGAAACATCTTCTCTCTATCTACATATCTATCCCCTTCATAACTTTAGAGACCTCTATTAGGACATCCTTCAGCCTTCTCTTTTCTAGAGAAAAGAGCCGCAGCTGTTCACACTTATTTGATAATTCTAACCTCTGTGTTCTTGTATCATTCTTCTGAATCATTTTTTGCACTTTCTCCAGTGCTTGTATATCCTTTTGCTGGTATGGTGACCAGTACACTATACAATAATCTAAGTGTGTTTTAAACCAAGGTTCCATACAAGTTTAAAGTAATTTACTTGCTTATCAATTATATTCCTTTAGAATTGAAGCTCCGTGCTTTGTTTGAGTTTTTATGACCTTGTTAACTTCCGTTGCTACTTTTAATTATTAATTAAAATGTATCTTTTGTTCCTCTATCCCAGTTAAACTTTAATTTTCAAAGGATTATGTGGCCTCCTTATGCCGCCTATCAAAATGCACCACCTAACAGCTATATTAGAATGAATTTACCATTTACATGCCCATTCTGCATGTTTATTAATGTATTCTAATATTTTGTCGCAATCTTCCTCGGTATTAACTTAAGCCCCCAGCTTGCTGTACTCCATAAATTTTGAAATTGTTCTTCCAAATCCTAAGTCCAAGTCGTTTATGTAAATGATGAACAGCAGCAGTCCCTGTACGATCCATGTGGAACACCAGTTCTGAACTTCCACCAGCCTGAGAGACTACATCTAACCCCAACTCTCTATTTTCTGTTTTGGAGCCAGCTTGCTCTCTATTCTGCTACTTGTCCTCTGACTCCACATTGTCTGACGTCAGTCATGATTCTACCAAGAGCTACCTTATCGAAGGCCATTTTTAAAATCCACGTATATTACATCTACTACAATACCTTCTCTACATTTTCTGTAACTTCTTCATTAATTCAATTACTTTGGTAAAACATGACATTTTCTTTGAATTCCATGTTCACTTTTCTTTATTACATAAAAAGCAAAACTCTGTAGATGCTGGAAATCTGAAATAAAAACAGAAAATGCTGGAAGTATTATGCAGTTCAGGCAGCATCTTTGGAGACACAGACAGTGTTAACGTTTCAGGCCGATGACCTTCGTCAGAACTGGAAAAAGTTGTAACAGGTTTTTAAGCACGTACAGAGGCGGGAAAGCTGGGAGTGGAGGAAAGAACAAACGGGAGTGATTAAATGACAAAAGGGATCATGGTGCCTAGCAAAAGGTGATGGTAATGGGACAAGTAAAGAAACTAAAGTTGGGTATGGAGGAGGTGTAAATGGGAATAGCAGAATCATCAGCAATGGCTGCCGTCTGAAAGTTTTCGGGCAAAGTTATGATCTGAAATTGTTTAACTCAATGTTGAATGCGGAAGGCTGTAAAATGTCTAATTAGTAGATGAAAAGCTGTTCCTCGAGCTGACATCGAACTTCCAATCTCACTCCTTGCCGTGTTTTCACTATCAGGTCTGAACTATCCCTCTCTGACCCCATACGATCAGAATCCCCTTACGGCTCCCTCAATGGCCCAGATATTCCGATCCCTACGGGTGCGCACGCGCTGTGTACCCACCCGTAGGGACATCGGAAATGCTGGTTTCAGGCATGCACATGCGCTGAAAACCGGCATTTCCGATCTGTCAAGAATGGTCTTGACAGATCCTGCGGCTGCCCTAGAGAAGGGCCTCTGCGGGCATATAGTTCAGTTTTTTGGATACCCTCCGCCCGCAGAAAACACTTACAATTCTTACTCCTGGTACCGATTTATCATTTAAAAATACTTTTAAAAAGGTAAGTTTATTTTTAGCCCCGTAAAAACCTGTAATTATTTTTTTCAAAAAATAAAATTTTTGTTTAAAATTTATTGCAATTTCAAGTCATTTTAAAAATGTGTTTTTTTTATTTATTTAGAGTTTTACTATGTTTTTGGGGTGATCTCCATTCTTATATTTGACAGGTCTTCCTGTCAAGTGTATAAAGGGAGATTCCCTTCTTTGATTGGCTCCCCATGTCCCACGTGATCCCAGGGACGCTGCGAACTGCATGCGCCTCTGGGATACATGGGCCCTGCGCACCTGGAGTTTGTAGAGGTCCATGAGCGGAAGCGTGTGTGTCCCGGTAGCCCTCAGGTAAGGGTTATGATTTTTCCAGATCGCAGGCCTCTGCCCGCGGGAGGCCTGCGATCGGAAAATACGGGCCAATGAATTTCGTGATCGGTACAATGTAGAGCTCTTCTTCCATCACCTTCATCTCCGTGCTCACTTCTCCAGCCAGAATCTTCGCCCCACACAGCGGATTCTTCTCCCATCTTCAGAATTCTCGTTTCGCCCAGAGCCCTCCCTCTGGCCTCTTACCCTCTCTAGATCTTTTCATTGGGAACTGCCAGCGTGACATCGGCTGTCTCAATTCATCTCCTCCACTCACTCGCTCTAATCTACCTACCTTGAAACTTGCAGCGATCCGTTCTCTCCGATCTAATCCTAATATTGTCATTAAACCTGCTGACAAGAGTGCCACTGTTGTTGATTGGTGAACTCACCTCTAACTTGCAGAAGCTGAACGCCAACTCTCTGAAACCACCTCCTACCTCCCCTGGAACAAGACCCCACCACCAAACATCAAGCCATCGTTTCCAAGACCGTCACTGACCTCATCTTCCCTCAATGGCCTCCAACCTCATAGGCCCCAAGGCTGCACAGCCCGATTCTACCTCCTTCCCAAGATCCACAAAAAGGACAGCCCTGGTAGACCCAATGTTTCAGCCTGTTATTGCCCCACTGAAATTATTTTTTCCTAGCTAAGTTATTTTTCTCAACTTATCCAGTCTCTTCACGCCTATATACATTAATCTGCTGACGCCCTCCAATACTTTAACATTTTCCAGTTTCCTGGCACTAACCATCTCCTTTTCACCATGGACATCCAGTTCCTCGACATCTCCATCCCCCAACAGGATCGCCTGAAGGTTCTCCGCTTCTTCCTTGAATGGAGGCTCAACCAGTCCCCATCCACCACCATTCTGCCCCACCTGGTTGAAATTGTTCACATTGAAGAACGTCTCGTTTGACTCCAATCACTTCTTCCAAATAAACGATGTTGCTATGGGAAGCCGTAAGGGTCCTAGCTCTCCTTGACTTTTCGTGTGATATGTGGAATATTCTTTGTTCCATTCCTACTCAGGTCTCCTCCCTCACATCTGTTTCCGGTAGATTGATGACTGTTTCGATGCCATTTCCTTCTCTTGTGACGAACTGGTAAATTTCATCAACTTTGCATACAATTACCAGCCTTACCTGGCCTTCACATTGTCCATCTCAGACTCTTCCCTTCCCTTCCTCGACATCTCTCTCTCAATTTCTGGGGATAAGCTATTGACCAATATCCACTTTCAGCCCAGTGACTCCCACAGCTAAGTTGAATTCACTTCCTCCCAGCCTGCTTCCTGAAAGGATTCTATTCCATTCTCCCTGTTTCTTCTTCTCCGTCGCATCTGTTCTAATGGTGGCACCTTCCATACTAGTTTTCCGAAATGTCTTCCTTTTACCTCAACCGAGGATTCCCCTCCACCATGTTTGAAAGAGCCCTCGACGTGTCCATTCCATTTCCCGTACCTCTGCTCTTGTCTTCACCTTCAACCCTAACAGCCTCCACATTCAACAGATCATCCTCCGCCATTTCCGCCACTTCTAGCATGATACCATCATCAAACACATATTCCCCTCCCATTTCAGCATTCTGAATGGACCGTTCCTTCCACGACACCCTGGTCTACTCCTCAATCACCCCCAACACCCCCGAACCTTCCCACAGCAACTTCCCACGCAAGCGCAGGAGAAGCAACAGATGCCCATTTACCTCATCCCTTCCCACTCCTTCCAGGTGAAACAGCGATTTACTTGGACCTTTTTCAGTTTAGTATAGTGCATTCGCTGCTCAAGATGCAGTCCCCTCTACATTGGGGAGGCCAAACGCAGATTGGTGACCGCTTTGTGGAACACCTTCGTTCAGTCCGCAAGCTTGACACCAAGCTCCCAGTTACCTGTCATTTTTATTCTATGCCCCACTCCCACTCTGACCTCTCTGTCAACAAACTCCTACACTGTTCAATGAAACTCAACTTAAGTTCGAAAAACAGCACTTCATCTTTCGATAAGGAACTTTACAGCATTCTGGACTCAACATTGAGTTCAACAATTTCAAATCATAACCTCTGCCCAAATGTTTTCGTGCAGCAGCTGTTGCTGATGATTCTGCTATTCCCATTAACACCTCACTCAGACACAGCTTTTGCTTCTTTACTTGTTCCATTACCATCCCGTTTTGCATTGCACCATCATCCCTTTTGTCTTTTAATTTCTCCTGCCTTCCACCTATCACTGACCTTCCCTTTTGTTCTTTCCTCCCCTCCCCAATTTCCCGCTCCTGTACTTGCTTCAAACCTGTTAGGTCTCTAACTTTATGCAAGTCCTGACGAAAGGGCATCGTCCTGAAACGTTAACTCTCACCCTCTCTCCGCAGATACTGTATTGATTATTTCTTCATGTTCTGTTTTTATTGTTTGTTATAAGTTCGATTTCTAGATGTTTTTCAATTAAATTTCTGAAATAATTACCGACACCAGTGAGCACAACCGGTGCAAAATGTGCTGTGCAGCATGAACACACAGCGAGTTATCAATCGAACCACCTAGATATTTCTTGCTTCATTGACAGAGCACAAAGAGATGCGCATGGTGAATGGAAAGCATCGCTGTGAGGGAAGAGTGGAAGTGTTCTACAATGGGACGTGGGGAACAGTGTGCTCGGATAAACTGGATCGACATGATGCAGAAGTGATCTGTAAACTGTTACAGTGCGACCCCCTAATATCTATTCAGTATGACACTCGGTTATTCGGAGCAGGATCCGGACCAATTTGGCTCGATGAGCTGGAATGTAATTCACACGAGTCGACCCTTTGGCAGTGTCAGTCAAACCCGTGGGGGGAACACGACTGTCATCACGGGGAGGATGCAGGTGTTGTTTGTTCAGGTAACATAAGGAACCTCTAAATGTGCGGGTGTCATTTCAAACATTGATGTCCAATACAGTCAGCATGTTTCTCTTCTCAACAGAAGCCAAAGTGCCGGAGAGATCCAACATTTCAAGTGTCTTCGTTCGAGAATCTGGTTCTAAATATGGACATTCACCAGGTGCTTCTTGCTCTTCATTATACCAATTTTCTGACTTCTATTCCTGGCGTGTACTAAATAAATAACAATAAATTATTCTCTTTGATAGACTCGGGACAAACGTTGCGCCTGGTTGGAGGCAACACCAACTGCTCCGGGAGAGTGGCGATATTGTCCAATAACAGCTGGGGCACGGTGTGTGATGACTCCTGGGATATGTCCGATGCCAATGTTGTCTGCAGACAGCTGGGTTGCGGCCTCGCTCTATTAGCCGCAGGAGGGGCCGCAATTGCCCAGGGTGACGGTCTTATCTGGCTGGATGAGGTGGAGTGCACCGGAAGTGAATCCTTTTTGTCCGACTGTCGTTCCTCACCGCCAGGTCAACATGACTGTGATCACAAGGAAGATGCCAGTGTGATTTGTTCCGGTAAGTGTCGCAGGGGGTTTCCTCGTTCTGCGAACATGACTCATGGATTTCTCAAATTAAGAACAACGTTTATATTTTCAATATAAAATCTTCATGTTTGAAGTTTATGAAATGTTTGTCCAATATATTCCACAGGGCTCGATTTGCCTCCTACTGCTTCTCCGCCCACACCTGCAGGTACTTACCATTATTAGTAATATTGTCAGTGTTAATGTTAGCTTTCGTATTATTGGTGTCGGTATTATTGACATTATCCTGTTTTTTTTAATTTCTGAAGATAATGTGAGCGGTTTCACATTTAATGGAAACTTTTAAATAATACAACTACTGTGTGTGTTAAATCTTTCTTTAATCTTATGATTAAGGACAGGGGGTTAAAACCACCTCCATCCCTGTTGCCGTCTGCATAACCCTCGGAGTCCTTCTAATCTGTGAGCTGATCGCACTGATGGCGGTAATACAGAGAAAGTCAACAAGAAGAGGTGAGGCTCAAATCTTACCGCTTATCTAATGCTTGATCTCATATCTGGCGAGTATCCAGTTCATTGCATTTTCTATCGAGTGTCAAGTGGTCTTGTTAGAAATAAATCTTAATCCGGTTTTGGCGAATTGTTCCATTCCATCAGCTGCCCGAATGAGTAAAATGGGACATTTAAAATGGAGAGTTATTTAAACTGTCCACATTCGCGGTGCCAGTTCATCAGCCGGCACATGAGATTCCAGAAGAATTTACTTGTTGCAGCAATGGAAGAGAAGGTTTAATTGAACTGTTTGGGCTGTGTGCTCAGTTATTTATTGGTCTGTTATTCTTCTTTTATCCATTGGGTATCCGTTCCAGCCCTTCAGTTTCTGGGCCCGGATGCCCAATCTCGAACTTTCTGACCGGGTTCTGCCCACCATTTTGAGAGGTGACAGTTTTAGAGTACTTTCTGCATTCTCCAGTGATTATCCTACATCCCAACACAACTATTCCACTCATATCTCACCCACCTAACACACTCCTGCTCTGTGTAAACAGCAAGGCTCCTCTCACACTGACGGGACATGCCAAAGAACCATCAGCTCCTGACTCGCGCTTCCAAACTGATGCTGTCCGCAGAGATCGATCAACTTCACCCAGCTTCTATACAGCTGAATTCCCCGTGTGGCCCCGTAACCGAGTGATCAACTGGAGTTCCTTTCTCCTGATACCCCCTCATTCCGTCTTCCCGAGGTCAATACAACTGGCCGCAATCTGCTGGAGGTGAACATGTGTCTGTACAGAGACACAGACACAAACACGGAATCACACACAACTAAACTTCTCCACATTCACGCTAACTGATTCTGTCCCTTGACTATCACTATATCTGTTATTTGGATTTATTCGCAGATGAATTCCTGTGAAACGCGCGTGGAGTGAATCAAAATGTTAATATCCCCGTCCTCCCTCCAACAGGTTTTGTCACTCGCGGCAGGGATTCACCTGCTGGTGTGTACCAAGCAATTTATGAAGAGGTTGAGAATATTCCACCCGGCGAGAATTCCGCTCAGGCCCAGGGTTCAGGTCTGTATAACAACAGAAAACGCTGGAAAAACTCAGCAGGCCAGGCAGCATCCGTGGAGAGAGAAAGAGAGTTAACGTTTCAGGTCGATGACCTTTCATCAGAACTGGGAAGAGCCGGAAATCAAATAGATTTAAGGCCAGGGTAAAGCTGGGAAAAGGGGGAGGGGATAAAGGAACAAAGGGGGAGATGAAGAGACATTAAGAGACATTAAGAGATATGCAAGGCTAGAGGTGGTGTTAATGTGACAGATTAAGGCTGAATGAAGTGTGAAATCCACTGGCAGAATGAAGGACAGCTGCCAGCTTCTAGGAGTCAGCTTCAGGTCTGTATGTTCCGTTTGATAACGAATCTACACTGTACAAATGTCGCCTCCCCTTAAATACCTCTTCTAATGTTCAATGTACTGACTGAACACGTTCAGCAGTCCGCTCACTGTTCCCATGTGAAGGAGTCCTATCACAGTGAGAGTGTCTCTGTGTCCGTGTGTATAGTGAGACCAGCTGGTTTGGTTGCAGAGTCGCTGATTACATTTCCCATCCGGTTCCACACGGCCTCCCTCGGATATCTGATCCCAGGAATAATAAACACATCGGCTGATTCTTTTCATTTATTTTGCATTCGCTCAAACATCACCTGAAGTCACAGATCGATTGAAGCCATCTTCATTCTTTCATTTATCGCCTTTCCTTTATAATATTGGCCTCGAAATTGCGGTCGGAGTCTTGACGCAGGCGAACGCCTCTGAACCGCAAGAAAAGTACGCAGCTACCTGCTGTCTCCAGACCTTTGGTCTGTTCTACTCCTGGGCCTGCAGGCGTCGGCCTGCGTAAAGACCGCGTATCGCAGGGGCGCAAGCGGTTCGCAAGCGTCCCTGGACCACGTGGGCCAGTCCAACCAATCACAAAGGGGGATTCCTATTTTTTTATATGTGGATTCCATTTCGGTTCTTTAATCGCCGTAAGCATAATGGCCCAGATTTTCCCGGGGCCTATGACCAGCTATGCGGTGTGTATGCAGCCGTAAGTGCCCCGCAAGTTCTGGGATTCCATGTGTGATGCACATGCGCGAAAACCCGGAACTTGCGTCCTGTCAAGTTTCAGTTCGACAGATCCACCGCATCCTCGGAAATGGACATTCGCTGGCGGAGAGTTGGGTTATTTGCCCAAGTACTGTCAAGCGAATACCCATGAAACTCTTACGCCTGGTAAAAGCTGGGGTAAGGACTTTTAACAGCGTAAGAGTTTAAATAAATATTAAATTAAAAAAATATATTTAAACATAAAAAACGTTTACAATTAGTTTAGGTTATTTTTAGCACCTTTAAAATGTTTAAATTTATTCTCAAAAAGTTAAACTTTTGCTTTAAATGGTTAACTAAATTGTATTTTAATTAATTTTGAACAGGTAATTAAACTGGTGTTTAATTGTCCTTTATAGTGGATTCCTATTCATGCTTATGGGAATTCAATAAGTAAATTGCCATTATGCTAATTTCGATCTGACTTTTTGATTGGTTGGTCCGGCCCACGTTATCCCAGAGGTGCTCGCGAACCACGTGCACCCCGGGATACGTGGGCCTTTACACAGTTGTGCGCGGAGAGGCTCAGGAGCACAAGTGTCCGAACCTCCGAGACCATCAGGTCGGTTCGTACTTTTCTTGAGGTTCGGAGACATACACCCGCGGGAAGCCTCCGAACCGCAAATTCAAAGCGCAGTTTCACACCAACTAAATAAAAATAAATAATTACAGGTTCCAAATTAATTAAAATACAATTAAGTTAAACATTTAAAACAGAAGTTTATTTTTTTGTAAAATAAATATAAGCATTTAAATGGGGCCAAAATAACGTAAACTAATTTGAAAGGTTGAAATCACTGAAAACATGTTTTTTTCAATATTTATTTAAAAACTTTTGTTGGTAAAAGAAAGCTTTACCCCTGCTTTTACCAGGCGTAAGTGTTTTGTGGGCATTCACTGGGCAGTAGTTGGACAAATAGCCCAACTCTGCACCAGTGAATGTCAATTTCCTGCGGATTCGAACGATCTGTTCAACAGAATCTTGACAGATTGCAAGTTCTGGGTTGTCGTGCATCACATGCAGAACCCTCCGGAACTTGCGCGTCTCTTACATAGGCTGCGGAAAATCCGGGCCATCATTTTCTGTGTTTTCTGACCTTGGAGTCTCTGTCACTAACTTTTCATTGTATTCCCTCTAATGAATCCCATAAATACTCGTTGCATCTTTGAGGCGACAGCCACATTATCCCAGATTCCATTTCTCTCGGTGACTGAATACCTGTATCTGGAACCGTTTCCTTGCAGGAAATCCTAACCTGTGATTGGTTGTTTCTATCCTGCTTATTCTAACAGTTTGTATTGTGAAATTTAACATTGATTTACAAATTGTGTTTTAGGATATTAGAGCAATAACGCTTATCGAATCTATAAAACCTATAGGCCCGAAATATCCGATAGGAGGCTTCCGGCGTGCGGATGTCCCCTATCGTAAAAAAATATACGCCTTTACCTGAGGGCTCCCGAGGCCCGGCCATTTCCAATCCTGGGCCTCTCCTGGTGCACGCGCGCAGATGCCCGGGTATCCCAGGGGCGCAGGCAGTTTGCAAGCGTCCCTGGGATCACGTGGCCCCAACGAGCCAATGGGAAAAGGGAGTCCCCTTTCATACTTTTGAAAGGTAGACCTTGTGGTGATGCTGTTCTGGGCCCATGTATTGTCCATCCTTAGTTGC
Organism: Squalus acanthias; assembly: GCA_030390025.1. NCBI lineage: Eukaryota > Metazoa > Chordata > Chondrichthyes > Squaliformes > Squalidae > Squalus > Squalus acanthias. The sequence continues at coordinate 64,021,246 of CM059441.1, forward strand.
CCTGATAAGGTGGTGGTTCGCCATCCTCTTGCATCACGGCAGTCCTTGTCGTGAAAGTGTTCTGGGTCCATGTATTGTCCATCCATAGTTTCCCTGGTAAGGTGGTGGTGGGCCTTCTTCTTGAACCACTGCAGTCCTTGTGGTGAATGATCTCCCACAATGGTGTCCGTTACCAAATTCCAGGACATAACATACAGACGATGAAGCTATTGGGCTGGTAATTGCGGTCGGAGGCTTCCCGCGGTCGAATGCCTCTGAACCTCAACTAAACTCTGCACCTATCTGGTGCCTCTGGACATCGGATACTTGTGCCCCTGGGCCTACAGGCATATGCTTGTGTAAAGGCCCACGTAAAACAGGAGCTCATGTGGTGCGCAAGCGGACCTGGCAGCAGGTGGGCCAGCCGAACAAATCACAAACGGGGAGTCTCATTATGCTTATGGAAATTCAATTTAACGAAAGAAAGACTTGCATTTATTATGCGCCGTTCATGACCACTGGACGTCTCAAAGTGCTTTAGAGCCAAGGAAGAACTTTGGGAGTGTAGTCACTGTTGTAATGTTGGAAATGCGGCAGCCAAGTTGCACCAGCAAGCTTCCACAAACAGCAATGTGATAATGATTGGATAATCTGTTCTTGTTATGATGATTGAAGGATAAATATTTACATATGGAATCCACATAAGCATAATAGGAATCCCCTAAAAATACATTTTAACAACACTGAAATAAAAATAAGTCATCACGTGGTCAAAATTAATTAAAATAAAATTCAATTAAACATTTAAACGTAATTTAATATATTGAAAAATAAAAGTCAACATTTTTCAAGGGGCAAAATATAACGTAAACTAATTTTAAAGGTTTTTTTATGTTTAAATCATTTAAATACATTTATTATACAATGTATTTAAACACTTACACTGCTACAAGAAGGACTTGCGCCTACTTTTAACAGGCATAAGGGTTGCATGGGAATTCGCTGGGCAGTAGTTGGGCAAAGCGCCTAAACCTGCGCCAGCGAATGTCCATTTTCTGCGGAAGAGTATGATGTGTCAAACAGAATCTTGACAGATTGCAAGTTCTGGGTTTTTGTGCAGATGCATTACATGCGGAAACACGGAACTTGTGGGGCACTCATGACCATGTATGCTGTGCGTATGAGGCCATAGGCCCCGTGAAATCCAGGCATTATGTTGTCTGCTTAAATATCATGAACAATCTCTCCAATAACAATCCATTATTTGTGTTTGACAGTTTCTGGCTCCATTTACTCCATCAATCAGATTCAATATTACACCAGTGAAATTTTAGGTGACATTGACCCGGGATCAGGAAATCCTGAAGGGAACTCCTCCAGCATTCAGGGTGGGTACATTTTTAATTCCTATAATGTATTTTTGGGGCTTCACACTTTCTACTACCTAAAACCAACAACTAAAGATAACAGAACTTAATTGCTGATGATGACACTGCCAAGGACCCATTGTGCCGGACAGTAATTTTAGTTACAAAATATTGTAGAAATAATTTGAAACAAATTCTTGTAATTTCCCCCAATGGTACAATGGATTTTTTTTTCGTTCCTGGATTCGCTGGCAAGGCCAGCATTTATTCCACAACCCTAATTGTGCTTGAGACGCCTTCTTGAACCGCTGGAGTCCCTGTGGTAAGAGTACACCCAAAGTGGAGTTAAGGAGGGAGTTCCAGGATTTTGACCCAAAGACGATGAAGGAGTGTCGATATATTTCCATGTCAGAACAGTGTGCAACTTGGAGGGGAACTTGCAGGTGATGATGGCCGCAGGTGCCTGCTGTCCTTGTCCTTCTAGGTGGTAGAGGTTGTGGGATTGGGAAGTGCTGCTGAAGAAGCCTTGGCGAGTTGGTGCAAAGCATTTTCTAGATGTTACACACTGCAGCTATGGTGGGCCGGTGATGCAGGGAGTGAATGTTGCAGGTGGTGGATGGGGTTCTGATTAAGCGGGCTGCTTTGTCCTCGATGGTGTCGAGCTTCTTGAGTGTTGTAGGAGCTGCACTCATCGAAGCCAATGGAGAGTATTCTATCATACTCCTGACTTGTGCCTTGTAGATGATGGAAAGGCTTTGGGGAGTGAGGAAATGAGACACTCGCCACAGAAGTACCAGCCTCTGATCTGCTCTTATAGCCATAGCATTTATGTGACTGGTCAATGGTGACACCTTCCATTACTTTGCTGATGATTGAGAGTAGACTGATGGGGCGGTCATTGGCCGGATTGGATTTGTCCTGCTTTTTGTGAACAGGTCATACCTGGGCAGTTTTCAACATTGTCGGGTAGATGCCAGTGTTGTAGCTGTACTGGGACAGATTGCCTAGAGGCGTGGCTAGTTCTGGAGTACAGGTCTTCAGCCGGCATGTTGTTAGAGCCCATAGCCATTGCTGTATGCAGTGCACTCAGCCGTTTCTTCATATCACGTGGAGTGAATCGAATTAGCTGAAGACTGGCTTCTGTGATGGTGGGGACCTGAGGAGGAGGCCGATATGGATCATCCTCTCGACACTTCTGGCTGAAGATGATTGCAAACGCTTCATTCTTGCCTTTTGCACTCGTGTGCTCGGCTCCATCATCATTGTGGATGGGGATATTGATGGAGCCTCCTTTTAATTGTTTAATTATCTACCACCATCCACGACTGGATGTGGCAGGACTGCAGAGTTTTGATCTGAATCGTTGACTCTCTAAATTCTGTACCCTTGCTACCGTCAGTGCGTCTTCCAAGTGGTATTCAACATGGAGGTGTTCCGATTCAGCAGCTGAGGGAGGGTGGTAGTTGGTAATCATCATCAGGTTTCCTTGTCCGTGCTGGACAGAAGCCATAAGACTTCATGGTTCTGGAGTAAATATTCAGTACTCGCATTGCCACTGTACCGCCGCTTCTGGTGGGTCTGTCCTGCCGGTGGGACAGGACATACCCAGGGATGGCGATGGACTAGTCTGGGACATTGGCTTAAAGGTATGATTCTGTGAATATGATTATGTCAGGCTGTTGCTTGCTCGTCTGTGGGTCAGCTCTCCCAATTTTGGCACAAGTCTCCAGATGTTAATGAGGAGGACTTTGCAGGGTCGACTGGGCTGGGTGTGCCGCTATCGTGTCGAAGGGGGATGATGATCAGGAAACCCAGCTCACACTCTTTGTACTAAACGACTATGTTGTACACTATTTTCTCTGATCTGATACCTGAGGTATTACTTGTAATAATGAATTGTACATTACTGCGTCTGACTGCTGGGACGGCCGACATTTATGGTCCATCCCCAGTTGCCCTGATAAGGTAGTGGTGGACCTTCCTCTGAACCACTGCAGTCTTTGTAGTGAATGTTCTCCCACAATGGTGTCAGTTACCAAATTCCATGATATTGTCACAGGTACGATGAATGTATTATGTTGTCTGCTCCTATGTGCTGATCAATCTCTCCAATAACCACCCATTTTTTTTGTTTGACAGTTCCTGGTTCCATTGACTCCATCAATCAGATTGAATATTACACCAGTGACATTTTGTTTGACACTGATCCGAGATCAGAAAATCCTGAAGGGAACTCCTCCAGTATTAAGGGTGGGTACATTTTCACTTCCCACAATCTCTTTTTTGGACGTCACACACTCTACTAGCTAAAACAAATAAAAAAAGACATCAGAGTTTACTCGCCGAAAAATGACACTGCCAAGGATCCGTAGTACTGGACAATGATTTTAGTTACAAAATATTGTGGAAATACTTTTGATTTGAAACAAAATCATATCGATTTCCCCCAACGGTATACTGGAATGAAACATTCAGTTCATTGTGTTTCGTCACACGGCTCTATGGGCTGTGAAATGTGAAATGTGTGTGCAGGGTGGGTGGGTGATTCAATGGGATCTGTGTGACTTTAAAACGGAGACTAAACTCCCTCGACACGACACGGTCCAATTATTCCCCACCAGCTATCCACACTTCTCCCGGAGACCACATTGGTCCACTCTCCCGCCCTGCAAGACCCGGGTAGATTGACTTTTAATAATATCATTCTGAGTACTCAGTGCTGGCATTTGGTTTCAGTGGAAATCTCTGTTTCCTCCCAAGTCTGATTGCGGGCGATTATGACGATGTTGAGATTGGAGTTACTGACAATCAGGGCGGTCACTTTCTGCTGGATCGTGGTCCTGATGATCACCTCACACTCAGAAGTGCCGGCGGTGATCTCTCGACTCTCGGTGTGTTACATCTTTGACATTCCCGCAGTCATCAGCCCCCTGTGTAGGAATGGACTGGCGCTGTTTTAAATTCCCTTTCAATCGGCGGTGACACAGAGCGATGGTTGATTTAAGTTCATATTGTGATTTCAGGAAATTAAGTGTTCTAGAAAAGAGATGTTCTGGAAAAGAGCTCCTGATACTGTTCAGTGTGGTTTATCTTCCTTGTTAATACTCGCACCAGGAATTATTCCAGCGCTCAAACTGAACCGCCCGATTCTCGCATATTAGACGCATCTCGTCTGCTGTCACCCAGCGGTAAAACACAGCACAGGGGTGTGGGTAGAATACAATTCTCTTCCCCTCACAGAGCAACAAAGTCCAGCCCCTTAACGAAATTGATAGATATATATGACCCAAAATATTGCAGATTTTAATTCCATCATTAATCCATAATCTGTCCGTCCCACAGTGTACAACTCTCAGAACCGCACTGATCCCGGTTTACCGGTTCCTTCCACTCCTGTTAACAATGACCATGTTCACTGTGATACGTTGACAACCCCGGACATTCCTCCACCGATGGGCAGTGACTGTGTGGTTCAAAATTTTACATCTACTTCAAGCCGGTAAGAGCAATGTCTTATAATCTGTTCCATTGTTTGTGCCCCAGTGCTGGGGGAGTGTCCAGTCCCGGGTGGATTCTACTGTGTGACAATGGGCAATGTGTTCATCCGTTAGTGACACTGAAACTATCAGAGAGAACATGCTGTGCACTTACTGTTGAAATAAATACCCCATTATACTGGCTGTAATTAATTCAAATCTGTGATTGTGGGGAGTGTGTTTAACGGAAAATGACACTGAGACTATCAGAGAGAACATGTTGTTTTTTTATTATTTAAATAAAAGATTAATTGAAGTGAAATATCAGGGAGAATATTTTGAGTATTGAAAAGGACTCCACTTTATTGTATCGTGTGTTGGTGGGAATTGTTTAATCCGCTCTCTCTCTCAAGCTGTTTGTTTTTTTCCTTTCAGGTAAAAGTCAACGGAAAATCCCGGATGCGATGTCCCGGGGTTTGTCACACAGTAGCGGGAAATATTCTGTGTTAAATCTGAGAGAATGTCCACTAACTTTTCCAACATTGTGAACGTGCTGAATGTGCTTTTCTTCACGATATAAACATCACTTTGTTTTAATCAATTGCCATGTTAAGTTATTTTGAAATAACTGCGTTCTGCTTGATTAAAAATTATAAAACAGAAAGAATGTATTTCGGATCATTGCACTGTCTGTATTAATACTGTAAAACGCTGCTCTGCGTGGATTAATCAACTCTGTAACAGGGATTAAAAACCTGTGTTTATTGATGAAGGATTTATATGAACTTCATTTTGTAATCACTTCACTTTTTCATACTCCATTTAAATAGTTCAGAACCCGCAGGGTTCAAATGAATGGTCTGTCTGTTTAATCTTCCTCTTTGTAACTGTTCTCTGCATCGCCATATACTCGATGAACAGAAACTACTGCAGTCTCATAATCGAAGTGATGATGTGCATAGCGTTTAAAAATAATAAAAATGCATTTATTAAATATTGTATTTGAAATTTGTGCCTTTGTCGATGTTAATGTCTTTGTTATGTCCTATTGGTAAACATACGCCAATCCCTAGATACAGCACAATGGCCCAGATATTCCGATCGCAGGCCTCCCGTGGGTGGAGGGCTGCGTCCTGGAAAAATCTGCGCCAAGACCGGTGGGCTCCCAGGAGGCGCACAGTTCCGCTGCTGGGCCTCTTCAAACTTCCGCTGTGCAGGGACCACGTATCCCAGAGGAGCAGGCAGTTCGCAGCGTCCCTGGGATCACGTGGGCCATGGGGAGACAATCAGAGAATGGAAGCTCCCTTCATACATTTGACAGGAATGCCTGTCAAATATATCAATAGAGATCACCCCCAAAACATAGTAAAACTTTAAATAAATTTAAAAAACATCACATTTTTTAAATGACTTGAAATTACATAAATTAACTATTTTAAACAAAAATTTTAATTTTTGAAAAAAATAATTAACGTTTTTAACGGGGCTATAAATAAACTTAACTTTCTTTAAAGTATTTTTAAATGATAAATCAGTGGAAAATAATGTATTTACTTTTTTCAACTCTTATCCTGGTAAAAGCAGGCCTTACGCCTGTTTTTACCAGGCGCAAGAATTGTAAGTGTTTTCTGCGGCTGGATGGTCTCCAAAAAGCGGAACTCTCCGCCCGCAGAGGCCCTTCTCCCGGGCAGCCGGAGGATCTGTCAAGAGCTTTCTTAACAGATCGGAAATGCCGGTTTCCAGCGCATGCGCACTGCATGCCTGAAACCGGCATTTCCAATGTCCCGACGGGTGGGTACACAGTGCATACCCACCCGTAGAGATCGGAATATCCGGCCCAATGTTGTTTTACTGCACTACATCTATCCCTGGGGCAAAACAAAAGCAAAATACTGCGGATGCTGGAAATCGGAAATAAAAACAAAAAATGCTGGAAATACTCAGCAGGTCAGGCAGCATATGTGGAGAGAGAAATAGAGTTAACGGTTCAGGTCGATGACCCTTCGTCAGAACTGGAAAAAGCTTGAGATGGAACAGGTTTTTAAGCAAGTGCAGGGGCAGGGAAACGGGGGAGGGGAGGAAAGAACAAAAGGGATAGTCTGTGATAGGATGGAAGGCAGGAGAGATTAAGAGACAAAAGGGATGGTGTTGCAAGGCAAAAGGAGATGGTAATGGGACAAGTTAAGAAACAAAAGATGGCTCTAGATGACGTGTAAATGGAACTGGCAGAATGAAAGACAGCTGCTATGTGAGAGAGATAAAAAAAATGGAAAAAATAGATTGGAGCAGAGGTTATGGTCTGAAATTGTTGAACTCAATGTTGAGTCCAGAAGGCTGTAAAGTGCCTAATCGAAAGATGAGGTGCTGTTCTTCGAGCTTACGTTGAACTTCATTGGAACAGTGTAAGAGGCCGAGGACGGTGAGGTCTGAGTGGGAGTGGAGCGGAGAATTAAAATGACAGGTGACCGGAAGCTCGGGATCACCCTTACGGGCTAAACGAAGGTGTTCCACAAAGAGGTCATCCAATCTGCGTTTGTTCTCCCCAATGTAGAGGAGACTGCATCGTGAGCAGCGAATACAGTATACTAAATTGCAAGATGTACAAGTAAATCGATGTTTCACCTGGAAGGGTTGTTTGGGGCCCTCGGCAGTGGGACGGGAGGAGGTAAAAGGGCATGTGTTGCCTCTCCTGCGCTTGCACGGGAAGGTGCCGGGTGAAGGGGAAGGGGTGTTGGGGTTAATAGAGGAGTAGACCAGGGTGTCGTGGAGGGAGCGAACCCTTCGGAATGCTGAAAGAGGAGGTGAGGAGAAGAGGTGTTTGGTGGTGGGATGATGCTGGAGGTGGCGGAAATAGCGGAGGATGAGCCGTTGAATGTGGAGGCTGGTGTAGTCATAGGTGAGGACCAGGGGAACCCTATCGTGGCTCCGGGAGGGAGGGGAAGGGGTGTGAGCAGAAGTGCGGGAAAAAGAACCGACATGATCAAGGGCCTTGTCAACCACAGTAGAGGGGAATCCTCGGTTGAGGAAAAAGGAAGACATGTCGGAAGCACTAGTATGGAAGGTGGCATCGTCAGAGCAGATGCGGCGGAGATGGAGAAACTGGGAGAATGGAATAGAATCCTTACAGGAAGCAGATGGGATGAAGTGTAGTCCACGTAGCTGTGGGAGATACTGGGCTTGGAGTGAATGTTTTTCAATAGCCTATCCCCTGAGATGGAGACAGAGAAGTCGAGGAAGGGAAAGGTAGAGTCGGAGATGGACCATGTGAAGGTGAGCGAAGGGTGGAAATTGGAAGCAAAGTGAATGAAATTTTCACGTTCAGGGCAAGAGCAGGAAACTTGCATTTATAAATGTAATAAAACGTCCCAAGGTGCTTCACAGGACCGTTATCGGACAGAATTTGACAGCACGCCACATGAGGTATTAGGGCAGGTGGCCAAATGTTTGGTTAAAGAGGTAAGTTTGAAGGAGTGTCTCTCCTGGGTTCTAGATGAAATGGAGGGGGAAGCACATCAGTGTAGCTTGGGAATGAACAGTTGATGTTTGTGCTCCCTGACTCGAATCTGCACATCTGCCACCACAATATTCAAGAACAGGGGCCAGATAAATGTGCCACAGTGAGTGCACCATATCTACACAGAAATACATGCACTCCCAAATGCAAACATTTTGAGACTGCCATCACGCAAAACTGCAAGGTCACACTCTGCATAAACATCTAAATCTCCCCTGCAGTAATTGGCTGTCTGTCTGCATCTCATTTATACATTTTCACTTCACTCTGTAGCCTGAGCTGCCCTGCACCATCACTCGGTCCGCACTGTGATCTACCCTGCTGCTCCCTGAAGTTTGAAAGCTTGGAATCTTAAACTTCCATGGCCTGAAGGGTTGGTAAAAGCTGAGACTTGATTGGTGCAGGAAGATTCTGTCTTTAATCTAAATACACCAACCAGGAAGCAGCTTCTTGCGGACCTCGACGCCATGGGAAGTTTAAGGACCCAAGGCTGAGTAAAGTCAGCCTTGTGCACCAACACGGAAAGAAGAAAGAAACCAGCACGGGTTTTGTGGGGCAGCTAAAAGGAGCTTAAAGCTGTGCAGGGATTGACTGAAGCACTTCTGAGATTGAACCTGAATTAGGTGCAGAGTAATGTTCCCTCTCCACAGCCCTATCAGGCACAGCTAGCGTGGGTACATCACAGGTTGGAGGCAAAGTAGAAACTCCTTCACTCTACTTAAAGTAAGCTCAGTTCTAATCTTAGAGATTTTCTATTTCTCACGTCACTATCCTTTGGCAACTTTGTGAGATTGACGGTTAGTGCCAAATTATTGGCTGTTCTCATCTGTTGATTGCTGTCAGAGGACACTCCCATCCCATCCATGTGGGCTCAATTGAGCAGAGGCTTCAAAGGCGAAAGGATGACCTATTAAACACATTGTCCAGTCCCTAATACTGTCGCTTTGACCCACTGATTAATTTTAATTGTTTTTCCTATATTGTGCTTTTCTTGTTGCCAGTATGATCCTCGATTTGGAGAAGCGTTCTGGAATAGCAGCAAGTACGGGACGGGGAACTACCTCCTGAGGATGATGACGAGCTGAGCAATTGTCTGCAGTGTCTGGTATCTGCCGCCAATTATACGTGAGGTAACCTCTTGCTTCATGCATGTGTGGAGAAAGGAGACAATGATTCTGGGGAGTAGGGCGTTGTTTTATAAACAATGTTTTTTTATTTTTTATTTTTATTTTATTCGTGCATGGTTGTGGGCATCACTGGCAAGGCCAGCATTTATTGCCCATCCCTAATTGCCCTTGAGAAGGTGGTGGTGAGCCACCTTTTTGAACCGCTGTAGTCTGTGTGGTGGAGGTACTCCCACAGTGCTGTTAGTGAAGGAGTTCCAGGATTTTGACCCAGCGACGATGAAGGAACGGCGGTATACTTCCAAGTCAGGATGGTGTGTGACTTGGAAGGGAACTTGCAAGTGGTGGTGTTCCCATGCGCCTGTTGCTCTTGTCCTTCTAGGTGGTAGAGGTCGCGGGTTTGGAGATGTTGTGAAAGAAGCCTTGGCGAGTTGCTGCAGTGCATCTTGTAGATGGTACACACTGCAGTCACAGTGCGCCGGGGGTGGAGGGAGTTAAAGGTGGTGGATGGGGTGCCAACAGGCAGGCTGTTTTGTCCTGGATGGTGTCGAGCATCTTGAGCGTTGTTGGAGCTGCACTCATCCAGACAAGTGGAGAATATTTCATCACACTCCTGACTTGTGCCTTGTAGATGGTGGAAAGGCTTTTTGGAGTCAGAAGGAGAGTAACTCGCCGCAGAATACCCATCCTCTGACATTCTGTTGTATCCACAGTATTTTTGTGGCTGGTTCAGTTATGTTTCTGAACAATGGTGACCCCCAGGATATTGATGGTTGGGACTCCGGCGATAGTAATCCCGTTGAATGACAAAGGGAGGTGGGGAGACTCTCTCTTGGAGATGCTCATTGTTAGGCACTTGCCAATTTTCAGCCCAAGACTGGATATTGTCCAGGTCTTGCTGCATGCAGGCACGGACTGCTTCATTATCTGAGGAGTTGCGAAAGGAACTGAACACAGTGCAATCATCAGCGAATAACCTCACTTCTGAACTTATGCTGGAGGGAAGTTCATTGATGAAGCAGCTGAAGATGGATGTGCCTAGTATACTGCCCTGAGGAAGTCCTGCAGCGATGTCCTGGGGCTGAGATGATTGGCCGCCAAGAACCACAACCATCTTCCTTTGTGCTAGGTATGACTCCAGCCAGTGGAGAGTTTCCCCCCTGATTCCCATTGACTTCAGTTTTACTAGGGCTCCTTGATGCCAGAGTTAGTCAAATGCTGCCTCGGTGTCAACGGCAGTCACTCTCACCTCACCTCTAGAATTCAGCTCTTTTGTCCATGGTTGGACCAAGGCTGTAATGAGATCTGGAGCCGAGTGGTCCTGGCGGAACTGAAACTGAGCATTGGTGAGCAGATTATTGGTGACTAGGTGCCGCTTGATAGCACTGTCGACGACACCTTCCATCGCTTTGCTGATGATTGAGGGTAGGTTGATGGGGTGGTAATTGGCCGGATTTGATTTGTCCTGCTTTTTGTGGACAGGACATACCTGCGCAATTTTCAACTTTTTTGGGTAGATGCCACTTTTCTAGCTGTACTGGAACATCTTGGCTAGTGGTGTGGCTAGTTCTGGAACACAAGTCTTCAACACTATAGCTGGATGTTGTCGGGCCCCATAGCCATTGCTGTATCCAGTGTGCTCAGCCTTACTTGATATCATGTGGAGTGGATGAAATTGGCTGAAGACTGGATTCTGTGATGGTTGGGACCTCAGGAGAAGGCCGAGATGGATCATGCATGTGGCACTTCTGGCTGAAGGTGATTGCAAACGCTTCAGCCTGTCTTTTGCACTCACGTGCTGGGTTCCGCCATCATTGAGAATGGGGATGTTCATGGAGCCTCCACCTCCTGTTGTTTAATTGCCTACCACCATGTACGACTGGCTGTGGCTGGACTGCAGAGTTTCGATCTGATCCGTTGATAGTAGGATCGCTTAGCTCAGTCTATAGCATGCTGCTTCCGCTGTTTAGCATGCATGTAGTGCTGTGTTGTAGCTTCACTAAGTTGGCACCTCATTTTTAGGTACGCTTGGTGCTGCTCCTGACTCTCTTCTACACTCCTCACTGAACCAGGGTTGGTCCCCTGGCTTGATGGTAATGGTAGAGTGAGGGATACGCCAGGTCAAAAGGTTACAGATTGTGGTGGTATACAAATCTGCTGCTGCTGCTGATGGCCCACAGCGCCTCATGGATGCTCAGTTTTGAAAAGACAGATCTATTCTGAATCTATCCCATTCAGCACGGTGGCAGTGCCACACAACATGATGGAGGGTGTCCTCAGTGTGACTCCACAAGGAGTGTGCGCAATGTTACCTCTATTTTTTTTGTTGGGCTGCGCGGCCCATTCAAAATTCTGTGCATTAACTGTTTTTCCATTTAAAAGCAAATGAGCCAACTGTGCGGGCCCTCCAAACCGCTGCGCAGCTTAACGGGTGCGTTGTCTGTATGACGGTCACTCCTACCACTAGTGTCATGAACAGATGCATCTGTAACAGGTAGATTGGTGAGGACGAGGTCAAGTAGGTTTTTCCCTCGTTTTGGTTCTCCCACCACATGTTGCAGGCCCAGACTGACAGCTATATCCTCAGGACGCGGCCAGCTCGGTCAGTAGTGGTGTTACCGAGCCACTCTTGGTGATGGATATTGAAGTCCCTCACCCAGAGTACATTCTGTGCCCTTGCTACCCTGAGTGCTTCTTCCAAGTGGTGTTCAACATGGAGGAGTACTGATTCATCATACTAGGGAGGGCGGTAGGAGGTAATCAGCAGGAGGTTTCCTTGCCCATGTTTGACCTGATGCCATGAGACTTGGGGTCCGGAGTCAATATTGAGGATTCCCAGAGCCATCTTTCCCGACTGAGTGCCACAGTGCCGCCACCTCTGGTGGGTCTGTCCTGCCGGTTGGACAGGGTATACCCAGTGATAATGATGGAGGAATCTGGGAAGTTGACTGAAAGGAATGATTCTGTGAGTATGTCTATGTCTGGCTGTTCCTGTTCTCTCCTCCCTTGTTGGTGCTGGGTTATAACAAGAGCCCATTCTTCATGTGTGGACCTAAATAGTGAGTGTCAACAGGTTGTTTAACCATGGTGCGTTGCTGCTGTCAGGCCTCCCAGACCCTTTGTATCACCATTTCCTGATTGCTCCATGAATCTGTTCCACGTTCCACTGACTTTTTCAGCCTCTTCTTCTGACTCATGACTGGAGATATGCACATTGGTAAAGTTAAGATAGACTTTGTGCATGTCTCTTAATGCGAGTCTCAAAGGGACTTGAAGAGTCAGTGGAGCATAACGAAGGCGCGTTGGATAAGGGAAAATGCTAGAGAGTAGTAATAGATTAAAGGGGAAAAATTAGGTCGCGCCCCGTTTGGGGCGTAAATATCGTCTGGACACAAATATTAGCGCCTGGCGCTAATTATCGCCACTGACTGGAAACTTCACTTTTATCGCCCCGGGAGGTGAGTGGAGCGCTAAATCAGGCGCTGCACACCTGTCTTAAGGCGCAAAGGCCGAGCAGTGAGGCGCTAACTCAGCACGCGAGCGCAGCGCAGGTGCTGCCAGTTAGCGAGGGAACACAGACACACTGGCGCCGGCCAGTTCTTAAAGCGGGGGGGCCAACTTGCTCCCCAGCCACACCCTGCTCATTGCAGCCTTGAATCTCGGCCTGGAGAGACCTGTGAATCCATTTTGCTGCCAAGGATGGAGAGGGTGAGAGAACGAGCTCAGCGCTTCACCGAGCGGGCCTTGGATGCTCTGGTTGGCGCGGTGGAGCGCAGAAGATGTATACTCTTCCCTGAGAGTGGCAGGAGGCCTTTGCCACGCGAGTACAGAAGAGTGTGGAGGGAGGTGGCTCAGAGCGTCTCCTCCAGGAGCATGGTGCCCAGGACCCATGTTCAATGCCGCAAAATGTTCAACGACCTCACTCGGGTCGTCAGGGTGAGTGGCTTTTTCTCAATACCTCTCCATCCCTCCATCTCAACCTCACTCTATGGCCAGAGGGTCTTAAAACCCCAATGCACAACACTCATCCAACACCTATGGCCCTTTCATGAAACACACACACACATTCCACACTTTGCATACAGTAAGGGCTATTCACCTATGGGAGGCACATCAGGCAAGACCATGGCTGCATACAGTAAGGGCTATTCACCTATGGGAGGCACATCAGGCAAGACCATCGCTGTATATTTACTCAGATGCTGTCCTTTTTCTTGCAGGCCAAGCTAGCGCATAATAGGAGACAGCAGCAACGGACAGGTGGAGGGCGGCCTCAGCTGCAACACCTCAGCGATCTTGAGGAGTGCGTCCACAGGATTGTGGCAAGCTGGGTGATCGGTCCCGTCGCCACTGGAGACGCCGACCCCATTCTGGACAGCAATGGTAAGGTCATCACCTTTTTGTCCTCTGTCCTTCCACTTGTCCCTCACAACACCAGCCTTTGACACTTTCAATCCAACTTGCTAACTCGCTGCACTTATTCCTCCCTTACTGCCACCCTGTCCTCACGCTAAAGCCATTCTTGTACCTCCCTGCTTTCAGATGGTGATTCACCAGCTGAGGAGACGGGCCCTGAAGCTGCCAGTGGGAGTGAAGCTGCAGCCGAGGAGGAAGAGGAAGCCGGAGCATCAGTGCCACCCTCTCCCGAGGAAGCCCATGCCCACACTGGGAACACGCCTTCCCTGGAGGGGAGCAGGGGGGAAGGGTCTGATGAGGGTGAAGCTCCAGGACCCAGTGGGCTGCAGCAACGCCATGGGGGTAGGGAAGAACGGGGGCCTTCTCCCCAGAGGGAGAGTATGCCAGCGACACCTACTGCAATGGACGCAGAGGAGGAGCGGCTGATCGCAGAAATGAACACCCAGGCGGTGGGCATGCACACTGAGCACATGGGTGCAGTGGGAAGGGTGCCCGAATGCATTGAGTCACTGGCAAGGAGTGTGGAGCACTTCGCTGTAGCACAGGCGGATGCCACACTAACGCTTAGTGCTGCAATTCAGTCACTGACTGCCGTGATCCCATCTCTGACTGCTCTCATGCAGACTCAGATTGAGGCCACGCGAGCACTGACTGCTGCCAACCTCGATGGTTCGTTCACATGTCCCCGGGGCTCTCACCACGCCGCAGCAGGCCAGCAATCTGTGCTCCAGCAGATTGCTCCGGATGCTGAAGTGCTGCCCCGTTGGAGTGCCAGTGTGTCGGGCGAGCAGAGAGTTGCTGTCCTCTCTCACGATGACAGCATTCCTGCTGCCAACACTGTCACTTCTCCACTGCACTTGCCACCGCCTGTAGGACAGACTGCTGCCGCCCATGCAGAGTTGGTGCAGTCTGCAGCCGGGCCCTCCATTCCCAGAACTGGTCGAGGCCGTCCTTCAGAGGCATCTGCAGTGTCAGGGTCTGACGATCAGCAGCCTTCCACCAGCCTTGCTGCAGCCACTGAGGTCCCATTACGGAGGAGCAGTAGGGTTAGAAGGGGGGAAGTGCGCAACGGAAGGAGATCACCCTCGAAGGGCAAAAAGTAGGAGGTGTGACAAAATGCTGGTCATTTTTTTATTAAAGGCCGAGGTTCGTGGTCCAACTTTTGTCTCATGTTTTGGACATTATCTCCAGGTTGTGAGAACCAGTTATGTTAATGACTGTTTTTTTGTGTTTATTTCTATGAGTTTGTCATGAGGAAATGACACACACAGAGTTTGTAAAATAAATAAGTTTTTGTATTCAAAATATACATGTTTGGTGTTTGGAATCATTGGTGCCTTGGCCGGCTTAGGGGTTGCATGCTGGGTTCATTGATGTTGTTAGCAATGGCAGAAGCCATTTCCACAGCAGGGGACCTAGAAGCGGCTTGCTATCAGCCGTTGACGGACGGCCCTTGCAGTTTCACCATTGTGGGCCGCCCTCCCGCCTTGGTGCTGCTGATGATCATCCTCCTCGTCCTCTTCCTCCTCTTCCTCCTCCTCCTCTGGTGGTGCTCCAAGGCCTGGTGGCATTGGCTGGGTCCTGACGATTGCCATGTTATGCAACATGCAGCACACAACTACGAAGTTGGATACTCGCTCAGGCGAGTACTGCAGGGCTCCTCCAGAATGGTCGAGACAGCGGAACCGTTGCTTCAGCACGCCGATTGTGCGCTCAATGATGTTCCTGGTAGCTTGATGGCTCTTGTTGTACCGCAGCTCAGCAGGGGGAATTGGGCATACGGAGCGGTGTCATCAGCCAGGTGCTCAATGGATACCCCTTGTCCCCGAGAAGCTAACCAACTGGCTGATGCGGTGCCTCAAAAAGTGCTGCCACAGTAGTCTGGCACAGGATGAAAGCATCGTGGCAGCTCCCAGGATAGTGGGCATTGACAGCGAGTATCAGCTGTCTGTGGTCACAGACCAACTGAACATTCAAGGAATGGAACCCCTTTCTATTCCGGAATTCCTCGGCATTCTCATATGGAGCACGCAAAGCCACATGCGTGCAGTCAATGGCGCCCTGCACCATGGGGAAGCCCGCTATCCTCGCAAAGCCCAGAGCGCGGTCATGCTGCTTGTCTGGGGTCATGGGGAAAGAGATTAACTCTCGTCTCCTTTTAAAGAGGGCATTTGTGACCTGCCGGATGCAGCAATGCACCGTGAACTGGGAGATATTGGCGAGGTCCCCAGCAGCAGCTTGAAATGAGCCAGTAGCATAGAAGTTGAGAGCCACTGTGACCTTCACTGCCACCGACAGAGACGTCCTGGACCTCAGTTGAGGCTGCAGATCTGGCTGCAGCAGGTGGCAGAGCTCAGTGATCACCTCCTTGCTGAATCGCAGCCTTCGCAAACACAGCTCTTCAGACATATGAATGTAGGAGTGCTGTTCACGATATACCCTGGGAGGGTAAGCTCTCCTGTACATACGCCTGTTGGCCCTCCTCCGTTTGGCCATCATTGCCACTCTCTCTCTGCGTCTCTGTGTCCTCCGATTCAGCTGGAGCAGGAGGACGCCCCCAATCAGTGCAGCCCCCATAGTCTCTTTGCAAGCAAATTTATGAAGGACAGCAACCAAAGTAGCAGCGAAGTTAGGATCAGTAGGCAAAACTACCTCACAAAGCGTTGACTCAATGCAGAAGTCTCTCTGTCTCTCTCTCCGAATCTCTCTCTCTCTCTCAGAACGAGTGGTGCAAAAATGTCAACCACAGAAAAAGACAGGAAGAGGCCCGCTTTAAATAGCGCCACCCCCCCCCCCGCCCCCCAGCCCCACAGCGATTGATAGTGTTCCAGTCTTCCGGTCGTTGGATGCGCCAGGCGGTAAGGCAGGGGGCGCCACTCAATTTCCGCTCCGGGGCGCCATGAGGGCGTTGCACCATGGAATGATGTCACAATCTGTGCGCGCAGGTGGTCGCGGCGGTAAAGTTTAGCGCCGCCGCACAATGTCCAGTTAAGTTCCCGAGCGGCGCAAACATCGCTGCGCCCGGGCGCTAGCGGCTTTGCACTCCATTAGCACCCTCTTAAGGCGCTAACGGGAGGCGCAACCTACTGAATTTTTACCCCTAAGCCTTTTGCTCGGCAAGGGTGTTAGGAGCTGGTCTGGCACCTGATTAGTAAGTCGCATTAGCAGAGACCAATTGAATCGGTCTTATGTTTTCCATATCCTAGTTTTATAATTGTTATCCACATTTTTCACATTGAGGCTAGTTTAAGCTGGTGGCCATCTCGCTTGCTAGAATAATCCAGAACTAATTTTACTGCCAGGTTCTTTCTTCTGTAGCCCTGGATCTTCCTGTTTCAAAATATTTACCTATTTCTCCCTTAAAAGATACAACGATCTCTGCCCCAACCAGAGGAAGTACTCTTTCCCTATTCGCTCTATGAAAAACCTTCATTGTTTAAAAATATTTATTAAATCGCGTTTTAGCCTTCTCTGCTTCAGAGGAAGTCGTCCTAAAATCTCAAATCTATAGCTTTGATGGCCTGTTTATAATGGGGTGCCTAAAACTGCACTCAATACTCAACTATAGCCTAACCAATGTTTTGTGCAAATTTATTGTATTTACTCTTGGACTGTATGCCCCATTTATAAAACATGAAATTCTGTTGGCATTCCTTGTTCTTCCTCACAAACTATATTATCTCACACTTATACATGTTAAATTGGATCTGCCACCTGCTGCTGATTTTTATGTCTTCTTGAAATCTTTTACAGTCCTCCTCGCTGTTTGCCAAACCACCTGCTTTTGTATCATCATCAAATTTCAAAGTTATGTTGCCTGTACTTAAGTCCAAATCACCTAACTATATCAGGAATAAAAGTGGACCCAGCACTTAACCCTGGAGTAAAGCACTTCCAAATATTTTCCATTTGGAGTAACATCGATTTACTCTAACTAACCAGATGGACAGAACCAGCCTTTTACAGTGCTGTACATTCCCGTGTTCACATGTAAAAGTATTCCATTGGTTGTAAAATGCTTTGTGACACACTGAGGATGGATGAGGTGCTATATGAATGCAAGTGCTTCCTGTCATAAATACTATTGGAATATCTTTAATTGATCTTTTTTGATTTTTAAACTTGAACCAGTCTCTCCAGGCATGGGACAATTGATAAATTATTTGCTTCTTGCGGAATTGAACTGTACAAATGAGACTTGACCCTATTATATGTTACCTTTATTTCTCGCTTGGTTCGAGACCGTCGATAAAGCATTCCACACGTCTTAATCTCTCCGAGTGGGGGTCAGACTATATTTTTTTAATGTAGATTCCACAATACTACAACTCGTACACTAAAGGAGTGTAAAATATTCAACACATAAGAGTTTCTACAAAGGAATATTTCTTGTAATATTCCTACAATATTATAGTTATACGTTAAGATTCATAATCTAACAAGCTGTGTCCATAAGCTATCAAAATTTGACTGGAAGGCACAAAAAGATATCCTTTTAACTGTAACTGGCAAGCTGTCTGTTTCTGAGTTGCATTCTAACCCCAGACAAGGTAAAGCCCATGTGACTTTGATTAGAACTGTCAAGCAAACAATTACGAATAAAACATTTGAAGAGTGAAATTAATGAAAGGACAAAGAGCCTTCGAACAACACAGTGTTATTCTCTTCTCAACAATACATTCCATTTGATGGCTGTAATCTCGGAAAGTTGTCCTCGTGTCTCCATGCTTTCCACAGCCATGCTATATGAATATCCCTAATTGGAGCTATAAATTCCTTAGCGTGCCATCCATATAGTCTTGGATAACAGAACGATTTTGCTTATCCAGCTTCCTGTTCCACTGGACCCAAGCGGCGTCTCTCCCATCTTAAAATGTAATTTGTTTTTAGCTTGCGAATCTAGAAAGACAAAGGCCGAGATTTTGCAGGAGGTCAGCGGGCGCGATTGGTGGGAAATTTGTTTTTCCCCAGTGGGTCGGGAAACCCGCTGCCACGCGCCTTTCCCAATGTCGGGTCTGTCAATGCTGAGCAGACCCGACACGCAGAGTCGGGGGAGCCAATTCATGTAAATATGACCTTGTTCACAGATCATTAAGAATACATTTGAGCTCACCTTTTGATTTTATTTGCTCGCCAAGGGGTCCTTGCTGCTCGGGGATCACGTCTGTTAAGCTGAGGCGGGGGATGAATGGCCATTGAATCAGCTGATTACTTGACAGCTTGAAAGGTGCTATGAAAGCTCCAACCTCACAGCTGTTCACTTTCCAAGCTCAGAAGCTTGCTCACTACATTTGGAAGACTGATTGAGCTTTATGTAGGTTGCAAGTGTTTGGAGAAAACTTTCTATCCAGTGTCACCTCGTTGGAACAACCTCTCTCACCATTGACCAGATTGCTTCTGTCATCTCAACTTCACCTGCCAGTTATTCCATCAGCATTGGTGCCCTTTATAATCTCTCACTTGGTGGTGTTGGAGCTGATCGTGGGCCTCAGAATCCCAGCACGATCAGCCCCTACAGCAGCAGCGCCAACAACAGAATCTTCTCCGCAATCAACTGATGCTGCACTGAACAGAGGGCATCAGTTCCTGACCACATTGCTGCCAGGGAAGCCAGGGATGGCCTCACCATTGCCAGATTTATTTCACTTGACGCTGTACACCCTGGCTGCCACATGATGTGCCAGGTTGGCACCACCACACACCATAAAGCATCACTACAATGCCCAAGCCATTCCTTTCACACTCATCACCTTTGCAGGGGTACCGTTATGTCTCACCATTCGCTGCCATTCACTAATCCACTTCCAAAGGTGCGCATAGATCTGTCCAAGAGCGCAAAGTGTTCAAAATAAAGAATTCAATGTTTGACACCACACTAACAGAAACTTGTTAGTTGGTATGATTGCACTAGGATGAGGGTGAGTGTGAGGGTTCGCTATTGCGATGGGGATGTGATAAAATAGTTAGAGAGAGATGGATGGAGGTGCAA
This sequence comes from Squalus acanthias, assembly GCA_030390025.1. Taxonomy (NCBI): domain Eukaryota; kingdom Metazoa; phylum Chordata; class Chondrichthyes; order Squaliformes; family Squalidae; genus Squalus; species Squalus acanthias. The sequence continues at coordinate 64,041,111 of CM059441.1, forward strand.
GGAAAGTTGCTGTGTGTAAGGATGTGCAGGAGTAGGGGAGGGAAGGCAGAGTGATGGGGATGTGATGAGTGCACAGCAGGATGAGGTTAAGTGTGGCTTTGTAGTAACGTTTCGTGATCTACTGAGATCATTGAAAGGTTTGCGCCACTGCAGCCAAGTCCTGCTGACCACATCCCTGCTTGTGTCCTCCTCTGCAATGTGCAACCAGGCTGTGTTGATTGCCCGGGGAGGTGACTTCCACCCATGGGAAGGGAATGGAAGAGGACCTCACTACTTCCTGTGAATCCCTCCATAAGCATATGGAGGGAGTCATGGGATAGCCTGCATGCAGCCCTGTGCCTTTGTGCAGTCATTGTCAGTGTTTGCAGCACCTCAGTGCTGTAGAACACTGACTGCACAAATGTCAAAATAAATTTGGACATGGTCCCTTTAAGGAAACCGGCTGATGACGCGTCATCAAATGACGTCACCAGACCCGCTTACTGTAATTGGCCGGGAAACGCACTGGGCGGGCTTAATCAAGGGAAAGTCATTTCACAGAGCGGAATGGAGCCAGCAGCGAAGCCGCGACTCGGCACCGACATTGCCCGCCACGGACCCGCCGAGGTCAGCAAAATCGCGGCCAAATAGTCTTCACAGTTCCATCCGGCTCTCCCACAGAATCTTGAGTCGTGCTCGTTCAAATCTCTTTATATTAAATGCAAAGTCTGTTTATATTTGCTACTGCCTCCAGTCTGAATTGATTATATATCTAATAGGCTACAAACACAATCGAGTATATCAATACCAAACATACATACACATAAAAATAAAAGTGAGAAGTCGCACAACACCAGGTTATAGTCCAACAGTTTTATTTGAAATCACAAGCTTTCGGAGCTGCTGCCCCTTCGTCAGGTGACTTTTGTCCACCCCAGTCCAACACCGGCATCTCCACATAAAAATAAAGCAGGATTCCGAATCTCTTTTATTTTTAAGATTACAATTTCTTATTAAATTTGATTTCTTAACAATTCCTGGTTTCAGCAGCTTTCTGGCTAGTGCTGGGGCAGCACTCGAAGGATTAGACTGGCCTCACTACCTCTGGGTGAGGGAAGTGAAAATCAGCCACCGTTCTTGCTCCTGATCAATATCTATTGCTGCAATGGTGTCCGGTGATGGCAGGATCAGGCTTTGCTGTGAGGCGTCTCGTATCTGAGCAGCTCTCGACACTCTCTATGGACTCGGCTTTAGAAAAGAGTAGGAGAAAATTCCCATGAAACTGTAATCCAGCAAAAGGTCTGCATTTTCATGAGAGGGGGCAGAATTCCTTGTACCATTTGTGATAAATTATTGTATGAAACATGGAGAATTTTAATGGAACATTCTACCACTAATATCTCAATTTTTGTAAGGGAATGATATTGTTCATATGTAACATTACTTAAGATCCATTTGCATCTAATTTACATTGCAGTAATTCTGCTTATAAGGTGTATTTTGTTTGCTGAACAGATTTTAATGTTCCAGTGAAGGCATTGCCATGAGCTTCATTCTGTGTAGGTTAACCCATTTGTTGTGTTATTTGAGATCCACATACCACATATGGTTCATACAGATGAGGCAACAATGTATCGTAACTTACTAAGAGGCCCTGTAGAACAGCACTGATTTAAATGTTTTCTTTGTGTTGCACAGGAAGGTGAGGATGAAGTGCAGTTTGCTAATCGTGTGAAAGCTGCAATTGCTAGACAAGGTGGTCTTGTAGATTTACTGTGGTAAGTAAATTCCTTCCAGTTTGTTGCCTTGTTCTGCTTCCCTTATGAGAACATGCCATGAATGTGTTTCTTTATTAAAAATAAAGTCTGTTAAATTAGTGTGTCCAAACTTGGTTATTTTATGAGTGACCTAATTGCATTACATTGAATATTGGAGGTTATTTCTCAAACAGTTACAGTTAACAAGAAGGATGGCTACCAGCCTGGCAGCTCCCTACTGAGCTCTCCTTTGTAACTCTATAAAGCCATAGCCATCTTTGCCCCCACCCCCACCCCTACTCCAAGACTCCTCTCCTCCACTGCTTAAAATCCTCTTCCCTTAACAACAAGTGCCTTTTAGCTCAGTCTACAAGTAAAAGTGACCCATTTTGGTGGTCCTAAATGTGGGGCCACTCCGTTGAAAGAAGGATGCTTGAGTATTGTCTTTCCGAGTATTTGCTGATGAATGAAATCTGCTGTGGTTTGATGTTTATGCATCATATGTGGCAACTGCACCGTATGAACAAAGAAGAATTTGTACAGTTTAAGTCGTATTAGCATGGCTGTGGAGGAGTCGGTGCCAGTAGAGGCCAAGATCCTCATCTATATACCCTCAGTACTACACAGCACCTTTTTCTGTCATTGATGTTGATAAAGTTGTTGAATATATTAAGTGCTTACCGCAAGAACATGGCTCTTTTGTTGGTGACAAATGTGGTGAAAAATGCCTTCTGTTCTGTAGCAACACTGGCAACACTTTTAGGAAAACCTGATGGCATCAGTCTATGTTCAGTAGCCAAATTTGTTTTGTCCTGTATGAATTTTGATGGAGAGTTCGGTTACAGGCCAGGTTCTGAATCTCATGTTAAACAGACATATTGTTGCCCAGGATTTTTGGCTAGCACAGGCCAGTTGCACCATTGTTTATATTCCAGCACTACAGATTTACCTCATGAGACAGCAAATGCCCACTTTGTCCTAGCTGCAGTCTTTATAACTTGATATGTTATAACTTTCCCTGATATCGAGAGAGAGGTGAGCAACCAGATTGGGGGATCCTTTTGAGCAATTGTGTTGATGTCGGTCTTGCTTTGCTTTCCTCAGTTTAATGTTGCCAACTGTGTTCTGAAGCAACTCCACGAAGTAAACAGAAGAACTCAAAGCAGTAGTGGTCTCCACATCCCAATAAACTGGACATGCTTCTGCTTTAGAAATTGAGTTGGATCATGGGCTTGCAGGAGGAGTTGGCCGAACCCTGCTGAAGTTTATTTCCCCGTTCAGTTTTTATTGCTGGTTATTATATTTTGGGAGTTCCTGGGCTCTCACATTTATGTATAGAACCTGGGTTTAACTTGGTGTGTCTGCGCATTTCAGGGATGGCGGCTTCAAGGGAGAAAAGGTGTAGGACACCCACAAAGAGGAGCAGCAGAAACTCTACAGTAAAATGACAGTGAGGAACCACAAAGACCGAAGCCGACCCTGAACTTTCCGCTGGACTACCCATTTCATTGCCAGTATGGGCATGTGAAAGGACACATCTGTGGCTGTGTTTCTGGCCCTTAATAAACTAAAGGGCGAGAATTTGTCCTTGTACATGCTTTTTCTTGTTGAGGAGTTTAAAACTGAGCAGCATGGAGCGGAAAGAAATCTGCTATTTCTCAGACTGTCTGCACCTGGAAATGGACATAGACAAATGTCTAACAAAATGGCAGATGTATCAGGGTTGGGGGCAAATGAAAGAATGAGATACAACTTATAGATATACCAAGGCGGAAAGGAATCGTGCGGCTGGTGTGGGTTATGCCAACCTCGTTTTCAGACCAATTGGGACAGTTTGCCATAGTCTGTGTGTTTTAGAACAGAGTCAATAGCATTTTATTTAAGAGAGGGACTCAAAAGATGTGAACAACCAAGAAGCAGAAACACAAAACCTTTGACCACGTAACTGACTGGAAAAGGCGTGTTGATGGAGGACCTATGATGCATGACTTTACATACACTCATTTTATTTTGACACCGGTTTTAAGATATGTACTTGCATGCTTTTGTTTTTTCTTTTTTTTTAATTACATGTCCTAACATTTTCATTGTAACCAGGAAAGAAAATACTCTGCCGCCTATCCTCCATGGCTGGGCTTGACTGCAAGCAGATGTGAAGGATCCCTAATTTTTGTACTTAATTTGCTTTTTCTGAAGTGTGCTGTAGGGGTAAAAGCTCCACTGTCCTGCATACACCCATCAGTCCAGTTCCTTGAGGATTTTTCTTCAGTTGAAAGCTTACTCTGCCATTCTGTTTTACACTGTTGGGCCATTAACATCTGGGTCTATTTCAGCAATGCGTGCATAAGCAAATCTTTTCCATTCCGGTTTGACAATGATTTTGTCTGTTTGCAGTTCAAAGTTTGGAAGCTGATGTGCAATCACCTATGTGGTATAATTCACAATCTTGAGTATAATTATTGATAGGGCCCATCGTTTTTGCTGTGTCTTCAACCACTTCTTAATGTTACATTGTGTGAACCAAATTGGCTGGACGATGGTGGGACCTCAGGAAGAGGCGGAGTAGAATCATTCACATTTGGTTTGAAAACGCTGACAAACGATTCAGCCTGGTCTCTTGTACTGGTGCTGGATTCTGCCCAGTTTCAGGCAGCTAGATTTGCCCTTAATCTGTCCCCCAAAACTCAGTGGCAATAGCGCACTACATGCTGGAGGATGCCTTCACGATGGAGTCAAGACTTTGTCCTCACAAGAACTTGCGGTGGTCACTCCTACCAATGCTATTGCGGACGGATGTGCCTGCGACCGGTAGGTTGGTGAGGACGAGGTCAAGCAGGTTATGTCCTCACCACACGATGGAGGCCCAGTCTGGCAATTACGAATCGTTTCAGGCCAGGTAATTCAGGGGTGGTATTAACTCTCTCTCTCTTAAGCAGTCCCTCGGAACCGAGGATGACTTGCTTCCACATTAAAAATGAGTTTGCAGGTGACTGATGAGTCCAATGCGGGACCTACAGTCTCTGTCACAGGTGGGGCAGACGGTGGTTGAAGGGGCAGGTGGGTGGGGTGCTTGGGTTGACTTGTACTCCTTGCGCTGCCTGCGCTTGGCTTCCACTTGCTCTCGGCGAAGAGACTCGAGGTGTTCGGCGCCTTCACGGATGCTTCTCCTCCACTTTGTGTGGTCTTGGGCCAGCGATTCCCAGGTGTCGGTGGGGATGTTACACTTTTTCAAGGAGGCTTTGAGGGTGTCCTTGAAGCGTTTCCTCTGCCTACCTGGTGCTCTCTTGCCGTGCCGGAGCTCCGAGTAGAGCGCTTGTTTTGGGAGTCTCCTATCGGGCATGCGGACAATGTGACCCGTCCATCGTAGCTGATCGAACGTGGTCAAAGCTTCGATGCTGGGGATGTTGGCCTGAGCAAGAACACTGACGTTGGTGCGCCTATCATGACAATGGATTTGCAGGATCTTGCGGAGGCAGTGTTGGTGGTACTTCTCCAGTGCTTTGAGGTGCCTGCTGTACATGGTCCATGTGTCTGAGGCATACAGCAGGGCGGGTATTACTGCTGCTCTGTAGACCATGAGCTTACTGCCGGGTTTGAGGTCATGGACTTCAAACACTCTCTTCCTCAGGCGACCGAAGGCTGTACTCGCACACTGAAGGTGGTGTTGGACTTCGTCGTCGACGTCTACCCTTGTTGACAGTAGGCTCCCTAACAAGCCACTGATGGTGAACATTTGAGTATTTTGTGTGCCCTTGCTTCCCTTGGTGCCTTCTTCAAGTGGTGTTCAACATGGAGGAGTACGGATTCGTCAGTTGACGGGGGGTCGGGGAGGGGGGCGGGAAGGGGAGGATGGTATGTGGTGATTAACAGGAGGTTTCCGTGGCATTGTTTAACCTAAAGCCACGAGAAGTCTTGGGGTCCAGAGTCAATGTTAAGGACTCCCAGAAGCACGCCCGCTGACTGCTACTATGCAACTCTCTTATGGGACTATCCTGCTAATGTGATGGCACATACCCAAGAATGATGGTGGAGGAGTCTGGGATGTTTGCTGAAAGAGTGTACAATTATCTGGCTTTTGTTGGTCTAGTCTTTGGGATAATAGTCCCCACATGTTAGCGAGGATCACCCAAGTCTTGTCCTGAACTGATGCCTGGTTGTTGCAATAGGTCCATCTGATATTTCTCTTATTTTGTTTTGCTATCATGATTCTGCCAGACCTATTTGGAGGGTGTTAAAAAGAGCATCAGTTAAGCAGTTGTGTTTTTACAGCAATTCAACAGTTTTTAGAGTTATCCTGTGGTTTGGTGAACTCAGTGTCACAGATTGCTATGATGGGATTAGAGCTAATTACCATTCTTTCTAATCTACTATCGTAAACTCCAGGCTACTGTATCTGAAGAATGACTATTGGAGTTAGAAACCAAGGGGCATTGAGCACCTGTGGAACGTGACCTCAGAAATGAGTCATCTTCAGGAGCCGGGGAGAAGAAAATTGGTAAGAGAAAGAATCCATGGTGAGACAAAATGTAGATTGGGGGCAAGAAATATTGCTACGATTTGTAGCTAAAAGTTCAGACCCATCAGCGAAGACTGAACTGGCAATCACAATTCTAGAAAGTACATTTTGACATTTTTAATAAAATTAATGCACAGCTCCATAATGAAACTAACCAGATGTTATTTTAAATTGCACTTTATCTTCCATAATTTAATATTTCAGCTGTTAATGCTAAGACATGAATCATATGGAGCTACAGATTAGGAGTTCACTTTGTGTGATTTGCCCAGCTGTTGGATCTTACCCAGGAGGCACCCGTTATTGCAGTACGAGTGAGGAACTTAATGGCAGCTTAGTGAGTATATTCTTGCCCAGTGTGGTACTGAATTGTATAGATCAAGAAAGGCCCAGGTTTGTACTGAGTTACTGGATTTCATGAGGGATAGCAACTGGGGCACGACTAGCAAAAATCAGCTGGGGTTCCAGCATTTGATCACTAACCAGAAACTACTTCTAGAAAGATGTAAACATATTGCCGCTAACTAGGTATCTTTTTTATTCGTTCAAGGGATGTGGGTGTCGCTGGCAAGGCCAGCATTTATTGCCCATCCGTAATTGCTCTTGAGAAGCTGGTGGTGAGCTGTCAACTTGAATCTCTGCAGTCCGTGTGGTGAAGGTACTCCCACAGTGCTGTGAGGGGGTGAGTTCCAGGATTTTGACCCAGCGACGATGAAGGAACGGCGATATTTTTCCAAATCATGGTGGTGTGTGACTTGGTCTGGGCTCTCGCATGAAAAGTAGCCATTTCAATGAGGAATCAGAGGCCTGCTGGCACTCCGGAACTGTGGCCCAGTGTCAGTCAGCACATGTGCTATGGAGGCTGTGCGTAGCGAAATGAACATGCAATGCCTTATTGTCCTCAAGTACACATGGCGGAGAGGGGAATGCTGTGTTGACTGAGTGTGTAAATGTAATCAAGTACTATCATTTCAAATTGTAATAAAGGGAATTAGGAGATTATGCTTTAAAGTATGTTGGAATGAAGTTGACATAAGGGGGGATGGTGATGGTGGGTGCGGTTGAGGAAAGCATTTGCAGGTTTATAAAGGTATTAACTGTTAGATGATTGTAATGTTAGGTGTGTAACTCAGTGCTGGGTTGGACTTTAAGTATTTTGATCCCTGTTGCACAGCACCTTACTTTTTTTTGTAAAGGTAATATCTTGTTTCCATCAAAACATGAAGGTTAAGCTAAACAGATAAAGGAAGATAATGAGACTCCAGGGCTGTTTGTTTGTGTGGAGTTTTCATGTTACATTATAATGAAATGATTTGACAATGTATTTGCAAACAAAATGTTCTGAATGAGAAGCGATTGTGTTCTTTGGAATGGGAGTGAACAAATAATTTGATCCCGGTTAAGCAACGCCTCGATTTAAAAATTCTCATCCGTGTTATCAAATCCCTCCATGGTCTCGCCCATCCCTATCTCTGTAATCTCCTTCAGCCCCACAACCTCCCGTGACATCTGCACTTTTCTAATTCTGCCCTCTTGAGCATCCCTGATTATAATCGCTCAACTGTTGGTGGCTGTGCCTTCTGTTGCCTGGGTCCTAAACTCTGGAATTCCCTGCCTAAACCTCTCCGCCTCGCTACCTCTCTTTCCTCCTTTAAGACGCTCCTTAAAACCTTCGTCTTTGACCAAGCTTTTGGTCACCTGCACTAATTTCTCCTTATGTGGCTCAGTGTCAATTTTTTTGTCTTCTAAAACTCCTGTGAAGCGCCTTGGGACGTTTTACTGCGTTACAGGCGCTATATAAATACACGTTGTTGTTGTTGTTGTTGAGTTTTCTATTCCTCAGAGTGAAAGTGAAGCATTTGATACTGATCTTTGGGAATCAAGGCAGCAAAATAATGTTTGCTTTTAAAAAATGGAGTGGTTGGGGCCCTATCCTCCGATTTCCTTCCACGGGAGTTCCTTCCAGGAGAGTAGGGCTGCTATTCCAGGTATTGCATTACTGAAAGCAGGAATAATTGTGGGAGCAAGAGTTTCCACATATATTGTTCTGAGTGCCTGGGATCCTATCTATTCGCAAAAGCACGCGGAAATAGTGTGGAGGAAATGTAAGAATGGCAATGGAGGGAGGGAGAAATAGAGAAGGAGGCAGAAGGCAGAGATGCTGCTTGGGCATGGAAGAAGGAGTGCTAGCAGTAACAGAAATTGGGAGAATGTTGGGTTTATACAGAATATTGTTAAACATCCGTATTGCCCTTATATGGAGGCGTTATAGGAAATTATCATACATCCTTTACCTCCAATACAAGTGATGAGTAGGAAACACTGAAAACATCTGGTCAATACACTATAAAGTCAATGAGATAATAAAACAAGCAGTTTATAAGAGCTTTTGGTACTAATTATACTGGCATACTCGAAAGGATGTCTTTGCTGCTTACACTAGCCTCAAAGGGTAGATTGAAGAGTCCTCCTTTCCCACGGTACCCCTCCTTGAAAGACCCTCTAACTGGTGAAGTTTTGTGTCTCAAAACAGTTTTATCAAACAAGCATCCTTATCATTTACTAGCAAATTGTTTAATTCTTACCATGTTTTAAATGTTTTGCTTATGCCCCTTAGGTCATCATACAGTTTGCTGTAGGGAGCTCAATACACTGGTCCATGTCATCTCAGCAACCTTTGCTTCCTACCTTTACTCTCCCCGAACTATAGCTTTTGTCCTGGGGTGTCACTGTGAACAAAAGACAAGATTTGCCAGCATACAGGTCAAACCAATTTTGATTTACTCATGTGGTTTATCCATGATTGCTACATTAGCTGTTCTGTCTTCATTCCATATTTAAAAAAAAATAATGCAACAACATATCTATATTCTTGCAGGGAGAATCGGTGATATTCACTGCAGGAATTAGTCCTCTATTAATTTTAAAATGCTTTGTCAAATATGCTTGAGTGGAAATCATTCCACTATGTCAAATCTCACTTCATAACTATAGATTACCAACTCTGGCATCATTCTGGTGAATCTACATTGCATTTATTGGGGGACAGATTTGTTTGGTAAGCGTATGTTCCCTCTAATTTTTTTTGTGCTGAGCGGGCCATGAACTACTTTGAGCGCGACCTTTTCGCCTGTGAGCAAATTTTAAAACAACAACAACTTTTACAACAAAGACAGCAACAGCAACCACATAAAAGTATATACACGGTAATGCCATTTTGCCACCCCACCGTCTCAAATCATGAGATAATCAGACAGGGTTCTCTACAAGTTTAACAGAACTTCTCTGCTTCTGGATTCTACTCCTCTGGAATGAACCCCAGTGCTTTATTTGCACTTTTATTGTTTTTTCAACAGGCGTTGCTACTTTTAATGATTTGTGAATCTATACCCCTAGATCGCGTTGCACCTCTACCCAATTTAGACCCTTATTTGCCAAGGAGCACGTCGCCTCCTTATTCCTCCTACCAAAATGCACCACCTCACACTTTTCTATATTGAAATTAATTTGTTATTTATATGCACATTCTGCAAGTTTCTTTTTGGTAGAATTAATTAAAAGCTTTTAGTTCGTCATGATCAAACTCTATTTAAAAAAAATAATTGTCAGAAATGACTAGGATATAAAAACTGCATAATAATGCATTAATACTTCAGAAACGTCACTCAGTTACACGGTTATGCATTGACAAACAATCCAGAAGACCAAGGTGAGCTGAAAGAGGCATATCTATTGGTGAAATTTGTATCAATTTTAAAGTTTTCAATGTATTAGCCCATCCCTCATGTCACTACAGCAATGGCTGCACAAGCAGCAGGAGCAGCTGCTTTCCTAAGGTGCTGACGTGCTGTACGTCTACATAAGTGATTAGAATATCAATTACAATGCAACCAGACAACCAACACATAAAAAGTGCTGTAGTTCTTTAGTTCACAGTATTAAAAATAATTGAACAAAAACGGGTATCCGTATTTCCAACTTCAATCACTTTCATTAATAAACATTGTCTTCTTGAACCTGCACACCCCCATGTAACATGTCAGAAATGTAGCACTTATTCAGAAGTGCAGAAAAACACATACACAATTTGCGTCACCGAATTAAAAACAAAAAGCAGGAACAGCTATGATTTAACAGACATAAACATTCATCTTTCTTGGTGGACAGGAGAACCAATTAGACTGACTTGGAAATGTTTACTAATATGGTGATGTAAAGACGTTAATTTACGAATTTCGCTTCTAATGCTTTTCTCTCAAATATTCTCCACATTCTTCCTGCTCTTATCACAAAAAGTATTGAATTATTTTAGGTACTTCCCAATTAAATAGTGGGAAACCAACTTCATTGTACTCTCAATTTTTGATCTCCTATTTCAAACATTTATACCAAATCAAAATTGTACATTATCAGTTTAATCGAAGTATTTTCTGTGTCTTTCTCAATAAACAAATAGTAGTTTCTTCAAAAGTATGTTCCTGCAATTTTTATATATCGTTACATAACTCGTGTTTCTATTAACACTTCACTCAACGTTTAAGAGGAAATCTATATTTAGATTATTCCTGGGACCTGTTAGGACGATAGAACGAAAGACAAAATAAAATGGTTTGTGTTTTTACCCTTTTTGGGGTTCTATTCCTAAACGTCTTAATGATTTTTGTTTATTCAATAAGAAGTAATATGTAACTCCTACAAATCCTCCCCGCCCTCCCCCTCCTCAACAACATAGGGCATGTTTGTGAAAAAGCTACAAACTTCAGTCGATCGTTCAAAATCAAATATTGAGAAATTTCAATTTTAAAATGTTTTAAGGATTTCAGACCCTCTTTAAAAGCGTTTGGACTTCAAGACCTGGTTGAAACTTGTTTAGATGAGGGGAAATTTGATTTTTGTTTCTGTTTCTTCCAAATTCATATTCGAAACTTAGGGGGAGTAAAAGTGTTTTTAACACATATTTTTGGGGAAAAGTTCATTAAAATCTTTCAAGTCTCGTTGCAGCATTGACAGAAGTTGCTCCAGGTTTCTCTTTCCCTCTTCAATGCTGTCGTTAAACATAAAACAAAAAGATAATAAAATAAACTCTAATTCCAAACGAAGCTCAAATAAGAAGTGAACAAAGAAGTTAAACTTCCTAAGAAGGCGGTGAGGTTATCGATCCGCAGCCTTGGCGATGAGTTGGGATCAGTTTTGGAGAAGTTGTCTTCTCTTTTTCTGCGGCCGTTCCCTCCGTCTCTCACAGAATCTGAGGTACAAACGGGGGTACAAACGTTTTCCCCTCTCTCATAACATGATTTAAATAATCTTGATAAGCTCTTTCAAAAAGGGGGCAACACCTGGCAAAATTTAGCTGGAACTTACCGCGGGACATTCATCATCACTTTTCCGTATTTTTTCCGGCTTTAAACAATTTTCCGAATTTTACTTTTTAACTTTTACTGCGTCTAAAAATTGTTGGCTTTAGCCACCTTACAGCGGCCATTGTACATGTGCTGCGCCTTCACCTGTGTTGTTCCAAAGTGCAGCCGGCGCTCAGTCCCCGGGAACGGAGTGCACACGCCTGGACTTTCACCCCTCTCTCTCTCTCTCTCTTTCGCTGTCTCTCTGTCTCTCTCTCTCTCTGTCCCTCTCTTTCTCTCGCTGTCCATCTCTCTCTCTCTGTCCGTTTCTCTTTCTCCCTCTGTCTCCAGTGTCGGTTCAGGAGAGATCTTTCCTCACTTTGTTTAAACATTTGAAATCCAGTCAATGTTGAAAAATGAGAATTATTTCCCTCGGTGGGGAAACGCTTCTTGACAATGATTTCCTATTTCTGTTCTTGTGATAACGAAGTTGTTCATATCGTACACCAGCTGCACTAACCTGTTCGCAATTAATAAATGCCCTTAGTGTCCCAGCACAGTGTAATACTGAGCGATTACGATCTGCAGGTTTTAGAAGAGACGATTAAATGAAGCCCTGTCGATGGATGTTAAAGTTTTTTTTTATTGCTATTGTAAGAAGCGCATGGAATCTCCCTCCCCGAGTCACTCTCTCTCTCTCCCTTAGTCGCTCTCTCTCTCTCCCCGTCTCTCTCTCTCCCCCATTCTCTCTCTCCCCCAGTCTCTCGCTCACTTCCCAGTCTATCTCTCACTCACCCCCAGTCTCACTTCCCATCTATCTCTCTCTCCCCAGTCTCTCTCTCTCTCCAGTCTCTCTCTCTCTCCCCAGTCTCTCACTCCCCCAGTCTCTCTCTCCCCAGTCTCTCTCTCTCTCCCCCAGTCTCTTGCTCTCTCTCCCCAGTCTCTCTCTGTCTCCCCAGTCTCTCTCTCTCCCCCCAGTATCGCTCTGCCCATCTCTCTCTCTCTCCCACTGTCTTTCCCTCTCCCCCAGTCTCTTTCTCTCTCTTCCAGTCTCTCTCCTCAGTCTCTCTCTCCATATCTCTCTATCGCTCCTTCAGTCACTCTCACTCCCCCACTCTCACTCTCCCCAGTCTCTCTCTCCCCAGTCTCTCTCTCTCTCTTTCCACAGTATCTCTCTCCCCATCTCTGTCTCTCTCCCACTGTCTTTACCTCTCCCCCAGTCTCTCTCTCTCTCCCGCAGTCTCTCTCCCCCAGTCTCTCTTCTCTCTCTTTCTCCTTCAGTCTCTCTCTCCAAAACCCAGTCTCTCTCTCACCAGTCTCTCTATCCCCCAAACTCTCTCCCTGCCAGTCTCTCTCTCTCCCCATCTCTCTTAGCCCCCAATCTCTCTCTCTCTCTCTCTCTCTCTCCCTCCCTGTCTCGCTCTCTATCTTTCCCCACCTCTCTCCCCCAAAATCATGGGTCAAAATCCTGGAACTCCCTCCCTAACAGCACTATGGGAGTACCTTCACCACACGGATTGCAGCGGTTCAAGAAGGCAGCACTTCTCAAGCGCAATTAGGGATGGTCAATAAATTTTGGCTTTGCCAGCGACGCCCACATCCCAGGAACGAATAAAACTTTTGAGTTCAGCACATATTTCTGGCATTTCGTTGAATTTTAGTTGCCTCATAGGAACTGGAGGAGGCCCAATCTACTCCAGGATCCTGTGACATAGGAATAGGAGGAGGCCCATTCAGCCCCTTGAGCCTGTTACATAGGAACAGGGTAAGGCCATTCAGCCACTCGAGCCTGTTACATAGGAATAGGAGGAGGCCCATCAGCCCCCTCGGGCCTGTTGCCTAGGAACAGGAGTAGGCCATTCAGCCATTCGAGCCTGTTGCATAGGAACAGAATGAGTGCTTTCAGCCCCTTGAGACTGTTACATAGGAACAGGAGGAGGCCATTCAGCCCCTCGAGCCTGTTACATATGAACAACAATAACAACAAATTGTATTTAAATAGCGCTTTTAATGTAGTAAAACGTCACAGGGCGCTTCACAGGGCTCTTATAAAACAAAATTTGATACTGAGCCACATAAGGAGAAATTAGAGCAGATGACCAAAAGCTTGGTCACAGAGGTAGGTTGTGGGGCTGAAGGAGATTACAGAGATAGGGAGGAGCGAGGCCATGGACGGATTTGAAAACAAGGATGAGAATTTTAAAATCGAGGTGCTGCTTAACCGGCAGCCAATATAGGTCAGCGAGCACAGGGTGGGTGAATGGGATTTGTTGCGAGTTAGGTCACAGGCTGCCTGGTTTTGGATGACCTCAAGTTTACGTCGGGTAGATCGTGGTAGGCCAGCCAGGAATGCTTTGGAATAGTCAAGTCTAGAGGTAACAAAGGCATGAATGAAGCTTTCAGCAGTGGATAAGCTGAGGCAGGGGCGGAGACGGGCGATGTTATGGAGGTGGAAAAAGGAGTTCTTAGTTGTGGCGTGGATATGTGGTCAGAAGCTCATTTCAGAGTCAAACATGAAACCAAGACTGCGAACGTTCTGGTTCAGCCTCAGACAGAGACTGGGGAGAGAGATGGAGTCGGTAGCTAGCAGATGGAGTTTGTGGCGGGGAACGAAGAAAATGACTTCAGTCTTCCCAATATTTAGTTTAAGGAAATTTCTGCTCATCCAGTACTGGATGCTGGACAAGCAGTCTGACAATTTAGAGACAGTGGAGGGGTCAGGAGAGGTGGATGTCATCAGCGTACATGTGAAAATTGACGCTGTGTTTTTGGATGATGTCGCAGAGGGGTAGCATGTAGATGAGAAATAGGAGTGGGCCAAGGATAGATCCTTGGGGGGACTCCAGAGATAACGACGTGGGAGCAGGAAGAGAAGCAATTGCAGGCAATAACTCGCACCAAGTCCGTTCACCCCTCTGCTTGCTGACCAACATTGGTTACCAGTCCGACAACAGCTTTGGAGGAGCACAGAGATCTCGGAAGTTTGCAGGGCTGGAGGAGGGTCCAGAGATAGGGAGTGGAGAAAGGTTAGGGAGGGATTTGAAATCGAGGATGAGGGTTTGAAACTTGAGGCGTTGCTGGACCGGGAGCCAAAGTACGATGGGCCAAATGGCCTCCTTTTGCGCTGTGTGATTCTATGATTCCATGAATAAAGTTCCTCTTTCTTTCCTATGAAATCAAGAATATTGCAGAGGAGCTGGGAACAAGTATATCTTTACCTAAGGAAGGATATACTTGCCATAGAGGGAGTGCAACGAAGGTTCACCAGACTGATTCCTGGGATGGGGGTATTGTCCTATGAGGAGAGATTGAGTAGACTAGCCTATATTATCTAGAGTTTAGAAGAATGAGAAGTGATCTCATTGAAACATACAAAATTCTTAAAGGGCTTGACAGGGTAGATGCAGGGATGATGTTTCCCCTGGCTGGGGAGTCTAGAACCAGGGTCACAGTTTCAGAATAAGAGGTCAGCCATTTTGGACTAAGATGAGGAGAAATTTCTTCATTCAGAGGGTGATGAATCTTTCGAATTCTCTACCACAGAGGGCTGTGGAGGCTCAGTCGTTGAGCATGTTCAAGACAGAGATCGAAAGATTTTTGAATATTAAGGGGATCAAGGGATATAGTGATAGTGCAGGAAAGTGGAAATGAGGTAGAAGATCATCATGATCTTATTGAATGGCGGAGCAGGATTGAGAGGACAAATGGCCTACTCCTGCTCCTATTTCTTATGTTCTTATGTTCTTATGTAAGAGGTGTTTGCCATCACTGTTTAGTGTGAGGTTCAGTTCAGTTTAACAAACCCGCTCTGAGACCATCTGTAAAAGTCACGAACCCAACGCAGCTGCACCTCCGACACATTTAGTGCTCAGGTGAGAGGCGCTTTGCTACTCTGCTTCAAAGTATCTGCTGCAGTGGGGTCAGTACTGTACTTGGGGACAAGTCAGTCTAAAATGCTGTATTGGTATCAACCTACGACAACGCTGTTTTTTTATCTAAAAAAATCCCTTCGACAATGAAAATCCAAAGTGATTCCCTAGACAATGAAGATCCAAAGTGCAGCAAGTAGACAATCACCTTAGCGGATCAGATTGGTTGTAGAGCAAAAAAATCGATTACACTATTCAGTGATTCATGATGGGATAATAGTGTGAGTTCTGAGTGCTCCTAATCCATTGTTCCTGCCTTGTAAGTCAGCTCAGAATACATATATTTCAGCATTACAGATTTACCTCATGATACAGCAAATGCCCACATTGTCCTAGCTGCAGTCTTTACAACTTGATATGTTATAACTTTCCCTGATATCGAGAGAGAGGTGAGCAACCAGATTGGGGGATCCTTTTGAGCAATTGTGTTGATGTCGGTCTTGCTTTGCTTTCCTCAGTTTAATGTTGCCAACTGTGTTCTGAAGCAACTCCACGAAGTAAACAGAAGAACTCAAAGCAGTAGTGATCTCCACATCCCAATAAACTGGACATGCTTCTGCGTTAGAAATTGAGTTTGATCATGGGCTTGCAGGAGGCGTTGGCCGATCCCTGCTGAAGTTTATTTCCCCGTTCAGTTTTCAATGCTGGTTATTATATTTTGGGAGTTCCTGGGCTCTCAAATCTATGTATAGAACCTGGGTTTAACTTGGCTGTGTTTCTGGCCCTTAATAAACTAAAGGGCGAGAATTTGTCCTTGTACATGCTTTCTCTTGTTGAGGAATATAAAACTGAGCAGCATGGAGCGGAAAGAAATCTGCTATTTCTCAGACTGTCTGCACCTGGAAATGGACATAGACAAATGTCTAACAAAATGGCAGATGTATCAGGGTTGGGGGCAAATGAAAAAATGAGATACGACTTTTAGATATACTAAGGCGGAAAGGAATCGTGCGGCGGGTGTGGGTTATGCCAACCCCGTTTTCAGAACAATTGGGACAGTTTGCCATAGTCTGTGTGTTTTAGCTCAGATTCAATAGCATTTTATTTAAGAGAGGGACTCAAAAGATGTGAACAACCAAGAAGCAGAAACACAAAACCTTTGACCACGTAAACTGACTGGAAAATAGCGTGTTGATGGAGAACCTATGATGCATGACTTTACATACACTCAATTTTTTTTGACACCGGTTTAAAGATATGTACTTGCATGCTTTTGTTTTTTCTTTTTTTTTAATTACATGTCCTAACATTTTCATTGTAATCAGGAAAGAAAATAGTCTGCCGCCTATCCTCCATGGCTGGGCTTGACTGCAAGCAGATGTGAAGGATCCTTAATTTTTGTACTTAATTTGCTTTTTCTGAAGTGTGCTGTAGGGCTAAAAGCTCCACTGTCCTGCATACATCCATCAGTCCAGTTCCTTGAGGATTTTTCTTCAGTTGAAAGCTTACTCTGCCATTCTGTTTTACACTGTTGGGCCATTAACAACTGGGGCTATTTCAGCAATGCGTGCATAAGCAAATCTTTTCCATTCCGGTTTGACAATGATTTTGTCTGTTTCCAGTTCAAAGTTTGGAAGCTGATGTGCAATCACTATGTGGTATAATTCACAATCTTGAGTATAATTATTGATAGGGCCCATCGTTTTTGCTGTGTCTTCAACCACTTCTTAATGTTACATTGTGTGAACCAAATTGGCTGGACGAAGGTGGGACCTCAGGATGAGGCGAAGTAGAATCATTCACATTTGGTTTGAAAACGCTGACAAACGATTCAGCCTGGTCTCTTGTACTGGTGCTGGATTCTGCCCAGTTTCGGGCAGCTAGATTTGCCCTTAATCTGTCCCCCAAAACACAGTGGCAATAGCGCACTACATGCTGGAGGATGTCTTCACGATGGAGCCAAGACTTTGTCCTCACAAGAACTTGCGGTGGTCACTCCTACCAATGCTATTGCAGACGGATGTGCCTGCGACCGGTAGGTTGGTGAGGACGAGATCAAGCAGGTTATGTCCTCACCACACGATGGAGGCCCAGTCTGGCAATTACGAATCGTTTCAGGTCAGGTAATTCAGTGGTGGTATTAACTCTCTCTCTCTTAAGAAGTCGGAACCGAGGATGACTTGCTTCCACATTAAAAATGAGTTTGCAGGTGACTGATGAGTCCAATGCGGGACCTACAGTCTCTGTCACAGGTGGGGCAGACGGTGGTTGAAGGGGCAGGTGGGTGGGGTGCTTGGGTTGACGTGTACTCCTTGCGCTTCCTGAGCTTGGCTTCCACTTGCTCTCGGCGAAGAGACTCGAGGTGTTCGGCGCCTTCCCGGATGCTTCTCCTCCACTTTGTGTGGTCTTGGGCCAGGGATTCCCAGGTGTCGGTGGGGATGTTACACTTTTTCAAGGAGGCTTTGAGGGTGTCCTTGAAGCGTTTCCTCTGCCTACCTGGGGCTCTCTTGCCGTGCCGGAGCTCCGAGTAGAGCGCTTGTTTTGGGAGTCTCGTATCGGGCATGCGGACAATGTGACCCGTCCATCGTAGCTGATCGAACGTGGTCAAAGCTTCGATGCTGGGGATGTTGGCCTGAGCAAGAACACTGACGTTGGTGCGCCTATCATGCCAATGGATTTGCAGGATCTTGCGGAGGCAGTGTTGGTGGTACCTCTCCAGTGCTTTGAGGTGCCTGCTGTACATGGTCCATGTGTCTGAGGCATACAGCAGGGCGGGTATTACTGCTGCTCTGTAGACCATGTGCTTACTGCCGGGTTTGAGGTCATGGACTTCAAACACTCTCTTCCTCAGGCGACCGAAGGCTGCACTCGCACACTGAAGGTGGTGTTGGACTTCGTCGTCGACGTCTACCCTTGATGACAATAGGCTCCCTAACAAGCCACTGATGGTGAACATCTGAGTATTTTGTGTGCCCTTGCTTCCCTTGGTGCCTTCTTCAAGTGGTGTTCAACATGGAGGAGTACGGATTCATCAGTTGCCGGGGGATCGGAGAGGGGGGCGGGGAGGGGAGGGTGGTAAGTGGTAATTAACAGGAGGTTTCCGTGGCATTGTTTAACCTAAAGCCACGAGATGTCTTGGGGTCCAGAGTCAATGTTAAGGACTCCCAGAAGCACGCCCGCTGACTGCTACTGTGCAACCCTCTTATGGGACTATCCTGCTAATGTGATGGCACATACCCAAGAATGATGGTGGAGGAGTCTGGGATGTTTGCTGAAAGAGTGTACAATTATCTGGCTTTTGTTGGTCTAGTCTTTGGGATAATAGTCCGCAAGTGTTAGCGAGGATCGCCCAAGTCTTGTCCTGAACTGATGCCTGGTTGTTGCAATAGGTCCATCTGATATTTCTCTTATTTTGTTTTTCTATCATGATTGTGCCAGACGTATCTGGAGGGTGTTAAAAAGAGCATCAGTGAAGCAGTTGTATTTTTACAACAATTCAACAGTTTTTAGAGTTATCCTGCGGTTTGGTGAACTCAGTGTCACAGATTGCTATGATGGGATTAGAGCTAATTACCATTCTTTCTAATCTACTATCGTAAACTCCAGGCTACTGTATCTGAAGAATGACTATTGGGGTTAGAAACCAAGGGGCATTGAGCACCTGTGGAACGTGACCTCAGAAATGAGTCATCTTCAGGAGCCGGGGAGGAGAAGAAAATTGGTAAGAGAAAGAATCCAAGGTGGGACAAAATGTAGATTGGGGGCAAGAAATGTTGCTACGATTTGTAGCTAAAAGTTCAGACCCATCAGCGAAGACTGAACTAGCAATCACAATTCTAGAAAGTACATTTTGACATTTTTAATAAAATTAATGCACAGCTCCATAATGAAACTAACCAGATGTTATTTTAAATTGCACTTTATCTTCCATAATTTAATATTTCAGCTGTTAATGCTAAGACATGAATCATATGGAGCTACAGATTAGGAGTTCACTTTGTGTGATTTGCCCAGCTGTTGGATCTTACCCAGGAGGCACCCATTATTGCAGTACGAGTGAGGAACTTAATGGCAGCTTAGTGAGTATATTCTTGCCCAGTGTGGTACTGAATTGTATAGATCAAGAAAGGCCCAGGTTTGTACTGAGTTACTAGATTTCATGAGGGATAGCAACTGGGGCACGACTAGCAAAAATCAGCTGGGGTTCCAGCATCTGATCACTAACCAGTAACTACTGCTAGAAAGATGTAAACATATTGCCGCTAACTAGGTATCTTTTTTATTCGTTCATGGGATGTGGGTGTCGCTGGCAAGGCCAGCATTTATTGCCCATCCGTAATTGCTCTTGAGAAGGTGGTGGTGAGCTGTCAACTTGAACCTCTGCAGTCCGTGTGGTGAAGGTACTCCCACAGTGCTGTGAGGGGGTGAGTTCCAGGATTTTGACCCAGCGACGATGAAGGAACGGCGATATTTTTCCAAATCATGGTGGTGTGTGACTTGGTCTGGGCTCTCGCATGAAAAGTAGCCATTTCAATGAGGAATCAGAGGCCTGCTGGCACTCCGGAACTGTGGCCCAGTGTCAGTCAGCACATGTGCTATGGAGGCTGTGCGTAGCGAAATGAACATGCAATGTCTTATTGTCCTCAAGTACACATGGCGGAGAGGGGAATGCTGTGTTGACTGAGTGTGTAAATGTAATCAAGTACTATCATTTCAAATTGTAATAAAGGGAATTAGGAGATTATGCTTTAAAGTATGTTGGAATGAAGTTGACATAAGGGGGGATGGTGATGGTGGGGGCAGTTGAGGAAAGCATTTGCAGGTTTATAAAGGTATTAACTGTTAGATGATTGTAATGTTAGGTGTGTAACTCAGTGCTGGGTTGGACTTTAAGTATTTTGATCCCTGTTGCACAGCACCTTACTTTTTTTTGTAAAGGTAATATCTTGTTTCCATCAAAACATGTAGGTTAAGCTACACAGATAAAGGAAGATAATGAGACTCCAGGGCTGTTTGTTTGTGTGGAGTTTTCATGTTACATTATAATGAAATGATTTGACAATGTATTTGCATACAAAATGTTCTGAATGAGAAGCGGTTGTGTTCTTTGGAATGGGAGTGAACAAATAATTTGATCCCGGTTAAGCAACGCCTCGATTTAAAAATTCTCATCCGTGTTTTCAAATCCCTCCATGGTCTCGCCCATCCCTATCTCTGTAATCTCCTTCAGCCCCACAACCTCCCGTGACATCTGCACTTTTCTAATTCTGCCCTCTTGAGCATCCCTGATTATAATCGGTCAACTGTTGGTGGCTGTGCCTTCTGTTGCCTGGGTCATAAACTCTGGAATTCCCTGCCTAAACCTCTCCGCCTCGCTACCTCTCTTTCCTCCTTTAAAACGCTCCTTAAAACCTTCGTCTTTGACAAAGCTTTTGGTCACCTGCACTAATTTCTCCTTATGTGGCTCAGTGTCAATTTTTTTCTCTTCTAAAACTCCTGTGAAGCGCCTTGGGACGTTTTACTGCGTTACAGGCGCTATATAAATACACGTTGTTGTTGTTGTTGTTGTTGAGTTTTCTATTCCTCAAAGTGAAAGTGAAGCATTTGATACTGATCTTTGGGGATCCAGGCAGCAAAATAATGTTTGCTTTTAAAAAATGGAGTGGTTGGGGCCCTATCCTCCGATTTCCTTCCAGGGGAGTTCCTTCCAGGAGAGTAGTGCTGCTATTCCAGGTATTGCATTACTGAAAGCAGGAATAATTGTGGGAGCAAGAGTTTCCACATATATTGTTCTAAGTGCCTGGGATCCTATCTATTCGCAAAAGCACGCGGAAATCGTGTGGAGGAAATGTAAGAATGGCAATGGAGGGAGGGAGAAATAGAGAAGGAGGCAGAAGGCAGAGATGCTGCTTGGGCATGGAAGAAGGAGTGCTAGCAATAACAGAAATTGGGAGAATGTTGGGTTTATACAAAATATTGTTAAACACCCGTATTGCCCTTATATGGAGGCGTTATAGGAAATTATCATACATCCTTTACCTCCAATACAAGTGATGAGTAGGAAACACTGAAAACATCTGGTCAATACACTATAAAGTCAATGAGATAATAAAACAAGCAGTTTATAAGAGCTTTTGGTACTAATTATACTGGCATACCCGAAAGGATGTATTTGCTGTTTACACTAACCTCAAAGGGTAGATTGAAGAGTCCTCCTTTCCAACGGTACCCCTCCTTGAAAGACCCTCTAACTGGTGAAGTTTTGTGTCTCAAAACTGTTTTACCAAACAAGCATCCTTATCATTTACTAGCAAATTGTTTAATTCTTACCATGTTTTAAATGTGTTGCTTATGACCCTTAGGTCATCATACAGATTGCTGAGCCTATCATAGGGAGCTCAATACACTGGTCCATGTCATCTCAGCAACCTTTGCTTCTTACCTTTACTCTCCCCGAACTATAGCTTTTGTCCTGGGGTGTCACTGTGAACAAAAGACAAGATTTGCCAGCATACAGGTCAAACCAATTTTGATTTACTCATGTGGTTTATCCATGATTGCTACATTAGCTGTTCTGTCTTCATTCCATATTAAAAAAAAATAATGCAACAACATATCTATATTCTTGCAGGGAGAATCGGTGATATTCACTGCAGGAATTAGTCCTCTATTAATTTTAAAATGCTTTGTCAAATATGCTTGAGTGGAAATCATTCCACTATGTCAAATCTCACTTCATAACTATAGATTACCAACTCTGGCATCATTCTGGTGAATCTACATTGCATTTATTGGGGGACAGATTTGTTTGGTAAGCGTATGTGCCCTCTAATTTTTTTTGTGCTGAGCGGGCCATGAACTACTTTGAGCGCGACCTTTTCGCCTGTGAGCAAATTTTAAAACAACAACAACTTTTACAACAAACACAGCAACAGCAACCACATAAAAGTATATACACGGTAATGCCATTTTGCCACCCCACCGTCTCAAATCATGAGATAATTAGACAGGGTTCTCTACAAGTTTAACAGAACTTCTCTGCTTTTGGATTCTATTCCTCTGGAATGAACCCCAATGCTTTATTTGCACTTTTATTGTTTTTTCAACAGGCGTTGATACTTTTAATGATTTGTGAATCTATACCCCTAGATCGCGTTGCACCACTACCCAATTTAGACCCTTATTTTCCAAGGAGCACGTCGTCTCCTTATTCCTCCTACCAAAATGCACCACCTCACACTTATCTATATTGAAATTAATTTGTTATTTATATGCACATTCTGCAAGTTTCTTTTTGGTAGAATTAATTAAAAGCTTTTAGTTCGTCATGTTCAAACTCTATTTAAAAAAAATAATTGTCAGAAATGACTAGGATATAAAAACTGCATAATAATGCATGAATACTTCAGAAACGTCACTCAGTTACACGGTTATGCATTGACAAACAATCCAGAAGACCAAGGTGAGCTGAAAGAGGCATATCTATTGGTGAAATTTGTATCAATTTTAAAGTTTTCAATGTATTAGCCCATCCCTCATGTCACTACAGCAATGGCTGCACAAGCAGCAGGAGCAGCGGCTTTCCTAAGGTGCTGACGTGCTGTACGTCCACATAAGTGATTAGAATATCAATTACAATGCAACCAGACAACCAACACATAAAAAGTGCTGTAGTTCTTTAGTTCACAGTATTAAAAATAATTGAACAAAAACGGGTATCCGTATTTCCAACTTCAATCACTTTCATTAATAAACGTTGTCTTCTTGAACCTGCACACCCCCATGTAACATGTCAGAAATGTAGCACTTATTCACAAGTGCAGAAAAACACATACACAATTTGCGTCACCGAATTAAAAATAAAAAGCAGGAACAGCTATGATTTAACAGACATAAACATTCATCTTTCTTGGTGGACAGGAGAACCAATTAGACTGACTTGGAAATGTTTACTAATATGGTGATGTAAAGACGTTAATTTACGAATTTCGCTTCTAATGCTTTTCTCTCAAATATTCTCCACATTCTCCCTGCTCTTATCACAAAAATTAGTGAATTATTTTAGGTACTTCCCAATTAAATAGTGGGAAACCAACTTCATTGTACTCTCAATTTTTGATCTCCTATTTCAAACATTTATACCAAATCAAAATTGTACATTATCAGTTTAATCGAAGTATTTTCTGTGTCTTTCTCAATAAACAAATAGTAGTTTCTTCTAAAGTATGTTCCTGCAATTTTTATATATCGTTACATAACTCGTGTTTCTATTAACACTTCACTCAACGTTTAAGAGGAAATCTATATTTAGATTATTCCTGGGACCTGTTAGGACGATAGAACGAAAGACAAAATAAAATGGTTTGTGTTTTTACCCTTTTTGGGGTTCTCTTCCTAAACGTCTTAATGATTTTTGTTTATTCAATAAGAAGTAATATGTAACTCCTACAAATCCTCCCCGCCCTCCCCCTCCTCAACAACATAGGGCATGTTTGTGAAAAAGCTACAAACTTCAGTCGATCGTTCAAAATCAAATATTGAGAAATTTCAATTTTAAAATGTTTTAAGGATTTCAGACCCTCTTTAAAAGCGTTTGGACTTCAAGACCTGGTTGAAACTTGTTTAGATGAGGGGAAATTTGATTTTTGTTTCTGTTTCTTCCAAATTCATATTCGAAACTTAGGGGGAGTAAAAGTGTTTTAACACATATTTTTGGGGAAAAGTTCATTAAAATCTTTCAAGTCTCGTTGCAGCATTGACAGAAGAAGTTGCTCCAAGTTTCTCTTTCCCTCTTCAATGCTGTCGTTAAACATAAAACAAAAAGATAATAAAATAAACTCTAATTCCAGCCGAAGCTCAAATAAGAAGTGAACAAAGAAGTTAAACTTCCTAAGAAGGCGGTGAGGTTATCGATCCCCAGCCTTGGCGATCAGTTGGGATCAGTTTTGGAGAAGTTGTCTTCTCTTTTTCTGAGGCCGTTCCCTCCGTCTCTCACAGACTCTGAGGTACAAACGGGGGCACAAACTTTTTCCCCTCTCTCATAACATGATTTAAATAATCTTGATAAGCTCTTTCAAAAAGGGGGCAACACCAGGCAAAATTTAGCTGGAACTTACCGCGGGACATTCATCATCACTTTTCCGTATTTTTTCCGGCTTTAAACAATTTTCCGAATTTAACTTTTTAACTTTTACTGCGTCTAAAAATTGTTGGCTTTAGCCACCTTACAGCGGCCATTGTACATGTGCTGCGCCTTCACCTGTGTTGTTCCAAAGTGCAGCCGGCGCTCAGTGCCCGGGAACGGAGTGCACGCGCCTGGACTTTCACCCCTCTCTCTCTCTCTCTCTTTCGCTGTCTCTCTGTCTCTCTCTCTCTCTGTCCCTCTCTTTCTCTCGCTGTCCATCTCTCTCCCTCTGTCCGTTTCTCTTTCTCCCTCTGTCTCCAGTGTCGGTTCAGGAGAGATCTTTCCTCACTTTGTTTAAACATTTGAAATCCAGTCAATGTTGAAAAATGAGAATTATTTCCCTCGGTGGGGAAACGCTTCTTGACAATGATTTCCTATTTCTGTTCTTGTGATAACGAAATTGTTCATATCGTACACCAGCTCCACTAACCTGTTCGCAATTAATAAATGCCCTTAGTGTCCCAGCACAGTGTAATACTGAGCGATTACGATCTGCAGGTTTTAGAAGAGACGATTAAATGAAGCCCTGTCGATGGATGTTAAAGTTTTTTTTTACTGCTATTGTAAGAAGCGCATGGAATCTCCCTCCCCGAGTCACTCTCTCTCTCTCCCTTAGTCGCTCTCTCTCTCTCCCCGTCTCTCTCTCTCCCCCATTCTCTCTCTCCCCCAGTCTCTCGCTCACTTCCCAGTCTATCTCTCACTCACTCCCAGTCTCACTTCCCATCTCTCTCTCTCCCCAGTCTCTCTCTCTCCAGTCTCTCTCTCTCTCCCCAGTCTCTCACTCCCCCAGTCTCTCTCTCCTCAGTCTCTCTCTCTCTCCCCAGTCTCTCTCTGTCTCCCCAGTCTCTCTCTCTCTCTCCCCAGTATCGCTCTGCCCTTCTCTCTCTCTCTCCCACTGTCTTTCCCTCTCCCCCAGTCTCTTTCTCTCTCTTCCAGTCTCTCTCCTCAGTCTCTCTCTCCATATCTCTCTATCGCTCCTTCAGTCACTCTCACTCCCCCACTCTCACTCTCCCCAGTCTCTCTCTCCCCAGTCTCTCTCTCTCTCTTTCCCCAGTATCTCTCTCCCCATCTCTCTCTCTCTCGCACTGTCTTTACCTCTCCCCCAGTCTCTCTCTCTCTCCCGCAGTCTCTCTCCCCCAGTCTCTCTTCTCTCTCTTTCTCCTTCAGTCTCTCTCTCCAAACCCCAGTCTCTCTCTCACCAGTCTCTCTATCCCCCAAACTCTCTCCCTGCCAGTCTCTCTCTCTCCCCATCTCTCTTAGCCCCCAATCTCTATCTCTCTCTCTCTCTCTCTCTCTCTCTCTCTCTCCCTGTCTCGCTCTCTATCTTTCCCCAGTCTCCCTCCCCCAAAATCATGGGTCAACATCCTGGAACTCCCTCCCTAACAGCACTATGGGAGTACCTTCACCACACGGATTGCAGCGGTTCAAGAAGGCAGCACTTCTCAAGCGCAATTAGGGATGGTCAATAAATTTTGGCTTTGCCAGCGACGCCCACATCCCAGGAACGAATAAACCTTTTGAGTTCCTCACATATTTCTGGCATTTCGTTGAATTTTAGATGCCTCATAGGAACTGGAGGAGGCCCAATCTGCTCCAGGATCCTGTGACATAGGAATAGGAGGAGGCCCATTCAGCCCCTTGAGCCTGTTACATAGGAACAGGGTAAGGCCATTCAGCCACTCGAGCCTGTTACATAGGAATAGGAGGAGGCCCATCAGCCCCCTCGGGCCTGTTGCCTAGGAACAGGAGTAGGCCATTCAGCCATTCGAGCCTGTTGCATAGGAACAGAATGAGGGCTTTCAGCCCCTTGAGACTGTTACATAGGAACAGGAGGAGGCCATTCAGCCCCTCGAGCCTGTTATATACGAACAACAATAACAACAAATTGTATTTAAATAGCGCTTTTAATGTAGTAAAACGTCACAGGGAGCTTCACAGGGGTCTTATAAAACAAAATTTGATACTGAGCCACATAAGGAGAAATTAGAGCAGATGACCAAAAGCTTGGTCACAGAGGTAGGTTGTGGGGCTGAAGGAGATTACAGAGATAGGGAGGAGCGAGGCCATGGACGGATTTGAAAACAAGGATGAGAATTTTAAAATCGAGGTGCTGCTTAACCGGCAGCCAATATAGGTCAGCGAGCACAGGGTGGGTGAATGGGATTTGTTGCGAGTTAGGTCACAGGCTGCCTGGTTTTGGATGACCTCAAGTTTACGTCGGGTCGATCGTGGTAGGCCAGCCAGGAATGCTTTGGAATAGTCAAGTCTAGAGGTAACAAAGGCATGAATGAAGCTTTCAGCAGTGGATAAGCTGAGGCAGGGGCGGAGACGGGCGATGTTATGGAGGTGGAAAAAGGAGTTCTTAGTTGTGGCGTGGATATGTGGTCAGAAGCTCATTTCAGAGTCAAATATGAAACCAAGACTGCGAACGTTCTGGTTCAGCCTCAGACAGAGACTGAGGAGAGAGATGGAGTCGGTAGCTAGCGAACGGAGTTTGTGGCGGGGAACGAAGAAAATGACTTCAGTCTTCCCAATATTTAGTTTAAGGAAATTTCTGCTCATCCAGTACTGGATGCTGGACAAGCAGTCTGACAATTTAGAGACAGTGGAGGGGTCAGGAGAGGTGGATGTCATCAGCGTACATGTGAAAATTGACGCTGTGTTTTTGGATGATGTCGCAGAGGGGTAGCATGTAGATGAGAAATAGGAGTGGGCCAAGGATAGATCCTTGGGGGAACTCCAGAGATAACGACGTGGGAGCGGGAAGAGAAGCAATTGCAGGCAATAACTCGCACCAAGTCCGTTCACCCCTCTGCTTGCTGACCAACATTGGTTACCAGTCCGACAACAGCTTTGGAGGAGCACAGAGATCTCGGAAGTTTGCAGGGCTGGAGGAGGGTCCAGAGATAGGGAGTGGAGAAAGATTAGGGAGGGATTTGAAATCGAGGATGAGGATTTCAAATTTGAGGCGTTGCTGGACCGGGAGCCAAAGTACGATGGGCCAAATGGCCTCCTTTTGCGCTGTGTGATTCTATGATTCCATGAATAAAGTTTCTCTTTCTTTCCTATGAAATCAAGAATATTGCAGAGGAGCTGGGAACAAGTATATCCTTACCTAAGGAAGGATATACTTGCCATAGAGGGAGTGCAACGAAGGTTCACCAGACTGATTCCTGGGATGGGGGTATTGTCCTATGAGGAGAGATTGAGTAGACTAGCCTATATTATCTAGAGTTTAGAAGAATGAGAAGTGATCTCATTGAAACATACAAAATTCTTAAAGGGCTTGACAGGGTAGATGCAGTGATGATGTTTTCACTGGCTGGGGAGTCTAGAACCAGGGTCACAGTTTCAGAATAAGAGGTCAGCCATTTTGGGCTAAGATGAGGAGAAATTTCTTCATTCAGAGGGTGATGAATTTTTCGAATTCTCTACCCCAGAGGGCTATGGAGGCTCAGTCGTTGAGCATGTTCAAGACAGAGATCGAAAGATTTTTGAATATTAAGGGGATCAAGGGATATAGTGATAGTGCAGGAAAGTGGAAATGAGGTAGAAGATCATCATCATCTTATTGAATGGCGGAGCAGGCTTGAGAGGACAAATGGCCTACTCCTGCTCCTATTTCTTATGTTCTTATGTTCTTATGTAAGAGGTGTTTGCCATCACTGTTTAGTGTGAGGTTCAGTTCAGTTTAACAAACCGGCTCTGAGACCATCTTTAAAATTCACGAACCCAATGCAGCTGCACCTGCGACACATTTAGTGCTCAGGTGAGAGGCGCTTTGCTACTCTGCTTCAAAGTGTCTGCTGCAGTGGGGTCAGTACTCTACTTGGGGACAAGTCAGTCTAAAATGCTGTGTTGGAATCAACCTACGACAACACTGGTTTTTTATCTAAAAAAAATCCCTTCGACAATGAAGATCCAAAGTGCAGCAAGTAGATTGAACCACCTTAGCGGATCAGATGGGTTGTAGAGCAAAAAAATCGGTTACACTATTCAGTGATTCATGATGGGATAATAGTGTGAGTTCTGAGTGCTCCTAATCCATTGTTCCTGCCTTGTAAGTCAGCTCAGAATACATTTCTATTGCAGACATTGCGTTGGGTGGAAGACTTGCTTCACTAAACAGGGTCCTGTGGTCCGTGACCAAAATATAGAACAAGCTTCTCCACTCCCGTGTCCAGGAATCCCTTCCATCCATTGAGTGACCTTGGAGAGTTTGTTCCTTGTCCTGTAGATGTTACACACTGCAGCCACTATGCGCCAATGTCGGAGGAAGTGGATATCGAATCTAGTTGAGTGACAAGCCATTCACTGCTAAATAATGATATTTCTCTCCTCAGTTGTATTGTCGCAAGAGTGGAAAGGCGAAACTCCAAGAGATGTGGCAGCACAGGAAGGGTTGTCTGCAGAGATTCCGTGTCATTACAGTTATCCATCGCATTTGGCAAATGATTTGCGAGTTGGAGTCTGGTTCAATACCGAGGAACAGAAACCATGGGCTCCCCTAGCCTTTCACTCCAAGGATCACAATCATGAGTCGCCACAGTTACGCCATCGCACCCGGCTGTCTGGAGACCTGAAAGATGTTGATTGTTCCCTGATTATAGACGACATCCCACAGGAAGATGCAGCGCCTTATTTTTTCAGAATAGAATTTAACAACAGTGATAAGTTTAAGGTCTTCCTTTGTAGGGGGTGGTAATGGGGTCAGCCTACGCCTTCTGACTCAGTGAGCGGTTCGAATCGCTCCCACGCCCCTGGTTCCAAGACTTTTGACTTATTTAGGGGTTGTGAACAAAAAATGCAGTAGACAAAAGGATCTGATGAAATAATGTTGGCTTTATTAAAAGAAAAATGTAACAAACTTAAAACACACTTAATACTTAAACACAGGTTGGGGAATACACGGTACAGGCGAGGGAGAATGACAATATACCAAACAAAAACCTTATCCCTCCCAAAGATCCCACTATCTAGCTAGGTTTTGGTTTCAGGAGAGCAGGGACAATGCTCACTAAACGAATGGTCACTGAGGCAGTTGCACTGGTTTCTTCTTGTGTGATGATCTGTTTGTTGGCCTTCCTCCTTCCTCCTCGTGGCTTGTGGTGTTTTTGCTGGAGCAGGGCTGAGAGAGCGAGAGAGCTGTGCCAGCGTTGTCAGCGAGTCCAACAGGCTCCAATTATATAGCCCTTTTCGCGCCCAAAACCCCTTACTAAAACGGTTTCCTTTAGGTTTCAGATGAGCCCTGTTTAGTCCATTGTCTAGTTTTGGCAGGCTTGCCAGTTCCGATGTCTTTAACTTGGTGTTAAACATGTCCTGATCATTTTCCGATTTAGGCAAGGCCCTTATCTACGCGCTAAATCGCATCCCTATTGTCCTAGGTCTATTGGCGGGCTTTAAATCTGTCCTGTGGACACCTGGTTGATTGGTTCTTGATGAAGTAAATCGGGTTGCTTAATGTTTTATTGATTTCAAAAGAGGTCTTGGATTATTCATATTTTGACGTGTGTGTGAGGCTTTTGGGTTTTGTCTTTTCCTCCTTGATAGGAAGGCAGTGTAAACACATTCCCAGACAGCTTAATACACTGCCTGGCCACGCCCCTCTGCAGCCTGTTGGTGTCTGTGACAAGGTGTCTTTCCCAACAGTAAGATTCGAAAAGTCATTTTCCTCAGGGTTTTCTTGCCTAATCTTTAAAAATGTCCAAAACTGAGGGTTTTACCTCAAATCACTTCACTTTGGGTTCTGTTCGAGTTTCTGGGGGATTTTGCGAAGCCTATACCTTGCAACACAGCTTCATGTTTCTGGTAAGTGCTGTGTTATAATGACTCGGCAATTCACGTTCAACAGTCAATGGAAAGTGACATAAACTGTGGCGGTAACATAGTAACAGTAAACACAGCTTATTATAATGCAGCGACTGCTTATCAATAACCTGGTGATACCTTCCAGTTCAATCCTAAAGCAAACTCTAATACTCACTTTAATATCAATGATTAAATGTCTTGACTGTGTCCATCACTGTTATCAGGTTATCGACTCCGATCAGTCTTGTCTAATCATGTTGAAAAGTCTTACATATAGACAAAAGAAAGAACTTGCATTTCTATAGCGCCTTTCACGACCTCAGGACATCTCAAAAAGTGCTTCATAGCCAATGAAGTACATTTGAAGTGCAGTCACTATTGTAATGTAGCAATTGCGGCAGCCAAAATTGCGAACAGGAAGCTCCCACAAACAGCAATGTGATAAATGTCCTGATCATCTGTTTTAGGTGTTGGTTGAGGGATAAATGCAAATTATTTCCGTCCTGCCATGGACACTTTAAATTAAATTTGGCAGAGATCTCTGAGAGTGACGAGTCAGTGACCCCGATTGTGACCTGCTCTACAACCTCCCACCCATTATTGTCAGTTCAATGGTCATGTAGAGAAAGTACATTAAGCTCCGTGACAGACACCCTGCGAAGCCTGAAAATAGGAAAGTACTTTCTCTTACATAGTTACACAGAATTATACAGAGTTACATTGGGTCTAAAGCACAGAAGCAGGACATTCGGAAAAACAGATCCAAGCTCCACACGAGCCTCTTCGCACTCTTCTTCATGTAATCCTTTCTGCTTTCTCCCTCAGGTACCTATCTAGTTACCCCTTAAATGCATCTATGTTATTGGCCACAACACTACTTGTGGTCGCGAGTTCCACATTCACACCACTTTCCGGGTGAAGAAATTTCTCCTGAATTCCCTATTGGATTTATTAATGACTATCATGTATTGATGGCCCCTAGTTTTGGACTCCCCCACAAGTGGAAATATCTTCTCTACATCTACCCTATCAAATCCCTTCATAATTTTGAAGACCTACATCAGGTCACTCCTCAGCCTTCTCTTTTCTAGAGAAAAGAGCCCCAGCCTGTTCAGCCTTTCCTTATAATTGTAACCTCTCAGTTCTGTTATCATCCTTGTAAAAGTACTTTCTCTTGTGGTTTCTATTTGAACTGATGCTTCACGTTATATTTATCTGAAAGGATCCTTTCTCGGTGCGCTAGATTTCACAGACAAACCTATTGAAATTATTGCAGGAAAACGTCTGGACATGAACTACACCTTCAACACCACGTGCAATGGAATAGCACCTGTCTTAACTGGGTCAATCATGCTGGCGTACCCGGGTCTCTCTCAAACAGTGTAATTCAGCATTACGTCACTCTGATTTATACTTTTGTTCTGACCTTGATCCCATCACTCAAACACCACGGGCAAATTTTCACCTCCAGAGTCGGTTACCCATCTGTTTCTTCAGAACGGACCCTAGCACTAACTATGCAATGTAAGTATGGGCATCCGTTATTCTACATTACCCGTAATAGTCTACACTGCACACAGCAACATCCCTCATATAGCAATGTGCTGATGACCAGAT
The DNA here is from genome assembly GCA_030390025.1 of Squalus acanthias. Lineage (NCBI taxonomy): Eukaryota > Metazoa > Chordata > Chondrichthyes > Squaliformes > Squalidae > Squalus > Squalus acanthias. The sequence continues at coordinate 64,073,180 of CM059441.1, forward strand.
CATCTGTATTTTACTGATAAAAATTGGCCAGGACATCAGGAAGAACTCTTCTTTTAATAGTGTCATGGGATCTTTTACGCCCACCTGAGAGGCAGGGGGGTCCTTGGTTTAGCATCTCTTGTGAAAGACAGCACCTCCGACAGTGCGGCACTCCCTCAGTAAGTTAGGTTAACTGATCTTTAATTGTTTTTAGACGTACCACGGAATCTGTCAATTACTTCTCTTGATATGATTAAACTTTCATTCGATCAATATAAAAGAAGGGAGTTCTGCAGTGATATTCTGCTCTGTAGAGAGCTTGCCAGCTTGGAGCAGTGGAGAGGGCCATAACCATCACTGTGGACACAAATTAACATCTACGGGAGACTGTGGATTTTACAAAGTCTATGCAAAGTCAAAGGTCCCATGACACTATTCAAAGAAGAGTTCTTCCTGATGTCCTGGCCGATTTTTATCAGTTAAATACAGATGATCTGGTCATCAGCACATTGGTATATGTAGGATGTTGCTGTGCGCAGTGTAGACTATTACAGGTGATGTAGAATAAAGGATGCCCATACCTACATTGCATAGTTAGTGCTAGGGTCCGTACTGAAGAAACAGATGGATAACTGACTCTGCAGGTGAGAGTTTGCCCGTGGTGTTTGAGTTGCAGTCGCACGTGCATTAACACATGCATACACTCTCCGCATCTCCACCTCTCTTTCCGCCTTTAAGACGCTCCTTAAAACCTCTCTCTTTGATCAAGCTTTTGGTCAACTGTCCTAAATTTCATAGGGTAGATAGAGAGAAACTCTTTCCACTGGTGGGGGGAGTCCAGAACAAGAGGGCATAACCTTAAAATTAGAGCCAGGCCGTTCAGGGGTGATGTCAGGAAGCACTTCTTCACAGAAAGGGTAGTGGAAATCTGGAACTCTGTCCCGCGTAAAGATGTTGAGGCTGGGGGTCAAGTAAAAATGAAAATAGGTTGCACAAACTAGAGATATATTGGGGTACTGTATTAAGTTCTGGGCAACAGACCTTAGGAAGGATATATTGGCCTTGGAGGGAGCGCAGCGTAGATTTCCCAGAATGATACTGGGACTCCAAGGGTTAAATTAGGAGGAGAAATTACACAAACTAGGATTATATTCCCTGGAATTTAGAAGTTTAAGGGGTAATTTGATTGAAGTTTTCAAGATTTTGAGGGGAACTGATAGGATAGATGGAGAGAAACTATTTCCGCTGGCTGGTGAATCTAGGACTAGGGGGACATAGCCAATGTTCCCCCGAATTTTTTTTGTACTGAGCGGGCCATGAACCCCTTTGAGTATGACCTTTTCCTCCGTGAGCAAATTTTAAAACAAAAACAACAAGAACAACTTTTACAACAACAGCTTTGACAAAAACGACAGCAACAGCAATCACTTAAAAGCATTTAAACAGTAATGCCATATTGCCACCCCCACCGTCTAAAATCACGAGACAATCAGACAAGATTCCATACAAGTTGAACATAACTTCTCTGCTTTTGAACGCGATTCTTCTAGAAATGAGCCCAGCGCTTTATTTGCACTTTTATGGCTTTTTCAACCTGTGTTGCTACTTTTAATGATTTGTGAATCTATACCCCCAGATCCCTTTGCATCTCTACTCCATTTAGACTCAATTTTCCCTCTGGACTGAGCATTCAATACAAACCAACACGTATATCGCGCCTTTCACAGCCTTAGGATGTCCTGAAGCAGTTTAGAGCCAATAAAGTACTGTCACTGTTGTAATGTAGGAAACGCGGCAGCCAATTTACACACAGCAAGCTCCCACAAACAGCAATGTGATAACGACCAAATCATCTGTTTTCCATGATATTGGTTGAGGGATAAATATTGGCCCAGAACACCGAAAATAATTTTCTGCACTTCTTCGTGTAGTGCCTAGTGAACTTTTACATCCACCTCAGCGGGCAGACAGGGCCTCGATTTAACGTCTCATCCGAAAGACGGCACCTCTGACAGTGCAGCAATCACTCAGCACTGCACTGGGAGCGTCGGTTTGGATTATGGGGCTCAAGTCTCTGGAGCATGGACTTGAACCCACGAACTTTTCACTCAGAAGCGAGAAAGACAGAGAGAGGGAGTGAGATGAACCCACTGAGCCATTTCCTGCTTTGACTCATAGTGACACATCAACCCTTTCTAATTAAATACGCAGAGTAGCACAGGAAAAGGCCATTCGGACCAAGCAATGCATGTTGGCAAATACTCCCCAGGCGAGCAATCGGACAGACCCTGGGTAAGTAATGCAACGATTGTAATTCACTTCCATGACCAACGCCGTCCTTTGTTGGCGTTGTGACATTATAAAAATAGATTCCAATGTTTGATGCCTTCTCAAGATTTCTGCATATTATTGAGATGTGGGCTTAGGGCTCAAGTCTGTCGTACAGGACATATTTCTAGTTCAAGGGACAAAGAAAGTCCAGAGAGTTGAGCCCGTAATCCAGGCTGAAGCGCCCAGTGCAGTACTGAGGAAGTGCTGCCCTATCGGAGGGTCAGTAATGAGGGAGCACTGCATTGTCGGAGGAGCAGTACTGGGGGAGCGTTGCAATGTCGGTGGTGCTGCACTGACGGAGCGCTGCACAGTTTGAGGGGCAGTACTGAAGGATTGCTTCACTGTCGGAGGGGCAGTACTGAGGGAGCGCTGCACTGTCGGAGGTGCCGCCTTTTGGATGAGACGTTAAACTGAGGCTCTATCTGCCCTCTCAGTATATAAGTAAAAGATCCCTTAGCCCTATTGCAAATATGAGCAGGGGAGTTTCCCCTGGTGTCCTGGTCAATATTTATCCCTTAACCAACATAAAGAACAGATTGTCTGACCATTTATCGCACTGCTTTTTGTGGGACCTTGCCGTGTGAAAATTGGCTGCCGCGTTTCCTACATTACGACAATGACTATACTTCAAAAAGAACTTCATTTTCTTCATGTAAAGTGCTTTGGGAAGTCCTGAGGTTGTGAAAGGAGCTATAGAAATGCAAGTATTTCTTTGTTTTTCTTTCTTAAATCCTTGTAACTCACTGACGAGCACCTATCATCCCACAGATAATCAAATTATTCCGTGAAGACATTGTCGAAAACCAGTTTTGATCTCTTGAGAGCTAATGGGCAAGAGGTGAGGTCTCATTAACTCCTTTCTCTTTCAGACCTAGAGATTGAGAATTTGCTGGAATATCTGGGAGCGGACAATGGTTAGGAAATCTTACTTGCACTTGTCACTTCTCCAAGGTAATATAATTGTCAGCTCGGACATATGAATTGATAATAGTCTTTGCAAACGATCATTCTTACTGAGCTATGATTGGGGACCAAATTCAGCAGTGACCCAGTGTACTAACTCACACCAAGTCCCATTCACCCATCATCCCAGTGCTTGCTGACGTACATTGGCTCCCAGTCTGGTAACACCTCAAGTTTAAAATCCTCACCCTGGTGTTCAAATCCCTCCGTGGCCTTGCCACCCCCCCCGACTTCCTAACTCCGTACCTCCTCCAGCCCTTCATCCCTCCGAGATCTCTGCATTCTACCAATTCTGTCCTCTGTTTCCGCCCTGATTTTCATCACTCCACCAATGTCAGCCGTGTCTTCAGCCGTCTAGACCCTAACTCTGGAATTCCCTCCCTAAACCTTGGGGATGGAGAAGAGACCAGAAATGGAGGAGCTCAGAGATCCTAATTTTAGTTAGAAGTCGTGATGACGACAACATATTAGCACTTCAAATAGACAGGCAGTTCAGCCCACACACTTACTGCCCATTCTCACCATGATAGCATACATGATAAGGGAGCAAACTATGTTAGAGATTAACAGCAGACAAGCCAGGAAGTGTATAAAGTGTCATATATACAGAGTTGGTCTGTTTGCATTTGATCTGCTCTGCAATTAAATTTCGTAGAATCATAAAATTACACAGCGCAGAAGGAGGCCATTCGGCCCATCGTTCCTGTGTTGGCTCTTTGCTAGAGCTATCTAATTAGTCCCACTCCCCTGCTCTTTTCCCATAGTCCTGCAATGTTTTTCCTTTCAAGAATTTATTGGAAATTCCCCTTTTGAAAGTCACTGTTGAATCTGCTTCCACCGCCCTTTCAGGCAATGAATTTCAGATCACTACACACTGTAAAATAAAATTTAGGCTGACTGCTCAGTGATGATTATGCTCCAAGGCAAGGGGAGGTGAGGAGCATTTTTTTCATGCAGCGAGTTATTATGATCTGGAATGCACTTCCTGAAAGGGTGGGGGAAGCTCATTCAATAGTAACATTCAAAAGGGAATTGGATAAGTAAATGAAATGGAAAAGTTTGCAGGGCTATGGTGAAAGAGCAGGAGATTGGGATGAATTGGATAGATCATTCAAGGAGCCGGCACAGACATGATGGGCCAAATGGCCTCCTCCTGTGCTGTGTTATTCTATGATCTAAGAAATACGTTCCTTATCAGCAACTCGTTTTGTTTCCAGCTGAAATCATGAAAATTTCAGAAGAGCAGGGAACAAGGGATGTTTGGCATCAGTGTTACGTGTGAGTCCCAGTTCAGTTTTAACAAACACGCAGTGAGGCCGTCCACAGCTTAGGGCCTAGGCAGCCAAGGTACAGCCGCCAATGGTTAAGCGATTAAAATCAGGGATGCTCAAGAGGGCAGAATTAGAGGAGCACAGATATCTCGGGGAGTTGTTGGGCTGGAGGAGATTACAGAGAAAGGGAGGGGTGAGGCTATGGATGGATCTGAACATAAGGATGAGAATTTTGATACTGAGGCGTTGCTTAACCGGGAGCCAATGTAGGACAGCGAGCACAGGGGTGATTGGTGAACGGGACTTGGTACGAGTTAGGACATGGACAGCCGAGTTTTGGATGACCTAAAGTTTACATAGGGTAGAACTTGGGAGACCAGCCAGGTGTGCGTTGGAATAGTCAAGTCTAGAGGTAACAAAGGCATGGATGAGGGTTTCAGCAGCGGATGAGCTGAGGCAGGGGCAGAGATGGACGATGTTGCGGATGTGGAAATAGGCAGTATTATTTATGCTGCGGATATGTGATCGGAAGCTAATTTCAGGGTCAAATACAACAGCAAGTTTCCGAACAGTGTGGTTCAGCCTCAGACAGATGTTAGGTAGAGGGATGGAGTCAGTGGCTACGGAACGGAGTATGTGGTGGGAACCGAAGACAATGGCTTCAGTCTTCCCAATGTTTAATTGGTGAAAATTCCTGCTCATCCAGTACTGGATGTCGGGCAAGCAGTCTGACAATTTAGAGACCTTGGAGGGGTCGAGAGAAGTGGTGGTGAGGTTGAGCTGGGTGTCGTCAGAGTACTTGTGGAAACTGACACTGTGTTTTTGGATGATGTCGCCAAGGGGCAGCGTGTAGATGAGAAATAGGAGGGGGCCAACGATATACTGTTGGGGGACACCAGAGGTAACGATGCAGGAGTGGGAAGTGCAGACATTGCAGGTGATTCTCTGGCGACAATTAGATAGATAAGAATGGAACCAGGCGAGTGCAGTCCCACCCAGCTGGACGACGGTGGAGAGGTTTTTCAGGAGGATGAAGTGGTCAACTGTGTCAAAGGCTGCAGACAAGTCGAGAAGGTCGAGGAGGGATAGTTTACCTTCCAAACTGCTTACATAGTTAGTCGGTTTTCAAAGGATTTGGGAAATAGCTACGTCATTTTGACATTTTCCTTTGATGTAATCAAAATATGGTGCATAAAGCAGCATGGTTTTCAACACTTTGTCAGAGTGTGCTCGAAAGAGACAGAAACTGGTAAAGTCACTCTCTGTATACAGTTAAAGGCCGATCACCTTTACTGTGTGTCAATAAAGTCTGTTCCAGATAGCCCACTACGAAGTTTCGTGCTTACTCGAAACGTATTGTTGTGAACCAGAGGAGAAAGGAGGTTGGTGACGTGAACTTGTCCAACGAATACGTGGACAGTGAGTATGAATTAATATCGATAGTGGGTATAATAGCTCCTGGGAATCACGATCTAGGGAATAGGATGGAATCAGACAAAATAGACGGTTTCTCGACCAAGTTGATCATTTTGAAAATGTCTGACTGGCTTAAAAGTAAGGGGGGGACCTTACAGTTTTCCCAAGGAAATTTTAAACGGGTGCTGGGAGGAGGTTGAGCAGGCACTGGAGAATGTGTGTCTGGAGAGACAAAAAGACAGCAGACAGAAAATGTCCCTGTTTCAGCAGAAACAAAATGAAAGGAGACAGAGAACATACCTATTGCAAGGACATTGTCTGGGAATAGGGGCTTTGTGGAGAAAGCATGCTCAGACACAGGCTGAAAATAGGATCTTGAAGGCAGAAATAGAGAAACTTAAAGGAGAGTTTGATGCAGTCAGGGTCCAAATTACTAATTCCTTCCTGGCTGGTCATGATGCTGTGGTGCAAATGCGTGATGAGAGAGAGGAATTGGAAGATAAAGGGTGCAGCTTAGAAGTTGAGGTGTACAGACTACAGTTAGAAAAGGCGCTGGACAAAGTGTGTCTACAGAAACAGAAACAAATACAGAAAATGGAACAGAAGCAGAAACAAAAGGACAGTGGCCTTGGGTTAATGAAAGAAGAGTCTGAGGTGTTGCTCATTAATTCGGTGAAGGAAGCCGTGGATGAGAAACTGAGACACAAACAGTTAGAGATGAACGGAATGGGCGAAGCTTGCTCAGAAGCACTTAAAGGTTATGTAGGAATGGCCTGTCTTAGAACTGATGAGATGTTCAGTGAAAAGATAAAATATGGGAGTTGTAAGCCTGGTCTAAAGGGATGTGGAATGGAAGTTGGAATGTTGAAAGTATTGAGGGAGGCACTTATAGCAGTTTCAAATTGTGAACTGAGAAAAGGATTGGGACTCTCGACATAATTTTCAGTGTTCCCTTCACCCTTTGCTCTATGTTGTACACTCCTCCCATATACCAGAGGAAAGTAGTAAGAACTGTGCAGGAGGTAACAGACTTGGTTGAGGACACGGACTGTGAGCTTGAAATTTTGAACCAGAACAGAATGGGATTCAATAGAAAACATCAGAAATTGAAAATTGGTTTAAGGGAAAAAGGATGAATAGTTTATGATGGAAGAAAGGAGAAAAGGAAATTTCATGTCTCTTTTCTACTGTTCTACAGATTTTTGTTTACAGTGTGAAAGTTAACATTTTTACAAAGCATGTGTGAATGTTGCTGTGGCTGTGGCTCCGCCCTCCTTTTCAAGCTAGAATATGTGTTGAGTTTCAGACAGTGTCAGCCAGTGGCTCAGTTGGTAGCACCTTTGCCTTCTGAGTCATGAAGGTTGTTGGTTCTAAATCCCACTCCAGAAACTTAAGCACAAAAATCTGGGCTCCCACTCCAGTGCTGTGCTGAGGGTAGTACTGCACTATTGGAGGTGCCGTCTTTCGGATGATACGTTAAACCGAGGCCCTGCCTGCTCTTTCAGGTGGACGTAAAAGATCCCATTGCACTATTTCAAAGAAGTTATCTTTTTATTTATCCTTCAACCAGCTTCACTAAAACAAATTATCTGGTCATTATCACATTGCTGTTTTTGGGAGCTTGCTCTGTGCAAATTGGCTGCTACATTACAACAGGGACTACACTTCAAAAGTACTTCATTGGCTTTAAAGCGCTTTGGGACATCTGGTGGTCGTGAAAGGCGCTATATAAATGTAAGTCTTCCTTTGAATTAAATTGGAGTTATTGAGGTTGACTTACCGAATAAATTGGGAAAACCAGACTTTCATTGTAGCCACTGTGAAATTCAGATTTGTGTAAATTGTGTGAAAGTCTCTAGTTCCGGATATGAGACATTCACACCAATAATTGTTTGTTTTTAAATTTCTAACCAATTTCAGTACTGAATGATTTGAGGTGACTGTTTATGCATCTTAATGGTGTGACCAGAGGAGAGAAAAAGGGGGAATGCTACTGTTATGTTTATGATAATATCGTCTGATGTTTTCCCTGCTGAATTGAATTGATCAAGATCTTTGCAAATGTTAAGCATTTTACTTGGCAAAATTTTTAAAATTTATTTGAAAGCTGCAAGAAGTTGTGTGACACAAGCTGACATTGATTGATGATGTGTGGGTTTTTCTTCTTTTGAAATAAAAAAATAAGTTAACACTTTTCACAAGCAGCTGTGTTTTTTGTTACTTCAGATTAACTTTGTTTTAATTAACTAAGCAACAACTTTTGCATTACTGACTGTAAACATTTTGAACATTTTTAAATTTTAAGTTTTTTAATTTGAGTGGATGTTTCCCCACACTGACAGAAGCGAATCAGAAATTGACAAATGATGAATTAACCCATTGGGCTCGCAGGAAATCCACAATGGATTTTCTGTTTTTTTCTTGTAAGCTGCTGTATGTGTGTTGATGGTGCAAGATTACCAAAAGTGGTTCTTTGATATAACATGACTTTAAGGTGTTACAGGGTTTGGACTTTGTTGAAAAAGTGCAGCGGGAGCTCCAGTAACGTTCAGAATTTAAGTTCTTATCTGCAAACATCGATGGATTTTGAATGTCGCGGCGTGGTGACAAAATTGGACTTAAGACTTTCCTTTTCCAATTGTTATCTTCCATATTGCCCGAGGGGGAAGATAAACGACATGCTTCCAAACAGAATTGTTACTTTTTTTTCTTTTGTAAAATCACGAAGCCTGGGCATAATTTTTTTGTGAAATTAAACTTGATTAGTTATATTGATTTGTTGTTCAAGCACTCGGGGAAGGGAAATTTAGCTGAAAATTAAGGGGATCATCAAATTTTATTTTTGTAAAGGTCCAGTCTACATGGTTCTGTCCAACCTGTGTGTTAAGGAAGAAGTTTCTGGGGAGACTGTTGTGTTCAAGGTAACTAACATCTCTCATCTTGCAGACTGAATTGTCCTCTGGAATATTTTGATGAATGAAAAGTCCAATAAGAGATTTAAGTAGAATGAACAAAAATGTGTTGATAACTTGGATTGATTTGGGAACTTTTGTTAAATGGTAATGATTATATTGTATTGGACTTTAAAGTTTCTCCAGGGCTCATGAATGAGATGAAATCGTAATATAATGGGATTTTTTCTAAAATCATTTTGCTGGGTGAATTTCAGGAACTCAAACATGGGTTAAGAAAAGATCTGTGAGTGCATCCCTGAGTAACATGGTACCTGAATAGATTTCAATTTGGTATCAAGGTACATTCTATTGAACGTCAGGAAAGCGTAGGTGAGCATCATTATTTGAAAGGTTACTCTTTGAAAGGTTTGTGTCTTTGCCTATACAGAACAATGAGGAACATGTATTTGATAGCCTGGCCACTACCCAAGACATTGGGATCATGCAGGGAGAGATGGGAAAAGACCTCCGATCTTTTGATCAGTTAATTTAAAAGCCTAGGAATGGCTTGTATCTGATGCCAATTTTGGTGTGATATTGGGATACCAGTGTGTGTGCAAATGTGATATGTTGCGTATGTGGCAACTAGCATGCGGACATGCATGGTGAAGATGCACTGAAGAACGGGTCTCAGACATGCTCAGTTATTTGACAACAGCATGACATGAAATGGTTAATGTGGCTCAGCAGAGTGAGACAACTTTTAATCAAGGCACATGTACTCCATAGCGAAACTGCCTTTTAATGAAACAATATAGAGCTAAATGCATTGGTTCCTATCAGAGAACAAAAATTAAAGTAAAGGGGGACATAGGTTTGGATTTCTAAATTTCGGGGTTGAATTCCGTTGAGTTAACGATGAAATTGGAATAACTGAAAGTTAGTGGGAAATGATACTTAGCAAGACTAACCACAAGATGCATAATTGTATAAGGAGCATTGCAGAATTCTTTAAAGTCCATGATTACTTGATCATATGATAAACTGTACAATGGATTATGATATTCCTTGTTTGTGTCATGATGTGTAATACTAGCCAAGTTAAGCTTAGACAGGACCTCTGTAGTTTAAAACCCTAACATTAAATGACTGACAGTGTATATGATATGATGTAATGCTGACATTAAAAAGGGGACATCAACCTTTGGAAATCATGAATGGTGGGTGAAAGATTAAAACATAGTTCAGCAAACATGGACTAGAATTATACTGTATAAACAGCCGAGCTCATTACATGATCATGCATTAGAAGAAGAAATAAAAAGTGTTGGGAATGTTAGACTTCCTGGAGAAAGGTATGTTGGAAATCTTGGGAAGTTAAGGGTTAACAGTCGAACTTCTTTGTAGCTTAAAGTAACATGCTTTCTGATAAAAACAGGATGACATTGAAGTGTCGTAAACGGAATGCATTGTCAGGCTTTCTGATACAAACAGAATGACGTTGAAGCTTTGTGAGGAGAAGGCATTGCTTGCTCACTGAAATGTAAAGTGCTTGTGTAAGGGAATGAGTGTTAGTAATGATGTCACCCATGAGTGGTTTAATTTTAGGGTAATAAAACAGGGGTAGTGAGTCAATTTGCTAAAGATAACACTAGGTAAATGAAGTCTAGTTTAAGGGACGTGGTTCTGAGGTAAACAAGTGTAAACTGTTTACATAGCTAGTCTGTTTACAAGGGATTTGGGAAATAGATACGTCATTTTGACATTTTCCTTTGATGTAATCAAAATATGGTGTATAAAGCAGCATGGTTTTCAACACTTTGTCAGTGTGTGCTCGAAAGATACAGAAACCGGTAAAGTCACTTTCTGTATACAGTTAAAGGCCGATCACACCTTTACTGTGCATCAATAAAGTCTGTTCCGTATACTCCACTACGAAGTCTCATGCTTACTCGCAACATGTTGTTGTGAACCAAAGGAGAAAGGATGTTGACTGCTTAACATGCTTCATAGCCAATGTAAGTTAACTGATCTTTATTTGTTTTTAGACGCACCACGGAATCTCGCCATTACTTCTCTTGCTACGATTACAGATTCATCGATCAATATAAAAGAAGGGAATTCTGCAGTGATACTCTGCTCTATTGAGAGCTTCCCAGCTTCTAACCTGACGTGGAGACATTTTGGTGTCACATGAACAGGAGTAGTTGGAACAATGAACAGGAGAAGTTGGAACAACGAGCTGCGGTTGCCGTTTCCTCATGGTACATCCAGGACCGCTGGAGAAGATCATTGTGTGGCGGATAATGAACACGGAGCAGTGGAGAGGACCATAACCATCATTGTGGAACTTGACTGTACAGGTACTTTCACATCTCTCTAAATACAAAAAAAATAATATCTACGGGAGAATGTAGAATTTACAAAGCAAATTTGGCCGTAACTATGATGGTAGCAGCAATGACAGTTCTGTGTGACTGAGAAGTCACCAGCAGTTACACAGAGAGAGAGAAACACAGACACACAAAGGCACAAACTCACAGACGCATACAGACAGACACACACGCACAAACGCAAACTCAAACGCAAACTCGTGCACAGGTACACACACAAATATACACTCACGTACACGCACATACACTCGTGCTCATATACAAATACACTCATATACACACTCACGTACACACACACACTTACGCACTCACACTCACTCAATTATGTACACACCTATGCACACAAACACACACCCAAGAGTTGCTATTGACACCCCTATTAATCATCGGTTGATGAGATTAGTAATGAGATAAGTGCATTTAAAATAAAAAAGGGATATATTAAATAGACTAATCAAACTTAAAGAGATAAAACCCCTAGTCCAGATGGATTGCATCCAAGCACTTTAAAAGAATCTAGGGAAGTGCAGGGTCATTACCACACAAATTTAATAATTCGTTGGAAAAAGGTGTAGTGCCAGAGGACTGGCAGATAGCTAACATAATACCTATATTTAAGAAGGGGGATAGAACATGTCCAGGGAATTATAGACCAGTCAGCTTAACATCGGTGGTAGGAAAAATAATGGAATCCCTACTAAAGGAGTAAATAGAAGAACATCTGGAAATCAGAAATATAAAAATGAATAGTCATTATGGATTTCAAAAGGGAAAGTGTTGCTTGACCAACCTTATTGCATTTTTTGAAGAGGTAACAGAGAGAGTAGACAATGGTGATGCAGTAGATGTAATTTATCTGGATTTTCAAAAGGCCTTTGATAAGGTACCCCATAATATACTGATGAACAAAGTCAGAGAATGCGGATTCCGGGGGCAGGTAGCAGAATTGATTGCTGGCTGGCTTCAGAACAGAAAGCAAAGTAAGAGCAAAGGGTAGCTATTCACAGTGGCAAGAGGTGTGTAGTGGTCTTTCACAAGGATCAGTTCTGAGACCACTGCTGTTCACAATTTACATTAACGATTTAGATTTTGGAATCAGAAAAACAATTTCTAAATTTGCGGATGGTACCAAATTGGGAGCGATAATCGATGCTGAGGAGGACTGCAACAAATTACAGGAGGACATTAATAAACTTGCAGAATGGGCATATAATTGGCAAATGAAGTTCAACACAGATAAATGTGAGATATTACATTTTGGTAGGAAGAATAGGGAGGTAACTTATCACTTGGAGGTGTGAGTCTAGGTGGAGTTGAGGAACAAAGGGATCTTGGAGTACAAATACACATCATTAAAGTTGCGACACAGTTTAGCAAGGTCATAAAAAAGCAAACCAAGCACTAAGGTTTATTTCTAGAGGTATAGAATTGAAAAGTAGGGAAGTTATGCCAAACCTGTATCGAACCTTGGTTAGACCACACTTAGAGTACTGCGTACAGTTCCGGTTGCCATATTATAAAAAGGATAGAGAGTCACTGGGGAGGGTGCAGAGAATATTTACAAGGATGATACCAGAAATGCGTGGGTATACATTTCAGGAAAGGATGAACAGGCAGGGTCTCTTTTCTCTTGAAAAAAGAAGGCAGAGGGGTGACCTAATAGAGATCTTTAAAATTATGAAAAATTTTGATAAAGTGGATGCAGAGAGAATGATCGACTTGTGCAGAAGAGCATAACTAGAGGCCATCAATATTTGATAGTCACCAAGAAAAACAATAGGAAATTCAGAAGGAACTTCTTTACCCAAAGAGTGGTGAGAATGTGGAACTCGCTACCACAGGGAGTGGTTGAAGCGAATAGTTTAGATGCAGTTAAGGTGAGGCTAGACAAGCATATGAGGGACAAGGGAATAGAGGGTTTTACTGATAGATTTAGATTAGGAAAAACGGGAGGAGGCTCGAGTGGTGCATAAACGCCGGCATGGAGAGGTTGGGCCGAATGGCCAGTTTCTGTGCTGTATATCCTATGTAATCCTATGTAATCCAGTGGCTCCCGAGCTTGAACCTGCTCAGTTAGTCTTTGCTGCAGATCAGAATCTGAGCGATGGACTATCGATCATTTCCTCCCAGATCAGAGAGGCAATGTGACCACTCCTGGAATCTTCAGTGAGACAACCAATCAGAAAGCGACCTCTGAGCGTGACTGGGAATGTGATTTACATTGAAAAATCTTACATATTTGGATATTACTTATATAGATACGTATCACTTCTCAAGTTCAGAATAAGTATAAGTACATCGGAGCACGGTTCTGAAATTGTACTGCAGTAATTAATGGCTGTTTTTACAGGTCGAGACTGCAATGAGTGGAAAGTAGGAACGATTGCAACTGGAATCACTTTGAGTGTTGAACTGGCTGGATTCTTAATCTTCAAGTGTGTGAGAAAGTAAGAGTAAAGATTTAATTTATTTTTTTGAAAATCCTTACTTCAATCTTCTCTCCTTAAAGAAAGAACTTGCATTTAGTTTCTGGTGCAGACACAGTGGGCCGAATGGCCCCCTTCTATGCTGTAAATTTCGATGACTATGATTTATACAATGCCTTTCATAGAAACATAGAAATATAGAATCTAGGAGCAGGAGTAGGCCATTCGGCCCGTCGAGCCTGCTCCACCATTCAATACGATCATGGCTGATCATCCAAATCCAGTACCCTGTCCCTGCTTTAATCCCCACAGAACACATATCCCACCCTACCCCCATAACCCCACGTATTTAATTCCCCCTAACATATCCCATCCTATCCCCATAACCCCACATATTTAATCCCCCCTAACACTAAGGGTCAATTTATCATAGACATAGAACGTCTAAAAATGCTTTACAGCCAAAGAAATACTTTTGAAGTGTAGTCACTGTTGTAAACTAGCAAAACTCGGCAACCAATAGGTGCACAAAAACCTCCCACAAATGGCAATGAGATAAATGATCAATTCATGTGTTTTTCTTGATGTTGGTTGAGGGATAAATATTGGCCCCAGGACACCGCGGGGAGCTCCCCTCCTCTTCTTCCAAATAGTGGCCTTGGGATCTTTTACGTCCACCTGAGAGGGCAAACAGAGCCTATGTTTAAGGTCTCATCCGAAAGACGGCACCTCTGACAGTGCAGCGCTCACTCAGTACTGGCACTGGGAGTGTCGGCCTGGATTATAAAGTGCTTTGGGACGTCCTGAGGTCGTGAAAGGCGCTATAGAAATGCAACTCATTCTTTTTATCTTTGTTTCATGGATTCAAGCCCCACCCTAAACCATAGTGCATAAAGTGGGTCAGGATTGGCCGATTATTCAAAGGTTGAGAACTAGAACTAAATGATATACTTATAAACGGAGAGTATAGTAACATGCAGACACACAGTTTCACTGCTAACACAGCTACTGCTGGAGAATCAAGCAATACTTTTGAAGCTAGCTCGCAAAGTGGCTTTTCAAGTGTTTTATTCCCAGCCGTGGTCTTGGAATTAGGATTGCACGCTCTCCTGCCAGTCTCTCTCGTTCCCTTCCACTTTCTCTGCCTCATTCACCCTCTCCTTTCTCTTCTTATGCTCTCCCTCTCATCCTCTCTCTCCTTTCACATTCTCCACTCTCTCACATTTTCCAAGGTGCTGGGCAACATCCGCTTCTTCAGAAGAGCCCCTTCGTCCCCTGGAGTGAGCATTGAATCAAAACTCCATGCTGCTCAGCTTAACACTGGACTATTGTCACAGTGCCAGGACACAAAGAGTTAACAGTTTTCTTTCAACACAAGAATATGATGCTTCTGTTAAACAAAATGATCTTTTTTCACTATTTCCCGCTTCCTGATTTGATTCACAGTGACACAACAACACTTTCAATTAAATCCGCAGAGGGAGCAGCACAGGAAGAGGCCATTTAGCCCAAGCAGTGCGTGTCAGCAACTACTCACCAGACGAGAAGTCAGACAGGCCCTCGGTAAGTAACGTAATGATTGTAATTCACTTCCATGACCAACGTCGTCCCTTGTTGGTGTTGTGAATGTGTAAAGAAAGATTCCAATGATTGAAATCTTCTAAAGATTTCTACTAATTATTCAGATGTGGGTTTAGGACCCAAGTCTGTCGTGCAGGACTTCTTTCTAATTCAAGGGCCAAGGGACGTCCAGCGACTTATGCTCCGTATTCGAGGCCAACACTCCCAGCACAGTACTGAGGGACGCTGCACTGTCAGGGTGCAGTACTGAAGGAGCGCTGCACTGTCGGAGGTGCTGTCATTCGGATGAGAGCTTAAACCAAATCCCCATCTGCATTACTATTCCACTTCTCTCCCTCCATCCCTCCTCCTCTCATTCCTATCTTTCATAATGGCCCAGAAATTAAACATCGATGGTTCCCGCGGGGGTAAGGATTCCCCGCGATATCGCACTCCGCGCCTACCTTTTTGTTTGGGGCCAACACGAACTTTAGTTTCAGAGCCTCTCCCTGTTGCAACCATGCAGTGCTTGCGTATCTCAGAGGCGCAATTAGTTCGTGCAAGCTCTGGGATCACATGACTCAGTTAGAGCCAATGGCAGCACACCATCTTTCATTCATAGTTTTGACAGCAAGGGCATCAAAGCTATGAATACTACAAACCCACAAAAGAACAGCTAAACTTCAATTAAATTTTTAAAAAATCCATCACATTAATAAAATAAGTATAGTTAAATAAATTAACCACTTTAAACAAAAAATTAAATTTTTGAAAAAATTTAAAATCTTTTTAAAAGTTATAAAAATAAACTTACCTTTCTTTAAAGTCTCTAAAAAAGATAAAACTGTTGAAAAAAAATTAAAATAACACTTAATTAACTACTTACCTTGTTAAAAGGGGGTCCTACGCCTGCTTTCTTTATGTGTAAAATCTTCACCACTTACCTGCGCGTTCAAACCTGAAAAAAAACTAAGTGCACTGCGTGCGCGCAGCCTGTAGCGTGCACGCGGTTCACTTAGGAACCGCCCCGTTTGCAATTCACGAAGTGCCGGTTTCCCGCGCATGCGCAGTGCATGCAGGAAACCGGCAATTCGGGACCTAATACGTGAGAGTACACAGTGCGTACTCTCGCGTATTAGGTTTAATTTTCGGGCCAATGTAATCCTTCCTTGCCTCCCTCCCACCTTGCTTCCTTCTTTCCATTCCTCTCCCTTTACTCCTTCCTTCCATCCCTCCCTCATTCCTATCTTCCTACCTACACTCTTGTCCCCTTGGATTGGAAATGTCACTCCATTATTTAAGAAGGGTAGGAGAAATAAATTTGGAGATTATAGGCCTATCAGTCTAACGTCTATTGTGGGGAAGTAACTTGAATCTTTTATCAGGGACAGAGTGACTGAGCACTTGGACAAATACGAACTGATCAGAGAGAGCCAGCATGGATTTGCAAAGGGTAAATCATGTCTAACGAACCTAGTTGAATGTATTGAGGAGGCAACTAACTAAGGGTAGCGGAAATCTGTAACTCACTCCCCTAAAAAAGCTGTTGAGAGTGGAGGTCAATTGAAAATGTCAAAACTGAGGAATTTTCTTAGGCAAGGATATTAAGGGTTATGGAAACAAGGTGGAAAGATGGAGTTAAGTTACAGCTCAGCCGTGATCTAATTGAATGGAGGAACAGGCTTGAGGGTTTGAATGGCCTCCTCCTGTTCTTATATTCCAAAATTGATCAGTATCAATAATCAAATGCAACATTTTTCAGTATCAATAATCAATGGCACCAATTGTGGGTGGACTTTTCTAATTGGACTCAAAGATACCAAAAAGAGATCATGCTGATTGCCACTCGGCTCAATTCCTTTTCTATTACAAATGAAAGAGGAGGAAGACCTAGAAATCAAATCTAAGCGTCGCATCAATTCATGTAAAGATCATGATATTTACGAAAACTGCAAGTTTGATGAGAGTCCTGTGTATGAGAAAGTAGAATCTGAGCAAGAATGAGAAACACGTACTCTGGGAACAGCACAGAAGAGAATTATTAAAACCTCCACTTTATCTTCCGAGAAACCACAGGACTTAAACGCCAAACCCCCCACACACGCCGGAAAAAAAAATTAGTAATAAACTTCTTGGCATAATCTGATGCAGTTTCGTAGAGCTGATGTTATCTCACAAATGTAAATGATGATATAGCCCACATCATTCTCACTAGGTTTAATTGCGCGCGTCCTCCTTCAGGAATGCCCCTCACTTTTGGAGTATTCCTTCTCTCTATTGTGATTATAAATGTCTTTAGGTATTGATCGATATTCCACCAGGACAGAAGATATAAAATCAATCCCGTGTGTGCGTGTTTAAGGCAATTTTCATTTTGTTAATCTCTTTCCCGTCTGTGAATGTTTACAGAATGGTCGTTACCAAGTGCAGACTTCAGGGGAGGGCAGGGTTAGAGGATAATTGGGCCTGGGCAGATCGGTATAATTTACTCGCCATTTTAATGTCATGCATTTTCTGCATATTTTCATGCGATACTTCGATTTTATATTGGCCTAGAAATTCGGGTGGCCGGCTTGCCTTGGGGGTAAGGATCGTGCGCTCTCTTACCCACCGCGTCTGCCGTTGTGTTTCGGGCCCACAGGAACTTCGGGTCCGGGGCCTCTCCCTAGTAATGGCGCGCAGTGCTTGCGTATTCCAGGGGCGCAGTTAGTGCGATACGACCCCTGGGATCACGTGGGCCATGGAGAGCCAATGGCAGCAGACCATCTTTCATTCAAAGATTTGACAGGAGACCTGTCAAATCTGTGAATTGAAATCGGCCCCAAAAGAACAGCTAAACCTCAAATAATTTTTTTTTAAAACCAAAACATTAATAAAATAACTAAAGTTAAGTAAATTAACCACATTAAACAAAAATTTAAATTTTTGAAAAAATTAAAATACTTTTTAAAAGTTATAAAAATAAACTTACCTTTCTTTAAAGTCTCTAAAAAAGATAAACCTGTTGAAAAAAATTTAAAATTATACTTAATTAACTACTTACCTTGTTCAAAAGGGGTCGGATGCCTCCTTTTTACTAGCCTAGAATCTTCAACACTTACCCTCGTGTTGAAACCTGAAAAAAAATCGAAGTGTGCTGCGTGCGTGCAGCCTCTAGTGCGCACGCGGTTCACCTCGGAACCGCCCCCTGTGCCATACCGGAAGTGCCGGTTTCCCGCGCATGGGCAGTGCATGCAGGAAACTGGCACTTCGGGAATGAATACGGGTGAGTACACAGTCCGTACTCACCCGAGAACGGCCGAATTTTTGGGCCATTATCATTCATATTTAAATAGCAAATCGAGCAGCAATCTGGGAAGCAGGGAAATAGATTTGGCTGGAGAATTGTGAGATTCTCAGCAGTACAGACTGAGGAACTGGAAGACACGAAACAGGTGCTCCAGCACCACCAATGGTGGACATGTGTAATTACAACCTGACATGTTTACATAGGCAGTTCCCATTGTAAATATGGACGGAGCAAATCATGATGGGGAAAGTTGCGTGCAGATGCAGGTTTTTTCATATACCATAGATGGATAAATCAGATTTTATTACAAAATGAACTACAGCTACAATAAACAACTATTTTAATATTTCAAACTTTGTAAGTACAATTAGCAACTGCCGTGATGGCTCAATGGAAAGATGTGGTGTGACATAGAATACAGAGGCAAAGGTCCTAGATCCTGGTTCTGGTCTGTGTTCGATTAAAAGATCTCGACCAAAAGCTTGGGTTAAGGAGTGGGAAAGTAAGTAACGCTCCTTCTTGTGATCTGTAACCAGTGACTTCCGCTGCTAAGCGTGAGTTGAGTGAAGACAGATTTGGATTCGGTGTGCTGCCCTCCATGGTCAAACAGCCCATTTGTGCACAAACGTGCAGAATGGCAACACAATTCTGAATTTTGGTTGAACTTTAGTTGCCTCAAAAGAACAGGAGGAGGCCCATTCAACCCCTCTAGCCTGTTACATAGGAACAGGAGGTGGCCCATTCAGCCCCTCGAGCCTGTTACATAGGAACAGGAGGAGGCCCATTCAGCCCCTCGAACCTGTTACATAGGAACAGAGCGAGGTCTTTCAGCCCCTCGAGCCTGTTACATAGGAACAGGAATAGGGCATTCAGCCCCTCGAGCCTGCACCAACACTGAATTGGATCATGGCTCATTTGTACCTCAACTCCATTTACCTCCCTTTGTTCCTCATTCCGGTTTCCTATTTCTAATCGAAACGTCAATCTATGCTGCGGCAGTTGTGATCCAGTGGATTTAGTATTCGCTCTCTCGCCCTCTCGCCTCCAGGTCAGACGTTTGTGGGTTCAAATCCTACTCTAGAGAATTCAACACATACGCCGACACTCCACAGTGCCAATACTGAGGGAGCACTGCACTGTTGGAGGAGCAGTACTGAGGGAGTGCTGCACTGGCGGAGGGGCAGTACTGAGGGAGCGCTGCACTAGTGGAGGGGCAGTACTGATGGAAAGCTGCACTGTCGGTGTGGCATTACTCAGCGCATGCTGCACTGGTGGAGGGTCAGTACTGAGGGAGCACTGCACTGACGGAAAGGCAGTACTGAGAGAAAGCTGCACCAGCGGAGGGGCAGTACTGATGAAAAGCTGCACTGTCGGAGGGGCAGTACTCAGGGCATGCTGCACTAGTGGAGGGTCAGTACTGAGGGAACACTGCAATGACGGAAAGGCAGTACTGAGGGAGCACTGCACTGTCGGAGTGGCAGTACGGAGGGAATGCTGCACTGGCGGAGGGGCAGTACTGAGGGAGCGCTGCACTGACGGAGGGGCAGCATTGAGGTAGTTGTTGCACTGTCGGAGGTGCCTCCTTTCAGATGAGACATTAAACTGAGGCCCTGTCTGCTCTCAGGTAGACGTAAAGGTTCCCACGGCCACTATTGGAAGAAGAGCTGAGAAGTTCTCCCCAGTATCCGGAGATCAGTATTTATCCCTCAACCAACATCACTAAATAGCAGGTGGTCTGGTCATTATCACATTGCTGTTTATTTGGACTTTGCTCTGCGCAAATTGACTGCTGCGTTTTCAACATTACAACAGTTGGGAACATCGTTTCCTTTTGCTACTCTCTTCCTTTTTACATACTTGTAGAAACTCTTATAGTCTGTTTTTACATTTCTTGCTAGTTTACTTTCATATTCTATTTTTTCACTTTTAATCAATTTTTTGGTTATTCTTTGCTGCTTTCCAAAACGGTCCCAATCATCAGGCTTACTGTTGTTTTTGACAACATTAAAATCCTCTCCTTTTAACCTAATACTTACCTTAACTTCTTTAGTTCGACACAGATGGATCGCAGAGTTTTTATATCTCAATGGAATGTATATTGGTTAATAATTTTGAAATATTTCTTCAAATATTTGCCACTGCTTATCTACCATAATACCTTTTAATCCATTTTCCCAATCTGCATTAGCCAACTCGCCACTCAAACCTATGTAATTGGCTTTATTTAAGTTTAAGACTCTAGCTTCGGCTTCAGTATGTCACTCTCAAACTTAACGTGAAATTCTATCATATTATGATCACTCTGCAACAAATGATCCTTTACTATGAGATTAATAATTAACCCTGTCTCAATACACAATACAAGATCTAAAATAGCCTGCTCGATGGTTGGTTCCATGATGAATTATTCCAGGAAACAGTCTCAAATGCATTCCTTGAACACATCCTCCAGACTACCTTTTCCAATTCGAATTGTCCAGTCTATATGAAGATTAAAGTCCCCACGATTATTGCATTATCTTTGTTAGAAGCTCCTATTATTTGTTGATTAATACTCTGATCAATGGTTGGAGGCCTATAAACTATTCCCACCAGTCTTTTGTGCACCTTGTTATCGTTTATCTCCACTCATACTGATTCTACTTCCTGATCTTCCGATCCAAGATCCGTTCTCAGAATTGCCCTTATGTCATCCTTTATTATCAGAGCTAACCCCTTCTTTTACATTCTGCCTAACTTTTTGAAACGTCAAGTACCCTGGAATATTTAGTTCCCAACCTTGGTCACCTTGCAAGAATGTCTCTGCAATTCCTATTACTTCAAACCACTTTATCTCTATTTGTGTCACTAGTTCATCCATCTTGTTGTGAATGTTTCATGCATTCAGATAAAGAGCCTTTAATTTTAATTTTTTACCATTATTCCCTGGTTTGATCTTATTTGCTGTTGGACTATTACCGTTAAACTCTCTCGCTACAGTGCTCTATTGCATTGACCCTCCTGTTAAGATTTCTAAATTTTCCCTCACATTCTTTATAGTTTAAAGTCCTATCTACAGCTCTTATTGTTTGATTCGCCAGGACACTGCTCCCAGCCGAATTTAAGTCGAGCCCATCTCAACAGAACAGCTTCCTTTTTCCCCAGTACTGGTGCCAGTGGCCCATGAATCAAAACCCCTTTCTTCCACACCACACATTGAGCCACTCTCTGATCTGAGTGACCTTATGCCAATTTTCACGTGGCTCAGGGAGTACTCCAGAGATTATTACCCTTGAGGTTCTGCTTATTAACCTAGACCCTAGCACCTCAAACTCCCTCAGCAGGACCCCATTCTTAGTTCTACAATGAAACATAGAAGATAGGAGCAGGAGTAGGCTATTCGGCCCCTCGAGCCTGTTCCGCCATTTAATGAGATCATGGCTGATCATACAAATTCAGTACCCTGTCCGGGCTTTCTCCCCATATCGCTTGATCCCTTTAGCCTTAAGAAATATATCTAACTCCTTCTTCAATGTATTTAATGAATTGGCCTCAACTGCCTTGTGTGGTGGAGAATTCCACAGGTTCACCACTCTCTAGGTGAAGAAATTCCTCCTCATCTCAGTCCTAAATGGCTTACCCCTTATAATTAGACTGTGACTTCTGGTTCTCTACTCCCCCACCATCGGGAACATCCTTCCTGCATCTAGTCTGTCTAGTCCTGTTAGAATTTTATAAGTTTCAATGAGATCCCCTCTCATTCTTCTAAACTCTAGCGAATATAAGCCTAATCGACCCAATCTCTCCTCATACGTCATTCCTGCCATCCCAGGTATCAATCTGGTGAATCTTCGCTGCGCTCTCTCCATGGCAAGAATATCCTTCCTCAGATAAGGTGATCAAAACTGCTCACAGTACTCAAGGTGTGGTTTCACCAAGGCCCTGTACAACTGCCGAAAAAATTATTGCTCCTGTACACGAATCCTCTCGCTACGAAGGCCAAAATAGCATTTGCCTTCTTAACCGCCTGCTGCACCTGCATACTTACCTTCAGCGACTCGTGCACAGGGACACCCAGGTCTCGTTGCACTTCCCCTTTTCCCAATCTATTGCCGTTCAGATAATGATCTGTCTTCCTGTTTTTGCCACCGAAGTGGATAACCTCGCATTTATCCACATTATACTGCATTTTGCCATGCATCTGCCCAATCACACAATCTGTCCAAATCATACTGGAGTTTCTCTGCATCCTTCTCACAGCACACACGCCCACCTAGCTTTGTGTCGTCTGCAAATTTGGAGATATTACATCTAGTTCCCTCGTCTAGATCATTTATATATATTGTGAATAGCTGGGGTCCTAGCAACGATCCCTGAGGTACGCCACTAGTCACTGCCTGCCACTCGGAAAAAGACCCGTATTTTCCAACTCTTTGCTTCCTGTCTGCCAACCAGTTCTCTATCTAAGACAGTACCTTACCCCCAACCCCATGTGCTTTAACTTTGCACGCTAATCTCTTATGCGGGACCTTGTCGAAAGCCTTCTGAAACTCCAAATACATCTCATCCACTGGTTCTCCCTTATCTATTCTACCAGTTATATCCTTAAAAAATTACAGTAGATTAGTCAAGCATGATTTACCTTTTGTAAATCCATGTTTACTTTGTCCGATCCTGTCACTGTTTTCCAAGTGCTCTGCTATTACATCTTTTATAATGGACTCTAACATTTTCCCCACTACCGATATCAGACCTACCGGTCTATAATTCCCCGTTTTCTCTCTACAACCTTCTTTAAATCGTGGGGTTACATTAGCTATTCTCCAATCCATGGGAACTGTTCCAGAGTTCATAGATTTTAGGAAGATGACCAGCAATGCATCTACTATTTTAGGGCCACTTCCTTAAGTACCCTCGGATGGAGATTATCAGGCCCTGGGGATTTATCGGCCATCAATCCCGTCGTTTTCCCCAACACCATTTTCTACAAATACTGATTTCATTCAATTCCTCCCTCTCATTAGACCCTATGTTCCCCGACATCTCTGGGAGGTTATTTGTGTCTTCCTTTGTGAAGACAGAATCAAAGTATGTATTTAATTGCTCAGCCATTTCTGTGTTCCCCATTATAATTTCCCCTGTTTCTGACTGCAACGGACCAACGCTTGACTTCACCTATCCTTTTCTCTTCACATACCTATAGAAGCTTTTACAGTCAGTTTTTTTGTTCCCTGCAAGCTTACTCTCATAATCTATTTTCCCCCTCTTAATTAATCCCTTTGTCATGCTTTGCTGAATCCTAAACTGCTCCCAATCCTCAGGTTTGATGCTTTTGCTGGCCAAATTACATTTCCTCTCCTTGGATGTTATGCTATCCCTAATTTCATTTGTTAGCCACGGTTGAGTCACCTTCTTTGTTTTATTTTTATGCCAAACAGGGATGAACAAATTCTGTAGTTCATCCATGCGATCTATAAATATTTGCCATTGCCTATCCACCGTCAACCCTTTAAGTAACGTTCCCCAATCTATCCTAGCCTACAAGTGCCTCATACCATTGTAGTTTCCTTTATTTAAATTCAGGACCCATAGTCTGTGAGTCAACTACTTCACTCTTCATTTTAATGAAAAATTCTATCATATTATGATCGCTCCTCCCCAAGGGGCCTCGCACGACAAGATTGCTAATTAAACCTTTCTCATTACATAATACGCAGTCTAAGGTGGCCTGATCTCCTGTTGGTTGCTCGACATATTGGTCCAGGAAACCATCCTGTATTCTCTCTCGGAATTCCTCCTCCACAGTATTGTTACTAATTTGGTTAGCCCAATCTATATATAGATTAAAGTCACCCATGATAACTGCTGCACCCTTATTGCACGTATCTCCAATTTCCCATTTAATGCCATCCCCAACCTCAGCATTACTGCTTGGGGGTCTGTATACAACTCTCACTAACGTTTTCTGCCCCTTGGTATTTCTCAGCTCTGCCCATACAGATTCCACATCATCAGAGCTGATATCCTTCCTTACTATTGTGTTAATCTCTTCTTTAACCAACAATGTTACACCATCTGTTTTTCCTTTTTTCCTGTCCTTCCTGATTATTGAATACCACTGGATGTTGAATTCCCAGACTTGGTCATCCTGGAGCCATGTCTCCATAATCCCAATTATATCATATCCGTTTACATCAATTTGAGCAGGTAATTCATTCACCTTATTACAAATGCTCCTTGCATTAAGACACAAAGCCTTCAGTCTTGATTTTTTAACAGTCTTAGTCCTTTTAGAATTATTATTTACTGTGGCCCTGCTTGATTTACACACTTAATTTCTCTGCCTTCCACTTTTGCTTTTCTCCTTCCTGTCTTTTGTTTCTATCCTTGCTTCCCTTTCCTCTGTCTCCCTGCACAGGTTCCCAATCCCCTGCCATTTTAGTTTAAACCCTCCCCAACAGCACTAGCAAACACTGCCCATAGGACATTGGTGCCGGTCCCGCCCAGGTGCAAACCGTCCAGTTTGTACTGATCCCACCTCCCCCAGAACCGATTCCAATGTCCTGGAATTTGAATCCCTCCCCCTTGCACCATTCCTCTAGCCAAGTATTCATCTGAAATATCCTTCTATTTCTACTCTGACTAGCACGTAGTACTGGTAGCAATCCTGAGATTACTACGTTTGAGGTCCTATTTTTAAATTTACCTCCTAACGCCCTATATTCAGCTTTTAGGACATCATCCCGTTTTTTACCTATATCGTTGGTACTTATATGCACCACGACAACTGGCTGTTTACCCTCCCCCTCCAGAATGCCCTGCAGCCGCTCCGAGACATCCTTGATCCTTGCACCATGGAGTCAACATATCATCCTGGAGTCTCGTTTGCGGCCACAGAAACGCCTATCTATTCCCCTTACAATAGAATCCCTTATCACTATAGCTCGCCCGCTTTTTTTGCTCCCGTCCTGTGAAGCAGGACCACCCATGGTGCCAGGAAGTTGGCTGCTGCTGCCTTCGCCTGATAAGACATCCCCCTCAACAATATCCAAAGTAGTATATCTGTTTGAAAGGGGGATGGCCACAGGAGTCCCCTGCACTACCTGCCTGCGCCTACTACTCTGCCTAGTGGTCACCCATGCCCTTCCTGCCTGTGCAACCTTTACCTGCGGTGTGACCAAATTCCTAAAGGTGTTATCCACGATGTGCTCAGCATCGCGAATGCTCCAGTATGTATCCATTCGCAGCTCCAAAGCCGCAATGCGGTCTGTCACTAGCTGCAGCTGGATACACTTCCCGCACACATAGTCGTCAGGGACACAGGACGTGTCCCTGATTTCCCACATAGTGCAGGAGGAGCATGCAACGGGGCCCAGCTGTGCTGCCATGACTTACCCTTTAATTAATTCAAATTAAATTATATCAAATCAATACCACTAATTACACGACAATTAAATGATATACTCAATGGCCCTTGTTTACCAGCACTCTCCGCTACACAACAGAGACTCTAGAAAATATAAACCCCAAAAATGTAGTTTGGAAAAAAGCGAGAAAGAGAAAAATACTCACCTACCAATCACTTACCTGCTTTCTGGTGAACCTATGTCGTTGGTTCCTACATGGATGAAGACAACTGGATCCTCCTCCTCAACCTCCAAGTTCATTTCCAGCCACGAGACGATATCCTTAACCCTGGCACCTGGTAGGCAACACCTGGCTGCAGAGAACTATTTCTATCCCCGAACTATACTGTCCCCTAATAGCAGAAATATTCCTTTTTTCTCCCCTCAACTTGGATGGCTCGCTGTACGAGGGTGCTGTCGTCAGTTTGCACATCCTCCCTGCAGTCCTTTTTCTCAAGCATACATGTAGCAAATACCTCATACCTGGTGGACAAGGCCAAGTGCTGAGGCTCCTCCATCACTACATCCTGGGTCCCCATACCTGCATGACTCGCAGTCACAACCTTCTGTCCCTGACCTTTTAATAACTCTAAAATACTGCTTAACCTAAGGCGTGTGACTGCCTCCTGGAACAAAGCAACATAGGAACAGGAGCCCCTTGAGCTTGTTCTGCCATTCCATGAGATCATGCCTGATCTGCGATCTAACTCCATATACCCACCTTTGGCCCATATCCCTTAATATATTTAGTTAACTAAAAGCGTTCAATCTCCGATTTAAAATTAACAATTGATCTAGCATCAATTGCCGTTTGTGAAAGAGAGATCCAAACTTCTACCACCCTTTTAGTGTAGAAGTGGTTCCTAGTTTCACTCGTGAAAGGTCTGGCTCTAATTTTTAGGCTATGCCCCTAGTCCTAGCCCAAATCGCAGAAATAGTTTTTCACTATCTACCCGATCTGTTTCCCTTAAGTGTCCAGGTAATTCTCCCCCTTCCTGATGCATCGCAGTGTCTGCAGCTCGGACGCCAGCTCAACAATTCTGAGCCGAAGTTCCTCAAGTTGCAGACACTTACCGCAGATGTGGTTGCTTAGGATC
The DNA here is from genome assembly GCA_030390025.1 of Squalus acanthias. Taxonomy (NCBI): domain Eukaryota; kingdom Metazoa; phylum Chordata; class Chondrichthyes; order Squaliformes; family Squalidae; genus Squalus; species Squalus acanthias. Next base: position 64,100,184 of record CM059441.1, read on the forward strand.
TCGCTGGTCTCCACAAACTCCCACATGCTACAGTTACGACACACCATCTGCCCTGCCGTCGCTATCTAACCTTGTTTTATTTATTTAATTATTTAAAGTTTTTTTCAATCGATTACTTTAGTTTTATTAATTAATTAGTTTATCTAGTTTAATTTATTAATTTAATAGAGTAACAGCAAGTTATTTCTCAGCTCTTAGTTGAACCACTTGTCTAACTTCGACAGCAAAACAAAATTCTAACAAACCGATCAACTACCCGCTGTCCTATGGCATCTGTCCTTGATTTTTGTTGTTTATTAATTTGCCAAATAAATATACTGCTGTCGCTCAGGTTCGCTCTGTCCTAGGCCTTTTCTCCCGCTTTATTTATGCCGCTGCTTCTCCTCCTGCTGCCGCTCAGGTCCGCTCTTTCAAAGAGCAGTCACAGACACGATGGTCTGATTGGCCGCCTTCTGTGCTATGTGATTCTATGAATGCAGTTCCTTATCAGCAACTCTTTATTTCCTGCTGAAATCATGAATGTTTCAGAGAAACAGGGAACAAGAGGTGTATGCCATCAGCATTTTGTATGAGTTCCAGTTCAGTTTTAAGCAACCCGGAGTGAGACCCTCAGTAAAAGTCATGAACCCAATACAGCTGCACTTGCGATACATACAGAGCTGAGGCTAGAGGCGCTTGGCTACTGTGCTTCAAAGTGATTCCTGGAGTAGGGCCAGTGTTGAGTTTGGGGACAAGTCAGTCTAAAATGCTGTATCGGAATCAACCTACGATAATATCAGTTTTGTATAAAAGAAAAGGTTTTTGTGTCTTCTTCTGTGAAGACAAATAGAGCGTATTTGATTAATGTCTCAACCGTTTCCTTATTGCCCATTATCATTTCTCCTGTCTCTGCCTCTAATGGAGATACATTTATTTTCACTAATCTCTTCCTATTTACATACCTATAGAAACGTTTACAATCTGTTTTTATATTTCTTGCTAATTTACTCATTCTTTTTTCTCTTTCCTTATCAATTTCTTGGTCCTTCTTTGCTGAATTCTAAAATCCTCTCAATTTTCAGGCTTACTACTCTTTTTGGCAACATTATGGGGGAGAAATTCTGGAACACAGACTCACTGGCGCCGGCCAGTTCTTACAGTTCTTAAATGGGTGGGTCGATCTTGCTCTCCATCCACACCCTGCTCATTGCAGCCTTGAATCTCGGCCTGGAGAGACCTGTACATCAATTTTGCTGGAAAGAACAATGGAGAGGCCCAGGTAAAGAACGCAGAGTGCGTCTCTTCTAAATCGATGCAAGGAAGGTCAAATCAAAATGAACCTGCAAAGTACTGGTCAGTATACAAAACTCCTTCACACAGCGTCGAATCGCGCCAGAAATCTCTCTCTCTCTCTCAGAATGCGTGGTGCAAAAATGTCGGCGACAAAAATAGTCAGGAAGCAGCTGCCTTTAAATAGTGCTCCCCCAGTCCCTACCCGACTGCAAAACGTTCCCCTCAACCTGTCATTGCTAGTGGCAGGCGGTAAGGCAGGGGGCTCCACTCAATATCCTGTCCGGGGCGCTACCGGGGTGTTGCATGCTCGACTGATATCACGATCTGCGGGCGCAGGAGATCGTGGCGGTTGTGCTTAGCGCCGCTGCAAAATGTCATCAATTTCACGAGCGGTGCAAACATCGTCGTGCCCGGGCGCTAGTTGCTTTCTGCCCCATTCATGCCCTTTTAGGGCTCTAATGGGAGGAACAAAGCAACCTAATTTTTCCCCCTATAATCCTCTTCTTTTGAGCTAATACTATCTTTAACTACTCTTGTTAGCAACAGTTAGATCACTTTTACTGTGGGGTTTTTGTGCCTTAAAGGAACGTGTTTTTGTCGTAAATTGTATATTAATTCTTTAAATGCTAGCCATTGCTTGTCTACCATCGTACCTTTTAATGTAGTTTCCCAATCTACCTCAGCCAACTCGCCCTTCATACCTAAGTAGTTTGCTTGGTTTAGATTTAAGAACATAAGAACATAATAAATAGGAGCAGGAGTAGGCCATTTGGTCCCTCGCGCCTGCTCCGCCATTCAATAAGATAATAACTGATCGTCTACCTCAACTAAACTTTCCTGCACTATCCCCATATCCCTTGATTCTCTTAATATCCAAACATCTATCGATCTCTGTCTTGAATATACTCAACGACTGAGGCTCCACAGCCCTCTGGGGTAGACAAATCCAAAGATTCACAACCCTCTGTGTGAAGAAATTTCTCCTCATCGCAGTCCTAAATGGCCGACCCCTTATGATGAGACTGTGACCTCTGGTTCTAGACTCCTCAGCCAGGGGAAATATCTTCCCTGCATGTACCCTGTCAAGCCCTGCAAGAATTTTCTGGGGGAGAAATTGGGCTGCTTTGTGCCTGCCCTTTAACAGGGCGCAAAGCAACAAGCGCCCAGGCACCGTGCACCCACGCCTCCCGCAAAATTCAGCGGGAAGTTAGCGGCGGTGCTTAAAGGCCCCGGCCGCGATCTTCGGGAGCACCCCCTGACTTACCGCTGGACGATATCTTCGACGGGATCAGGGGGGCCTACCTGCGGCCGGGGAGGCGCTAATTAAAGGCGAGGTGCGGGATGGCCATTTTTGTTGCAGGCCGCCTGCCAGCACCTGCCTGCGCTCCCATCTAATGCTGTTGCTCTTCCTATCCTCTGTGCACTTGTCTGTCTTATCTATTGCTTCATCCTAGTGCTCTGCTCCTGCCAAATTAGTTTAAACGCTCACTCATAGCTTCTCGTTAACCTCCACGCAAAGGCATTGGTCCCAGCCCTATTGAATTGCATCCTGTCCATTTTGTGCATGTTGCTCCTGCCCCAGAACTGGTCGCAGTGCCCGAGAAATCTGAAGCCGTCTCTCCTGCGCAATTTCTCCAGCCACCATTATCTTGCCTTATCGTACTGTTCGTGGCACTGTGAGTAATTCAAAAATTCCCACCTTTGAGGTCCTGTTCTGTAACTTCCTCCCTAGTTGCTGAGACTCGGACTGCAGGATCTCAACCCTTTTCTTCCCTCATTCCAACATGCACCACGACTTCTGACTGCTCCCCTTCCCCCCGTGGAATGTTCTGCACCCGTTCCGTGAAGTCATTTACCCTGGCGGCAGGGAGCCAACACCCCGCGCAAGACACACGTTAGCGGTTGTATAAACGCCTGTCTGCCCATTGACTAATAAATTCCCTATAACCACTGTATTCCTACACTTTGCTGTGCCCCCCTGTGCAGTACTTTGCCCCACGGTGCCGCACTCTGGATTGCCTTCCTTTGAGGTTTCAATTCCAATCGATTGTCTCTCGGTAGTTTTCTTGAATTTAATGATAGTTAATCTAAGAACAGATTTTTACGGATTTCATTCGGAAATTGCCCTGGTACTTTGGGCTTCAAGCCCAATCTCCTCCCCAATTTTCTCCCGTTTTTGGTGCCACCAAATAAAAACAGGAAAACACCGGAAAAGATTTTTAATCGCTAATAAAAATTGACTTCAAATGTCGTGCGGGACCTGCACCCCACAAGCTCCTGACATTACCTCTCCTGCGATTGCCTGACCTTCTCTCCACTCCGAGCTCCTGCCCTTTCCTCTCCTCTAAGATGCTGACTTTCATCACCAACAAGCCCCTGACGTCTCCATTCCCCCCCCCCACTCCGACCAACTGACCTTCCCGCCCCTCCAATTCGCTGACCTTCTCACCCTCTAAACACCTGATGTTCACCACCCCTCCGAGCTCCTGACACTCTCCGCCGAGCTCCTGACCCTTTCCCCTCCTCCGAGATTGACCTACGCCTCCTCTGAGATCCTGATCTTCTCCCCACTCCGACCTGCTGACCTTCTCCTAGTCTAAACTACTGACCTCCTCCCCTCCAAGCTCCTGAACTTCCCCCGGAGCTCCTGACTTTCTCCCCCCTTTAACCTCCTTACCTTCTCCATATCTAAGCTCCTGACGTTCTCCCGCCGCCCGCCGCCCGCCGCCCCCCGCCCCGTGCTCCTCCCCTTCACCCCGAGCTCTTAACCTTCCACCTGAGCTCCGGGCCTTCTTACCCCTCTGAGATCCTGACCATCTCACACACTCCGAACTCCTCAACTGCTCTCCCCCCACGATCTCCTGACCTGTTCCTCACCTATGACAACTGGATTTCTGCACTTCACTGTTCCCCCCGTGCAGTCATTTGTCCCACGGTGCCGTCGATGTGATTTGGACTGTATTCCTTCGAAGTGTCGTCAGTGTGGTTGGAGATAAGAAATAACAAGGGGCAAGAAACAATGTTGTGAGTAGATTATAAGCTCCCCAAACAGTAGGTATGTCATTGGACAGAGTATTAATCATCAAATCATAGGAGCTTGTAACAATGATAATACAATAATCAATAATGACATCAAGAAGTAGAATCAGTTGGGGTGGAGCTAAGAAACAACAAGGGGCAGAAAACATTGGTGGGAGTTGTTTATAGGCCTCCAAACAGTAGCTGTAATGAAGGGCAGAGTTAAAATCAGGAAATTAGAAGCGCAAGTAACAAGCATAATACAGTAATCATGGGGGACTTTAAGCAACATTTAGACTGGGCAAACCAAATTTTCAGTAATAGTGTGGAAGATGAATTCATGGAATGTGTACAAGTTAGTTTTCTAGATAACTATGTTGAGGAACCAACTAGGGAGCAGGCTATTTTAGATCTAGTATTATGCAATAAGAAAGGGTTAATTAACAACCTTGTCGTAAAGGTGACTTTAGTGAAGAGTGCCCATAATATGACAGAATTTACATTGAGTTTGAAAGTGATTTAGTTAAATCTGAAACTGGGGTCTTAAATCTAAACAAAACAAACTGCGTAGGTATGAGAGGTGAGTTGGCTAAAGTAGATTGGGCAACTACATTAAAAGGTATGACGGAAAACAAGCAATGGCTATTATTTAAAGAATTAATTCATAATTTGCAACAAACAGCCTGAGGATTGGGAGGAGTTTAGAATTCAGCAAAGGAGGACAAAGAACTTGATAAAGAAAGGGAAAATAGATTATGAGAGTAAACTAGTGAGAGACATAAAAACAGACTATTAAAGCTTCTGCAGTTATGTTAGAAGGCAAATATTAGCGAAAGTAAATGTGGGTCCCTTACAGGCTAAGAGGGGAGAAATTATAATGGTGAATAAGGAAATGGCAGAGAAATTAAACAAATGCGTTGGCCGCGATTTTCTCGATCTCGGCTTGGGAGCGGGTCAGCTGGTTTCCGGGTTCCAGTCCTGCCCCCAACTTGATCATGCCCACGGATGTGGTTTTACTTCGATTGGCCTTGTTAAGCCCGCCCTGCGGGCTTGCTGGCCAATTAAGAAGAAGCCGGTCAGATGATGTCATTTGATGACGCATCATCTGCTGGTGTTGTTAAAGGGACCACAAACAATTTTTATTTGACCACTCATTTCACAGTGTTTGACAGTATTGAGGTGCTGCAAACACTGACTGTTCACAGTTGATTTCTTGCACCCAGGCTCTCCAGTGACTCCCTCCTTAGACTAGAACAGATGGCAGCTGGAGGTGAGGTTACAGAAGCGATCTGTCAATGGTGAGAGAGGTTCTCCCAATCAGGTGGGACTACACTTACAATTCAAAACTTGTTACCTGCAGAAAAGTCTAAATGCATTAAAAATGAATTTCCCAACATTTTCTTACCGCTGAAAATCACCAGTGCGCCATTGGATCCTTTACACCACTTTTGCAGCTGTCATCAATGCAAATCATTACAGCAGACCCACAGCACGCCACACTTACCTGGCGTGATGTCTGGATGTCGCGAAACCGGAAGTAGAAGAATCAAAATTGAAAAAGATGCAGTTAACTGCTTCTAAACAACTTTTAACAGGGAGTTACGTGGCTATAATCCTCCCCGCCGCTAGGTGTTGGGTCCAGCGCAAATCGGGGACCCGACAATTGGGATGATTGATTGGAGGCGGGTTGACAGCGGCTTTCGTGCCCGGTCAATTTTTGTGATTTTGCCCGAGATCCTGCCTCCAAACCTGCCGCCTGAGCGCTGGGAAAATTCCGGTCTTTATGTCTGTCTTCACGAAGAAGATGCAAAAAACTTACCATAAATAGTGGAGAACCAAGATTCTAGCGAGAATGAGGAACTGAAAGAAATTAGTATTAGTAAAAAAATAGTGCTGGAGAAATTAGTGGGACTGAAAGCCAAGAAATCCCCTGGATCTGATGGACTACAACCTAGGGTTTTGAAAGAGCTGGCTATAGAGATAGTGGATGCATTGGTTGTAATTTTCCAAAACTCCATAGATTCTAGAATGGGTCCCGCGGATTGGAAGGTAGCAAGTTTAAACCCACTATTTAAGAAAGGAAGGAGAGAGAAAACGGGGAACTACAGCCCACTAATTACAGAAATTGAGTGTTTGCACCCCAAGCGGGAAGCGGGGCGCTACTGGAAGCACCCCGCATCCCTCTTGGGGTCTGCGAGTCAATATCCCGGAGCGGCGTCACGTCGGCCGTGGTATTGCAGGCCTTCCTCCCCTTCTTAAAGGGGTGGGGCCTTGCGCTGTGCGACGCGGGGCCCAGCTGGGTTCCCGGGGATCGGGAGTGCCGGCAGAAGAGCCCGGCACTCAAGAGAAGTGCTCGGCTCTTGGAACACAGCCGGCATTCCGTCGGGGGTGCGGGGGGGCGGGGGCGGTGATGGGGGCGATTCAGCAGACCCTTCGACCTGAAACGTTAACTCTGTTTCTCACTCCACAGATGCTGGCTGACCTGCTGAGTATTTCCAGCATTTTCTGTTTCTTTTTCAAATTTCCAGCATGTGCAGTATTTTGCTTTTGGCTTTATAGTAATCCCTGGTTTTATTATGTAACAGACAATGTTCAGTTCCACAGTGTGGGCAGCTGTCACATTTATTTGACATGTTCCTAACCGTTTTGATTATTTCTGATTCTGCTCCATTCTTTAAACGTCAGACACATTTTAGTGGCCAGCAGAGCCTGCAGGAGATTACGTGGCCCACAGTGGTGGGGTGTGTTCCAGTGACCCAGAGATGGACAGCCGAAGGAAATCCATTGGATTACTTGTCATACTAACAGGAAATGTCACTGTGTTTTTGGTGGATTTGATATGGTCACCAACGTATGACTTGGGACAGCAGCCTGATAAAAGGTCATCTACCTGAAACTCCATGGCCCACAGCAATGGGAAGAGTCCCAGTGACCCAGAGATGGAGAGCCGAAGGATTAGTAAAAAAATAATACTGGAGAAATTAATGGGACTGAAAGATGATAAATCCCCGGACCTGATGGCCTACATCATTGGGTTTTTAAAGAGGTGGCTGTAGAGATAGTGGATGCATTGGTTGTGATTTTCCAAAATTCCGTAGATTCTAGAACGGTGCCAATGGATTGGGAGGTAGCAAATGTATCCCCACTATTTGAGAAAGGAGGGAGAGAGAAAATAGGGAACTACAGATCAGATAGCCTGACATCAGTAGTAGGGAAAATGCTAGAATCTATTATTAAGTAATGGTAACAGGGTATTTAGAAAATAATAATAGGATTGGGCAGAGTCAACATGGATTTATGAAAAGGAAATCGTGTTCGAAAATCTGTTAGAGTTTTTTGAGATTGTAACTAGCAGAATTGATAAGGGGGAATTCGTGCATGTGGTGTATTTGGACTTTCAGAAGGCGTTCGAGTATTGGGAGCAGTTTAGGATTCAGCAAAGGAGGACAAAGGGATTAATTAATTAAGAGGGGGAAATTAGAATATTAGAGTAAGCTTGCAGGGAACATAAAAACAGACTGTAAAAGCTCCTATAGATATGTGAAGAGAAAAAGATTGGTGAAGTCAAGCATAAGTCCCTTGCAGTCAGAATCAGGGGAATTTATAATGGGGAACAAAGAAATGACACAATTAAATACATACGTTGGTTCTGTCTTCACAAAGGAGGACACAAATAAACTTCCAGAGATGTCGGCGAACATAGGGTCGAATGAGAGGGAGGAATTGAATGAAATCAGTATTTGTAGGGAAATGGTGTGAGGGAAATTGATGGGATTGAAGGCCGATAAATCCCCAGGGCCTGATAATCTACATCCTAGGGTACTTACGGAAGTGGCGATAGAAATAGTAGATGCATTGCTGGTCAATCTTCCAAAATTCTATAGACTCTGGAACAGTTCCCATGTATTGGAGGGTAGCTAATGTAACCCCACTATTCAAAAAAGGTGGTAGAGAAAAAACGGGGAATTATAGACCGGTAAGCCTGACATCGGAACTGGGGAAAATGCTAGAGTCCATTATAAAAGATGTAATAGCAGAGCACTTGGAAAACAGTGACAGGATCGGACAAAGTAAACATGGATTTACAAAAGGTAAATCATGGCTGACTAATCTACTGGAATTTTTTGAGGATGTAACTGGTAGAATAGATAAGGGAGAACCAGTGGATGTGGTGTATTTGGACTTTCAGAAGGCTTTCAATAAGGTCCCACATAAGAGATTAGCGTGCAAAGTTAATGCACATGGGATTGGGGGTAAGCTACTGATTTGGATAGAGAACTGGTTGGCAGACAGGAAGCAAAGCGTTGGAATAAACGGGTCTTTTTCCGAGTTGCAGGCACTGACTAGTGGGGTACCACAAGGATCAGTGCTAGGACCCCAGCTATTCACAATATATATTAATGATCTCGATGAGGGAACTAGATGTAATATCTCTAGGTGTGCAGACGACACAAAGCTGGGTGGGCGAGTGTGTTGTGAGGAGGATGCAGAGAAAATCCAGTATGATTTGGACAGGTTGGGTGATTGGACAGAAGCATGGCAGATGCAGTGTAATGTGGATAAATGCGAGGTTATCCACTTTGGTGGCAAAACAAGGAAGACAGATTAATATCTGAACGGCAATGGATTGGGAAACGGGGAAGTGCAACGAGATCTGGGAGCCCTTGTGCACCAGTCACTGAAGGTAAGCATGCAGTTGCAGCAGGCGGTTAAGAAGGCACATTGTATGTTGGCCTTCATAGCGAGAGGATTCGAGTACAGTAGCAAGGATGTCTTGCTGCATTTGCACAAGGCCTTGGTGAGACCACAACTTGAGTATTGTGTGCAGTTTTGGTCGCCTTAAGAGAGGAAGGATGTTCTTTCCATGGAGGGAGTGCAGCGAAGATTTACCAGACTAATACCTGGGTTGGCAGGAATGACGTATGAAGAGAGATTGGGTCGATTAGGCTTGTATTCGCTAGAGTTTAGAAGAATGAGAGGGGATCTCAGTGAAACTTATAAAATTCTAACAGGACTAGACAGACTAGATGCAGGAAGGATGTTCCCGATGGCGGGGGAGTCCAGAACCAGAGGTCACAGTCTAAGGATAAGGGGTAAGCCATTTAGGACTGAGATGAGGAGGAATTTCTTCACCCAGAGAGTGGTGAACCTGTGGAATTCTCTACCACAGAAGGCAGTTGAGGCCAATTCATTAAATATATTCAAGAAGGAGTTAGATATATTTCTTAAGGCTAAAGGGATCAAGGGATATGGGGAGAAAGCAGGGAAAGGGTACTGAATTTATATGATCAGCCATGATCTCATTAAATGGCGGAGCAGGCTCGAGGGGCCGAATGGCCTACTCCTGCTCCTATCTTCTATGCTTCTATGCTTCTATGATAAGGTGCCAAATAAGAGTTAGTAAACACAATTAGGGATCATGGGATTGGGGGTAATATACTCGCATGGAGTGAGGATTGGTTAATGGACTGAAAACAGAGAGTAGGAATTAATGGGTCATTTTCGGGTTGGCAGGCTGTAAATAGTGGTGTACCGCAAGGATCAGTGCTTTGGCCTCAGCTATTCACAATCTGAATCAATGATTTTGATGAGGTGCCCAATTCTAATATATCCAAATTTGCTGATGAGGATGGGTTGTGAAGAGGATGCAAGGAGGTTTCAAGGGGATATAGACAGGCTAAGTAAGTGGGCAAGAACATGGCAAATGGAATATAATGTGGAGAAATGTGATGTTATCCTCTTTGGTAGGAAAAATAGAAAAGCAGATTATTTTTTAAATGGTGAGAGATTGGGAAATGTTGGTGTTCAGAGGGAGTTGGGTGTCCTTGTACACGAATCACTGAAAGTTAACATGCAGGTACAGCAAGCAATTAGGAAAGCAAATGGTATGTTGGCCTTTAGTACAAGAGGATTTGTGTATAAGAGTTAAGACGTCTTACTGCAATTATATAGGGCCCTGGTGAGCCCACACCTGGATTATTGTGTACAGTTTTGGTCTCCTTACCTAAGGAAGGATGTATTTGCCATAGAGTGTGCACCGAAAGTTCACCAGACTGGTTCCTGGAATGGGGGGATTGTCCCATGAGGAGAGATTGAGTTTAGAAGAATAAGAGGTCATCTCATTTTAACATACAACATTTTTACAGGGCTTGACAGGGTACATGCAGGGAGGATGTTTCCCCTGGCTGGGGTATCTAGAACCAGGGGTCACAGTCTCAGAATAAGGTATTGGCCATTTAGGACTGAGATGAGGAGAAATTTCTTCACTCAGAAGGTGGTGAATCTTTGGAATTCTCCACCCCAGAGGGCTGTGGAGGCTCAGTCGTTGAGTATATTCAAGATGCGGAGATGCCTGTGGTGGACTGGTGTTGGCAAAAATGAGAAGTCGCACAACACCAGGTTATAGTCCAACAGTTTTATTTGAAATCATGAGCTTAAAGAGCGCTGCTCCTTTGTCAGGTAAAGTTTAACTGACGAAGGAGCAGCGCTCCGAAAGCTCGTGATTTCAAATAAAACTGTTGGACTATAACCTGGTGTTGTGAATATATTCAAGACAGAGATCGATAGATTTTTGAATATTAAAGGTATCAAGGGATATGCGGTAATGCAGGAAAGTGGAGATGAGGTGGAAGATTAGCCATGCTGTTATTGAATGGCGGAGCAGGCTCGAAGGGCGAAATGGCCTACTCCTGCACTTATTTCTTATGTTCTTATGAAATGTGAACTCGGTTTCTCCCTCCACATATTTTATCTGCCCAGCCGAGTGTTTCCAGCACTGTCTGTTTTTATTTCAGATTTCCAGCGTCTGCAGTGTTTTACTTTTGGAACCTAATTTCCACCTGGGTTGCTGCAGGAATTCGAACTTATGTTGCAGCTCCGGAGTTGCTGCACTTGTCTGATCCAGAAGTTCCTCTCATGTTGTATTGATGCACACTCCAAACCGTGGCTGTGCTTCAGAAATAATGTGTTCTGTATTCTCTTGTGGGATCAATAGGAATTTGAAAAACATGTATTTATCGTATCTGGATCAGTCAAGAGACACGTTATCAGTCGAGTCGCCCATGTATTAGTCCAAGGCCTGTCTCTGTTTACAAGAATGACCTGGACAGGGGTGTTGGGAGTATGGTCAGTAAGTTTGCACACAGCACCAAAATCTGTGCAAGAGTTAAGGCAGTAGAGGAGTTTAATCAAATGAAACATTGGGCCAGAAATTCGGCTGTTGTCGGGTGAGTACGCGCTGTGGACTCACCCGTAAGGCCACCTGAGGTGCCGGTTTCCTGCATGCACTGCGCATGCGCGGGAAACCGGAACTTCCGTTCCCCTCAAGGGAGGGGTTCAGAAGTCGAACGCGTGCGCGGGAGAGGCTGCGCGCATGCAGCGAACTTCAGTTTTTTTTCAGGTTTCTCCGGAAAGGTAAGTATGAAGAAGCTGCTCTTTTAAAAAGGAGGCTGAAGGCCTGTTTTTAACAAGGTAAGTGGTTAATTAATTACAATTGAAAAACATTTTGAACAGGTTTATCTTTTTTAGATACTTTAAAGAAAGGTAAGTTTATTTTTAGCACCGTTAAAAAGCATAATTAATTTATTCAAAAATTTAAATTTTTGTTTAAAGTAGTTAATTTATTTAACTTATAGTTATTTTAAAAATGTGATGTTTTTTAAAAATGTATTTGAAGTTTAAGTGTGGTTTTGGGGCCGATCTCTATTCATAGATTTGACAGGTCTTCCTGTCAAATCTATGAATGAAAATGCCCTGCTAGGATTGGCTCTCCATGGCCCACATGATCCCAGAGGACGCTTCGAACTAACTGCGCCCCTGGGATATGCGACCACTGCGCGCCGGCAGCTGCAGAAGGCCCAGGTCCCGAAGTCCTCGTGGGCCCCAAGCACAACTGCAGGTGCGGTAGACAAGTACGCGCGTGATATTTGCACCCGCAGGAAGCCGGAAAGCCGAATTTCTGGCCCAATGATTAAATGTGCTAGGTGATTGGGCCACACAATGGCAATTAAGTTAATTTAGAAAAAATGGAGTACCATGCATGTTCTTAGGGACAACACAGTATACACATATTAATTTCAGGGAACAATACTGAAAGAGCCTGAGAGAGAAAAATATATAAGTTATACAGTGCACAGATCATTAAGGTTTCTGGGCTAATGTAGAGAAAATGTAGCTAAAGCTGACAGGGTATTGGGTTGTACTAATAGAACCCTTCCGTATAAATCAATGATACAATTTTGACAATATACATTTTGCTGGTCAGTCCCCATCTGGAGTAATGTTCCCAGTTTTGGTTCTCTCCCATCCCCACTCATTCCCCCATGGTGGGTGATGTACTGGCCTTTGAAAAGGTCCACAGCAGAGCTACGACAAGAACATCAGCTACTCGGCTATTCTCAAGTCTATTTAGTTTAGGAAATGCATCAACGCCAGATTCATCAGCCGTACTCACAAGACAGTCCAGAATGTCACCCGAGCACAACGCAATGCCATCCACGCACTCAAGACCAACCGCAACATCGTCATCAAACCAGCGGACAAAGGAGGAGCCATCGTCATACAGAACAGAATGGACTATTGCAAAGAAGCAGACCGACAACTGGACAACCAGGAACACTACAGACAGCTACCCGCAGATCCGACCAAAGAACACACCCGCCAACTCAATAGACTGATCAAGACCTTCGATCCAGACCTTCAAAACATCCTACGCGCTCTCATCCCACATACTCCCCGCGTAGGAGACTATTACTGCCTCCCAAAGATACACAAAGCCAACACACCCGGACGTCCTATCGTATCAGGCAACGGAACCCTGTGTGAGAACCTCTCTGGGTACGTCGAGGGCATCCTGAAACCCATCGTACAGGGAACCCCCAGCTTCTGTCGCGACACTACAGACTTCTTGCAGAAACTCAGCACCCATGGACCAGTTGAACCAGGAACACTCCTCGTCACGATGGACGTATCGGCACTCTACACCAATATCCCCCACAATGACGGCATCGCTGCGACAGCCTCAGTACTCAACACCAACAACAGCCAATCTCCAGACGCCATCCTACAACTCATCCGCTTCATCCTTGACCACAATGTCTTCACCTTCGACAACCATTTTTTTACCCAAACACACAGACCAAATTCGCACCCAATACGCCAACATCTTCATGCACAAGTTCGAGCAAGACTTCTTCGCTGCACAGGACCTCCAACCAACGCTGTACACCAGATACATCGACGACATCTTCTTCCTTTGGACCCACGGCGAAGGATCACTGAAAGGACAACACGATAGCATCAACAGGTTCCATCCCACCATCAAACTCACCATGGACTACTCCTCAGAATCGGTTTCATTCTTGGACACACGAATCTCCATCAAAGACGGACGCCTCAGCACTTCACTCTACCGCAAGCCCACGGACAACCTCACGATGCTCCACTTCTCCAGCTTCCACCCTAACCACGTTAAAGAAGCCATCCCCTATGGACAAGCCCTGCGAATACACAAGATCTGCTCAGATGAGGAGGAACGCGATGGACACCTACGGACACTGAAAGATGCCCTCGTAAGAACGGGATATGACGCTCGACTCGTCGATCGACAGTTCCGACGGGCCACAGCGAAAAACCGCATAGACCTCCTCAGAAGACGAACACGGGACACAACCAACAGAGTACCCTACGTCGTCCAGTACTTCCCCGGAGCGGAAAAACGACGCCATGTTCTTCGCAGCCTTCAACATGTCATCGATGACGACGAACACCTTGCTAAGGCCATCCCCACGCCTCCACTACTCGCCTTCAAGCAGCCGCCTAACCTCAAAAGTACCATCGTTCGCAGCAGATTACCCATCTTTCAGGAGAACAGCAACCACGACACCACACAACCCTGCCAAGGCAACCTCTGCAAGACATGCCAAATCATGGACACAGATACCATCATCACACGTGAGGACACTACCCACCAGGTACACGGTACATACTCATGTGACTCGGCCAACGTTGTCTACCTGATACGTTGCAGTAAAGGATGCTCCAGAGCATGGTACATCGGCGAGACCATGCAGACACTGAGACAACGTATGAACGGACACCGCGCAACAATCGCCAGGCAGGAGGGTTGCCTCCCAGTCGGGGAACACTTCAGCAGCCAGGGGCATTCAGCCTCGGATCTGCGGGTAAGCGTTCTCCAAGGCGGCCTTCGGGATACACGACAGCGCAAAATCATAGAGCAGAAACTGATAGCCAAGTTCAGCACTCATGAGGACGGCCTCAATCGCGATATCGGGTTCATGTCACGATACAGAACGTGACTTGACATCATGGCCGGTCTTCCCAGGTGTTTTTTTTTAAAAAAGACTAACACAAGAACCAACACAAATTGACAGGATATGCAGCCAGCAGGTGGTTTGACACGTTGGACCCCCTGGGACACATCTCATTGTCTTGGCTGTGCTCTTAGTGTGTCTTTGATGTAGGGAAAGATTTGAATAGATTTTGTCTGTGTTTAAATTGTGAATTCTGGGAGATTCTCTCACTGCTAACCTACCTGAGGAAGGAGCGAACAGCTCCGAAAGCTTGTAAAATTAAATAAATCTGTTGGACTATAACCTGGTGTTGTGCGACTTCTCATATTTAGTTTAGAGCAGCGTAGACTTAGAGGTGAACTGATAGAGGTCTACAAAATAAATAAAAGATGAAGTAGCATGCCTATTATTAGATTATTTCAGTTTAACAGATTGGAAAGGACCACCTAACATCCGATCGATTCCTGCTCTTACATAATCTAAATGTAAGAGTAGGAAATTACCAGAAGTTCGGCGTTTCTACTTTCCTAGAGAGCAGTGCGCCTGCGGAATACATTGCAAACTGGTGTGCTGGTGTTGATTATTTGTATGCTTTCAAGAGGGAGCTGTACCGGTTATTGACTAGGACAGAGATCGCATCATATAGAAGGCAAACTTCTATATATCGAAAACATTATGTTCAGTTCGGAGTTGGTTTGTACAAGATCGAAGAACATAAGAACATAAGAAATAGGAGCAGGCGTAGGCCATTTGGCCCTTCGAGCCGGCTCCACCATTGAATAAGGTCATGGCTGATCTTCTACCTCATCTCCACTTTCCTGAACTATCCCCATATCCCTTGATTCAATTCATATTTAAAAATCTATCGATCTCTGTCTTGAATATACTCAACGACTGCGCCTCCAAAGCCTTCTGGGGTAGATAATTCCAAAGATTCACCACCCTCTGAGTGAAGACATTTATCCTCATCTCAGTTCTAAATGGCCTATCCCTTATTCTGAGACTTTGAGCCCTAGATCTAGACTCCCCAGCCAGAGGAAACATCCTCCCTGCATCTACCCTGTCGTTCTCTTTAATAATTTGGTATGTTACAATGAGATCACCTCTCATTCTTCTAAACTCTCGAGATTATAGGCCTAGTCTACTCGATTTGTCCTCATAGGACAATCCCCCCATCCCAGGAACCAGTCTGGTGAACCTTCATTGCACTCCCTCAATGGCAACTATGTCCTTCCTTAGGTAAGGAGACCAAAGCTGTGCACAATACTCCAGGTGTGGTCTCACCAGGGCCCTATATAATTGCAGTAATACATCTTTACTCTTATACACAAATCCTCTTGTATTAACGGCCAACATACCATTTGCTTTCCTTATTGTTTGCATGTAAACTTTCAGTGATTCGTGTATAAGGACACACTGAAAACCAAAATTTCCCAATCTCTCACCATATAAAAAATACCCTGCTTTTCTATTTTTCCTATCAAAGTGGATAACTTTACATTTCTCCACATAATATTCCAGTTGCCATGTTGTTGCCCACTCACTTAGCCTGTCTATATTCCCTTGAGGCCTCCTTGCATCCTCCTCGCAACTTACATTGCCACCCAGCTTTGCATCATCAGCAAACTTGGATATATTACATTTGGTCCCCTCATCCAAATCATTGATGTAGATTGTGAATAGCTGAGTCCCAAGCACTAGTTACAGCCTGCCAACCCGAAAATGACCTGTTTATTCCTATTGTCTGTTTTCTATCTGTTAACCAATCCTCAATCCATGCGAGTATATTACCCTAATCCCATGAACCCTAAATTTGTTTAATAACCTATTGTGTGGCACCTTATCGAATGCCTTCTGTCAATCCAAGTACACCTCATCCACTGGTTCTCCCTTATCTATTCTGCTAGTTAGAACCTCAAAAAATTCTAACAGATTTGTCAAACACAATTTCACTTTCATAAATCCGTGTTGACTCTGCCCAATCCTATTATTATTTTCTAAGTGCCCTATTACCATGTCCTCAATAATAGATTCGAACATTTCCCCTTATACTAATGTCAAGCTAACTGGTCTGTAGTTCCCCGTTTTCTTTCTCCCTCCTTTCTTAAATAGTGGGGTTACATTTTCTACCTTCCACCGTTCGAGAATCTATGGAATTTTAGAAAATGACAACCAATGCATCCACTATCTCGAAAGCCAACTCTTTCAAAACCCTAGGATGTAAGCCATCAGGTCCAGGGGATTTCTTGGCTTTCAGTCTCATTAATTTCTCCAGTACTACTTTTTTACTAATACTAATAGCTTTCAGTTCCTCATTCTCGCTAGACCCTTGGTTGTCGTCTATTTCCGGAAGTTTTTTGCGTCTTATTCGGTGAAGACAAACACAAAGTATTTGTTTAATTTCACTGCCATTTCCTTATTCCCCATTATAATTTCTCCTGTCTCAGCCTGTAAGGGGCACACATTTACTTTCCCTAATCTTTTCCTATTTTCATACCTAATGAAGCTTTTACAGTCTATTTTTATGTCTCTCGCTAGTTTAAACTCATATTCTATTTTCCCTTTCTTTATCAATTTCTTGGTCCTCCTTTCCTGAATTCTAAAATCCTCCCAATCCTCAGGCTTACTACTCTTTTTGGCAACATTATAAGCCTCTTCCTTTGATCTAATACTAACTTTAACTTCACTTGTCAGCCACGGTTGGATCACTTTACCTGTGGGGTTTTTGTGCCTTAAAGGAATGTATATTTGTTGTAAATTATGTATTACTTCTTTAAATGCTAGCCATGGCTCGTCCACTGTCATACCTTTTAATGTAGTTTCACTATCTACCTGAGCCAACTCGCCCCTCATACCTACGTAGTTTGCTTTGTTTAGATTTAAGACCCTAGTTTCAGATTTAAACAAGTCTCTTTCAAGCTCAGTATAATATTCTATCATATTGTTGTCACTCTCCTCTAAAGGTCCCTTGACTACAAGGTTGTTAATTAACCCTTTCTCGTTGCACAATACTACATCTAAAATAACCTGTTCCCAAGTTGGTTCTTCAACATACTGATCCAGAAAACTACCTTGCATACATTCCATGGAATCGTCCTCCACACTATTACTGCAAATTTGGCTTGCCCAGTCTATATGCAGATTAAAGTCCCGCATGATTACTGTATTACCCTTGTTACTTGCGCCTCTAATTTCCTGATTTATACTCTGCCCTACATTACAACTACTGTTTGGTGGCCCATAAACATCTCCCAGCAATGTCTTTTGCCCCTTGCTGTTTCTTAACTCCACCCAAACTGATTCGATTCTTGATTTTCGGAGCTAAGATCCTTTCTCTCTACTGTCCTTATCCCATCCTTTATTATCAAGGCAACCCCTCCTCCTTTTATATTTTGCCTATCCGTTCTAAAAGTTATGTGTCCTGTAATATTTATGTCCGAACCTTGGCCTCTTTTCAACCACGTCTCTATTATGGATATTAGATCAAACCTATTTATTTATGTCTGTGCTATTAATTCATCTATTTTGTTGCGAATGCTTCGCGCATTCAGATATAGTGACTTTAGCTTTGACTTATTTCTCTTTTTCCCTGATGTCACCTTAGTCACTGATGCCTTATTACCTTTGTTACTCTCTCTGTCCCTTCCTGACCCAGTCTGCTTATTTTTTCTACTCTGCTCTAGAGCCTTGACATTTCTCTCGCCGCTTTTAAATTTACTCTTTCCTGAATCCTCCCGCCCACCCCCTCTCCCCCATTCATTAGTTTAAAGCCCTGTCTACAGCCCTAGTTATTCGGTTCGCCAGGGCACTGGTCCCAGCCCGGTTTAAGTGGAGCCCGCCCCAACGGTACGAATCCCTCCTTCCCCAGTACTGCTGCCAGTGCCCCATGAACCAAAACCCCTTCCTCCCACACCACATTTTGAGCCACGCATTTAAACCTCTAATCTGTTTGTCCCTATGCCAATTTACGTGTGGCTCAGGTAACAAGCCAGAGATTATTACCTTTGAGGTTCTGCTTTATAATTTCGATCCTAGCTCCTCAAACTCCATCAGCAGAACCTCATTCCCAGTCTACGTATGTCGTTGGTTCCTATGTGGACCTCGACAACTGGATCCTCCTGCTCCCACTCCAAGTTCTTCTCCATGGAGAACCCACTGATATTAATGTTAAGACATTGAGCTGAAGTGAGAACTGGCTGGAAGGCCATAGGCGGAAATTTCGGATCTTTGCTCTTTACCATTTTTATACATTTTGGAAATAGTTTTTTTTTACTCGTTCCTGGGATGTGTGTATCGCTGGCAAGGCCAGCATTTATTGCCCATCCCTAATTTCCCTTGAGAAGGTTGTGGTGGTGAGCAGTCCGTGTGGTGAAGGTACTCCCACACTGCTGTTTTGTTGGGATTACCAGGATTTTGACCAAGTGACGATGAAGGAAATTTCCAAGTCAGGATGGTGTATAACTTGGAGTTGTACTTGCAGATGATGGTGTTCCCATGCGCCTGCTGCCCTTTTCCTTCTAGGTGGTAGAGGTTGTGGGTTTGGGAAGTGCTGCTGAAGAAGCCTTGGCGAGTTGCTGCAATGCATTTTTTAGATGTTACACACTGCAGCCACGGTGCGCCGGTGATGCAGGGAGTGAATGTTTAAGGTGGTGCACGGGGTTCTGATTAAGCGGGCTGCTTTGTCCTGGATGGTTTCGAGATTCTAGAGTGTTGTTGGAGCTGCACTCATGCAGGCAAGTGGAGGATATTCCATCACATTCCCAACTTGTGCCTTGTAGATGGTGGAACGAATTTGGGGAGTCAGGAGGTGAGACACTCGCCGCAGAATACTCAGCCTCTGACCTGCTCTTGTAGCCACAGTATTTATGTGGCTGTTCCAGTTAAGTTTCTGGTCAATGGTGACCCCTAGGATGTTCATGGTGGGGTATTCTGAAATGGTAATGCCGTTGAATGTCAAGAGGTGTTGGGTAGACTCTCGTTGTTGGAGATAGTCATTGCCTTGCACTTGTGTGGTGAAAATGTTACTTGCCACTTATCAGCCTAAGCCTGAATGTTGTCCAGGTCTTGCTGCAAGCTAGCATGGACTGCTTCATTTTCTGGGAATTTGCGAATGGAACTGAACACTGTGCAATCATCAGCAAACATCCCCACTTCTGACCTTATGATTGAGGGAAGGTCATTAATGAAGCAGCTGAAGATTTTTTGGCCTAGGACACAGCCATGAGGAACTCCTGCAGCAATGTCCTGCGGCTGAGATGATTGACCTCCAACAAACACAACCATCTTTCTTTGTGATAGGTATGACTCCAGCCAATGGAGCTTTTTCCCCCTGATTCCCATTTACTTCAATTTTACTAGGGCTCCTTGATGCCACACTTGATCAAATGCTGCCTTGATGTCAAGGGCAGTCTCACCTCACCTCTAGAATTCAGCTCTTTTGTCCATGTTTGGACCAAGGCTGTAAAGAGATCTGGAGCCGAGTGGTCCTGGCAGAATCCAAACTGAGCATTGTTGTGCAGATTACTGGTGAGTAAGTGCCGCTTGATAGGACAGTCGATGAGACCGTCCATCAATTTGCTGATGATTGAGAGTAGACTGATTGGGCGGTAATTGGCTGGATTGGAATTGTCCTGATTTTTGTGGATAGGACATACCTGGGCAGTTTCCACATTGTCGGATAGATGCCAGTGTTGTAGCTGTACTGGAACAGCTTGGCTAGAGGTGCAGCTAGTTCTGGAGCACAAGTCTTCAGCACGTCAGCCAGGATGTTGTTGGTGCCTGTAGACTTTGCTATATCCAGTGCGCTCAGCCGTTTCTTGATGTCATGTGGAGTGAATTGATTTGACTGAAGACTGGCTTCTGCAATGGTGTGGACGTCAGGAGTAGGCCGATATGGATCATCCACTCGGCACTTCTGGCTGAAGATGGTTGCAATCCCTTCAGCCTTGTCTTTTGCACTCGTGTGCTGGGCACTGCCATCATTGAGGATGGGGATGTTCATGGAGCCTCCTCCGTGTTAGTCGTTTAATAGTCCACCACCATTCACAACTGGATGTTGCTGGACTGCAGGGCTTTGACCTGATCCATTGGTTGTGGGATCACTTAGCTCTGTCTATAGCATGGTACTTTCACTTTTTGGCATGCATTTAGTCCTCTATTGCAGCTTCCCCAGGTTGGCACGTAATTTTTAGGTATGCCTGGTGCTGCTCCTGGCATGCTCTTCTACACTCCTCATTGAACGAGCATTGGTACCCAGGCTTGATGGTAATGGTAGAATGATCGTTATGCCGGGCCATGACTTTACAGATTGTGGTGGAATACAATTCTGCTTTTGCTGATGGCACAGAGCGCCTCATGGATGCCGAGTTTTGAGCTGCTGGACCTGTTCTGAATTTATCCCATTTAGCACGGTGGTAGTGCCACACAACGCGATGGACATTGAAGTCCCACAGCCACTGCATATTCTGTGCCTTTGCTACCCTCAGTGTTTCTTCTCAGTGATGTTCAATATGGAGGAGTACTGTTTCATCAGCTGAGGAAGGACAGTAGGTGGAAATCAGCAGGAGGTTTACTTGCCCATGCTTGACCTGAAGCCATGAGACTTCATGGGATCTTGAGTCAATGTTGAGGGCTCCCAGGACCACCCCCTCTCGACTGTATACCACTGTACCGCCCCTCTGGTGGGTCTGTTCTGCCGGTGGGACAGCATGTACCCAGGGATGGTGATGGAGGAGTCAGGACCATTGGATGAAAAGTATGATTCTGTGATTATGGCTATGTCAGGCTGTTGCTTGACTTGTCTGCATGACAACAGTTCCAATTTGACACAAGTTCCCAGTTGTTAGTGATGAGGACTTTGCCTCATCGACAGGGCTGGCTATGCCTGTGCCATTGTCGTGTCCAAAGTAAGTGCCGAGGTCGATGCCGGGTAGACTATCCAGTTTTGTTCTTATTATGGTTGTTTTATGTAGCGGTTTGTTACAACTGAGTGGCTTGCTAGGCCATTTCAGAGTGCAGTTAAGATTCAACCATATTGCTGGAGTCATACAGAGGCCAGACCAGGTAAGCACAGCAGATTTCCTTCCCTGAAGGGTGTTAGTGAACCAGATGGGTTTATGACAATGCGATAGTTTCATGTTCACCATTACTGATACTAGCTTTTTATTACATATTTCATTCACCCACTGCCGTGGTGGAATTTGAACTCACGCCCCTGGATCATTAGTCCAGGCCTCTGCATTACTAGTCCAGTAACATAACCACTATGTTACCGATCCCCATAGAAGGTGGTTGCAGATGGTACAAAGCTTTTATCGAGTGTTAGGAATGTCGACAATGCTCGATTGTTTCAGGCCAATCTTGATCTGCTGGTAGATTGGGCTTGTGACTGAGTAACACAGCATGAGAGCAAACGGAAAAGTGCAGCAGGGGATGATTATGGGACCCCGCCACACCTACAAACACTTACGAACAAAGAAGGACAGAAAAATACACTCTGGTCCGTCCAGCACACCCCACACACGTGTGATGCCTTGTCTGTCATGATGGGCCGAAAATTGATCCCGGGACGCGAGAGTACGCACTGCGTACTCTCGCGAATTCCCACTCCAATTGCCGGTTTTCTGCATGCCCTGCGCATGCGCTGAAAACCGGCAATTGCTCTTCTGAAAAGGGGGCGGGTCCTCGGTGCATCGCGTGCGCGCTACAGGCTGCGCGCACGCTGTGCACTTCATGCTTTGGACGCGCAGGTAAGTACTGAAGATTTTGGAAATGTAAAAAGGAGGAGTAAGACCCACTTTTAAGAAGGTAAGTAGTGAATTAAGTAATTTTTGAATTTTTTTTAACAGGTATATCTTTTTTAGAGACTTTAAAGACAGGTAAGTTTATTTTTATAACTTTTTAAAAGATTTTAAATTTTTTCAAAAATTTAATTTTTTATTTAAAATGGTTAATTTAATTAACTATACTTATTTTATTAATGTGATGGTTTTTTTAAAAAATTTAATTGAGGTTTAGCTGTTATTTTGGGGGGGTGTAAGATTCATAGATTTCACAGCAGGTCAGTGAAACTTATGAATGGAAGATGGTGTGCTGCCATTGGCTCTAACTGAGTCACGTGATCCCACAGCTCGCACGAATTCACTACGCCGGTGGGATACGCAAGCACTGCACAGCAGCTGTCCAGAACATCAAGTTCGTGCGAGCTGGATCTGAAAAAGCACAAGCGAGGTGAGACATTGCGGGGAAGGCTTACCCCCGCGGGAACAGAGCGAGATCAATTTCTGGGCCATTGCCTTCACTAGTTGCCATGAGCAGATGGTGGCAGACCCTTTCCTTGAACCACTGCAGTCCTTTTGGTGATGGTGTTCTGGACCCATTTATTGCCCATTCCCGAGCTGTCCTTAGAAGGTGGTGGTGGATTTTCTTCTTGATTCCTGCTGTATTTATGGTAATGGTGTTCCCATGATGCTATTAGGTGCAGAATTCACGTGTTTTGTCCAAGTGACGATAAAGGAACGGTGATATATGTCCACGCTAGAAAGCTTTGCATATTTTTCTAGTTTCCATCTTCACTTAAAGTCGCGCATTTCCCTCCCAAAGAGCAGGAAGGTGATTGGCTTCTCTGAGATACACGAGTGCGACCCCAAATATTTTCAACCTCCATCTTTCTGCGCGAGTGCTTCAAGTTGCTGTGACAACCGGTTGCTGCCATCACCCAGAGCTCACGCTCACAGTATTGTAAGTCTGTTTGATATCTACAAAACTCACCTCAGGGTGCCCAGTCTATCAGATCGGGGCAGGACCGGATAACGTGCAGAAACCAGGGATTGGGCGGCAGAGTTATGAGGGGCTTTCCCTGTTTTATCTGATTTTCATCTTGTTGACAATGCGGGTTGTGGAATTCTTTAGTTAAATGTACATTTCTGGTGAGTTGTTTCATTCCACGTGACATCCGAGGAATCTATTATTTGCTCGTTTTAGACTCGTGGTAACTTTATAGTAACATCTCAGCGGTGTCCATTCATTGATCTGTATTACATATTCGAGCTCTTTCCATTCTCCAGATCTACAGTCACTCTTGGAGAAATCAGACCCACATTTAAATTGATTTATTGAGACACAATGGACAGTTTCTGCAAACAACCGTCTACCTTCGGATCCCCTCTTTGGATTGAATCACAGCGAGTTATCCTTTTACAGTGATACAGGCTGCACGCCCCCTGATTGTGTTAGATTATTTAGAGCTTTAATGTTTCATTGACCTACACATAGATTTAAAAAAAATCAGCCTAAACCGCACCTGGATTCTTCTATTTCACTTAAAAACTACAGGGAGTATTGCTGCTCCCGTTGTACCTGAATTTACTGATAGATTTGGGCGCAGTAAGTGTCTATTTATCCTGACCAGTTGATATATTTTGTTATAGATTTGGGAAAGTGTACACAGAGTACGGCCATCTTGTACTCTGATTCATTCTTTGCGATAAGGGATAAGTTTATTTGCAGACACTAAGCTGTCATGTGTTTGCAGTGAATTAATGACATTGCCCAGATATGCTTCCTCCGAATACATTGACCCGCTGGATGATATGCAGCCTATGTTCAAATCCCAAAATGAAATGTCCAGCAGCAGTATGTCAATAATTCAGGGGAGCAGCCAATAAAACGCGAGCACAGAAATCACCACAAAGCCAGGTGCTTCCTGTCAGTTCAACAGAAGACCAAAACAAACAGCGACTGTTCTGAGGCACTGCAAACTGCGAGCGGCTTTTCACACACTGGGCTATGGAAGGTCATCCTAGACTCCAGGTGATCACCCTCTATAAAACACTTGCCTTTTTGTTTACATGGTGGGCTACAATATAACATTTAAAAAAAATAAACAAAAATGTTATGAAACAATGTATATATTAGCAGGCAGTGATAAATAACGAAATAAATAAATTATGTGGAACATAATGCACCAGGCGGAAACCGTCAGTGAAGACAAATGAACAGTCATTCAGAACCGTGATCCTTGTGACGGGGGCCGTTTTCGATGGAAACAATTTTTGGGCAGTATTTTTTCAGGGTGCACTGATTCAAACACTGGCTTTAAACCACTTGAACATACAATGATAACAATTACAAAGAACTTCATAGAATCTACAGCACAGCAAAAAGGCAGCTTGGCACAACTGGACTATGCCGGTGTGGACATTCCACACAAGCCTCCTTCCACTCTAATGACCTCATCCCACAATGCCCAGTATCCGTCTACTACCTTCTCTCTCATTTAAGTATCAAGCCTCCCATTGAATGCATCAATGCCATCTGCATCAAACACCCCATGTGGCAGCGAGTCCTACATTCTCACCACTGTCAGTGTGAAAAAATTAATCCACCTAACTGCTTTATCTGATCTGTTGGAGGCTATTTTGTATTAATGCATCCTTGTTATGGACTCACCCACAAGTGGCAACAGTTTATCCACATTCACCCAAACGGTTCCTTCATAATTTTGAAGATCTCTATGCTGTCTCCTCTTAGTCTTCTCTTTTCCAGAGAGCAGATCCCTAGCCTGCCCAATCTTTCTGATAATCGCATCCTCTCAGTTCGCGTAACATTCTTGTAAACATTATTTGCATTTTCTCTACTTCATTATCATTTTTATGGTATGGAGACCAGAACTGCACACATGGCTCCGAGTGGTTTAACCAAGGATCTACCTAAATTTAATATTACCTCCCTGCTTTTTTATTCTCTCCATGTAGAAATGAACACAGCACATTGCACTCTTTATGACTTTACCAAATTGTGTTGATAGATTTATTGATTTATTTATCTATATGCCCAGATCTCTTTGGTCCTCTACCCCATTTAGTTTCTTATCATCAAGGAATAAGTGACCTCCTCATTCCCCCAAACAATAAACCACCTCAAGGCCAGGAAAGTTGGCGGGGGAAATAACAACAGAGAAGCTCTGTGATAGGGTGGAAGGCAGGAGTGTTTAAATGGAAAACAAATTCATTAACCGCACCCACTGTCCGATGATCTGAAATTGTTGAACTTCATGTTGAGTCCGGAAGTTTGTCAAGTACTCATCGAAAGATCAGGAGCTGTACCTCGAACTTCCGTTGAGCGTCATTAGAACAGTGTAGTAGGTCACTGTCAGAGTGGGAGTGAGACAGAGAATTAAAATTGCATGTGACCAGAAGCTCAGGTCACAATTGCAGGTGGAATGGAAGTGTTCAGCAAAGCGATCACCCAATCTTCTTTTGGTCACGCAAAAGTAGAGGAGATTGTATCGTGAACAGTGAATACAGTATATTAAATTGAAAGAAGTAAATCGCGGTTTCACGTGGAAGGAGGAATTCGGGCCCTGGACGGTAGGAATGCAGGAGGTGAAAGGATAAGTGTTGCATCTAATGCGCTTGCTTGGGATGGCGCCGTGGGAAGTACAGCCGGTGTTGTGGGTGATGGAAGAGTGGACCAGACCATGGAGGGAGCAGTCCTTTCAGAATGCTTAAATGGGAGTGGAGAGGAAGATGGGTTCGGTGGTGTGATGTAATATTTAACTCTATGTCGAAATTCAGCATCATTCCGCCACAATGAAATATCAGAGCAGGTGCTCAACAGCACACAGATGAGCTAAGCCTCGAGAGACATCTACAGAGATCATTCATTGGAAACGCGCTCTCGAAAAGGTGACACAATTTGTGGATCGAACTTCTATTGGCAATCACTTTATAAACAACGGAATTGTATCCAAGTATTGAGTGAACCGATGTGTTTAAAATTGTCTTTTGGAACATAATGGAACCGATAAAGAAAGAACTAAAGAGAGCAAGGGTCAAGAGCTGAATCACTGTAATGAACCGTCACTCACAATCTAACAAGAACCAAACAAAGTAAAGTTCATGAGCGGAATCACTGTACTGAACTGTCCCTAACAATTTAACAATAAGAACTAAATACCCATAGAATAGGCACCCGCTATTCGAAGCTTCAAAATAACATAAGAACAGAAGAAATACGAGCTGGAGTAGGCCATTTGGCCCTTCGAGCCTGCTCTGCCATTTAACAAGATCATGGCTTATCTTCTTCCTCAACTCTACCTTCCCGCACTATCCCCATGTCCCTTAATTCCCTTAGTTTCCAAAAATGTATTGAGGTCTGTCTTGAATATACTCAACGTCTGAGCAGCCACAGCTCTCTGGGGTAGAGAATTCCAAAGATTCAAAGCCTTTGAGTGAAGAAATTCTCCTCATCTCAGTCCTAATTTGCCGACCCCTTATTCTAAGACTGTGACCCCGTGTTCTCGATTCCCCAGCCAGGGGAAACATTTTCTCAGCATTACACCTGTCAAGCCCCTTAAGAATTTTATATGTTTTTATAGATCACCTCTCATTCTTCTAAACTCTAGGGAATATCGGCCTAGTCCACCCAATCTCTCCTCATAGGGCAAACCCCACATCCCAGGAACCAGTCGAGTGAACCTGCATTGCACTCCCTCGAAGACAAGTATGTCTTTCCTTAGTTAAGGTGACCAGAACTGTACTCCGTACTCCAGGTGTGGCCACATTAATGCCCTGTATAATTGTAGTAAGACTTCTTTACTTTTATACACGTATCCCTTTGTAACAAAAGCTAATATACGATTTCCTTTCCTAATTGTTTGCTGTACCTGCATGTCAAGTTTCTGTGATTCTTGTACAAGGACACCCAGGTCACTCTGAATCCAAACATTTCCCAGTCTCTCACCATTCAAAAATATTCTGCTTTTTTTTTTAGCGAAGTGGATAACTTCACACTTCCCCACATTGTATTCCATTTGCAATGTTCTTTCCCACTCAGTCCAGCGGTCTATATCTTTCTGCAGCCTCTTCGCGGCCTCCTCACAGCTAACTTCCCCACCGAACGTTGTATCATCAGCAAACTTGGATATGTTACGCTCAGTCCCTTCATTTAAGTCATTAATATAGACTGTAAACAGCTGAGGCCCAAGCATTGATCTTTGTGGTACCCTGCTATTTACAGCCTGCCAACCCGAAAAAGTCCCGTTTATTCCTACTCTCTGTTTTCTCTCCATTAATCAATCCTCAATCCATGCTAATATATTACACCCTATCCCATGAGTCCTAATTTTTTGTAATAACCTCTTGTATGGCACCTTTTCGAAGGCTTTTTGAAAATCCAATTACACTACATCTACTGGTTCCCCCTTATCCATCCGACTAGTTTCACCTTTAAGAAACTGCAACAGATTGGTCAAGCACGATTTTTCTTTCATATAACCATGTTGACTCTGCCTAATCATATTACGATGTTCTACGTGCCCTGTTACTATGTCCCTAATAATAGATTCTAGCAAAACTAAACAGTTTGAGCTTCAGATCAAATTCAGACTGAAGGTCAACCCAACAGCTTGCTAAAGGTCCCCTGTTGGAGTGTTTTCCCTCTCTGAAATGCAAATCAAATCTTTTGAGTATCTCTGTAGAACTTCGCTGTGTAATTCTCCATATTCCTCGGTTTCTTCTACTAATGAGACTGATTAGGGATTGTGGAGAATCCAAAGAAATCTGTAATAAGCAGACACACAAATCCCAGTCCAAGCACACTATCAATACCCGCACAATTGTTTATCTGAGGTCGTTTTAAACGGCTCCTTTAGGTCATCGAGAGGAGAAAGAAAAACTTGAAGTAGATATTTCTGCTGCTTATCACTGTCATTTTCTAACATGATATAAAGGCCACTATACAACAGGCCTGAATGGTTCAGGTTAGTTTGTGTCTGTGTGTTTAACGGCTTGTTTAACATTCGTTTAAAGACCTTGCAGTCTGTGACTGAAAGTAAACGCAGTAAACCACACGTTCTCTCAGTTAACACACTGATTGTAATCAGGATGTAGAAAGAGTTTTAAAAGGGCAAAAAACTAGACTTAAACTGCAAAATATTACAGTGCTCAGACATAATGGAAGAACTCACTTCGAGGCTATTGAGTTGTCTACATTTAATATGATATTTATATCCAGAATTAAAAGGATGATAAAAACAGAAAATGCTGGAAGTACTCAGCAGGTCGGGCAGCAGCTGGGAAGTGAAAAACAGAGTTAACGTTCAGGGGGACGCCCTCCGCCACTGTTCCAGGCACTAACCATCTCCTTTTCACCATGGACATCCAGTCCCTCTACACCTCATCCCCCACCGAATGGCCTAAGGACCCTCTGCTCCTTCCTTGAGCGGAGACCCAAGCAGTCTCCATCCACCACCACCCTTACATTGAACAACTTCTCCTTTGACTCTACTCTCTCCCTGCAAATAAAAGGTGTTCCTATGGGAAACCGTATAGGTCCTAGTTATGCCTGCCTTTTCGTGGGATGCGGGAAACATTCGTTGTTCCAGTTCTAGTCATGACCCCTCCCTCACCTCTATTTCCGGTATATTGATGACAGTATTGGTGCCACTTGCCGCTCTGCCGGAACTGGAAAATTCCATCAACTTTGCTTCCAATTTCCACCTCTTCCTCACCTTCATATGATCCATCTCCGACTCTTCGCTTCCCTTCCTCGACATCTGTATCTCCATTTCTGGGGATAGGCTGTTGACCAATATCAACTATAAGCACAGTGAGTCCCACAGCTACCGTGATTTCATTTCCTCCCATCCTGCTTCCTTTAAGGACTATATTCCACTCTTCCAGTTTCTCCATCTCTGTCGCATCTGTTCTGACGATGGCACCTTCCATACCATTGCTTCTGTTATGTCTTCCTTTTTCCTCAACCGAGGATGACCCTCCACCGTGGTTGACAGGGCCCTCGACCGTGTCCAGCCCATTAATTGCACTTGTGCTCTCACCCCTTACCCTGCCTCCCAGAGCCATGATAGTGTTCCCCTTGTCTTCACCTTCCACCCCACCGGCCTCCACATGCAACGGATCATCCTCTGCCATTTCCGCCACCTTCCAGTGATGCAACCTCCAAACTGATCTTCCCCTCTCCTCCCATTTCATCATTACAAAGGGACTGTTCCCTCCGTGACACCCTGGTCCACTCTTCAATCACTCCCCATCCCACGGCACATTCCCGTGCAAACGCAGGAGATAAAACATCTGCCATATTACCTCCTCCATTCCAACCATCCAGGGCTCCAACCAGACCTAGCAGGTGAAACAGCGATTTTTAGAATCATAGAATAGTGCAGCACAAAAGGAGGCCATTCGGCCCATCGTGTCTTTGCCAGCTCTTTTGAACAGAAATCCAGGAAGTCTCACTCCCCCGCTCTTGCCCCATATCCCTGCACTTATATTCCCCTTCAAGTATGTTTCAAATTACGGTTTGAAGGCTACTGTAGAATGTATATCCACCACCTTATCAGGAAGGGCATTCCAATAACTAACCAGTCGTTGCGTAAAAATGTTTTGCACATGTCACCCCTTAATTGTTTTGCCAATCAGCTTAAATCTGTTACTTCTGGTTATCGATAGTTCTGCCACTGGAAATCGTTTCTCTTTATTTACTCTATCTAAACTCCTCTTAGCCTTCTCTGCTCGAAGTATAACAACCCAAGATTCTCCAGTCTATCCACGTAACTGTAATCCCTCAGCACTGGAACCATTCTAGTAACTCTCTCCTGTACCTTCTCTAAAGCCTTCACGGTCTTCCTAAATTGTGGTGCCTAGAATTTACTTTTACTTCTTTCAATTTAGTATACTGGATTTTTTGCTCACGATGCTGACTCCTCCACCTTAGGGAGACCAAACGCAGATTGGGTGATCGCTTTTGGAACACTTCCATTCAGTCCACACACATGACCCTGAGCTTCCGGTCACCTGCTATCTTAATTCTCCGCCCCAATTCCATTCTGATCTCTCTGTCCTCGGACTCAGACACTGTTCCAATGAAGCTCAACGGAAGCACGAGGAACAGCATCACATATTTCGACTAGGCACTTTAGAGCCTTCAGGACTCAACACTGAGTTCAATGTATTCAGATCATAACCATTGCTTCCATTTTCTGCACAGCAGTAACTGCTAATGGTTCTGTTTTTGTCATTTTCAGCTAATCTTGACCCATCTTTTGTTTCTTTACTTTTCCGATTTTGATCCCCTTTTGCCTCGCACCATCATCCATTTTGTCATTTAATCACTCCTGTGTTGCACCCTATCACAGACCTTCCCTTTTGTTCTTTCCTCCCCTTTCCTTTTCCTTGTCTCTGTACTTGCTTAAAATGTTACATGTATATCATTTTCTAGCTCTGATGATAGCTCATGGAACTGAAATGTTAACTCTGTTTCTCTCCCCACAGATGCTGCCAGAGAGTAATGTGTTTGATGTAGTCTATATGGATATTAGCAAGGCGTTTGATTATGTTGCGCATGGCAGACTGGTCACGAAAGTAAATGCCTATGGGATCCAAGGCAAAGTGACAAGTTGGATCCGAATTTGGCTCAGAGGCAGGAAACAAAGGGTAATGATGGAAGTGTGTTTTTTGATGGGAAGGCTGTTTCCAGTGGGCTTCTGCAGAGCTCAGTACTGGGCCCTTTGCTTTTTGTGGTATATATCAATGAATTGGACTTGAATGTAGGAAGTATGATTAAGAAGATTGCCGATGATACAAAAATTGGCCGTGTGGTTGATAATGAAGAAGAAAGCTGTAGACTGCAGGAAGATATCAAATAGTGGTCAGGTGGGCAGAACTGTGTCAAATGGAATTCAATCCGCTGAAGTGTGAGGTAATGCATTTGGGGAGGGCTCACAAGGCAAGGGAATATGCAATAAATGGTAGGACAGTGAGAAGTGCAGAGGATCAGAGGGACTTTGGAGTGCATGTCGACAGATCCCTGAAGGTAGCGGGACAGGTAGATAATTTGGTCAAAAATACATACGGGATATTTGCCTTTATTAGCCGAGACACAGAATATAAGAAAAGGGAGGTTCTGCTTGAAATGAATAAAACATTAGGTAGGCCGCAGCTAGAATACAGCGTGCAATTCTGGTCACCACATTACAGGAAGAATGTGATTGCACTATTAAGGGTGCAGAGGAGATTTACGAGGATGTTGCCTGGGCTGGGGAATTTTAGCTATGAGGAAAGATTGGATAGGCTGGGGGAGACCTAACTGAGGTGAATAAAATTATGAGGGGCCTTGATAGAATGGATAGGAAGGACCTATTTCCCTTAGCAGAGGGGTCGAAAACCAGGGGGCATATATTTAAAGTAATTGGTAGGAGGATTTGAGGGGATTTGAGGAGAATTTTTTTCACCTCGAGGGTGGTGGCGGTCTGGAAATCACTGCCTCAAAGGGCTGTAGAGGCAGAAACCGTCATCACATTTAAAAAAGTACTTGGATATGCACTTGAAGTATCGAAACCATCACGGCTACGGACCAAGTGCTGGTAAGTGGGATTCGGCTGGATAGCTCTTTGTCGGCCGCCACTGAAAAGATGGGCCGATGGCCACCTTCTGTGCTGTAAATTTCTATAATTCTATGATTCCATGACTAGCTGAGTGTTTCCAGCATTTTCTGTTTAAATTTCAGATTTCCAGAATCTGCAGTACCTTGCTTTTGTATTAAAAGAATGATGTTAAGCGAATATATTAAAAGATTGAAGTGTTCTTTTTGCGATATTGCCAGCAAGAAAGTCCCCTCTACTTTCTAAACCCCGGTTGCAGCTGGAGTAGAATAATCCCCTTTGCTTTACAATGCCCGTTACATTTCAGGTGAGATTTCTGCCTGATCCCTGTGTCCCTCTAACTATCTAGTGTCTGTCCAGTACATTTCTGGTGAAATTCCATCCTTTCCCTCTGCGTATTAATCTGACGGGCGGATCGCACGCCCTGTACAGAAACCAGCTGATTTTACTTCTGCTGAAATAATGTAAACAATTAAATATTTGGTCATACACACCAGCTTGCTATAGAATTTCAAACCTCAACAAAAACACACCCATTTCCCATCTTATTCAACTCAACAATTGAACTTAATCAGTAGTTTTTGTTCAACGTCCGCAAAAAGGTAGGACTTGCAGTGAAATTCACTTCCGTTGATGCAGTTCTTGTTAATTAAAGAATATTCAGCTGCCAAGGGCCTAAGCTCTGGAATTCCCTCCCTATACCACTTTTTTATTATATCTTTATGGGAATTGCACGTCGCTGGCAAAGCCAACGTTTATTGCCCATCCCTAATTGCCCTTAAGAAGGTGGTGGTGAGCCGCCTTTTTGAACTACTGCAGTCCGTGTGGTGAAGATACTCCCACAGTGCTGTTAGGTAGGGTGGTCCAGGATTTTTACAGAGTGACGATGAAGGATCAGCGATATACTTCTGAGTCAGGATGGTGTGTGACATAGCGGGGGACTTGGAGCTGGTGGTGTTCCCATGCGCCTGCTGCACTTGTCCTTCTAGGTGGAAGAGGTCGCGGGTTTGGGAGGTGCTGCCGAAGAAGCCTTGGCGAGCTGCTACAGTGCATCTTGTAGATGGTGCACACTGCAGACACGGTACGCCGCTGGAGGAGGGAGTGAATGTTTAAGGTGATGGATGGGGTGCCAATCAAGCGGGCTGCTTTGTCTTGGATGGTGTTGAGCTTCTTGACTGATTTTGGCGCTGCACTCATCCAGGCAAGTGGAGAGTATTCCATCACACTCCTTACTTGTGCCTTGTAGATGGTGGAAAGGAGTCAGGAGGTGAGACACTCGCCACAGAATACCTAGCCTCTGACCTACTCTTGTTGCCACAGTATTGATGTGGCTGGTCCAGTTAAGTTTCTGGTCAATGGTGACCCCTAGGATGTTGATGGTGGGGAATTCGGCGATGGTAATGCCGTTGAATGAAAAGGGGCTGTGGTTAGACTCTCACTTGCTGGAGATAGTTATTGCCTGGCACTTGTGTGGCGTGAATTTTACCTACCACTTATTAGCCCAAGCCTGAACGTCGACCAGGTCTTGTTGAATGCGGGCATGGACTGCTTCATTATCTGAGGAGTTGTGAATGGCACTGAAAACTGCAGTCATTAGCGAACATCCCCATTTCTGACTTAATGTTGGAGGGAAGGTCATTGATGAAACAGCTGAAGATGGTTGTGCCCAGAGCACTGCCCTGAGGAACTCATGCAGCGATGTCCTGGGGCTGTGATGATTGAACTTCAACAACCACAACCATCTTCCTTTGTGCTAGCTATGACTCCAGCCAGTGGAGAGTTTTCCCCCCGATTCACATTGACTTCAGTTTTGCAAGGGTTCCTTCATGTCACACTCGGTCAAATGCTGCCTTTATGTCAAGGGCAGGGACTAGCAAATCTAGAGCCCCCTGGATGTCTAGGAACATACAGGATAGGATAAAGAAAAAAAGGGAGGCGTATGACAGATACCGCCGGTTAAGTACTCCAGAATCTTTAGATGAGTACAGAAAGTGCAGTGGTGCAACTAAAAAGGATATTAGGAAAGCAAAGAGAGAGCATGAACAATTCTTGGCAAGTAAATTCAAGGAAATCCCAATGATGTTTTATAAATATCTTAAGAGTAAGAGGATAACTAAAGAAAGGGTAGGGCCTGTTAGAGATCATGAGGGTAATCTGTGTGTGGAAGCGGGAGACGTCGGTAGCGTTCTTAATAAATACTTTGCGTCTGTTTTCACAAAGGAGAGGGGCGAATCAGACACTGCCATCAGGGGGGAGGAGTGTGAAATGTTAGATGAAATAAACATCGTGAGAGACGAAGTATTAAGGTGTTTAGCAGCTTTAAACGTGGATAAATCCCCAGCCCCGGATTAAATGTATCCCAGGCTGTTAAGCGAAGCAAAAGAGGAAATAGCAGAGGCCCTGACCAACATTTTTCAAACCTCTCTGGCTTCAGGTGTGGTGCCGGAGGACTGGAGGACTGCTAATGTGGTACCCTTGCTTAAAAAGGGAGAAAAGGATAGACCGAGTAATTACAGGCCAGTCAGCCTAACCTCGGTGGTGGGAAAATTATTGGAAAGAATTCTGAAGGACAGGATAAATCTTCATTTAGAAAGACACGGATTAATCAAGGATAATCAGCACGGATATGTTAAGGGAAGGTGGTGTCTGACAAACTTGATTGAATTTTTTCAGGAGGTAACAAGGAGGGTAGATGAGTGTAGTGCGTTTGATATAATGTATATGGACTATAGCAAGGCTTTTGATATGGTTCGACATGGCAGACTGGTCACGAATTTAAAAGCCCATTGGATCCAGGGCAAAGTGGCAAGTTGGATTCACAACTGGCTCGGAGAAAGGAAGCAGAGGGTAATGGTTGATGGGTGTTTTTGTGACTGGAAGGCTGTTTCCAGTGGGATTCCACAGGGCACAGTACTTTGTCCCTTGCTTTTTGTGGTATATATCAATGATCTAGACTTGAATATATTGGGTATGATTATGAGGTTTGCAGATTATACTAGAATCGGCTGTGTGGTTGATGCTGAAAAAGGAATCTGTAGACTGCAGGAAGATGTCAATAATTTGGTCAGGTGGGCAGAACAGTGGCAAATGGAATTCAATCCGGAGAAGTGTGAGGTAATGCATTTAGGGAGGGCTAACAAGGAAAGGAAATACACATTAAATGGTAGGACACTGAGTAGTGTAGAGGAACAAACGGAATTTGGAATGCATGTCCACAGATCCCTGAAGGTAGCAGGCCAGGTAGATAAGGTGGTTAAGAAGGCAAACGGAATGCTTGCCTTTATTAGCCGTGGCATAGAATACAAGAGCAGGGGGGTTATGCTTGAACTGTATAAAACACTAGTTATGCCTCAGCTAGAGTACTGCGTGCAGTTCTGGTCAGCACATTACAGGAAAGATGTGATTGCACCAGAGAGGGTACAGAGGAGATTTACAAGGGTGTTGCTGGGAGTAGAGAATCTTAGATATGAGGAAAGACTGGATAGGCTGGGTCTGTTTTCCTTGGAACAAAGGAGGCTGAGGGGAGACCTTATTGAGGTATATAAAATTATGAGAGGCATAGACAAAGGGGATGGAAAGGACCAATTTGCCTCAGCAGACGAGGTCAAAAACCAGGGGGCACAGATGTAAAGTAATTGGTGGAAGGGATTTGAGGGGAAATTTCTTCACCCAGAGGAATGTGGGGGTCTGGAACTCGCTGCCTGAAATGGTGGTAGAGGCAGGAACCCTAACCACAATTAAAAAGTACTTGGGATACTCTAACCTGCAGGGATACGGACTAAGAGCTGGGAAGTGGGATTAGGCTGGCTAGCTCTTTGTTGGCCGGCGTGGACACGATGGGCCGAAATGGCCTCCTTCCGTGCTGTAACTTTCTATGGTTCTATGATTCTACTCTCATCTCACCTCTGGAATTCAGCTCCTTTGTCCATGTTTGGACCAAAGCTGTAATGAGGTCTGGAGCCGAGTGGTCTTGGCGGAACCCAAACTGGGCATCAGTGAGCAGGGTATTGTTGAGTAAGTGCTGCTTGATAGCACTGTCGATGACACCTTCCATCACTTTGCTGATGCTTGAGAGCAGCCTGATGGGGCGGTAATTGGCCGAATTGATTTTGTCCTGATTTTTCTGGACAGGATATACCTGGGCAGTTTTCCACATTGTCGGATAGATGCCAGTGTTGTAGCTGCACTGCAACAGCTTGGCTAGAGTTGCGGCTAGTTCTGGAGCACAAGCCTTCAGCACGACAGTTAGGATGTTGTCGGGGCCTATAGCCTTTGTGTGCTCAGCCGTTTCTTGATATCACGTGGAGTGAATCGAATTGGCTGAAGACTGGCTTCTGTGATGGTCGGGACCTCAGGAGTAGGCCGATCTGGATCATGCACTCGGCACTTCGGGCTGAAGATGGTTGCAAACGCTTCAGCCTTGTCTTTTGCTCTCATGTGCTGGGCTCCACCATCATTGAGGATGGGAATATTCATGGAGCCTCCTCCTCCCGTTAGTTGTTTAATGGTCCACCCCTGGATGTGGCAGGACTGCAGAGCTTTGATCTGATCCGTTGATTGTCGGTTCACTTTACCCTATTTATAGCATGCTGTTCCACTTTTTAGCATGCATGTAGTCCTGTGTTGCAGCTTCCCCAGGTTGGCACCCTTTTGTAGGTACGGTTGCTGCTGCTCCTGGCATGCTCTGCTTCACTCCTTATTGAACCAGGTTTGGACCCCTGGCTTGATGGTAATGTTAGCTTGAGGAATATGCCGGGTCATGAGGTTACAGATTGTGATGAAATACAATTCTGCTGCTGATGGACCACAGCGCCTCAAGAATCCCAGTTTTGTGCTGCTAGATCTATTCTGAATCTATCCCATTTACCACGGTGTTAGGGCCACACAACACGATGGAGGGTGTCCTCAGTGTGAAGACAGGACTTCTAATCCACAATAACTGCGGTTGTCACTGCTACCAATACTGCCATGGACAGATGCATCTGCGACAGGTAGATTGGTGAGGACTGGGTTAGGTGGGTTTTCCCTCGTGTTGGTTCTCTCACTACCTGTTGCAGGCCCAGACTGGCAGCTATGTCCTGCAGGAGTCGGGCAGCTCGGTCAGTAGTGGTGCTACCGAGCCACTCGTGGTGATGGACATTGAAGTCCCCCACCCAGAGTACGTTCTGTGCCCTTGCTACTCTCAGTGCTTCTTCCAAGTGGTATTCAACATGGCGAGGTAGTGATGCTCGATAACCCAGAAGCTGCGATCTGTTAAGTTTCTCCTTGACAGATCGTACCCAGACGCTACAAATTCACTTTCGGTGGCGCAGATTTGGTCTATTTGCCCAACTTCTGCCCAGCGAATACCCACCAAACCCTTACGCCTGCTAAAATCAGGCATAAGGCCTTCCTTTACCAACATCAGCATTTAAATAAATGTTTAAAAATATTTTTTAATGATTCAAACATTCACTTACATTTAAAATTAGTTTACGTTTTTTTGTCCCGTTTAAAAATGTTTAAATTTAATATTCAAAACATTTAATCTATTTTTAAATGTTTAATTAAAGGTTAATTTAATTAATTTTGAACCTGTGATAATTTTTTTAAATTTCACTGTTATGAAATTGTATTTATCAGGTGATTCCTATTATGCTTATGTGGATTCCCATTAAGAATAATAGGAATCCAACCTTTTCACTGGTTGGCCTGGCCAAGTGATCCCAGGGACGCTGGCGAACCGCCTGCGCCCCTGGGATCCATGGGTCTTTAAGCAGGCGCAGGCCTGCAGGCCCAGCACCGCAAGAGTCCGAAGCTCCGGAGCCATTGGGTAAATACGGAGTTTTCTGGCGGTTCGGAGGCTTACGCGGGCGGCAAGCCTCCGACCGCAATTTCCATGTCAATATCTCCTTTTGCAGCTCGGTGTTAATTTTTGTTTGATAACGCTCCTGTGAAGCGCTATGGGACGTTTTTACCATGTTATAGGCCCTGTATAGTTGTTGTTTTGTTCAATTTATTGTTAAAGGTCAATAGCATAATTCCGTTTGCTTCAACTGAAGATCAAACATGATCGCAATACATTGATGGTGGATTCAGACTGCATTAAATGACAAGTCTCACAGTTAGATTTCAGATGGATTGGCCCAGATAATCAGCGGGCCCAATTAGACGCAGAAAAATAACTAAATCCAATGATGCGACTCTACCGGACCTGTTCCCAAAATAGATACTTATACAAGGATTTTTCATAAACCCTTTTAAAAATGAGCGGAGACCACAGGACTCACTGTTGGGAACTAAATTCACAGTCATGCGCCTCTCAGTCTTTTCAACACAACAGGAAATATAGACGTTTCAGTACTCGCTTATTGTACGGAGAAATATATTTAATGAGCCAGCATTATATGTTCTTGGTTGTGTATTATCTAAGAAAAAATTCATGTAATTATTTAGCCTTCATTAAACAATGCGAAGCGACAATATGTTTTACAAAAACAATATCTGAGTAGAACTGCCCATCGGTGAAGCTGACATCCGAGTATTTAGATGAAAATGAATCTATTTAAACAGGAATAAAAGCAGCTCGACAGGAATGCAGTGTCCCTGGTTTAAGTATTGGAGCCTGAACTTCCCGGAGCTGCATTTCCAATGTTCGAGGGTAGAACAGAGAATATGTGTGAAACAGTGTGTTTTGGAGTGAGTGGGACTGGAGATTGACAGAGAAAGAAAGGGGATTGAAAGATTGGATCTCGAGCATGTAGTGACACTGTACTTTTATCAGAGGGATGGAGAGACAGAGAGAGAGAAAACAGACAGAGACGGAGACATATAGAGAAACACAGAGAGAGAGAGAAATGCAGACAGAGACACAGACAGAGATGAGGAGAGTGAACGCAAATAACTACAGCATGAGTCGGCCTTGTACAAGAATCAAAGGGATGGAGAGAACGTTAGAGAGAAAGAGACATAGAGAGAGAAAAAATGTTGAGATGCAGAGCGAAAGCCAGAGAGAGCGAGAGAGACAGAGAGAGAGGGAGAGTCATAGAAACAGAGAGTTGGGTGAAACGAATGAACTAGAGCACGTGTGAAACCTGTACCCTAATCAGAGGAATAGATAGATAGAGAGATAGCTAGATAGATAGATAGATAGATAGATAGATAGATAGAGAGATAGAGAGATAGAGAGATAGATAGATAGATAGATAGATAGATAGATAGATAGATAGATAGATAGATGGTGCCAGTGAAAAAATACACTAGAGTGGTTGACAACCAGTATAGCAATTTAGTATACTGTATTCGCTGCTCACGATGTGGTCTCCTCTACATTGGGGAGACCAAACGCAGATTGGGTGACCGCTTTGCGGAACACCTCCATTCAGTCCGTAAGGGGGACCCCGAGCTCCCGGTCGCCTGTCACTTTAAATCACCGCTTCACTCCCACTCTGACCTCACCGTCCTCGGCCTATTACACTGTTCCACTGAAGCGCAGCATAAGCTCGAGGAACAGCACCTCGTCTTTCGTTTAGGCACGCTACAGCCCTCTGGACTCAATATCGAGTTCAACAATTTTAGATCATAACCTCAGCTCCAATCACATTTATATTTTATTTTTTCCACCCTTTTATTTGCCCCCCCCAACCTTTTTTTTCCTCCTAGAAGCTGGCAGCTGTCCTTCATTCTGCCAGTGGATTTCACACTTCTTTCAGCCTTAATCTGTCACATTAACACCACCTCTAGCCTTGCATATATCTTAATGTCTCTTAATGTCTCTTCATCTCCCCCTTTGTTCTTTTATCCCCTCCCCCTTTTCCCAGCTTTACCCTGGCCTTAAATCTATTTGATTTCCGGCTCTTTCCAGTTCTTACGAAAGGTCATCGACCTGAAACGTTAACTCTCTTTCTCTCTGCACGGATGCTGCCTGGCCTGCTGAGTTTTTCCAGCGTTTTCTGTTGTTATTTCAGATTTCCAGCATCCGCAGTATTTTGCTATCGTATTAGCAAACAAAGGAATTGAGAGAGAGAGACCACAAGACCATAGAAAGACGGAAACAGAGAATCTCGAGCAGGCAGGGAGATTAGATGAGTGAAAATGCAGGTGGGTTTAATAAGATCAGGACAGATTGGCACAACCGGTAGAGGAGAAAGACTGGGAAAGCCATTTCATGGGCTTTCTCTTCACGCTCCTTTAATGGCATATGGCAGCCATACACCGACATTAAAGAGTTTATGGGAAAAATAAACTATGATGGGCAGAGCGAATTGGATGAGAGAGTGCCGCAGGAAAATGGCAGAATGATACAGGTGTGCTGCATGTTCTACTTCATTGTTCTGAACTCCTAGACATGCAGCAGAAGCAGTCCCTCTGCTCCATGTGCAAGATTCACGACCAAGTTACGATGCGGCTTTCGGGCAAAAAGGGAACCCGTTTCACGGAGGCAGGACTCAGGGTAAGAGCACTGACAGATTGTGACATAGCAACCGCGGGCGCAATCAATCCCAAGATGGCAACACTTCTATTAAACCCCTTAACATGGGGACGTGTATTTTCAATTTCGAATTTAGTGGTGCGTGAGTCTGGTAAATGGTGCTGGATTTAATCTTCCAGAACACCAAGAAGAATGACACCCTGCCAGCGGCCCTGTGTCACAGCATCCACCGCGCTGAAGGCAGGTGTCCCATCTTATGGCTAAATGGGAATCTCTGAGACTCTGAGGACAGCGCTGGAGGCATTACCTGTAGCCTGAAGAACCCTCCAGTGCTCTGTACTGGAAAACGGCCACGGTCCGCTGGCTAAAATCCAGTGGATCACTTGAACACAAGATGTCCTTAACCCTTGGTTCTGTCAAAATGTATCTACAGTCGCTGCAATCAGGTCAATAGAGTCTGTCTGTCAGGGGGAGCGTTTGGAATCCCTATCTCGACCTGTGTTTACTTCTTGACACTGGTTTACTTGAAACATTGGTCTCTCAGTTGCCCCACCGCCATTCTGCTCTGTGTCTCTGACACTCCAGCACTGCAGTGTCCGGCTCCAAATGAGTCTGTTAGTGTCCTTACCTGTCACAGTTTCTCCAAATTTCCTTGGAGCCGGAATTCTTGTTTTATTCTCCCTCACTACGTTCCCTTTCTTTGTATGGAGCTGTCCTAATTATTACATTACATTTAGTATTGACTTGAAAGGATCACTGGGGTTGGAGGCGCTTGATCCGCTTTTCTTTATATTCGGGAGATTGAACAGTTGTTCGAACGCGAGTTTCATTCACCCTGTGATTGTAAATCCCGTTGTTCTGTTGCGGATATTTTACATTAGAGGCAGAAGGTATCAGATGTGTTATTAGGAAAGACAAATGGACCTGAGCGACAGTTTAGTCTGCTTCTCCTTTTTCAACAGACCCAGTCATATAGGTCGCCAACTAAAGGGTAATTTTCCGTGGATCGGCTCTCTACCCCTGTATAGTCCAGGGCGAGGAACACTCGGGGACGCTGTTAAAGTGAATAAACCAAAGACTGAAACTCTGTTCAGAGTGAGATCATTATAGCTGCAGTACCGGGGGTGCCACTGGAACCATTCTGGGTCCGATCACTGAGATTAAGCTCCAGCTTTAGAGCGTGAAAGGGACGAAGTGAATTATAGCGGGTGAATAACAATCACTGTAATATCCGGAATGGAGATTGATTTCATATTGACGTGTTACATATAATTACCTCAATATGTTATAATTTAAACCAACTGCTGCTCTAATGTGTGAGGTGACCTGTTGCTACTCCGGGCCTTTCCCAATGGGGTTATCGGTCCAGCTCTAGCCCGGCTGGTGCCGACCGCCAGCGGGAATGGTGACCGACCCGGCTCGGGAATATCCTGGCTCGCAGTGTTCATGGATCTCACATTCTCCTCGCTGTATCTGTGAAGTCAATTTAAAAAAACAATGAGCGCCGTCCCACTAAGAACCGCTCTTGTGAAAGGCATTAACTGGGATTGAATCCATCTGATTGTCGGTGTTTAATCACTCAATTCAGTTCGGTTTAATTCCGTGCTGGGTGAATTGCTCAAGCACATCAGAATGTGAGCGGATTCACACTTCTTTATATGTAATAAAATGCTAATTACAATAATAATGATCAGCAAAGTTGATCTGAGTCCAAAATTATCTCCCATGCGGTTTTACGTCCGTGTTTCCCTGATTGATTCATATTTTCACTCACAAACTGGCATTCAGTTTTGAGTAACAGTGCGGGTGAAGTTAGCTCGGGGGCTTGCAGTCAGAAGCAAATGCACCGCACTGTGGGAGTATCGGCTGCACAGTGGGGTAAAGTATATAATTCTGCGAGGGGAAGGGGAACAGGAGAAGTCTTGGTCAATATTGGAACCAATGGCATTGGCAGGAAAAGGGTTGAGGTAAAACAGGCAGTATCAGGCCTAGGAAAATGATTAAAGAACTGTCCCTCAAAGGTGATAATCTCTGGATTACTCCTAGTTCCACGTGCTAGTGAGTACAGAAACAGGAAGATAGTGCAGGTGAATGGGTGGCTGGAGAAGTGGTTCAGGAGAGAGGGCTTCAGATTCCCGGGGTGATCAGTTATGGGTTCGGGGGGACCTGTACAGACAGGAGGGTTTGAACTTGAACAGGGCTGGGACCAATGCCCTCACGGGGAGTTCGATTAGTGCCCTGGGCGAGAGTTTAAACTGAATGCCAGGGGAAAGGGCACCAGGACGCCGCAGCGCAGAGGAGAGAACAGGTTCATAGAAATCAAGAAGGGACAAACATCAACAGAAAAAACAATAATTTAGTAACAAATGTAAGTAAATGGAGAAAAAAAAACAAAGCCGAATAGCATGGTGTTGGAATGCATGGCAAGGATTGCTACGAATAAAGTTGACGAGCTACAGGTGCCAGTTGCCACATGGGGTTATGATAAATTCTCTATGATGGAAACCTGGCTTAAACATGGGCAGGAATGTGAACTAAACATTCATGGCTATAATGTAGTAAGGAGGGATAGGGAACGGGAAAAGAAAGGAGGGCTGGCAGTTTTGATCAAGGATAATATTACAGTTATAAAGAGGGACCATATACTAGATGGTGCAAGCACTGAATCTATTAGTTTAGAGTTAAGGAACAGGAAATGAGTTGTTACATTTCTGAGGAATGAAACAGTACTGGATCTAGTTCTGGGAAACGAAGTAGGGCAAGTGCAGTGTGATTCAGAGGGAGAACATTTCGGTAATAGTGATCATGATATAATTATATTTAAAGTAGTTATGAGCATGGTACAAACAAAAATCAAAGGTGAAAATAATCAACTGCAAGAGCGCCAATTTCAGTTATTTGAGAAGGGATCTAGCAGACGCGGAGTAACAGAAAGATTGGGGAGGAAAATAGTAAAGAGGCAATGGCAGGCCTTCAAGGCGGAGATAGTTCAGGAACAAACCAAGCATATCCCCATAAAGGGGGAAAATGGGGTATCCAAAGCTGGAGCTCCCTGGATGACAAAGGCAATAGAGTTTAAAATAAAGCAGTGGTTTATGACAAAAGTAAGGTGCAGAATGCAATTGAAAGTCAGGCAAAATACAGAGAGTGCAGAGGACAATTGAAAAAGGACAAAGAGAGAGTATGAGATAACATTAGCATGTCGCATAAAAGGGAACCCAAATATCTTTTATAAACCTATAAAAACTGAAAGGACAGTTAGAGGGATGGCGACGCCGATTAGGGGCAAAAAAGAAAATGGTTCTTGTGGAGGCAGAGGGCATGGCTGGGGTACTGAATAAGTTATTTGCATCTGTCTACACAAAAGAAGAGGGTGAGGTTAATGTCGGAGTAGAGGAGTGGGGAGTAGAGATATTGGATAGGATGAAAAAGATAGAAAGGAGTTGCTAAATATGTTGGCATCACACAAAGTTAACAAGTCACTCGATCC
The DNA here is from genome assembly GCA_030390025.1 of Squalus acanthias. Classification (NCBI taxonomy): domain Eukaryota; kingdom Metazoa; phylum Chordata; class Chondrichthyes; order Squaliformes; family Squalidae; genus Squalus; species Squalus acanthias. The sequence goes on from CM059441.1 coordinate 64,144,082, forward strand.
AGATGGGATGAATCCTAAGTTAATAAGGGAAGTTAGGATGGAGATAACAGACGTTCTGAACACAATCTTTCAATCTCCTTGGATATTGGAGTGGTGCCAAAGTGCTGGAGGATTGCAAATGTCACACACCCGTTCAAAAATGTAGAGAGGGAAAAACCAGGTAACTACAAGCCAGTCAGACTAACGTCAATGGTGGTTGAAAAAAACTACGAGAGACCACTGTCAAGCTCAAAATTAATTCACACTTGGAAAAGCATAGGTTAATAACGATCAGCCAGCAGGTATTAGGTAAAGGTAATTCGTGTCTGACTTACCCTATTGAGTTCTTTGATGAAGTAACAGAGATGGTTGATGAAGGTACTGCAGTACATGTTGTATATATGGACTTCCAAAAGCCATTTAATAAAGTATCTCACAGCTCATGATATTGAAGGGACAGTGGTAACTTGCGTAGGACATTGGCTAATGCATCCACGCATTTTAAAATAATCTAGGGAAGAGTTAGCAGACGGATTACTGCACATATTTAATAATTCGTTAGAAACGGGTGTAGTGCCAGAGGACTGGTGGATAGCTAACGTAATAACTATATTTAAGAAGGGGGATAGAACTTATCCAGGAAATTATAGCCAGTCAGCTTAACATCAGTGGTAGGAAAAATAATGGAATCCCTACTAAAGGAGAAATTATAAGAACATCTAGAAAGCAAAAATATAGTAATGATTAGTCAGCATGGATTTCAAAAGGGAAAGCCGTGCTTGACCAAACTCATTGAATTTTTTGAAGAGGGAACAAAGAGAGTAGACAATGGTAATGCAGTAGAAATAATTTATCTAGATTTTCAAAAGGCCTTCGATAAGGTACCCTATAACAGACAGATAAACAAGGTCAGAGAATGCGGAGTCAGGGGGCAAGTAGCAGAATGGATAGCTAGCTGGCTTCAAGACAGAAAACAGAGATGGGGTAAAAGGTAGCTATTCACAGTGGCAGAAGGTGGGTAGTGGTGTTCTCCAAGGATCAGAGCTGGGACCAATGTTGTTCACAATTTATATGAACGATTTGGATTTAGAATCAAAAACACAATTTCTAAATTTGCGGCTGACACCAAATTGGGAGGGATAGTCAATACTGAGGAGGACGGCAACAAATTAAAGGAGGATATTAATGAACTTGCAAAATGGCCATATAATTGGCAAATAAAATTCAAGACTGACAAATGTGAGGTATTACATTCTGGTAGGAAGTATAGGGAGGTCACTTATTGCTTGGAGGGTGCGAGTCTTGCAAAGGGATCTCGGTGTACAATTGCACAAATCACTATAAGTTTCGACACAGTTTAGCAAGGCCATACAAAAGCAAACCAAGCACTAGGATTTATTTCTAGAGGTATAGAATTGAAAAGTAGGGAAGTTATGCTAAACCTGTATCGATCCTTTGTTAGAGCATACTTAGAGTACTGCGTAAAAAGGATATAGAGGCACTGGAGAGAGTGCAGAGAAGATTTGCAAAGATAATACCAGAAATCCAAGTGTATACATATCAGGAAAGGATGAATAGGCTGGGGCCCCTTTGTCTTGAAAAAAGAAGGCTGTGGGTTGGCCTAATAGAGGTCTTTAAAATTATGTAAGGTTTTAATAGAGTGGATACAGAGACAATGTTTCCACTTGTGGGGAAGAGCATAACCAGAGGCCATCCATATAAAATAGTCACCAAAAATTCCAAATGGGAATTCAGAATAAACTTCTTTACCAAAGAGCGATGAGAATGTGGAACACGCTACCACAGGGAGTGGTTGAATTGAAAATTGTAGATGCATTTAAGGGGAGGCTAGACAAACTTATGAAGGAGAAGGGAATAGAGGGTTATGCTGATAGATTTAGAGGAAAGACGGGAGGAGGCTCGAGTGGAGCATGAACGCCGGCATGGACTGGTTGGACCGTATGGCCTGTTTCTCTGCTTTATATCCTATGTAATCCTATGTAATATTATGAATAGAAGGCAGAGAGTAGTGGTGAACGGATTTTTCTCTGATTGGATAGAATTATGAAGTGGGGTCCCCCAGGGGTCGGTATTAGGACCATTGCTTTTCTTTTAATATATAAATGACCTGGGCATGTGTATAGGGAATACAATTTCGAATATTGCAGGCGATTTAAAGTTTGGCAACTTATTAAATAGTGAGCATGATAGTAGCAGAATTCAGGAAGACATAGACATACTGGTGAAATGGGCAGAGGCATGAAAGATAAACTTTAACGTGGCTAAGTGTGAAATGTTGCGCTTTCAGAGGAATAATGGCCCAAAAATTAGTGCCGCTACGCGAGAGTACGCACTGTGTACTCTCGCGTATTCTGTCTCCAATTGCCGGTTTTCTGCATGCACTGCGCATGCGCTGAAAACCGGCACTTGGTGATTTCAAAAGGGGGCGGTTCCTAGGTGAACCGCGTGCGCGCTACAGGCTGCGCGCACGCAGTGCACTTAGTGCTTTGAACGCGCAGGTGAGCATGGACGATTTTGCACATAAAGGAGGCGTAAGACCCTCTTTTAACAAGGTAAGTAGTTAATTAAGTATTATTTTGAATTTTTTTCAACAGGTATATCTTTTTTAGAGACTTTAAAGAAAGGTAAGTTTATTTTTATAACTTTTTAAAAGATTTTAAATTTTTTCAAAAATTTAATTTTTTGTTTAAAGTGGTTAATTTATTTAACTATACTTATTTTATTAATGTGATGGTTTTTTTTTATTTAATTGAGGTTTAACTGTTCTTTTGGGGGGGTATAGATTCATAGCTTTCACAGCACTTGATTGTGAAAACTATGAATGAAAGATGGTGTGCTGCCATTGGCTCTAACTGAATCACGTGATCCCACAGCTCGCACGAATTAACTGCGCCTGTGGGATGTGCAAGCACTGCCCAGCTGATGTCCAGAACATCAAGTTCGTGCGAGCTGGGAATGAAAAAGCAGGCTCGCAGTGAGATATCACGGGGAAGCCTTACCCCCGCACGAAGGCTCCCTCACTAATTTTTGGGCCAATATGTTTTAAGGGGGTGCAAGAACAGATGGAACTGGGGTCCAAATTCACAAATCTTTGAAGGTGACTGTGCAAGTTGAGAGCGTGGTTAAGAAAGCGTATGGGACACTTGGCTTTGTAAATAAGGACAATGAATATATTAAAAAACGTAGGAAATAATGCTAAAACTTTACTAATCTCTGGCATGCCTCAGCTGGAATATTGTATAAAATTCTGCGCACCACACTTTAGAAAGGATTACAGGGTTACAGGCAAAATGCTGGAGATGTGGAACTAAATTGAACAGCTCTTTCAAAGAGCCGGCACGGGCGTAACGGGCCGAATGGCCTCCTTCCGTTCTGTATGATTATGTGATCCGGATGCGGGGTCGGTGACTCATTTCCTTTATCAGACTAACGTAGGTCAACCGCAGTGGATGGAAACTGGGCTCTTTGCATCTATTAATGGGCTGGCTCCTTCTCATTGGTGTATTTCACCAGACTGCAATTCACGGTTAACACCTGTCAAAATCTATTAGTTATTCTGAAAGAAACATTGGTTTCTGTGCAAACTGTTATCAAAGGATTAAGTCCCTTTTCAGTCGGGGTGTCAGAAGGTGCTGGAGGGCCCGCTCGGTATCTGGGAACAGTATTCAGTTAACGTTCAAGTCCCGTCGCTGTAACCGGCTCCGGGGACGATGCTGCGGACCTTCCTAGCCCTGTTTCTACTGCAGCTTCTAAACTGTGAGTCATCGCTGATTATTATTATAATATGTGCCTCATTAATATAATTATTGGTCTTTTCTACTGAACACATTGAGGTGATGTGGAATGTAAATGTTGTTTTCTTGAATTTAATATTGTCATGGAGAGTTTAATGAGATATCGGGTTGGATTCTCAATCGCCTTCCACCTGCGGCTCTTGTACAGACAGAGCAGTCAGGACTTAAAAATTTAAGCGGATTAATTAAACTGAGCTTGTTAGAAGTAGAGCGCGGTCACTGATAGAAGAGAGTGTATCGGTGCTTGGGTCCATTTACAGAAGACTGGCATATTTTCTTCAAATTTGACTTTCATTGGAATCGTATGAGATGAATATTGAAATTGTTTATTTAATTTGTAGATGTTTCATTTAATACATATTGTGAGCTGTTTGTTTGATTTTTTAAGTTCCATCAACTTCAAATAGGGAATCAATTCTCCATTCCTGTCGGTGTATGTAAGCGTGCTTAGAATATTGTTCATCTGATTAAAACTTATTTAAAATTCCCAGTTTAGATTTGTGTCAAACTTGGATTTAAAACCGAAATTGGTCATAAATACCGCGGCAGTTTTGTTTCATTTTCTCCCCTGCTGCTCTTGTACAGACAGAGCAGACTGGAGTTGAAATTGTAATCGGATTATTTAAACCGAGCCTGCTAATAGCAGAGCGCATTTATTGTTGGAATAGAGTGTATCGAAGTCTGGTGTGTAAGTGAACTCACTGAGTGGAGCACACCAGTCAAAGCTGCACCGACTGCCGACTAAACACACATAGAAACATAGAAGATAGGAGCAGGAGTAGGCCATTCGGCCCCTCGAGCCTGCTCCGCCATTCGATGAGATCATGGCTGATCATCCAAACTCAGTACCCTGAACCTGCCTTCTCCCCATATCCCTTGATACCTTTAGCTTTAAGAAATATATCTAACTCATTCTTGAATATATTTAATGAATTGGCCTCAACTACCTTCTGTGGAAGAGAATTCCACAGGTTCACCACTCTCTGGGTGAAGAAATTATTCCTCATTTCTGTCCTAAATGGCTTACCCGTTATCCTTAGATTATGACCCCTGGTTCTGGACTCACCGACCATCGGGAACATTCTTCCTGCATCTAGTTTGTCCAGACCTGTCAGAATTTTATATGTTTCGATGAGATCCCCTCTCATTCTTCTATACTCCAGCGAGTATAAGCCCAATCGACCTAATCTCTCCTCATATGTCTTTCCTGCCATCCCAGGTATCAGCCTTGTGAATCTTCGCTGAACTCCTTCCATGGCAAGAACATCCTTCCTCAGATACACACACATTTCTATCAGACATTTCTCAGCAGAAGTGCAGTCTAACCCCTGTGTTTTGCAGAGAATGGAACTAACAAATAGTTTGTTCAGCGTTAGAGTGTTGTACAAGGTCTATAATATTGTATAATAAAATTTTAACCTGAGGTGCAACCAATATTGTTTCAATTAGCATTAATTATTAATATTTTTAAGAGCATTATACCAGAAGATGATGTCACTGAAACTTCCTCCGTCTCTGGGGAATTTACTGTGTGTGTTGTTGGTTAGTTTATCTATGGATATGCTTTTTATTCTTCTAATATGTACCTCATTAATATAATTATTGGTCTTTACTAACTGGACATATTGAGGGGATGTACAAAGTAAATGCTGTTTTCTTGAATTTTAATAGTGTCATGTAGAGTTTAATGAGATATCGGGACGGGTTCCCCAATCGCCTTCCACCTGCGGATCTTGCTCCGACAGAGCAAACTGGAGTTGAAAATCTAATCGGATTATTTAAACTGAGCCTGTTAGAAGTAGAGCGCGGCCACTGTTAGAATAGAGTGCATCGGAGTCTGGGGGGTGAGTTAATTCACTGAGTATAGAGCACCAGTCAAAGATGCCCCTACTGCCGACTGAACCCACACACACATTTCTATCCCAGATATTTCTCACCCGAAGTGCTGTCTAACCCCCGTGTGACAGAGTGAACTGAGCTATTTTAAAACGTTTATTCAGCCTTAGAATTTTGGATAAGGCTTGTAAATATTTTCTTTAAAAAAATTAACTACTGGAGGAAACCATATTGTAACAATTAGCATTAACCATTAGTACAATTATCATTAAATACACTCTCCAAATAATGATGTGAATAACATTTCATAAATCTTTGGAGAATTTGCTGTGTGCGTTGTTGTTTGGTTAGTGATTATCTTCAAATTATTAACTTTTAATATTTGTTTTTTCTATTTCATACATTTATATGTACAGAGTCATTTATATGTACTAAGCTTTCTCAGTCTCCGTCCACATGCCCCATAATTTCCGTACAGAGTCATGTAGAATTGAATGATATTGGGACTTGTTTCACAATGTCCTTCCACATGCTCCATACTTTTTATACAGTGTCATGTAGGGTTTAATGAGATATCGGGACTAGTTTCTCAATCTCCTTCCAACTGCTCGGTATTTTTTGTTGATTATTTTGGTCGATGACTCTGTTCAGTTTCTCTCTGTTTCTAGTTTGAGTTTGGTTATATTTAATAATCTCTATCAATAACAAATGCTGGCTTAGTGACAGGGAAACGTCATCATTCTGTTAGCGGATACTTTATGAGTTTAACGAAATTGATTTCTGTGGTGAAATTTATTTTATGCTATAAAACAGATTGGATAATTAAAACCTGTTTTGTAGATAATTTACAGAACATTTTTTGCTAATTATAGAACGGAGAAAAACCCATGAAATGTACATCACTCCCTGAATCATTTTCACAAATCGCGTGTTGATCAAATTCAATTTGAAGAAAACGGACATATTTTACTAAATTTGTCATTCATTGGGATCGCCTGATTGAAAATTGAAATGCTTTATGCAATTTGAAGAATTCTCTTTTAAAACATACTTTGGGTTGGTTGTTTCATTTTAAATTCCATCAACATCAAATAGGGAAATTTTACCCATTTCTGTCGATGTCATTCTATTCAGATGTAAGGATATTTTACAACTGAATAGCACTGAGCCTTGAGTGAAACTTAGTTTTAAAACCGAAATCTAAGACATTGTCGCAGCAGTTTGTTTTGTTTTGTCTCCTGCAGCTCTTGTATAGACAGAGCAGCCTGGGTTTGTATTTCTGATAGGATTATTTAAACAGAGACTGCTAGAAGTAGAGTGCATTCATTGTTAGAAAAGAGTGTAACGGAGTCTGGTGTGTAAGTGAACTTACTGAGTGCAGAACACCAGTCAAAGCTGCACCTGCTGCCGACTGAACCTACACATATATTTCGGTGACAGATATTTCTCACTAGAAGTGCAGTCTAACCCCCTAGTGATAGAGTGAACTGGATTATTTTAAAACGTTTATTCAGCATTAGAATATGGGATAAGGTTTGTAAATATTTTCTAATAAAATATTAACTAGTGGTGGAAACAATATTGTAACAATTAGCATTAAACATTAGTACAATTATAACTAATTACACTCTCCAAATAATGATGTTAATAACATTTCCTAAATCTTTGGAGAATTTTCTGTGTGAGTATTGCTGTTTAGCTAGTGTTCAATCACTGAGTGTAGAACACCAGTCAAAGCTGCACCTACTGCCGACTGAATTCACACACAGGTTTCTGTCACAGATATTTCTCACCCGAAGTACTGTCCAACCCCGTCTGGTACAGTGAACTGAACTATTTTAATTAGTTTATTCAGCTTTAGAGCGTTGGAGAAATATTTTAAATATTATCAACTTAAATACTAACTAGACGGGAACTAATATTGTTGCAATTTGCATTAATTAACATTATAATCATTGTTAAGTTTATTCACCAAAAAAAATAAGTTACTGAAATTTCCAAACTCTCCGGGAGTGTCCGTATTGTTGTTTAGTCAGTGATGATCTTCAAAATTATGAACTTTTTATCTGAAATTAATTATTATATTTAATACATTTATATGAATAGTATCACGTAATAATTAACGTTTCTCAGTCTCCTTCTACATGCCCCATGATTTTATACAATGCCATTTAGTGTTTAATTCGCTACCGGTTCTGGTTTCTCAATCTCCATGCAACTGGTCGGTAATTTTTGCTGAGTTTGTCGGTCGATGCCTTCATTCATGTTCTCTCTATTTCCAGTGTGTTTTTGGTTATATTTATTAATCCCTATAATTAACAACGTCTGGCTTACTGACAGGGAAACATTAGCGCATGGTTATCAGATACATTGTACGTTTAAGGAAATAAGTTCCCGTGATTCAATTTATTTTATGTTATAACACTGATTGGATACTAAAATCCTGCTTTGTAGATAATTTAAAGTAACATGTTCTGCAAACCATAGAACGGAGAAAACACATGAAATGTATATCACTCCCTGAATCATTTTCACAAATACTGATCAAAATCAATTTACAGATAATGGGCATATATGATTCAAATTTGTCATTCATTGGTATCGTATGAAGTGAATATTGAAATTGTTTAATTAATTTGTCGAATTTTCATTTAATACTTATTTTGGGTTGTTTGTTTGATTTTAAAGTTCCATCAACTTCAAATGGGGAACAATTGTTCAATTCTGTCGGTGACAGTAAACATGTGTATTAAATATTGCATCTAATTAACACTGACTTTAATTTTCAGAGGACCTTTGTGTCAAATTCAGATTTAAAAGCGAAAGCGAACACAAATTCTGCGCCAGTTTGTCTTATTTTGTTCCCTGCGGCTCTCATACAGACAGAGCAGACTGGAGTTCATATTCCAGCCGGGGTTTCAAACCGAGCCTGTTGGAAGTAGAGCGCGGTCACTGTTAGAATAGAGTGTATCGGAGTCTGCGGTGTAAATGAACTCACTGAGTGTAGAACACCAGTCAAAGTTGCACCAACTGCCGAATGAATCCACATAGAGATTTCTGTCACAGATATTTATCAGTAGAAGTGCTGTCTGACCCCATGTGATACAGAGAATTGACATATTCTTTTATAATAATTTGTTCAGCGTTGGGTTGTTGGACAAGGACAATAAATATTGTAAAGTTAACTATTAACTGGAGGTGGAACCAATATTGCTTCAATTAGTAGTCATTATTAATTGAGTTCTTATTAAGTACACTCGTCAAAAATGATGCTATTGAAAGATCCTAAATCTCCCCAGCATTTGCTGTATGAGTATTTTTGTTTAGTTAGTGACGATCGTCAAAACTATGAGTTTTTTATGTAAAATTAGGCTTTCTATTTCTTACATTTATATGAACAGTGTCATGAAATAATTAATGTTTCTCAGTCTCTCTCCACATGCTCCATACCTTTTCTACTGAGTCATGTAGTGTTTAATGACATGTTGCTCAATCTCCTTCCACGTGTCCCATACTTTTTATACAGTGCCATGTATTGTTTACTGAGTTATAGGGACTTTTTCTTAATATCCTTCCAAATGCTCCATAGGTTTATATAGTGTCGTGTAGTATTTAATGAGATAGCGGGACTTGTTTCTCAATCTTCTTCCACATGTCCCATGCTCTGGTAGCTTTGTGCAACAAATCCTGAAATCGTTTGCATATTTAACTTCGGCAGATAGCGATCAGAGCACTTTGTCCTGATGTTGTCAATATTCGATGCGTGTTTGGTTATTTTCTAACAGTGGTAACATTTATTCAGGCACTAATTAAGCGGTATGGAGATATTTTGTTAGAAATTACTGTTTGCGCACAGAACGCTCAGAGTCTGGATTGTTTAGTGTGAGCTCCCTCTGGTGTTTTACTGGAGGTTTTAACCTACAATTAATGTTTTTCAAATAATTTACTTCCTAAATCCAGCAGGAACTCATTTAATTACGAGAGCTCTTCAAATCGGATTTTAAAATAAAATAATTATTTGTATTCTTGACACACATAATAATCTGTCATGAGAAGAATGTTCTTATAAACACTCTGTATTGACTCTATTTTGTATTCCCAAAATCACCAATTCTAACAGGATCGTTGAGATTATTAGCGTTTTTGAGTAAATACTGAAAGATTATTCCCACTAGTCTGTCAATTGATAACAATAAAAGAGGAATTTGCAGGACACTGACTATTACCAGGAGAGTGTTGGTAAGGACTGCTGAGGTTCTCCTGGAGTAGAAGCACGCAACACACTGTCAACATTGCAGAACCCGGTCCAGAAGGAGAGCAGCTAGATTATGTTTGGGAAACTGCTCTCATTCAAGAATTCTCGACAAGCGCATCTGAGGATAGGAATCGGTGTCACGTTGTCTGTAATATATAATGTACAGAATAGAAAGTGGCCAGGAGATCTGGAGGGCAAAATATCATCAGGGGGAATGGGTGCTTGTCAATATACTGTCTCTCGTATATAACATTTAGAAAATAAAGGGACCTGGAGATCTGTTGGACACACTATCATTAGGGGGATTGAGAGCAGGTCAACATGCTGGCTGCATTTTAAAAAGCAGCAAAGCTTAAACAGTAAACGAGAGGACCATTAAGCTAACATCATTAACGGGTAAAATGATGGGACAAAATCTGCGAGGACATGTTAAAAGTGAATTCGCTCAGCAAGAACTTAATGAGGAACAGCCAGCACGGAGATAGGAGGCGTGAACCCGCCTGACAAACGGTTCATTTTGTTGTGTTTGAGAAATTTAGAAATACAATGAGTAGCACAAACTTCCAATTACAACGTTTTTGAAACTTTGAAATTTCCACGTAGAAGACATTGGCTTAAATTAAAAGGCACCGAAATTCATCACACAATAAGATAATTTTAATTTAATGTATATTATATTTGTTTTCCTTCATGAACTTTGGATCGGTATCCTGCAATTCGCTACCTAACATCACTGTGAGAGCGCCCTTACCATTAATACAGCTGCGGGTCAAAGAGCGGGCGCATCACCACCGCCTGCTCAGGGCAACTAGACACGGGTATTAAATGGTCAGAGCACCGTCACCACTAATTTGCAGGGCTTGGGGGAAAGGGCAGGTGAATGTGACTAATTGCACAGCTCTTTCAAACAGCCAGCACAGGGAACATGGGCTGAATGTCCTCCATCAGTGCTGGATCATTCTATGACTCTACAAGGAGCAGGTCCATCGCCATTGCCTTCTCTGGGCAGCTACACACTGGTAATAAATGGGGCCCGAGTACCGTCCCTGCAATTCTCGATATATTGTAGGCACTTTACAAATGTCGGTTTGCTGTATTGATTGCATTTGCAGCTTTATACGTAATGAAGAACAGATGAAATCACAGATCCCGGTATCAGTTCTTTCGCAAAGTGACGGGGATTCTTACCCCATAGTTCCTTGTATTTGTGACTTTTCTTTCTGACAGTTTTATTCATGTATTGTCACAGCGAACTCTAATTTTCAATGTCTCATTTCAGGCAGCCCTTGGAGCAGTAAGGATGTCCCGTCAGGTAAACGCCTTTTATTTTCACATTATCTGGTGTCTCTCTGCTCTAATCCATCCCATTGAATATTAAGGCTGGGTGACAATCTCAGGGCCTTTTTGATCATCTATTATCCCGTCCCTCGTGTGTCCCTCGGAAGGGAAGAGTGTTTCCCGCGGACTGTTAATAAAGATCTTCAATTCCAGCTGAGAGGCGGCTGCTGCCTTCATGCAGAGCGACAATAAACGGGGACCCTGAAGGGCGGAGTGTGAAGGACCGGCGCCACTGACACTGCTGTTGGTCCCGAAGGAGTTCACACTTTCAACTTCACCAATCATAGCTGACATTAAGATCGCATGACCATCCAGCTACGCCTCTTCCTCTATTGGCGGGCGGGGCTGGGGAGAATGTCTTCCAATCCTGACTGGGTCTGCGCTCTCACTACGTTCGGCCAATCGGTACTGAGCATGATGGAGAGTTGAACATTGCAGCCACGCCCTCTCCCGACCTCTGGAGCATGGAATATATTCCGAGCCAGTCGCCCAACCTGCCTCCGTGGGAGCCGCTCTGATGCCTGGAACTTCCCGCTAACTCCCGATTCCCTGCTCGTTGACACATTTTATTAGTATTTCCCTCTTCCGTTTGTCATTTTTAGCCTTTACTCCGATTTGTATTCGGGATCTGGGCATAGACTGATGTTCCCACTGATTCCTCACATGCTCCATCTTGTCTGGTGAATGGGGTTGTTCCGTACGCTGGCAGACTTCGGGTTTAATACACTCTAACCGCTTGACGTTATTTCTGATATTTCACAGAGACGGTGAAGCTGAGACTGGTGAATGGGGGCGGTCCGTGCGCTGGGAGACTGGAGATTCACTACAGTGGAAAGTGGGGGACTGTGGCGGACAGGGGCTGGGACCTGCCGGACGCCGCTGTTGTGTGCCGGGAGCTGGGCTGCGGGGCCCCGCTGTCAGCACCGGGCGGAGCTCACTTTGGGGAAGGGTCCGGACTCCTTGTGACGTCAAAGGTTCAGTGCGGCGGGACCGAGGCCGCTCTGCGGGAGTGTCGTTCAGATGGATGGGGTCACCTTTACGGATCACACTCCCGGCATGCCGGCGTCATCTGCTCAGGTAAAAATCTTTCTCCTGTTTCTCATCTTCCGCCGCGTTTGATGCTTTCCAGAAAAAAGCGGAAGTAAACTAATCCGGGAATCTCCGTACCCGGAAATTGAGATGATAATAATTCTAGTATTCTCCGGATATTATTAATGTTATATTATTAAATATTAGGATCACTGTTTGTGTTTTAATAATATCACAATTATTATATTTAATAAACATCCCCCACAGGGAGCAGTAAATAGCTGATACTCGGCACATTTACAAAGTGCCAAAACAAGTTTCCATTGAGATTTGACCCCTGTCCGCTGTGAATGAGCTGACCCGCTGGAAATGTCACAATCTGACTCCAACTCTCCATTCTCAACCCAACAGCTGCTACCGGGCATGCGCCGTGAGCCCGGCTGTGCGCCTGCGCTAATCGCTTCATGTGAGATCTGCGATTTTACACAGACTGTGAATCTGGGGCTGGGGAGGGCGGTTTCCCAGCCTCGGAGGAGTCTGGGCAATGTGTCCGCGGTTACTCTGGGCAGCACGGGAGGATACTACACGTTAATACCCCACAACTGCTTAAATTTGCCATTCTTTTGCTATTTAGATGGATATTGCAACATCAGTAAGGACATAATCTTAGTCAAGAATAGTCAACTGTTCTAATAAATAACCACCATCCCGTGGAACTGCTGGAAAAAGAGCGGAAAATTCTCCTTCAATCCTGCGCCATTGTTCTCGCCCGATCACTATCAAAACAGATTAGTTAGTTATTTACAAATGAGCTATTTACTTCATTTGCTGGATGTGGGATCTTGCTGTGCGTTAAATGGATATCTCTGAAAAATGGCCGTATAGAGTCTTGTGATTGGAGCTTAAATTCACCGATGGACTTTTTTAGAACAATTCTCCCTGCAAGGAAGTAGAAATAAATAAATGAATAAATATATAAAGAAAGAAATATAGAAAGAAAGAAAGAAAGAAAGAAAGAAAGAAAGAAAGAAAGAAAGAAAGAATTGTACACAGAGATGTACAGGACCGGAAAACCTGGATATCTGGTGCATCTGCTGCTCCTGGATATTTCACAACTCTCCCTCCGAATTTCTTCAGCTCTTCATCCATGACCCCCTTATATTTGCCGAACCTGATTACTTCATATCTCACGATTCAGTTGAAGTCCTCTCACTGCTCTCTATTATTAACGATCCGCCTGTGTGAGAGATTTAAACGCCTAACCTGCCCACAATGATTAGAAATGTCCTCTCGTTTGGGACAGAAACATTTTGTTTTAAATTCATCAACATGTGACCGTCTCAGTGTCGATTATGTTGAGGTACCTGGGTTAAATGTTTAACGCTCAAATGAAAACCACAACATTGATCGACCTAAAAAAACGTTCATAAGATACACGGCGATAAGATAGAAATTGATAACATCAGCACTTCCTCTAACATGTTGACACAATATTTAACCCAGTGTTTAAGGTGTGTCTGACCTGACTGTAAATAAACAGGGCAATCGGACTATTGATGAGATTATAGAAACTCTGACCACGTTTTAATATAAAACGCCTTATAATGCTCTCTCTTTATTTAAAAATAATTTTCAGGAAATTCAAAATTCAGACTGGTGAATGGAAGCAGTCCCTGTGCGGGCAGACTGGAGGTTTTCGGGAGTGGAATCTGGAGAACAGTTTGCGGTGATGGGTCCTGGTTCTTACCAAATGTTGAAGCTTTTTGTAACGAGCTGGGCTGTGTCTCCAGAGCAGCAACGCCGCTTAATGCTCACTTTGGAGAAGCATCAGGGCCTGTTATTGGTCCGCGTGGCTGCGGACACGAGCGGAATGTTGGAGTTATCTGTTCAGGTACAAATTCCGATAGTTATGGAAACAAACGGGTTTCCAACAAATAGTAAACGCTGGAAAAACTCAGCAGACCAGGCAGCATCAGTGGAGAGAGAAACAGAGTTAACGTTTCAGGTCTGAGACCCTTCATCAGAACTTCATGAGTTCTGATGAAGGGTCCCAGACCTGAAACGTTAACTCTGTTTCTCTCTCCACGGATGCTGCCTGGCCTGCTGAGTTGTTCCTGCGTTTTCTGTTGTAATTTCAGAATTCCAGCATCCGCAGTATTTTGCTATCATACCAACAAATAGTGCACGGCTACTCTAGACAGATAGCGATAGATTGGAAACATTCACATCTTGATAAAGGGGACTGTGTTAAACACCGTTTAGTCTTCCGTTTCTACACTTTCGGGGTGAAAAGGCAGAATCTTCCATAAATGTCCGTCATAGTTCACTGCTGACATTGGCTGAGTTGTCCAACCAGAAGTTAATTGCTAATTTCCAATCCTGTTACATTGACGGGGCACTGCAGATAGGTAAGTAAACGCGACTGGGAGACAGAATGTAAAATTTACACGCACCTGCAGAGACAAATGGCTTGATCGGCGCAGACAATAAGGCAATTTCACGGCATTTGCTTGCCCTGCTACTTAGCGGTCTCTCACTGCACCTGTTATTTTGTGTGCTAGTACTGCACCTTTTGCTGATCAGTCTCAGTGCGTTTCAATAAAGCTACCCTTGACTGGGCTTTCATTGTACCTCCTGTTCATTGGGCTCTAATAGTATCTGCTATTGACTGGACTTCCATTGTACGTCCTCTTGTCTGCGCTCTCACTGTATTTCCTGTTGAGTGGGTTTTCACTGCTTCTTCTATCAACACAGATATCATTGCGCCAGCTATTGACTGGGTTTCAGTTCTGCAATGTTTGATTATTTTGTTCTGGGTTTTCACTGCACCAGCTGTTGAGTGGGCAGTCACTGCTCCAGCGGATGATTGTGGACTCATCTCACGCTATAATTAATATGATAATGTAAGAAATCAAAGTAAGAATAATACAAGTAAGTGCCTGTTAACGATTTCTGAGTTAACAATTCCTGTAATATAACCGGACAATTCTGAGCTTGGCCAGGTCGATGGATATTTTTGCACTTGGAGAATTACTTGTTTCCAAATATGTTCCACACTTCGTGGTTTTATACACCACAACAGTGTCCTCCGGGCAGTCCAATTACTCCAGAAGCAGACTTAATTTTATCTTTAATTAAATTTGTTCTCCTTTCATTCATATAATTTCTACAACAAACTAATTGTTTCAGGTGTCTCTGTTCTTTTCTAATTATAAAACGTCTGAACCAGTAAACACGGCTCATTTACTGAAGCTCAAAGATTGCAAGGTTTCCACAGCCCAGGACTTGCTTTCTGTGGCAGGGACAGTGACAATTATTTAATATTTCTAGATAGTAAATTAAACATTCATGTTTACTGAAACAAAGAAACCATTCAAGATAAAAATGACAATATTGGAGCCGGTACGCAAAATCAATATACGGCTTCCTGTACTTAATAAACAGCCCCCATTCTGCCAACGGATTAGGAAAAATCTGTACCATTAGCAAGAGCAGGCCAAAACAGCAACGTTTGACTATATGAATATATTTAACGCCCATCTGAAATTCCACTACAAGAGCTCTAAAACATATTTTAAATAATTTATACCCATGCTACAACCCATGAAAGAAACATTTAACCTATCAGAGTTTGATTATTTATTTTTGTTTAATATCCATCTCACATTTCAGTAACGGTACAGTAATAAAATGCAATGTTTGTTTCTTTGTTCTATTTAACATTCAGTGTATAATCCTGCAACGGAAAACTAGACACCGAATTGATTGATGTTTAATTATATATGAATAGCAAGCTGGCTACAAAACAGAAAAAAGAGAGTAGGGGTTAAAGACAATTACTCAGATTGGTAAATGGTGGAAGAAGTGTTCCACAAGGATCGGTGCTGCGACCACTGTTGTTCATCATTTATATAAATGATTTGGACTCGGTAACTAGAAGTACAATTTCAAAATTTGCGGATGACACCAAATTATGAGTTGTAGTTGTTAGAGATGAGGACTGCGACAAAATACAGGAAGACATTCAAAAACTTGTAGAATGGGCGTGTAATTGACAATGAACTTCAAAATAGATAAGTGCGAGATAGTACTTTTAAGTAGGAAGAATAAGGAGGTGACGTGCCCATTGGAAAATTTCTTAATGGGATTGAGGAACAGCGGGATCTGGGCGTACAGATACACTGATCAATAAAAGTGGCGACTCAGGTTAATAACGTCATTACAAAAGCAAACAAAGCACGGGGGTTCATTTCTAGACAGCTATAATTGAAAACAGAGCAGTTATGTTAAACGTGTGTCGAACTATCGTTAGACCACACTTGAAGTACTTTGAACAGTTCGGATCTCCGTATTATAAAAAGGATATAGAGGCACTGGAGAAGGTGGAAAATATTTACTGGAATGAAAGCAGAACTGAGAGGTTATACCTATCAGGAAAGATTGAACATGTGAAGGCTATTTTCTCCAGAGAAGAGAAAACAGTGTGGTGAATTGGGGTGAATTGATAGCGGTATTCACGATTATGAAATTCTTTGTTAGTGCTACAGAAGATGTATACACTTGCAGGCGAGACCAGAACTAGGGGCCATAAATATATGATAGTCACTATTAAATCCTAAAGGGAATTCAGGAGGAGGTTCATACCCCAGAGAGTTGATAGAATGTGGAACATAAGAATATAATAATTAGCAGCAGGAGTAGGCCCTACGGCCCCTCGAGCCTGCTCCACCATTCAGTAAGATCATGGCTGATCTTCGACCTCAACTCCACTTTCCCGCCCAATCCCCATATCCTTTGATTCCTCTAGAATCTATTGATCTCAGCGTTGATTATACTCAACGAATGAGCATTCACACCTCCAAAGATTCACAATCCTCTGAGTGAAGAAATTCCCCCTCATCTCACTCTTAAAAGGCCGAACACTTATCATGCGACTGAGACACCTGGACTCTCCAGCCAGGGGCAACAATCTTTCAGCATCTATCCAGTCAATCACGCTCAGAATCTTATAGGTTTCAATGAGATATCATTCTTCTAAACGCCAGAGAGTATAGGCACAATCTACTCGATCTGTCCTCATAGGATAACACTCTCATCCCAGGAATCAATCTAGTGACCCTTTGCTGCACCGCCTCTAAGGCAGGTACATCCTTCCTTAGATAAGGAGACAATAACTGTGCACAGTACTCCAGGTGTGGTCTCACTAATGCCCTGTACAATTGTAGCAATACTTCCTTACTCTTGAACTCCAACTCTCTAGCAAAAGAGGCATACATACTATTTGCCTTCCTAATTGCTTGCTGTACCTGCATACTAACTCCCTGTGTTTCTTGTGCTTGGACACCTAAATCTCGCTGAAGAACAATATTTAATAGTTTCTCACCATTTAAAAATATTCTCCTTTTCTATTCTACCCCCTAAAGTGAATAAATTCACATTTCCCCTCATTATACTCCATCTGCCTCCTTATAGCCTATTCATTTAACATGTCTATATCCCTTTGCAGGCTCTTTGCATTCTGCTCACAGCTTACTTTCCCACCTAGTTTTGTATACACAGCAAACTTGGATACATTGCACTCGATCAGTTCATCTAATTCATTAATATAGATTGTAAATAGCCCAGACGCAAGCAATAATCCTTACTGCACCCGACGAGTTACAGCCTGCCAATCTGAAAATGACAAATTTATCCCTACACTTTTTTTTCTGTCCGAAAACCAATCCTCTATCCATGGTAATATATTTCCCCCAACCCCATGTGCCCTTGTCTTGTGTAAGAACCTTTTTATGTGGCAACTTATCGAATGCCGTTTGGAAATCAAAATTTACTACACCCACTGGTTCTCCTCTAACTAACCTGCTAGTTACCTCCTAAAAAAAACTCGAATGCATTTTTCAAACACGATTTTCCTATCATAAAACCCTGTTGACGCTGCCTTATCATACTATGGTTTTCTCAGTGTCCTGTTACCACTTCCTTAATAATGGATTCCAACATTTTCCCGACAATCGATGTCAGGCTAACAGGCCTGTAGTTCCCTGATTTCACTCTCCGTTATTTCTTGAATAGTGGCATTCCATTTGCTAACTTCCACTCTGCAGCGACCGTTCCTGAATCTAGAGAATTTTGGAAGATCACAAACAATGTCGCCACTATCTCTGCAGCCACGTCTTTTTGAACACTAGGATGTAGGCCATCAGGTCAAGGGGCTTTTAGTGCCATTAGTTTATTATGTACGTTTTCTCTACTGATATTAATTACTTTAAGTTCCTCCAACTCATTAACCCCTTCGTTCTTCACTATTACTGGTATACTTTTTATGTCTTCTACTGTGAAGACAGAGACAACATATTTGTTTAAAATTTCCACGATTTCCTTGATCCCCAAAATAATTTTTCCAGTCTCAGCATCTAATGGACAAACGTTTACTTTCGCTACTCTCTTCCTTTTTACATACATACAGAAGCTCTTCCAACCTGTTTTTAAATCTCTTGCTTATTTAACCCCATTTTATTTTCAGCCTTTTTATCAGTGTTTTGGTCATCCTTTGCTGGTTTCTAAAGCTTTCATAATCCTTAGGCTTGCTACTATACTTTGCAACATTATAAGCTTGTTCCTTTAATCTAATACTGTCCTTAACATTTTTAGTTAGCCAGGGATGGATCACTTTTCCCATAGAGTTATTATTTCTCAATATAATTTTTATTCCTAGATAATTTTGTAATATTTATTTAAATGCTCACCACTGCTTATCTACCATCATACATTTTAATCTACTTTTCAATTCTACATTAGCCATCACACCCCTCATACCTATGTATTTGGCTTTGTTTAATTTTAAGATTCTAGTTTCAGACTTAGGAATGTCACTCTCAAACTCAAAATGAAATCTGAACTCGCTACCACATGGAGTTCTTCAGGAGAATAGCATAGATGCATTCAAAAGGAAGCTAGAACAGCACATGAGTGAGAAAGGAATCAAAGGATATATTGATGGAGTTAGATGTCCACGAGTGGGGGAGGCTCATATGGAGGATTAACGCCGGTTTGGTCTGGATATGCCAAATGGCTTGTTTCTGTGCTGTAAATAACTTGCAACTTTGCAATTATATTTAATCATCGCGTCACAATCGTCTAATAGAGCAATAAAAACATCTTGCGTCCTTTACTTACTCGATAGAGTTTAAACCCGAAGTTAAAAGCGACAGAATGAATAATTAATTAATCAGTTATACAGAATCGAACATCCCAATAAAGGAGCAGTGTTGAAGTGACCATCCATTATATACCTCGGCCCATTCCATTGACTTCAAGACAAAATGAAAGTCAGACGAAATTACTTGCTGTTGTCGAGTTCCGGGTCATCCATTTTATTTCATCACCCACAGTTAAAATAAATCTCATAGTGGCTTTCCTGTTTTAATTTTCAGCAAATATAGCTTTAACTGGAGCACATTTTTATGGGATAGAAACAAACAGAATTAGCTGGGACTAACCAATTTCAAGGTTAAGTATACACAGTCTATGGACAGCTTAATTGCAGGTCAGTGTTAGGAAGTGAAATTACCAATGGTATTGGATGTGCGTCCCTTCAGATTTGGAAAGAAACACAGTCAAATATTATTATTTAAGTTGGAATGTAAACCGTGGAACAGGGTCCAATTCAGACCGTTATGTTAGAGTGGGGGAGACAGTGGGAGTATGTTTTAAATTTGTGCGATAATGTAAAATCATCCATAGCGAACAGGCACCCTTTTTAACATTTATTCGAATTGTTATTGGTATTGACTTCAATGGAAAAAAAAATATTGAGAGATGTACTACGAACTTCAGATGCAGCGTCACCGTCTTACACCATCGCGCATAATCAGTATTCCCCTAAATTAGTTAAATTAGAATAGAGAAGCGTATATGAAATCAAAAATGTTATTTTAACCGGGTTCAGCCAACCGGATTAAAACTGGCAATAGCACAGCGGTTGGGAGTAGGATTTGATGAGCACAAACCCAATACTTCAGGGATGCACTTTGGGAGGACTAATATGGAAAGAAAGTATACATTAAATTGCAGGATTTTGAAAAGTGTAGGCGAACAGACAGACTTTGGTGTCCACATACACCAATCCTTAAGGGTGGCAGGGCAAGCTAATGATGTGGTTAAAAAAGCACATGGGTTACTTGGGTTTATAAATAGGGGAATAAAATATAAAACAAAGAGATTATGCTAGAACTTTAAAAAATCAGTTGTTGGACCTCATCTGGAGTATTGTGGACAGTTCTGAGCATCACACTTCAGGAAAGATGTTCAGAGGAGGTTTACCAGGATGCTACCAGGGATGAGGTAACATCCAACCAGCAAAGGAACGACGTCCTCCATGGCCTCCTTATGTGCTGTAAGTGTCTATGATTCCATGACACAGGGATGGGTTTATTCAACTTATCTTGAGAGAGTGGAGTTGGGCAACAACACTTGGCTACAGCGAAATTAAGCAAATTAGGTTAATGACATTGATCATACAGAGTAAACACATCCCTCGGTTCAGAAGAAATATATACTGAACAATCATCACACAGAATCCACAGAATCCCCACAGTGCAGATAGAGGCCATTTCGGCCCATCGAGCCTGCACCGACACATATCCCACCCTATCCCCGTAACCCCACGTATTTAATCCCCCCTAACACTAAGGGTCAATTTATCATAGCCAAATCAACCTATCCCGCACATCTTTGGACATCATGATGCTAAATATAAGAGCAAATTATTCAGATGGGGAATGGGGAGAAAAACAGGGTGGAAATTGTTCTTGGGCAGGAGACTAAAATTCGCAATAGCGATCGGGGTCGTTTTACACAGGGCCCGATTTTCTTTTCCACTGTAATCGCCCGTTCTGCACTACCGCCCAAGAACAATTTCACCGCCAACAATTGTGCAAAGATGAATATAAAGTAATTTCAAAACATTGTAAAAAGTCGGACACAGAGATTATCGTGGACAAGGAAGTGAGCGGCACAGAGCAGCAAAAGATAACAAGTTGAATTAATTCAGAAATATAACATGAAGAGGGCAGAGAAGACGATAATGTGGTCAACGAATAGGTGATTACAAAATAGACGATACACTAAACGATGACCTCCCCAACCCCAGTAATTGTTCAGTAATAATATAATTACGTTAAACATTTCAGCAAAAATAACATGCAGCTTCTCGAAAAGCAGATGTACTCAAAACTAACAATGGCCCAGGACTGGGCGGTATTTATCATCGGGAGATAAAGAGGACACGACTGAATGTTGGGAGTGGTAATCGTCATTTGCAGGCATTTGGGGAAATACCAGGAAGCACTGAGCAAAGTGATCTGACGCAACAGGATTAGAATCAAAGATTGGCAGCTAAAGCAGTTAATGAACAATGGGAGGCCTCCAAAGAGGAGATTGCTGAGTAAAGCCTAAATACCGTCCGACAAGGGGGAAAGAAGGGCATCCAAAACTAGAGCTTCCTGGGGGACGAAAGTTACAATGATTAAAATGAAACAGCAAAATGAGGATTATGAGAAAGGAAAGGTTCATGATTCAGTAGAGAACCAAGCTGAATACAAAAAGGACAGGGAAGACCTGAAACTACTGGCCAGTCAGCCTAATGCTGGTGGAGAGGAAAGTTTTTGAGCCAATAATCTGCAACACAAAGTATTGGCACTTGGAATAATATGGGTTAATGAATGGAAGCCTGCATGTATTTGTTAATGTAAATTCGTATTTGACCAACGTGATTCATTCTTTGATGAATTACTGGAGAGTGTTGATGGTAGTTCGGTTGATGTTGTGTATATGGACTTTCAATAGGCGTTTGAGAAAGAACCACATAATAGACGTGATAGCAAAATTCGTGTCCATGGGATTAAAGTTGCAGTGACTGCATGGATACGCAATTGGCTAAGGGACAAAAACTCAGAGAGTCGTGATGAGTTGATACTTTTCAGACAGGACGGAAGTATGAATTTTTATCCCTCAAGGTTTCGTGCTGGTACTACTGCTCTGTTTGATATGTATTATTGACCTGGAATTGGGTATACAGGGCATCATTTCAAAGTTTGCAGATGACACAAAGCTCAGAAATGCAATAAGCAGTGAGGGGGATAGTAACAGACTTCATGAGAACATAGCCAGACTGGTGAAATTGGCAGACACATGGCAGATGAAATTTAACGCAGAAAAGTGTGACATGGTTAATTTTAGTAGGAAGAATGAGGAAAGGCAATATAAACTAAATGGTACAATTTAAAGGGGTGCAGGAGCATAGGGACAAGGTGGGTTACGTCTTTTAAAATGTAAGGAGAAGTTGTGAATGCTATTAAAAAGGCATAGGGGGTCCTTGGCTTTATAAGTGGAGGCATATAGTACAAAAGCAAGGTAGTTATGCTAAATCTTCATGAAACTCTAGTTAGACCCCAAATGGATATTGAGGCCAATTCAGTGCATCATATTTTATGTAATATGTTGAGGCATTAGAGATGGTGCTGAGGAGATTGACTTGAATGGTACTAGGGATGAAAATAATCTGTTACGTGGAGGGACTAGAGAAACTGTAGTTGTTCTCTTTAGAGCAGAGGAGGGGAGATTTGATAAGGTTTTCAGAATTATGAAGGTTTTGATGAGTAAATAAAGAAAAATTGTTTCCAGTTGCAGAAGGTTTAGTAGCTAGAGGACACACATTTAGGTTAATTGGCAAAAAAAATCCAGATGCGACAAGAGGAATAAATGTTTATGCAGCGAGTTGTTATGATCTGGAATACACGACTGGAATGGGCGGAGGAAGCACATTCAACAATATCTTTCAAAGGGGAATTGGAGAAATACTTGAAGAGGAAAAATTTGGAAGGCTATGGAAAAAGTGCAGGAGAGTGGTCCTAATTGCATCTCGCTTTGAAGCAGATGGCACACGCACGGTGGCCGAATGATCTCCTTCTGTACTGTATTATTCTATGATTCTAGGTCATGTCTACTTGATTTTTTGTTGCGGTCCCAAGGAAGTAAATGTCTTTGGGTGTCGTCTATATGGACTTCCTGAAGACATTAGATAAGCTTCCGCAAAGAGATTATAGGAAAAATTAAAAGTGCACGGGATTGAAGGTGACCTTGAAACATTGGTTGGAAATTGTTTGGGTGTTACGGCACAGAGATTACGGATAAAAGGAGTATCCCTGATTACGAAGTATCCCTGTGACAAGTGTTGTTGTTCCTGGGATCTGTACTGGGACCTCACCTTTTCACCATATGTAATCGTGATTTGGATGAAGGAATTGAGTGTTTAGGATCAAGTTTGCAGATTACACTCAGTTAAGAAGCAAAGTACGCTATGTGGATGGGATTAGAAAGTTAAAACGGGGCACAAACAAATCAAGTGAGTGGGCGAGTCCGTTGCAGGTGTAGGTCAATG
Source organism: Squalus acanthias (assembly GCA_030390025.1). Taxonomy (NCBI): domain Eukaryota; kingdom Metazoa; phylum Chordata; class Chondrichthyes; order Squaliformes; family Squalidae; genus Squalus; species Squalus acanthias. Next base: position 64,167,774 of record CM059441.1, read on the forward strand.
TGCGCAAATATGAGGCCATCGGAGAAATATCAATTGGAATATTGTCTTAATGGTGAGAGACTAGAATCTGTGGAGGAGCAAATGGGTGTGGGTGCCCCAGGACGCAAATAACTACATTCTCGTGCAAAGGTGCAAAGAAGTAATGAAGAGGGCTAATGAAATGTCAGTCTTCATATCAAGGAGGCTGGAATACAAATGTGGGGAATTGTTGCCTCATTGCACAGAGCCTTGGTCAGACCCCATCTGGAGTACTGTGTTAAGCCTTGGGCACCACACGACAGGAAGAGTATATTGGCCTTAGAGAGGCTGCAGCGCACATTCGTCAGCGTGATACTAGGGCTAAAAGGGTTAAATTATGAAGACAAGGTCCATAAATTTGGTTTGTATACGCTTGAGTTTAGAAAGTTGAGCAGCTGTGTAATTGGGATGGTTAAAATGAGAAAAGGTTCGATGAATCGATACCGAGAAAATATTTCCACTGATGTGGGAATCCAGAACATAGGTCACAATCTTAAGGTTGGAGCTAGGACATTCAGAACTGAAACCAGAAATCAGGAACTCACTGCACCAAATTGCAGTTGTAATTTTCAAGACTGAGATCAATTGATTTTTGTAGGTAATTATATGGAACAAAGTTGGTAAATTGAGTTGAGGTACTGATCAGACATGACCTAATTGAATGGAGGAACAGGCTCAAGGGGCTGAGTGGTCTACTCTTGTACCTATATTGCAGCTAGTAGTAATAGTGGTAGTAGCAGCAGTAATAGCAGCAGTGGTGCCAACAGGTCTAATAGTAGGAATAGCATTATCAGTAATAATGGTTGTCTTAGCAGTAGTAATAGCCGCAGTAATATTATAATAGTAGTTCTAGCAGTAGCAGCGTTAGTAGTCGTAGTAATGGCAGAAGAGGTTTTCGTAGAAGCAGTAATGGTGTTATTAGTAATAGTGGCTTTTATTGAGCTGTAAAAAGATGAGATCTGAATCCATCTGAAAGTATTTTCATGGTAACCATGATAATTATGACGTTATTAGTATTTATTAATATAATTATTATTATTATTGTTATTATCACAATTTAGGCCATAAAGGTCTCAGACTTGCATCTGGGGGCACCCGATGCTCCGGCCGGGTCGAAATTCAATACGGAGCGCAGTGGGGGACGGTTTGTGATGTTTACTTTGGTTTAGAAGACGCCAGCGTGGTCTGTGAGCACTTTCAGTGTGGGGCAGTCACCGCAACCCCGGGAGCCGCTCATTTTGGGGAGGGAAGCGGCCCAGTGTGGAAGGAGAACTACAGGTGCCGGGGGAACGAGTCCCGTTTGTGGGATTGCCCGATTTCATCCTGGGATCAGTTTAGCTGCTCACATGGAAAAGACGCCAGTGTCATCTGCTCGGGTGAGTCCTCTCAGTCTATTGAACTGCAATTCATCAACTTTTAATGTTGCCTTTGACACTCAGCGAGTCTGAGTTGTGTTTGTCGGTCGTTTTGTCTCAAGGAAATTAGTAATGAACCAAAGTGTTTCAATGCAGCACATGTTCAATAAATTAATGTCTTGTGTTACGGTGTTTATCTCTGTCCGGGTGAATCCAGCGCATTATCCAGAATCCGGCACCAAGATCTGATGGCAAAAACGTTCAAACAGCAAAAACGGGGACCACTGCTAAAGAATGAAATGCTGCAATTGTATTGAAACCGCTATAAATGTTAGCAGTTATAATATGAATCAAAATTATAAAATTATGAAGGGGTTTCATATGGTAAATATAGAGAAGATGTTTCCACTTGTTTGGAAGTCCAAAACTAGGGGCAATCGAAGTAAGATTGTCACTAATAAGGCCAATATAGAATTCAGGAGAAACTTCTTTACTCTGCGAGTAGTAAGAATGTGGAAATCGCCACCACATGGAATAGTTCTGGGGAATCGCATAGATGCATTTAAGAGAAAGCTAGCTAAGTGCAGAACAGAGACTAGAATCGAAGGATGGGCTGATAGGGTTAGATTAATAATGTGGGAGGAGCCTCCTATGGAGCATAAACAGTGACGTAGACCTGTTGGGTCGAATGGGCTCTATCTCTGCTGTAAATAATATATAATACTGTGTAACATTATGCATTGAAACCGTTATAAATCCAACCGGGTTAAATTATTAATCAACATAAGGTTCTCCGCAGAGATCAGTTGTATTTTCATTGAAAGCTCTGAGAATTAATGTGTTGACTGATAAATAGTGCGAGATGAGTTTTAATATAATGATTACAAATTGAAATACATCATGATGTGCATCATGGATTATTTCACGGACTTTACTGTTCTCTCGGCGTCCTGGCTAAAACTTATCTCTCAACCAGCGCCACCATCTGGTCCGTTATCTCAGTACTGTTTTCATCGCAAATTCGTTCCCGCGTTTTACACATTGGCAGATAGGAAAATTGAAGACAGGAGGAGGCCCATCAACCCTTCGGCCTCTCCCGTCGTTTTAGCAGTGAATACAAATCAGAAGTGTTTCATTGGCTGCAAAGCGCTTTGGGAAGTCGTGGGAAGCGCATTCAAACGCTGTATCAATTTAAACTTCTGTTTCTTTCTCTTAATGTTGGATAAGATGAACTATGACCCATTTTAAGGCCGTGCTCCTGCCTTCGATCACAGCCGGTCTGAGCCGCTTCTCGCCTCCTCCTCCACACAGCCCAGTTTACTTTTACCCCATTTCCAGAGATTAGCCAGCGGAAACTGCTGGGCATCTCTCTAAAATCTATTCAGTGACAAAAGGTAATGGCTTTGAGGATCTGCCTACAAGCCTTGTGGGTAATTATTACAGAAATGCAATCATTAAAATTAAAAGTAACTCTATGAGTGAGAATTAGTAAATTATGGGATATGTTTGCCTCAGTTTAAGCGTTTTTCTCGATGTGATTTTTTTTGTAGATGAAAATTGGACGCCGAGACTAACTAATGGGGGAAGCCGCTGTGATGGGCGAGTGGAGATTTACTACAACGGCAGCTGGGGGAGAGTGCGGGACAACCTCTGGGACCTAAATGATGCCAACGTGGTCTGCAGACAGCTGGGCTGCGGCTCTGCGATAGCCGCTTATAACTCTTCAAAGTACGGAGAGAGTGAAGGGCCCGTGTGGGTGAATGATGTCCAGTGTGAAGGAAACGAGTCGCTGCTCCGGAATTGCAGCTCATTCACCTTGAATCAATTTTTCAATGACAGCATCGGCGCAGGGGTCCTGTGTTCAGGTGAACAAAAGGTTCAATTTTACAGAACCATAAAAGGGAATTTCTAGTCTGCTGAGAACAGTGGTAAAAAAGGTCACTTGTTCCTCGTTGTCTCTCCAACCAGTTGTTTATCTCAGGGGTCGAATGCAGAGGCAGAGGACGCGGGCAGAACTGAACTACAACGAGAACTTGCATTTAAATCGCGCGTTTACAAAGACAAACGTCGCAAGGCGTTTCACAGCAGCGTAATCAGGCAGAAACTGATACTGAGCGAAACAAGGAGATATTATAACGGATGATTAAAAGCTTGGTCAGAGAGTTAGATTTCAAAAGCGCGTCTTATAAGATGATAGGCGGAGAATTTTAGGGAGAGATTCCCGATCAAGTGGCCTAGACGGCTAAAGGCACGACCGCTAATTGTGGGCGGAGAAAGTGAGTGATGCACAAGAGGCCAGTTTGGGAGAAAAGCAGAGGTCTCGAAATGATTAGGGCTGGAGTCGTTTATAGTGACAGGGCGGGGCGAGGCCGTGATGGTATTTCAACATGAGGGTGATAATTTAAAAGTGGAGGCATTGGCGGACGGCAAAGCAATGCACATCAGTGAGCTGGTGAGTGGGACTTGGTACAGGTGAGGCAGCAGATTTTTGGGTGAACTGAAGTTTATGGAGGGTGCAGGACGGGAGGACGGCCAGGAAGAATTGGAATATTCGGTTCTAGAGGCAACAAAGGCATGCATGAGCTTTTCAGCAGCAGATGGGCTGAGGCAGGGACGGAGGTGAGCGATGTTACAAAGATGGAAGTAGGATTTGTGACGGAAAGCATACGGGATTAAAATCTCAGCTCGGCGTTCAAATGCGCAACGAGTTTGCAAATCAGTTCCATTGTGTAGCACATAGGTGTAGACAGATGTGCTGGAGCTGTACTGTTGTAAGTTTCATTATGCTGTGCATACATGTCGACAGATGTTTTGGAATGTACTCGTGAAAGTGTCATAATACAGCATGTGAATGTAGACACATGTTCTGAGGCTGAAATGGTGTAAGTTCCATTATGCAGTTTGTAATTATAGGCAGAGGTTCTGGGGTTTAACTGACGTATACTCTATATTGAAACTTAAATCAGTACAGCCCCAGAACACCTGTCTGCAAATAGATACTGTATATTGGAAGACGGATGTTCTGGGGTTGTACTTGTGTACGTTGCATTATGCAGTATGCAGCCGAAGTAATAAATAGGGTTGTAGATAAGACTGCCAACTCATCAGACGGGGAGGGATCTGGTGAAATTAACATGAGCCTGAAGTTAAAGGAAATAGGAGATACGGGTAAATGTGAGACAAGGTGAAGAATATGGGTAACATAAAGGAGCAGGGAAAATATAGAATATGGAACATGAGTATAAAATGACTTTAAATAGCGTGAGTTGCACGATTAATAAAAACAAATGCAATTACCTGTACAACAATCTGCACAGCATTCGAAACAAAATGGAGGACCTGGAGGCATTAAATCGTGTGAGCCAGATGTATTAGGAGTATCTGAACCATTTCTGTGCTGTATATTCTATGTAATATGTAAGTGCGGAAAGATATTCTGTTGTTTAGTTTAACGTACCTGTCACAGTCGCATTAAAAATACAGATTTGTTTTCAGCTGGAGAATATACAATGGGTTGGATTGAGTGATGAGGTTAATGTATATTGGAAGTATAATCCTCCTGTATTGTTGTCCAACAGAACATGTGCAGTTAAGGCTGTGAGACGGCGGAAGCCCCTGTGCTGGGCGAGTGGAGGTTTATTACAATGGGACCTGGGGCTCAGTTTGTGATGATTCCTGGGACCGAGCCGACGCTGAAGTGGTTTCCAAACAGCTGGGATGCGGAAATGCATTGAACGTGGAACTTCCTGCGTCTTGTGGACCAGGCTCAGGCCAAGTTTGGTTGGATGAACTGAACTGTTCGGGTAACGAATCGATTATCTGGGAATGTCCCTCAGCAGGGTGGGGTAACCACGACTGTGCTCATAAAGAAGATGTGAGGATCATGTGCTCAGGTAACGGAGCTTTCAATCTGCTAATTTTCTGTTTGTTAGACGCGAGGCTTCACGCGGGCGATAATACATAGAATGACGTACAAATTACAGTGCAGAAACAAGCCATTCGGCCCAGCAGTTGTGTGTGGTATTTATGCTGCATGCCAGCATCCCCCCACCCTAATTCATCTCCCCCTATCTACATATCCTTCTATTTCTTTCTCCCTCGTGAACTTATCTTACTTCACCTTAAAGTCATCTGTGCTATTCGCCTCAGCTATTCTATGTGGTCCAAGTTCGACATTCTCATCACTCTCTTGGTAAAGAAGATTATCCTGACGTCACTATTGGATTTATTCATGACTATCTTATATTTAGGATCCTTAGCTTTGGTCTCTGCCGGTTTTCATGATTAGTGAATCTGTATCCCTAGATCCGTTTGCTCTTCTACCCCATTTAGACTCTTATTTTCCAAGGAGTATGTGGCATCCTTATTCCTCCTACCATTTCGTACCACCTCATACTTAGCTATATTATAATTAATTTGCCAATAATGTGCACATTCTTCCCGTTTATTAATGTCTTCCTGTATTTTGTCGCAGCCTTCCTCAGTATTAACTATCCCTCCCCCCAAATGACTGGCACACAGACATTTTGAAATAGTACTTACGATTCCCAAGTCCAAATCGTTTATATAAATGATGAGTAGCAGTAAACCCAGCACCGATCATTGTGGAACGCCAATTCTCACCTTCCGCAAGTCTGAATAACTACCTTTAACCACGACTCTCTGTTTTCTGTTTAGTAGCCAGCTAGCTATCCATTCTGCTATTTGTCCCCTGATTCCACATACCCTGATATTAATCATGATTCTGATATGTACTACCTTATCGAAGGCTTTTTGAAAATTCACGCATAATACACCTGCTGCATTAACCTTGTCTAGACTTTCTAAATATTCTTCATATAATTCAATAAGGTTGGTCATATTATGATCGCTGCTACCTAGGGGCGCCTTCACTATGAGGTCATTAATTAATTCTATCTCGTTGCACAATACCAGGTCTAGTATAGCCTGTTCTCTGGTTGGCTCCAGAAATTGCAGTTGTAAGAAACTATCCCGAAAATATTCCATGAACTCCTTATCTATGCTACCTTTGCCCATCTGATTTTTTCAGTCTATATGCAGATTAAAATCCCCTATGAATTTGCCGTACCCTTCTGACAAGCTCCCATTATTTCTTCCTTTATACTCCATCCTACCATGTGGTTAGTTTTAGGGGGCCTGTACACCACTCCCACAAGTGACTTCTTGCCTTTATTATTTCTCATCTCTACCCAAACCGCTTCTACATTCTGGTTTCCTGAACTTAGGTCATCCCTCTCTATTGTTCTAATACCATCATTAATTAACGGAGCCACCCCTCCACCTTTTCCCACCTTCCTGTCCTTCATAAATATCATGTACCCTTCAATATTCAGGTCCCAATCTATGTCATACTGCAGCCATGTTTCTGAAATGGCTATCAGATCATGTTTATTTATTTCTATTTGCGCTATCAGGTCATCTGCTTTGTTTCGAATGCCAAGTGCATTCAGATGCAGAGCCTTTAGTTTTGTCCTTTTATTATTTTTGTAACCTCTAGCCTTATCTGTTGATTTACTCTTAGATTTGTACTCTGTATCCCTTCCTGTCACGGTCTGTTTATCATTTCCCATATTAATACCTTTCTCTATTGTCTTGTGTCTAATCTTTGAATTACCACATCTTCCCAAATTTGATCCCATGCCCCCAATATTTAGTTTAAAGCTCTCTCTACCGCCCTAGTTATACGACTCGCCAGAACACTGGTCCCAGCACGGTTCAGGTGAAGACCGTCCCAAAGATACAGATCCCACTTTTCCCAGTTTTTCCTATTTCAGCTCTATTTTTTCGCCACTTTTCAAATCTCTTCCGACACCATACACCATTTTACGCATTTCGAATTTCTTGGTTGCAACCGTATGCTTTTCACGATGGACGCCCAGAGCCTCTATAACTCTACCACAACCAGGAGATTCAGGCCCCTGCAACTCCATTCCTCACCAGAACGTATAGTCCCTCTATATCTTCATCCCTCAACAAGACGTCCAGTCCCTCTACACCATCATCTCTCACCAGGATGTCCATTTCCTGCACACCTACACACCCCACCAGGATGTCCAGGCCCTCTACTCCTCCATCTCGCACCAGAACATCGAGTCTCTCTGCAGCTCCATTGCACGATAGGACATTTTGGCCGCCTACTCCTTCAGTTCTCAACAGAACGTCCAGGCCCCATACATCTCCTTTTTTCAGCACCGCACCCCTTGCTCCGCATGCATCCCGTACAAGTGTCGGATGATGCAACACCTGCTATTTCCCCTTTCCGCTCTCCAGGGCCCCAAACATTACTTCCAGGTGCATCAGACATTTACTTGTAATTGTATGACTTGATATACTGTGTTCGCTGCTCACGATGTGCTCCACTCTACATTAGGGATATCAAACGCAGATTGGGTGCTAATTTTCCCGCACACCTCCGTTCAGTCAGAGATTCAACTTTCTACTCGGCACTTTATACCACCACTCCTATATTTTCGGACTGCAGATGGTGGTAATGGAGGATGGATGTACCAGAAGCAGTGGGAGTGTAGGAGATGTGGGCTCGTGGTTGATGTGCAGATGCCCGATCGATACACAGCAGGAGGGTTAACCTGGGATCTACCTGCCTTTCTCCGACCACAATCTAGGAGCACAAGAACATTCTCCTCATTGACAGATTTTCCATGCTTCGCTCCCACTGCCTGTGTCAACTGCAACTAAACCTGGATTTCACACTGAGGTTTTGAGCATGTGGTGCCTATCACTGCCCTGTGTCACCTGATGCAGCTAGACCTGGAGCCCACATAGGATGGTGACCAGTAGCAGCAAAGATGCTTCGCAGCAGTGTAATAAAATAAAATTTGACACCGACCACATAAGGAGATATTAAGACAGGTGACCAAAAGCTTGGGCATAGAGGTAGGTTTTAAGGTGCGTCTTAAAGGAGGAAAGAGAGGCAGAGAGACGGAGAGGTTTGGGGAGGGAATTCTGGAGGGTAGGGCCTTGGCAGCTGAATGCACAGCCACCAATGGTTGAGCGATTAAAGTCAGGGATGCTCAAGATACCAGAATTAGCTGAGCGCAGATATCTCGGGGTTGTGGGGCTGGAGGAGATTACAGAGATACGGAGGGGCGAGGCCATGGAGGGATTTGAAAACAATGATGAGAATTTTAAAATCCAGGCATTGCTTAACCGGGAGCCAATGTAGGTCAGCGAGCACATGGGTGGTGGGTGAATGGGACTTGGTGCGAGTTAGGACACGGGCAGCTGAGTTTTGGATGACATTGGCCCAAAACTTTGGCTGAATACGGGAGAGTACGAACTGTGTACTCTGGCGTATTCGGTCCCGAAGTGCCGGTTTCCTTCATGCACTGCGCATGCGCGGGAAACCGGCACTTCCGATATGGCGAAGGGGGCGGTTCCTAAGTGAACCGCGTGCGCACTACATGCTGTGCGCACGCAGCACACTTAGGTTTTTTTTCAGGTTTCAACGCGAGGGTAAGTATGGAAGATTTTACACAAGTAAAAAGGAGGCGTAAGTATTTTAATTTTTTCAAAAATTTTAATTTTTGTTTAAAGTTGTTAATTTATTTAACTATAGTTATTTTATTAATGTGATGGTTTTTTGTTTTAATTTATTTGAGGTTTAGCTGTTCTTTTGGGGGCAATTTGTAGTCATAGTTTTGACAGCTCTTCCTGTCAAATCTATGAATGAAAGATGGTGTGCTGCCATTGGCTCTCCATGGCCCACGTGATCCCAGAGGTCGCATCGAACTAACTGCGCCTCTGCGACACGCACACACTGCGCGCCGGCACCAGAGAGACGCCCAGGACCAGAAGTTCGTGTGGGCCCGAAACACAACGGCAGGCGCGGTAGGTAAGATCGCGCGCGATCCTTACCCCCGTGGCAAGCCTCCAAGTCAAATTTCTGGGCCATTAAGTTTACGTAGGGCAGAACGTGGGAGGCCAGCCAGAATTGCATTGGAATAGTCAAGTCTAGAGTTAACAAAGACATGGATGAGGGTTTCAGCAGCAGATGAACTGAGACAGGGGTGGAATCGGGTCAATGATTCAGAGGTGGAAATAGGCGGTCTTAGTTATGGCACTGATATGTGGTCAGCAGCTCATTTCAGGGTCAGCTTTGACACCAAGATTTCGAAGAGTCTGGTTTAGCTTCAGACAGATGCTAGCGAGAGGGATGGAGTGTTGGCTAGGGTGTTTGTGGTGGCGAACGAAGAAAATGGGTTTGGTCTTCCCAATATTTAGTTGGAGGACATTTCTGCTCTTCCAGTATCAGTTGTCGGAAAAGCAGTCCGACAAATTAGAGACAGTGCAGCAAGAGAAGTCCAAGAACAAGTGAGCAACTATCGATTCCATTGAACTACGCTCCCCAGTACCCACCAACATCAATCTTCCCTTACATCTAGCCCAGTTCTCCACTCCACCCGAACAAATTAAATCACTGCATGAGACATTCACATGCAACCATAATGTGAAGGCCCTGCAGCTATGATAAAAACAATAGGCACAAATTAACAGTAATAGAATCTGACTTTCTTGAATATTAAATTAACAAATTCTACTCAAATTAATATTCTGCCAGGAGCTTCGCACTAGTGTTTCTCTAAGGGGTGATTTTCCTTATTCTCGTACTGCCCCTGTGGCTTTAGCATGGTTGGGGTAAGCCTGCTGTTGTAGTAATAATGGACTGGCAAACTACAGCAATGCCACAGAGAGAGGGACTGGCTGCTGACTGGCGTACCTCTGCTGCCAAACTGATGTGGTGGTACCTCTATGGGCATTGGACGAGAGTCTGTCAAAGGTGCAGATGAATTTCCCTCCTGACAGAAGGCAGCATCTGCAGCGCCCACCACGCCAGTCAGTCTCCCATGGGACTATGCATCATCTGCTCTCCCGCTGATCTGCTGAGTGCAGACGGTAGGACATCAGTGACTCGAATAAATCTCCTCTCCATTCGATTCTCTATTCTTTCGATGCTGCTCCTCTGCTTTTCGAGGCGACAGGAATCAATAGATGCCAGAGCCCCAATGGCAGCAGTTTGGCCTTTGGATAAAGCTGTCCTTGGTGTTGACAAGGCTCTTGTATTGTATGTCTCACTGCGGCTTCCATAAAGGACATCAAATACTCCATGGTAGACCACAGATAACTCATGTCTTGCTGTAGACGGCTACAGATGTTAGTGGTGGACTCCTCCACAGTCAAAGCCAGGAAGCGCGAGCTCCGTGGCAGGATACCATGGCCTCAATTGTCCACTTGTACTACCCAATATCATTCTCTTAAATACTGGGGCATCAATCTGTTTATCCCCGCCCTCTTCAGCAATACTTTGACCCAGGCTCACCCGCAGGCCACATCTGTCCGCTGCTGTACTTTCCAGCAATGCCAGCTCCTGCTCACTTGTGATGTGAACTTAACTGTGTGCAGACTCCTCTAACTCACTATTATTCCCACGCGGAATGCTAATCTGTGTCTGGTGCGTCCTGGGTTTGAGGGATGACTGTGCAGTTTGGTATTGGTGGCTTGGCTTGCCATCTTTTGAAGTGCCTAATTCTGCAGAGCGATCTGGAAGCAGAAAAAGGTTGAAGGAATAGCAAGTACTGGGCCGGTTATACAGCCTCATACATTAGAACATAACAAGTAGGAGCACAAGTAGGCCATACGGCCCTTCGATCCTGCTCCGGCATTCAATAAGATCATCGCTGATCTTCGACCTCAACTCCACTTTCCCGCCTGATCCCCATATCCCTTGATTCCAGTAGAGTCTAAAAATCTATATATGTGGGAGTGGCGAGGCATCCATGAATTGGTCAGCACCCTGAAAGAGAAGCACATCCAAGACAAATAGAAGAGAATAGAACCAATCACAGACCAAATGAGTTTGAAAGGTTACATATGTATTTAGCGATGTGTCAGTTTTGGAGAAACGTTCAGTTATTGACCATTGGATCATTTTATGGATAGGGTCGAGTTATGGATTGCGTCATTTTAATATGAAGTCATTCAGTTTGTGTGTAGGGTGTCTATTTATGAAATCTCTGTCAGTTTATTGCTAGTGGGCCACTCTATGAGTGATGTTTATGCGTCACTCGATGGGTGCTGTTTACATTTCCTTTCTTGAATCAGTTTAGATTACTGAGTAAATTACGTGACCTACTTGAGAAAACACATATTGTATCAGTTGGAGCCTTTGGTGCAGTTTATGGAGGAGGATCTCCCAGCGTAGGGAGGAATTATTATATAACTATAACCAATGCCGTATCCTGTATTCAGAAGAGGATGAATGCACTACTGTATAAATGTTAGGATTGCACTGTGCAGTATTCACCAGCGAGGTATAAACCAATATTCACCAGAGGATACAGACATTATTGTATAAATGTAGCCATTGCAGTGTGCAGTATTCACCTTTGTTATATAAATGTAAATATCGCACTGTGAAAAATTCATAAGAGCAGCGAAACATTGCTGTGTAAATTCAACAATTGCACTGTGCACTGTTCACCAGAAGACGGCGATATTACTGTGTAAATGTAGCCGTTGCACTGTACAGTATCCATCAGAGGAACAGTTGGCCAAATGAAATAATCTGGACTTTGGGAAGTTTCAATTTCCATCTGCGTAATATCTGGTTATTTATGTTTTATGATATAAAAAGTGTTCAATTGGGAGGGGTTAGCTGAACGTGTTTGTTTAGTGACTGTAATGCAACGTTTATAACAATATTTACAACGGTTGCAGAGTTTATAACAATATTTACACGGATGCAGAGTTTATAACAATATTTACAGGGCATGCAGAATTTATAACAATATTTACAACGGTTGCAGAATTTATAACAATATTTGCAGGGATGCAGAGTTTATAACAATATTTACAGGGGATGCAGAGTTTATAACAATATTTAAAGGGGATGCAGCGTTCATAACAATATTTACAACGTTTTCAGAGATTATAACAATATTTACAGGGGATGCAGAGTTTATAACAATATTTACAGGTGTTGTAGAAACTGTAGCAATAAGTCCAGCACAAAGTCCTATCATAGGTAAAATAATCAGATCCATCACTGGATCCAGTAACAAAGCCACAAATTTGACCACGCACTCCATCAACCTGCTGCTTTTGCTCCCAGTCTGATGTAGAATTTCCTGTTAATTTCGCTTCCTTACAGTGAACTTAATGACGATTGTGATCTTGTCTCGGGGAATGTGCGGTCTCTCCAATCCCTTGCCATGAAAACAGCGGATCAACTGGTCGTCATCATCAATCTGATATTGAGGCATATTCCCATTGCTTTTTGGGAACGCATTCATTTTGTGGAGCCCATTCCAATGTTTCATATCCACCCGATGCTGCTTTATGCAGCGATAGACTGTTCTCTCTGGTTCGCAGTCACTTTCACTTTTGATCGAGTTGTGGTCATTTGTTGCCAGAAGCTGAAAACTAAACCGAGACAACAGCCGCTCTGGGTGTAGAAACAGTGACTGTCATGAGTTCTTCAAAGAACATTTTCTTTTACTTTATGTTAACATATTGATATATGCTTGGGAATTCTCCCTGGTTTTGTTCTGTAACAAACTCTGTTCACATTTCACGGGTGGGGGAGCTATTCAATTCCTTCATTATACTCTAAATCCGTGTGGCCATTTCTTCTGATACTGCTGCCCAATGCTTTAATCGTCAGACTCATTTTAATGGCCAACAGGGCCTGTGGGAGACTCTGGGGCCACAGAAGTGGGGAGAGTCCCAGTGACCCAGAGATGGAGAGCTGAAGGAAAATCATCATTTCCCGGTTTGTTATCTCAGTGAATTTCATCTTGTTATGGGCCATGTTTATGGGGTGTTCTTATGGAACCGAATGCAGTATTTGGGGTAGACTCGGTATTTGTGCCATCGACTGTAGTAGAGACATGATTCATGCTCCATCTCCTCAGTTGCTGCACAAACACTTAAGTTGCTGCACAAACACTTCTATTAATGCCGTGACCTAGACTAAATTCAGAGTGCATTTGAAGAATGTGGTGAAATATCCCTTTACTCTAAAGGTTCAATTAATTAAATGATGAGAAGAACAGAAGAGTTTCCAGCATCAGAACTCAATCTTACCTTATATTCCGTGTAACCAGTTATCCCCCAGGGTCTGTGATACAGACACATTGGGGCCGGTTTGCGCTACTCCAGGATCGGTGATACATACACAATTGGACTGGTCTGCGCTCTTGCGGGCTTTTTGATACAGCTGCGTTTGGGCCAGACTGCTCTGCCACTGCGTTCAGAGATACAGACAGAGTGGGGCCGGTCTGCTCTCTTCCGGGGCCTGTGAAATATACACAGTGTGCCAGGTCTGCTCCATCCCAGGGTCTGTGATACAGATACTGTGGGGACAGTCTGCTCTCCCTGGGGGTCAGTGATAAAGATTCACTGGGGCTAGTCTGCTCTCCCCCAGTGTCTCTGATACAGACACAGTGTACTGTCCCCAGCCCAGATCCTGATCCCATTCGATGGAGATGTGGGCCCCGCAACATCTCCAGGGACCATTGACTTCCGTCCAAGTGAGACCAGGAATTTCAGAGCAGCTCACTGCCACAGTGTGACTGTCCGTTTTGTCTGATATTGTTTAACATTAAAATTACAATTCTCTCCCCTTAACCCAGCAGTCGGTGGTCCTACATTAATCGGCCCACTCCCACCAGGATCTGGTCCTGTCCCAGAAGTACACCTGTCACCTCACCGGTCTCACCCCCACTCGGGAAGTCCGCTAAAGGCAGGAGACGGAAACAAGCAGCACCCGCCCGCTTCTGGTGGCAGTGGCCAAGTTGAAAAGGGGCGAATCATCAGAACTGAGTCCCACACCAACTGGTACACCGCCTGCTTCAATTAAACTGCTGCATCGACACCCCGGGCAGAGATCTCAGGCCCAGTCTACTCTGTATTTTGTGTTCTCTGAGAAAACAACAACTTTTATTTACAAAGCTGCTTTACCAAAGAAAATATGTCATGGGGCTTTACTGAGGGTGGAATATAAATAAAAGGAGCAAAGGAATGTACACTGTGTCATATAACCAGACTGACTGACACATGCTGTACTGGTTGGTAGACTCACAGAGAGACACTAGACATACTAACACACTGCTAAGGACTCCCTGTACACAATGGAACACTACCAAACACCCCAGTAAATATTTACCTTCTGAGAGAGACACTGCAATCCCCCACCCGCGAGCCACGATGTCCTCTTGAGCCATGATCTCCCACCTACCCGGCCTTTCCGATTAAACCCTCCCTCCCCCGGTTTTTCCGATCCCGCTCTCCCTTCTCTGCGTTCCCCGGCTGCGGCCTCCTATCTCCCACTGAGCCTCCCGATCTCCCAGTCTGGCATTTCTGATCTCCCCCTCAAGCCTCCGATCTCCACACGTACATTCCAGCCTCCGATCTCCGCCAACCCACATTCCCCCTCCTTTCCGATTCCGCCCTCCTTCCTCTCCCCTCCCCACGGCTGCTGCCTGGTGCCAAAAGTCTACACGTCTGACAGCCAGCCAGCCTCGCACCCTTGCTGTCTGCGGCGGGGAAAAGGAGAAAAAATTGTTAATCAGGTCTTCCCGTTAAATTCGGCAGGACCTGAGGCAAACCTGTTCTTCCTGGTTTCCGGAACGTAAAACTGCCCCTCGCTCGATTCCCGCTTTCCCGTAAGTATAGGAGCCGCTGTGTCCATACACATTGAATGATAGGCAATATTGAAACAATAAAATGCTACAACAGACACCGGTGTTAGCGAAGTGATAATGAAATGTGACTGCTAACGATTTATCTTTATATTAATGTAACTGTGTCCGGTAACTTTTTAGGATTTTCTGATGCTTTACATTATGCAGGTCCTTTATTTTCCTGGTCAGCAGCACACATTCCTGTCAAAGGTCAAATTACATAAGAACATAAGAATTAGGAGCAGGAGTAGGCCATAGGGCCCCTCGAGCCTGCTCCGCCATTCAATAAGATCATGGTTGATCATCCACATCAACTCCACTTTTTCGCCCGATCTCCATATCCATTGATTCCCCTAGTGTCCAAAAATCTATCGATCTCAGCCTTGAATATATTCAAAGACTCAGCATTCAGAGCACTCTGGGGCAGAGAATTCAGAGATTCACAACCCTCTGAGTGAAAAAATTCCTCCTCATCTCGGTCTTATATGACCGACCCCTTAGCCTCAGACTATGCCCCCTTATTCATTACTCTCCAGCCCGGGGAAAAAACCTCTCAGCACCTTCCCTGTCAATCCACTTCAATATCTTGTCTGTTTCAATAACATCACCTCTCATCCTTCTAAACTCCAGAGAGTATAGGTCCATTCTACACAATCTCTCATCATAGGACAGCCCTCTCATCCCAGGAATCAAACTAGTGAACCTCCGTTACACCGCATCCAAGGCAAGTATATCCTTCCTTAGATAAGGTGCCAAAACTGTGCACAGTACTACAGGTGTGGTCTCACCAAGGTCCACCTCAATTGCAGCAAAACATCCTCATTCTTATACACTAACCCCCTTGCAATAAAGGCCAACATACCAATTGCCTTCCTTATTGCTTGCTGTACCTGCATGCGAGCTTTCTGTGTTTCTTGCACGAGGACACCCAAATCTCTCTGAACACCAAAAATTTGTCAGAATTTAAAAAATATTCATTTTTTATATTTTTCCTACCAAAATGAACAACCTCACATTTCCCTACATTATACTCCATCTGTTACCTTAATGCCCACTCACTTAGTCTACCTATATCCCTTTGCAGACTCTTATTTGTTCTCCTCACGGCTTACTATCCCAACTAGCATTGTATCATCAGCAAACTTGGATACAATACACTCGGTCCTTTCATCTAGATCAATGTTATAGATTGTAAATAGCTCAGGCCCCAACACTGATCCTTGCGGCACCTCTCTAGTTACAGCCTACCAACCTGAAAAAGATCCGTTTATCTCTACTCTCTATTTTCTGTCCTTTAACCAATCCTCTATCCATGCTAGTATATTACCACCAACACCTTGAGCCCTAATCTTGTGTAATAACCTTTTATGTGGCACCTTATCGAATGTCTTTTGGAAATCCAAATATATTATATCCACTGGTCCCCCTTTAACTACCCTTCTTCGATCCCAGAACTGGATGCAGCAAAAAAAAAGCTGCACATTTCACCCCGAACTCCATCACTTTGTGACATTTGCTCCAATCCTGACGTATAATTTCTATCTTTGTTTCCTTCCTTACAGTTAACTTAGTGATGATTTTGAACCTGTCGTGGGGAAGTGTCACTCGCTACCTGGTGGATCTATTCGAGGTTATCACCGATGTGATACTGAGGCACATTCAGACTGCCGTCTTGCTTTTCTCAGCCACACACTGTTGTGTCTATTCCATAGTCACTTTCATCTTTGATCGAGTTGTCGACAGTTGTTTCCAGAAGCTGAAAATGAAATATTGTTCCGAACTATTGACGATTGCGATTTTCGGAGCAGTAACTGTGCTGTTTAAAGAACATTTTCGGGAATACAGGCTTTATAATATCCTGTTTTTGTTATGTAACAGGCATGTTCAGTTTCACATTGGGAGCAGCAATCAAAGGTCTTTGACATGTTCCTATCCGTTTTGATAAGTTCTGATTCTGCCCAAAGCTTTAAACGTCAGACACATTTTACTGGTCAGCAAGGTCAGCAGGAGACTCCGAGGAAACAGCAGTGGGGAGAGTCCCTGTGACCCAGAGGTGGAGAGCCGAAGGAAATCCATCGTGTTACTTGTCCTACTAAGAGGATATGTCATTGTGTTGATGGCGGAATCGATATGATCACCAATGTATGACTTGGAGCAGCAGCCTGATGAAAGGTAATCTACCTGAAACATTAACTCGGTTTCTCTCTCCATATATTGTGCCTGCCCACCTGAGTGTTTCCAGCACGCTGGATTTCCAGCAGCCGCAGTATTTTACTTTTTGAACTAAATTACACCTGAGTTGCAATAGGAATTCGGACTTAGGTTCCAGCTCCTGAGTTGCTGAACGTGTCTATGATCCAGAAATCAAGTAGCTCTCATATTCTTTTGAAGCATTCTATGCTCTCTTGTGGTATCAATAGGAATTTCAAATATTGGATTCGGGATTGGCTCCAGTCCTGCAGCCAAATAAGTTGTATTTAACGGGTGTGGATCAGCCAGGAGGCACGTTACCAGTCGTGTCCCCCAGGGATCGTCCAAGGCCCGCCACTGTTTATGTTAATGAACTGGATAGTGGTGCCAGGAGTCTGGTCAGTTCGTTTGCAGATGACACCAAAATCTGTGGAAGGGTTAAGGCAGTAGCTGAGTTCAAACAAATGAAACAAGTTTTAAATGTGCTCGGTGATTGTGCCACACAATGGCAAATTGTGCTTAATTTAGCTAAATGTAGTGTCGTGCATGTTGGTAGGGCCAACGCAAAGTATCATGTTCAGGAAATCGTACTGAAAGAGTCTGAAAGAGAAAGAGATGTTGCTGTTAATGTGCACAGGTCGCTGAATGTTTATGACAAATGTAAAGAAGCTAGCTAAAGCTGACAGGGTATTTCGTTGTACTAATTGAACACTTCAGTATAATTCAAAGGATAGCATTTTGACATTATACAGCTCGCTGGTCAGACGGCATCTGGAGTCTTTACCATTATTATTAATGATCTAGCTGTAGGTGTTGGGGATCTGATCTGCAAGTTTGCAGATGGTACTAGTGTCTACTTTGTGCGAGTGTCAGGACTGTAAACGGTGCTCGATTGATTCAGGCAGATCTTGATGTGTTGGGGGATTGGGCTTGCGACTGGCAAATGATGTTTAACTTGGATATGTGCAGTGTTATGCATGCGTGCAGCGTGAATGCTGACCATACGTACGCCGTTCAGGGAAACGCATAAAAGCAGGTGGAGAAAGAAAGAAAACTGGGCGTTCTAATGCACAGATCTAAAGGATCATGAGTAATAATGTGAAGCAATAGCTGGAGCGAATATAGTTTTGGCTATAATTATTGGATAATTGATTTTATGACAAAGCATACTATTTTGTCCTTGTACATGACCGTGGTCAGGCTTCAGTTCGAATACTGTGTCCTGTTTTGGTCTCCTCACATGATGGATGATTCTGAACATTTGCAAAGGGTGCAAAGAAGGACCGCTACATTAATACCCAGTTTGAAGCATTTTAGTTATCAAGATAGTCTGAAAGAGCTGGAAATCTACACTCTGGAGGACATAGATTTAGGGGTGATTTTGTTGAGGTCTATAAAACGATAGATTGTGTTCGAGTTGACAGGCTGTTCCAATTAAATATGTTAGGAAGGACCATGGGTCAAAATTTTAAGTTATATAAGGCCAGATCTAGCTTAGATGTCAGGAGCTGATACATTTCACAGAGAATAGTGGGGATCTGGAACCATTCATGCAGTGGACGTCGATTCGTTGACTTCTTCAAGCGAGAGCTGGACATGTTTTTTGGCTGGGCTGGAGATCACCTTGTACAAAAGGTTGGCAGAGTACAGATTTATCATGGCCAACCTTATCTGCTGGAAGAGTTTCGATCGGCTAGGGGTGTCGGAGAGGAAATTCTCAGAATTTTTGCCACCAAATTGGCCACCCTCTTATCTGGTTTTTCACCTCTCCCAGGAGATCACATGGTTGCGGGTGACGTGGAAAGTGTATATATTATGGTGCAAAAGGTATCACAAGTGCGTGGGACATGCTAGATTGACTAGAGGTTATTCCCCTGTTCTTCATTGCTCATATTTGTTTGTGTGTGTGGCGGGGTCGCATAATCATTCCTCGCTGCATTTCTCCATTTAATCCCGTGCTGTGTTCCAATTTCCCCCCATCACTCGTTGCCCTAAGAAGGTGGTGACGGGCCTTTCCTTTGAACCACTGGTAGTGATGGTATTATGGACCAAAATATTGCCCATTCCTAGATGCCCTTGAAGGTGGTGCTGCATTTTCGTCTTGATCACTGCAGTCATTGCCGTAATGGTGTTGTACGTATGCAAAATTGAGAGAGATCAGTGAAAGTAAGCGTGGATTCATTAGAGGAAGAGACCGGAGAAATTATAATGGGCAATAAGGAAATGGCAGAGACCTGAAACAAATACTTTGAATCTGTCTTCACGGTAGAAGAAATAAAAAAAATTCAGAAATTTATTGGGAACCAGGGGTCTAGAGGGAATGAGGAACGTAACGAAATCAGTATAAGTAAAGATAAAGTACTGGAGAAATTAATGGGACTAAGTGGCGACAATTCCCCTGGACCTGACGAACTGCATTCTAGGGTTTTAAAAGAGGTAGCTGCAGAAATAGTGTATGCACTGGTATTAATTTTCCAGAATTTCCTAGATTCTAGAACAGTCCCCAAGTATTGGAAGGCAGCAAACATAACCCTCCTATTTAAGAAAGGAGGAAGAGAAAAACAGGGAATTATAGGTCAGTTAGTCAGTCAGTAGCAGGCAAAATGTTACAATCTCTTATTAGGGACGAGGTAACATGGCACTTCGAAAATCGTAATTTGAGTAGGCAGAATCAACATGGCTTTATGAAAGGGAACTCGTGTTTGATAAATCTGTCAGAGTTTTTTGAACAAATAATTATTACGATGGATAAGGGGAAACCAGTGGATGTAGTGTATTTGGATTTTCAAAAAATATAAGAACATAACATAAGATAAGGTGAAGGAGCAGGAGTAGATCATTTGGCCTCTCGAGACTGCTACGCCATTCAATAAGTTGATGGCTGATCTGATCTTGGCCTCAACTCCACTTCCTTTCCCACTCCACAGAACCCTTGACTCCCTTACCATTCAAAAATCTGTCAATCTCCACCTTGAATATATTTAATGACCCAGCCTCCACAGCTCTCTGGGGAAGAGAATTCCAAAGATTCACGACCCTCTGAGAGAAGAAATTTCTCCTAATTTCCGTTTTAAATGAGTGCCCCATTGATCTGAAATTATGCCCCCTAGTTCTAGATTCCCCCACGATGGGAAACATCCTCTCTACATCTACCCTGTCAGGCCCCTTCAGAATCTTATATGTTTCATTAAGATACACTCTCATTCTTCTAAACTCCAATCAGTATAGTCCCAACCTGCTCAACCTTTCTTCATAAGACAACCCCTTCATCTCCGGAATCAACCTCGTGAACCTTCTCTGACCTGCCTCCAATGCAAATATATCCTTCCTTGAACAAGGAGACGAAAACTGTACGCAGTACTTCAGGTGTGTTCTCACCAACGTACTACACAGTTGTAACAGGACTTCACTACTTTTATACTCCATTCCCTTGGCAATAAACGGCAATAGTCCTTTTGCCTTCCTAATTAATTGCTGTACCTGCATGTTAACCTTTTGTGATTCATCAACAAGGACCCCCATATCCCTCTTTACCTTAGCATTTTGTAATCTCTCCCCATTTAAATAATAATTTGCTTTTTATGTTTCCTACCAAAGTCGATAACCTCGCATTATCCCACATTATACTCCATCTGCCAGATTCCTGCCCACTCACTTAGCCTATCTATATCCCGTTGGAGATTCTTTGCGTCCTCCACACAATTTGCTTCCCCACCTATCTTTGCTCATCAGCAAATTTGGCTACATTACACTCAGTCCCTTCATCCATGTCATTAATATAGATTGTAAATAGTTGAGACCCCAGCACTGATCCCTGCGGAAACCCAATAGTTACAGTTTGCCAAGCTGAAAATGACCCATTTATCCCGACTCTCTGTTTTCTGTTAGTTAGCCAATCCTCTATCCATGCTAATTTATTACCCCCAACCCCGTGAGCTATTGTCTTGTGCAGTAAACTTTTATGTGGCACCTTATCGAACGCCTTCTGGAAATCCAAATACTCGACATCTACTGGTTCCCCTTTATTCATCCTGCCCGTTACATCCTCAAAGAACTCCAGCAAATGTGTCAAAAATGATTTTCCTTTCATAAAACCATGCTGACTCTGCTTGACTATGTTATTATTTTCTAAATGTCCTGCTACGATTTTCTTGATGATGAACTCCAGCATTTTCCCAATGACAGATGGTAGGCTAACTGATCGATAGTTGCCTGGTTTCTGTCTCCTTCCTTTCTTAAATAGCGGCGCTACTTTTGCGGATTTCCAGTCCCCTGGGACCTCTCCAGAATCCAGGGAATTTTGGTAGATTACAACCAATGCATCCACTATCTCTGCAGCCACCTCTTTTAAGACTCTAGAATGCAGGCCATCAGTTCCAGGGGAATTGTTCACCTTTAGTCCCATTAGTTTGCCTAGTACTTTCTCTCTATTGATAGTGATTGTTTTAAGATCCCCCCTCACCCCAATAGCCCCTTGATTATCCATTATTGTGATGCTTTTAGTGCCTTCTACCGTGAAGACAGATACAAAATATTTGTTGAAAGTCTCCACCGTTTCCCTGTTTTCCATTATTAATTCCCCAGACTCATGCTCTAGGGGACCAACGTTTACTTTAGCTACTCTCTTCCTTTTTATATACCTGTAGAAGCTCTTACTGTCTGTTTTTATATTTCTTGCTAGCTTACTCTCATAAGATATCTTCTCTCTCTTTATCATTTTTTTAAGCCATCCTTTGCTTGTTTTTAAAATTTCCCAATCCTCTGGCCTTCCACTATTCTTCGCAACATTGTATGTTTTTGTTTTCAATGTGATACTATTCTTTACTTCCTTAGTTAGCCACGGATGGCTCATCCTTCTCTTAGAGTCTTTCTTTCTCTCTGGAATATATCTTTGCTGAGAGTTATGAAATATCTCCTTAAATGTTTGCATCTGCTTTTTTTACAGTCTGACACTGTAACATATTTTCCCTGTTCACTTTAATCAAGGCTGCCTTCATGCCTTTGTAATTACCTTTTTTAAGTGTAGGACACTAGTTTGAGACCTAGCTATCTCACCCTCAAACTGAATTTGAAATTCTACCATGCTATATTCACTCTTCTCAAAAGGATCCTTCACTTCGAGATAATTAATTAATCCAGCCTTGTTACACATTACTGGATCTAAAAAGTCCTCTCCCTGGTTGGTTGCACAACGTATTGTTCCACGAAACCATCCGGTATACACGCTAAGAACTCTGCCTCAAGTCTAACTTTGCCAATTTGCTTTGTCCAAATCAATATGAAGATTTAAATCTTCCTTGATTATAGCCGTACCTTTCTTACCAGCCTCTATTATTTCTTGATTTATCCTCTATCCTCCAGTGTCGCTAATGTTTCAGGGCCTGTAGACCACTCCCACAAGTGACTTCTTACCCTTATTATTTCTTATCTCCACCCAAACTGATTCTACGTCTTGATCTTCGAATCCAACATAATTTCTCATTACTGCACTGATCTGATCCCTTATTAACAGAGCTACACCACCTCCTTTTCCCTTCTGCCTATCCTTACGAAATGTTAAATACCCCTGAATATTCAGTTCCCAGCCTTGGTCACCTTGTAACCACGTATCTGCAATGGCTATCAGATCAAACCCATTCATTTCTATTTGTGCTTTTAACTCATCTATCTTGTTACGAATGCTGCGTGCGTTCAGATATCGAGCTTTCAATTTTGTTTTTTTTAACATTTTTTCCTACTCTGACCTCTCCTTCTGATGCACACTTATGTGTTTACGCTCTGTCCCTTCCGGTCACACCCCGGTTATCATTACCCTTATCACTACCCTGCACTTTTGATTTCTCATTTTTCTTTGACTTTTTAAATTTTCGCTCAGCGTATCCCTCCCCTCACTATTTAGTTTAAAGTCCTATCTACAGCTCTAGTTATTCGATTCGCCAGGACACTGGTCCCAGCATGGTTCAAAAGAAGCCAGACCCGACGGAACAGCTCCCTCTCATCCCAAAACATTCGATAAGGTGCCACACAAGAGGTTATTAAAAAGAATTAGGACTCATGGCATTGGGGGTAATATATTAGCATGGATTGAGGATTGGTTAATGGACATACAACAGAGAGCAGGAATAAACGGTTCTTTTCGGGTTGGCAGGCTGTAACCAGTGATTTACCGCAAGGATCAATGTTTGGGCCTCAGCTATTTAAAATCTATATTAATGATTTAGATGGAGGAACTGCGTGTAACGTATCCTAGTCTTCTGATGATACAAAGTTAGGTGGATAATTAAGATGTAAGGAGGAAGCAAAGAGTTTGAAGAGAGATATAAAAGGTTGACTGATTGAGAAAGAACATGGCAAATGGAATACAATGGGTGCCCTTGCACATGAATCACAGAAAGTTTTCATGCAGGTACAGCAAGCAATTACGAACGCAAATGGTAAGTTAGCTTTTGTTACAAAGGGATTAAAGTGTAATTGTAAATAAGTTTTAGTACAATTATACAGGGCATTGGTGAGGCCACACCTGAAGAATTGTGTACAGTTCCGCTCTCCTTACCTAAGGAAAATCCTACTTGCCTTATAGGGTTTGCAACGAAGGTTTACGGGACTGGTTCCTGGAATGAGGGGATTGCCCTATGAGGAGAGATTGAGTAGACTAGGTCTTTATTCCCTAGAGTTTGGAAGAATGAGAGGTGATCCAATTGAAACACATACAATTCTGAAGGAGCTTGACAGGGATAATGCTGAGAAAATGTTTCCCATGGCTAGGGAATCTAGAACACGCGGTCACAGTCTCAGAATAAGGGGTCGGCCATTTAGGACTGAGATAATGAGAAAGTTCTTCACTCAAAGTGTTGTAAATCTTTGGAATTCTCTACCCCAGAGAGTTGTGGATGCTCAGTCTTTGAGTATATTCAAGTCAGAGGTCTATAATTTTGGGGGGAACTAAGGGGATTAAGGGATATGGAGATAGTGCGGGAAGGTGAAGTTGAGGTACAACATCAGCCATAATCTCGTTGAAAGGCTCGAAGGGCCAAATGGCCTACTCCTGCTCATATTTCTAATGTTATATGTTCCCATGATGCTGTTAGGTAGAGAATTCACGTGTTTTGTCCTAGTGACGATAATGCAACGCTGTGTGATGATATGTGCACGCTTGAAAGCTTTTTCCTATTCCTGTGACTCCATCTTCAATTAAAGTGCTGCATTTGTCTCCCATAACAAAAGGAAGGTGACTGATTCCTCGGAAATACACGAGAACGACCCCAAATATTTTGAACCTCAATCTTTCTGAGCGAGTACTTCCAGTTGCTGTGACAACCGGTTACTCTCATCACTCAGGTCTCACACTCACACTATTGCAAGTCTGTTTGATATCTACAAAAGACATCTAGGGGGCCCAGTCTATCAGATCGGGACCGGATACAATGTGGAAACCAGTGAGAGGACGGCAGAGTTATGAAGGGCTTCACCCTGCTTTAACTGATTGTTATCTCGGTTGACAATGCAGGTTGTGGATTTTTTTAGTTAAGTGTCCATTTCTGGTGTGTTGCCGTTTCATTCTATGTGACATCCGGTGAATTAATCATTATAGACTCGAGGTAACTTTATAGTAACATCTCAACTGTGTTCATTTATTGACTTCAAGCTGCTTTCATTCTCCAGATCTAACTTGACTCCCGGAGAAATCGGACCCACATTTAAATTTATTGAGATACAATGGACAGTTTACGCAAACAACCGTCTACCATCGGATACCCTCTTTGGATTCGATCATAGTGAATTAATTATTTACATTGATAAAGGTTGCACTCCTCCTGATTGGCTCTCAGAGACTTAACCATTTACATTGATACAGGCTGCACTCTCCCTGGTTGTACTAGATTCTTTACAGCGTTAATGCTTCATTGACCTACCTATATAGAGATACAGAAATCAGCCTAAACTTCTGTGGATTCTTCTATTTCACTTCAAACCCATAGGGACAAATGCTGCTCCTGCTGTACCTGAATTTCGTGATTGATGGGGACGCAGAAAGAGTCTATTTGTCCTGACCACTTGATAATTTTTGTTATAGATTTGGGAAAGTGTACACAGATTACCGTCATTTTGTACTTTGATTCAATCTTTGCGAGAAGGGTTAAGTTTATTTTCACACTCTAATTGTCATGTGTTTCAAGTCAATTAAAGAATGAAACAGATATGCTTTCCCCTGACACATTGACCTGCTGGATGATATGCAGCCTATGTTCAAATCCCGAGATGAGATGGTCAGCAGCAATATGTCAACATTTCAGGAGAGCAGCCATCAAATCACCACAACGCCAGGTGCTTCCTGTCAGTTCAACAGAGCAGCAAAACACACAGCGACTGTTCTGCGGGACTGCAGACTGCGAGCGGCTATTCACACACTAGGGTTATGGAAAATCCTCTTCGATTCCAAGTGATCACCTTTTATAAAACACTTCACTTTTAGTTTGCAGGGAACACATCACGTTGCTCCCAGGTACAGTTCATCGATGGTGAAGATTTACAACTTCTGATTAACAGTAAATGTGTCTGTGGGCTCTGTGCCTCTCTGACAGTCTCATGACTGATCGTAACACATTTCCTCAAATCTTTGGCAAGTTGCCCATAAAATTTGCAAAGCCCATTTATGGACGGTGACTGTGAAACAGTTTTGAGAGACACTGCTCAGACACACACCATCTTTTTACAGTGGATAAATGCAGCAAAACTGCGAAAGAATCAATGGTGGTCCCTGGATAATGGGTGAATGTAGAATCGCTTTAGTCAGTGATAATTGTCACAGCTGGGTCAATACCAGTGCAAAATTGGACAATTAACAATGTACAGTAGGTAAATGCAGCAAAACTGGGCTACAATCAGTGGAGCTCCCTGTACAGTGGGTGAATATAGAATCACTTCAATCAGTAACAAAGTCACAGCAGGGTCAGCTCAAGTACAAAACTGGGCAATAAACAAAGGGGTAAATGTAGCAAAACTGCGCGATAATCATTGGGGGCCCCTGTACAGCTGGTAAATTCAGCTTCACTACAACAGTGATTCTAGTCAGAGCAGGGTCAGATCCAGTACAAAACTGGACAATAAATAAAGATGTCGCTGTACAGTGGCAAAATGCAGCAAAATTGGCAACAAGCAATAGAGGTCGCTGTACAGTGGGTGAATGTAGAATCACTACAGTCAGTGATAATAGTCAGAGCAGGGTGGGCTCCAATACAAAACTGTTGAAAAATAACCAAAATTGTATGACACAACATATATATTAGCAGGCATGATAAGTAACCAAATAAACAAATTATATGGAACATAATGTACCAAGTGGAGATCACCAGTGAAAATAAATAAACAATCATTCAGAACCGTGATCCTTGTGACGGGGGCTGTGTTGGATAGAAATATTTTTGGGAAGTATTTCTTCAGAGTGCACTGATTCAAAGACTGCGTTTAAACCACTTGAACATACAATTATATTAAATATAAAGAACCTCATAGAATCTATAGGACAGCATAAAGGCAGTTTGTCACAACTGGATTATGCCAGTGTGTATATTCCACACAAGTCTCCTCCCAGTCTAATGACCTCATCCCACCCTACCCCATATCCGTCTATTACCTTCTCCCTCATATAAGTATCAAGCCTCCCCTTGAATGCATCAATGTTATCTACATCAAACACCCCATGTGGCAGCTATTTCTACATTCTCACCACTGTCTGTGTAAAAAAAATCCTCCAAACTGAATTATCTGATCTGTTAGAGGCTATTTTATATTCATCCCTCCTTTGTTCTGGACTCACCCACAAGCAAAAATAGTTTCTCCACATTCACCATTCGGATACTTCATAATTTTGAAGATCTCTATGATGTCTCCTCTAAGTCTTCTCTTTTGCAGAGAGCAGAGGACAGACTGCCCAATCTTTCTGATATTCGCATCATCTCAATTCGTGTAATATTCTGGAAAATATTATTTGCATTTTCTCTAATTCTTCATTATCATTTTTATATTATAGAGACCAGAACTACACACATTTCTAAAAGAGTGGTCCAAACAAGATTCTATCTAAATTTAAAATGACATCCCTGGTTTTGTACTCACTCCCTGTAGGAATGAACCAGCACATTGGACTCTTTATGACCTTACCAACTTGTGTTGATAGATTTATTGATTTATGTATATATATTCCCAGATCTCTTTGGTCCTCTACCCCATTTATTTTCTTACCATCTAAGGAATAATTGGCCTCCTAATTCCACCAAACAATATAAACTACCTCAAGGCAAGGAAAGTTGGTGGGGGAATAACAACAGAGAATCTCTGTGATAGTGTGGAAGGCAGGAGAGTTTAAATGGACAACAGATTTATTACCCACACCCGCTGTCCAAAAAAATAGGAGCAGTGGTTATGATCTGAAATCCTTCAACTCGATGTTGAGTCCGGATGGTTGTCAAGGACTTCATCGAAAGATGATGTGCTGTTCCTCGAGCTTCCATTAAGCTTCATTAGAACAGTATAGTAGCTCACGGTCAGAGAGGTCAGAGTGGGAGTGAGACAGAGAATTAAAATATCATGTGACCAGAAGCTCAGGGTCACGATTGCACACTGAATGGAAGTGTTCCGCAAAGCCATCACCTAATCTGCGTTTGGTCACCCAAATGTAGAGGAGACTGCATCATGAGCAGTGAAGGCAGTATCCTAAATTGAAAGAAGTAAGTCGCTGATTCACCTGGAACGAGGTTTTCGCGCCCGGAACGGTAGGAAGGGTGGAAGTGAAAGGGTAGGTGTTGCATCTACTGCGCTTGCTTGGGATGGTGCCGTGTGAAGTGCAGCCGATGGTTTTTTTCTTACTTGTTTATGGGATGTGGGTTTCGCTGGAAAGGCCAGCATTTATTGCCCATCCCTAATTGCCCTGGAGTAGATGATGGTGAGCTGCCTTTTTGTACCGCTGCAGTCGGTGAGGTGAAGGTACGGCCACAATGCTGGTAGGGAGGGAGTTCCAGGATTTTGACCCAGCTACGATGAAGAATCGGCGATATACTTTCAAGTCAGGATGATGTGTGACTTAAAGGGGCACCTGGAGGTGGGGGATTTCCCATGCGCCTTCTGCTCTTGTCCTTCTAGTTGGAAGAGGTCGCGGGTTTGGGAGGTGATGCCGAAGTAGCCTTGGCGAGTTGCTGCTGTGCATCTTGTAGATGGTACACACTGCAGTCACGGTGTGCTAGTGGTGGAGGGAGTGAATGTTTAAGGTGATGGATGGGGTGCCGATCCAGCGGGCTGCGATGGTGTCGAGCTTCTTGAGTGTTGTTGGAGCTGCACTCATCCAGGCACGTGGAGTGTATTCCATCACACTCCTTAGTTGTGCCTTGTAGATTCTGGAAATGCGTTGGGGAGTCAGGAGGTAAGACACTCACCGCAGAATACCAAGCCTCCGACCTGCTCTTGTTACCACAGTATTTATGTGGCTGGTCCAGTTAAGTTTCTGGTCAATGCTGACCCACAGAATGTTGATGGTGCGGTATTCGGCGATGGTAATGCCATTGAATATCAAGGGGTGTTGGTTAGACTCTCGCTTGTTGGAGATAGTCATTGCCTGGCACTTCTGTGGCACGAATGATACTTGCCACTTTTCAGCCCAAGCCTGAACGTCATCCAGGATTTGTTGCATGAGGGCATGGAGTGCTTCATTATCTGAGGAGTTGTGAATGGAGCTGAACACTGTGCAGTCATCAGCGAACATCCCCATTTCTGACCTTATGTTGGAGGGAAGGTCATTGATGAAGCAGCTGAGGATATTTGGGGCTAGGACACTGCCCTGAGGAACTCCTGCAGCGATGTCCTGGGGCTGTGATGATTGACCTACAACCATCTTCCTTTGTGCTAGTTATGACTCCAGACAGTGGAGAGTTTTCCCCCAATTCCCATTGACTACAGTTTTACTAAGGCTCCTTGATGCCACACTCGGTTAAATGCTGCATTGATGACAAGGGCAGTCATTCTCACCTCACCTCTGGAATTGAATTCCTTTGTCCATTTGGACAAAGGCTGAACTGAGGTCAGGAGCCGAGCAGTTTTGCTGAAACCCAAACTGGGGACCATTGAGCAGGTTGTTGGTGAATAAGTGCCGCTTGATAGCACTGTCGATGACACCTTCCATCACTGTGCTGATGATGGAGATTAGACTGATGGGGCGGTAATTGGCCGGATTTGATTTGTCCTGTTTTTTGTGGACAGGGCATAAATTGGCAGTATTCCATGTTGTCGGATAGATACAAGAGTTGCAGTTGTATTGGAATAGCTCTGCTAGGAACGTGGCCAATTCTGAAGCACAAGTCTTCAGCACGATAGCCATGATGTTGTCGGGGACAATAGCCTTTGCTGTATCCAGTGCGCTCAGCTGTTTCTTGATATCACGTGGAGTAAATCGAATTGGCTGAAGACTGGCTTATGTGATGGAGGGGACCTCAGAATTTGGCCGATATGGAACATCTACTCGGCACTTCTGGCTGAAGATGGTTGCAAAGGCTTCAGCCTTGTCTTTAGCACTCACGTGCTAGGCACCACCATCATTGAGGATGAAGATATTCATGGAGCCTCCTCCTCCCGTTAGTTGTTTAATGATCCACCAGCATTCACGATTGGATGTGGCAGGACTGCAGAACTTTGGTCTGATCCATTGATTGTGGGATCACTTAACCCTGTCTACAGCATGCTGCTTCTGCTTTTTTGCATGCATGTAGTCCTGTGGTGTGCCTTCCCCAGTTTGGCACCTCATTTTTAGGTATGCCTGGTGCTGCTCCTGTCATGCTCTTCTACGCTCCTTATTGAACCAGGGTTGGTCCCCTGGTTTGATGGTAATGGTAGAGTGAGGGATATGCCGGGCCATGAAGTTACAGATTGTGGTGGAATGCAATTCTGCTGCTGCTGATACCCACAGCGCCTCATGGATGCCCAGTATTGAGCTGTTAGATCTGTACTGAATCTATGTCAATTAACACGGTGGTAGTGCCACAGAACACGATGGAGGGTGTCCTCAGTGTCACGATGGGACTTCATCTCCACAATGACTGTGCGTTGGTCACTGCTACCAATACTATCATGGGCAGATGCATCTGCGACAGGTAGATTGTGACGACGAGGTCAAGTAGATTTTTCCCTTCTGTTGGTTCTCTCAACAACTGTCGCAGGCGCAGACAGCTATGTCCATCAGGACTCGGCCAGCTCGGTCAGGTGGTGCTACCGAGTCTCTCTTGGTGATTGACATTATAGTCCCCCACCCAGAGTACGTTCTGTGCCCTTGCTACTCTCAGTGCTTCTTCCAAGTGTTGTTCAACATTGAAGAATACTGATTCAACAGCTGAGGAAGGGCACTAGGTAATAATCAGCAGGAGGTTACCTTGCCCATGCTTGATCTGAAGCCATGAGACTTCATGGGGTCCGGAGTCAATGTTGAGGACTCCCAGGTCCACTCTGCCCCGACTGTATGCCACTGTGCCGCCACACCTGGTAGGTCTGTCCTGCCGGTGGAACAGGGCATACCCGGGGATGGTGATGGAGGAGTTTGGGACATTGGCTAAAAGTATGATTCTTTGAGTAGGACTATGTTGCTTGAGTAGTCTGTGGGACAGCTCTCCCAATTTTGGCACAAGTCCCCAGATGCTGGTGAGGAGGACTTTGCAGGGTCGACCGGGCTGGGTGTGCCATTGCCGTGTCCATAGCCCATGCCGAGGTCAATGCCGGGTGGTCCGTCCGGTTTCATTCTTAATAATGTGCCTCGTAGCGGTTTGTTCCAACTGAATGGCTTGTTAGGCCATTTTAGAGGGCAGTTAAGAGTCAACCACATTACTGTGAGTCTTGAGTCACAAATAGGCCAGACCAGGTAAGGAAGGCAGATTTCCTTTCCTAAACGACATTAGTGAACCATTAGTGAAGTTGTGGGTGATGGAAGAGTGGATCAGGGTGTCATGGAGGGAACAGTCCTTTCGGAATGCATAAATTGGAGAGGAGGGGAGAGGAAGATGATGCGATGCAATATTTAACTACATGTCAAAATTCAGTATCATTCTGCCGCATTGAATGAAAGATGAACTATCAGAGCAGGTGTTCAACAGCACACAGTTGAGATAAGCCTCGAGCGAAAACTACAGAGATCATTCATTGGACATGCGCTCACTAAAAGGTGACACGATTTGTGGATTGAACTTCTATTGGCAATAATTTTATAAACAATGGAAATTTATTCAAGTTTTGAGTGTACCGATGTGTTTAAAATTGTATTTTCGAACATAATCACCCAATGCAGAAAGAACTAAAGCAAGCAAGGGACAAGAGCTGAATCACTGTAATGAACCGTCGCTCACAATCTAACAAGAACTAAACAAAGTAAAGGAAATGAGCCGAATCACTGTACTGAACTGTCCCTCACAATTCAACAATAAGAAATAAATACCCATAGAGCAGGCACCCGTTGTTATAAGCAACAAAAGAACATAAGAACGTAAGAAATAGAAGCTGGAGTAGCCCATTGGGCCCTTCGAGCCTGCTCCGCCATTCAACAACATCATGGCTGATCTTCTTCAATTGACCTTCCTGCACTATTCCAATATCCTTTAATTCCCTTAGTTCACAAAAAATTATCGACCTCTGTCTTGAATATACTCAAGAATTGATCAACCACAGCTCTCTGGGGTAGAGAATTCCAAATATTCACTACCCTTTCAGTGAAGAAATTTCTCCTCATCTCAGACGTAAATGGCCGACCTCTTAATTTGCGACTGTGACCCCGTGTTACAGATTCCCAAGCCAGAGGATAGATTTTCTCAGCTTTACCCTGTCAAGCCCCTTAAGAACTGTATATGTTTCAATGAGATCACCTCTCATTCTTCTAAACTCTGGGGAATATAGGCCGAGTCTACTCAATCTCTCCTCATAGGGCAACACCCTCTTCCCAGGAACCAGCCTAGTGAATCTTCGTTGAACTCCCTCTAAAGCAAGTATGTCTTTCCTTAGGTAAGGAGACCAGAACTGTACACAGTACTCTCGGTGTGACCTCACCAATGCCCTGTATAATTGTGCTAAGACTTCTTTACTCTTATACTCTAATCCCTTTGTAACAAAAGCTAACATACATTTGCTTTCCCAATTGCTTGCTGTACCTGCATGTACAAGGACACCCAATTCCCTGTAAATTCAAACATTTCCCAGTCTCTCACCATCAAAAAATATTCTGTGTTTTTGTTTTTCCTACCAAAGTGGATAACTTCACACTTCCCCACATTGTATTCTATTTGCTATGAGCTTGCCCACTCAGTCAACCGTCTATATCTCTCTGCAGCCTTTGTGTCCTCCTCACAGCTTACTTTCCCACCTAACTTTATTTCATCAGCAAAATTGAATAGGTTACGCTAAGTCTCTTTAGTCATTCATCTAGATTGTAAATAGCTGAGGTCCAAGCACCGATCCTTGCGGTACCCCACTAGTTACAGCCTGCCAACCCGAAAAATTCCCGTGTATTCCCACTCTTTGTTTTCTGTCAATTAACCAATCCTTAATCCATGCTAATATATTATCCCCAATCC
This sequence comes from Squalus acanthias, assembly GCA_030390025.1. Taxonomy (NCBI): domain Eukaryota; kingdom Metazoa; phylum Chordata; class Chondrichthyes; order Squaliformes; family Squalidae; genus Squalus; species Squalus acanthias. The sequence goes on from CM059441.1 coordinate 64,200,651, forward strand.
AATGAGTCCTAATTTTGTGTAGTAAACTCTTTTGTGGCACCTTTTCGAATGCTTTTTGAAAATCCAAATCCAGATCACATTCGGACTGGAGGTCAACCCAACAGCTTACTAAAGGTTCCCTGTTGGAGTGGTTGCCCTCTCTGAAATACAAATCAAATCTTTTGAGTACCTCTGTAGAACTTCGCTGTGAAATTCACCATATTCCTCGGTTTCTTTTATTAATGAGACTGATTGTGGTTTTGGAGAATCCACTGAATTCTATAATAATTGGACACACAAATCCCAACCAAACACAACACTATCTATAGCCGCACAAATGTTTATCTGAGGTCTTTTTAAACAGCCTCTTTAGGTCATCGAGAGGAGAAGAAAAACTTTAAGTAGATATTTCAGATGGTTATCGCTGTCATTTTCTAACATGATATACAACAATCGTGAATTGTTCAGTTCAGTTTTTGTCTGTATGTTTAACGGCTTGTTTACCCTTCGTTTGAGGACCTTGCAGTCTGTGACTGACAGTAAACGTTGTAAACCACACGCTCTCTCAGCTCATATACTGATTGCAATCACGATGTAGAAAGAGGTTTAAAAGGGCAACACACTAGTTTTAAACTGTAAAATATTGCAGTGCTCAGACATAAAGGAAGAACTCTCTTCGAGACGATTGAGTTGTCTACATTTAATATGATATTTATATCCAGGATTAAATGGATGATAAAAAACAGAAAATGCTGCAAGTACTCAGCAGGTCAGGCAGCCGCTGTGGAGTGACAAACAGAGTTAACGTTTCAGGGCGACGCCCTCCGCCACTTTTCCTGCCACTAACTAGCTCCTTTTCACTATGGCCGAACAGTCCCTCTACACATCCATCCCCCACCAGGATGGCCTCAGGGCCCTCTGCTTCGTTCTTGAATGGAGGCCCAAGCAGTCCCCATTCGTCAGCACCCTTAAATTGAACAACTTCTCCTTTGACTCCACTCACTATCTGCGAATAAAATGTGTTGCTATGGGAACCCGTAGAGGTCCGCGGTATGCCTGCGTTTTCGTGGGATACGTGGAACATTCTTTGTTCCAGTTCTCGTTCCACCACAATCTGGAACCTCATGCCCGGCATATCCCTCAATCTATCATTACAATCAAGCCAGGGGACCATCCCTGGTTCAATAAGGAGTGTAGAAGAGCATTCCAGGAGCGGCACCAAGCGTATCTAACAATGAGGTGCCAACCTGGGGAAGCTGCAACACAGGACTACATGCATGCTAAAATGCGGAAGCAGCATGCTATAGACAGGGCTAAGCGATCCCGCAATCAACAGATCAGATCAAAGCTCTGCAGTCCTGCCATATCCAGTGTTTAATGTTGGTGGACCATTGAACAACAACGGGAGGAGGAGGCTCCATGAATATCCCCATCTTCAATGATGATGGAACCCAGCACTTGAGTGCAAAAGGCAAGGCTGAAGCGTTTGAAACCATCTTCATCCAGAAGTGCCGAGTGAATTATCCATATCGGCCTACTCCTCAGGTCCCCAACATCACAGGAGCCAGTCTTCAGCCAATTCGATTCACTCCACGTGATATCAAAAACGGCTGAGCGCACTAGATAGAGCAAATGCTATAGGCCCCGACAACATCCCGGCTATTGTGCTGAAGACTTGTACTCCAGAACTAGCCGCAACTCTAGCCAAGCTGTTACAATACAGCTACAACACTGGCATCTATACGACAATGTGGTAAACTGCCAAGGTATGTCCTATCTACAAAAAGCAGGACAAATCCAAACCGGCCAATTACCTCCCCATCAGTCTACTCTCAATCATCAGCAAATTGTTAGAAGGCATCATCAATAGTGCTATCAAGCGGCACTTACTTACCAATAATGTGCTCAGGGATGGCCGGTTTGGGTTCCGCAAAGACCACTCGGCTCCCATCCTCATTACAGCCTTGGTCCAAACGTGGACAAATGAGCTGAATTCACGCAGGTGAGAGTGACTGCCCATGATATCAAGGCAGCATTTGACAGAGTGTTGCATTAAGGAGCCTTGGTAAAACTGAAGTCAATGGGAATTGAGCGGAAAATGCTCCAGTCACTAGAGTCATACCTAGCACAAAGGAAAATGATTGTGGTGGTTGAAGGTCAATAATCACAGTCCCAGAACATCGCTGCAGGAGCTCCTCAGGTCAGTGTCCTAGGCCCAACCATCTTCAGCTGCTTCATCTTGACCTTCCCTCCAACATAAGGGCACAAATGGGGATGTTCGCTGATGACTGCACAGTGTTCAGCGCCATTCACAAATCCGCAGATAATGAAGCAGTCCATGCCCTCATTCAACAATACCTGGAGGACGTTCAGTCTTGGGCTGATAAGTGACAGGTAATATTCACGCCACAGAAGTGCCAGAAATTACTATCTCCAACAAGCGAGGGTCGAAACAGGTCCCCTTGACATTCAACGATATTACCATCGCCGAATCCCCCACCATCAACATCCTGGGGTCATCATTCACCATAGACTTAACTGGACCAGCCACATAAATACTGTGGCAACAAGAGCAACTCAAAGGCTAGGGATTCTGCAATAGGCGCCTGACCTCCCGACTCCCCAAATCCTTTCCACCATCTACAAAACAAAAGTAAGGAGTGTGATGTAATACTCTCCACTTGCCTGGATGACTGCAGCTCCAACAACACTCAAGAAGCTCGACACCATCCAGGATTGGCACCCCATCCACCACCTTAAACATTCACTCCCTCCACCACCGGTGCACCATGGCTGGAGTGTGTGCCATCTACAAGATGCACTGCAGCAACTCGACAAGGCTTCTTCGGCAGCACCTCCCAAATCCGCGACCTCTTCCACCTAGAAGGACAAGGGCAGCAGGCGCATGGGAGCACCACCACCTCCAAGTTCCCCTCCAAGTCATACTCCATCCTGACTTAGAAGTATATCGCCGATTCTTCATCGCCGCTGGGTCAAATCCTGGAACTCCCTCCCTAACAGCATTGTGTGAGTACCTTCACCACACGGACTGCAGCGGATCAAGAAGGCGGCTCACCACCACCTTCTCAAGCGCAATTAGGGATGGGCAATAAATGCTGGCCTTGCCAGCGACGCCCACCTCCCATAAACGAATAAAAGAAAAGTCATTGTCCCTTCCTCACTTCTATTTCCGGTATATTAATGACAGTATTGGTGCCACTTCCTGCACTGTCCCGGAGCCGGAAAATTCCATTAACTTTGCTTCCAATTTGTTCCCCTCCCTCGCCTTCACAAGGTCCATCTCCGACTCTTCCCTGCCCTTCATCGACCTCTCTATCGCCATTTCTGGGGATAGGTTTTTGGCCAATATCTACTATACGCACACTGAGACACACAGCTACCTTGATTTCAGTTCCTCCCATCCCGCTTTCTGTAAGGATAGATCAGTGTTCTTTTTGTGCTATTGCCTGTGAGCAAGTCCCCTCTCCTTCCTAAACCTCCCTTCGAGCTGGAGAAGAATATACCCCTTTGCCTTACAATGCCCATTACATTTCGGGTGAGATTTCTGCCTGATCCTTCTGCCCCTCTAACTATATAATGTCTGTCCAGTCCATTTCTGGTGAAATTTCATCCTCACCCTCTGGGTATTAATCTGATGGGTGGATTGCACGCCCCGTACATAACCCGGCTGATTTTAATTCTACTGAAATAACCCGAAAATTAGACCTAATACGCGAGAGTACGCACTGTGTGCTCTCGCATTTTAGGTCTCCAATTGCCGGTTTCCAGCATGCACTGCGCATGCGCGGGAAACCGGCACTTCGTGAACTCAAAAGGGGGCGGTTCCTAAGTGAACCGCGTGCGCGCTACAGGCTGCGCGCACGCAGTGCACTTAGTGCTTTGAACGCGCAGGTAAGCATGGAAGATTTTACACATAAAGGAGGCGTAAGACCCTCTTTAAACAAGGAAAGTAGTTAATTCAGTATTATTTTAAAAAATTTTCAACAGGTTTATCTTTTTTAGAGACTTTAAAGAAAGGTAAGTTTATTTTTATAACTTTTAAAAAGATTTTAAATTTTTTCAAAAATTTAAATTTTTGTTTAAAGTGGTTAATTTATTTAACTATAGTTATTTTATTAATGTGATGGTTTTTAAAAAAAATTTAATTGAGGTTTAGCTGTTCTTTTGGGGGTAAGTTGTATTCATAGCTTTGACAGTTCTCCTGTCAAAACTATGAATGAAAGATGGTGTGCTGCCATTGGCTCTAACTGAATCACGTGATCCCAGAGCTCGCACGAACTAACTGCGTCTGTGAGTCACGCAAGCAATGCACAGCTGCATGTGGGACTGGCCTTGAAACTAAAGTTCGTGTGAGCCCGGAGGAAAAGGTAGGCGCGCAGTGAGATAACGCGGGGAAGCCTTACCCCCGCAGGAACGCTCCGTGTTTAATTTCTGGGCAAATGTAAAGAATGAAATATTTAGTCATACACACCATCCTGATATAAAATTTCACCCCTCAACAAAAGCACACCCATTTTCTAACAATATTTGACTCAACAATTGAACTTAATCGGCAGTTTTTGTTCAAAATCTGCAAAATGGTAGGACTCACAGTGAAAATCACTTCCGTTGATGCAGCTCTTGGTAATTAAAGGTAATTCAACTGTCAAGGCCCTGAGCTCCAGAATCCACTCCCTAAAACTCTCCGCCTCTCTGTCTCTCCTCCCCCTTTAAGACGCTCCTTAAAAACTAACTCTTTACCAAGCTATTGGACAACTGTCGTAATGGGCTATGATGGTGTACGCCATCGTAAGGGCCCCGCAAGTTTGGGGATTTCGCACGCGATGCACATGCGTGATAACCCGGAACTTGCGATCTGTCAAATTTCTCCTTAACAGATGCTAGCCAGCCGCTACAAATTCACTTTTGAACTGGGATGCATATTCACAAATCTTTGAAGGTGACTGGGCAAGTTGAGAGGGTGGTTAAGAAAGCCTGTTGGATACTTGGCTTTGTAAATAGGGGCATTGAATATAAAAACTAGGAAATAATGCTAAAACTTTACAAAGCTCTGGTACAATTCTGCGCACGACACTTTAGAAAGGGTTATTGAGTTATAGGCAAAAAGCTGCGGATGTGGAATTAAATTGAACAGCTCTTTCAAAGAGCCGGCACAGGCGTAACGGGCCGAATGGCCTCCTCCTCTTCTGTATGATTCTGTGATCCGGATGCGGGGTTGGTGACTCATTTCCTTTATCAGACTAACGTAGGTCAGCCGCAGTGGATGGAACCTGGGCTCTTTGCATCTATTAATGGGCAGGTTCCTTCTCATTGGTGTATTTTACCAGACTGCAATTCACGGTTAACACCTATCAAAATCTATTGGTTATTCTGAAAGAAACATTAGTTTCTGTGCAAACTGTTATCAAAGAAAAAAGTCCCAGTTCAGTCGGGGTGTCGGAACGTGCTGGAGGGCCTGCTCGGTATCTGCGAACATCATTCGGTTGAGGTTCAAGCCCCGTCGCTGTAACCGGCTCCGGGGACGATGATGTGGTCCTTGCTGACTTTTTTTCTACTGCTGCTGCTGAACTGTGAGTCATCGCTGATTATTATTATAATATGTGCCTCGTTAATATAATTATTGGTCTTTACAACTGAACACATTGAGTTGATGTGGAATGTAAATGTTGTGTTCTTGAATTATAACATGTCATGGAGAGTTTAATGAGATATCGGGACTGGTTTCTCAATCGCCTTCCACCTGCGGTTCTTGTACAGACAGAGCAGACTGGACTTGAAAATCTAATCGGATTATTTATACTGAGTGTGTTAGAAGTAGAGCGCGGCCACTGATAGAATAGTGTGAATCGGATCCTGGATTCATTTACAGAAAACTGGCATATTTTATTCAAGTTTGACTTTCATTGTGATCGAATGAGATGAATATTTAAATTGTTTAATTAACTTGTAGAAGTTTCATGTAATACATATATTGAGCTGTTTGTTTGATTTTAAGTTCCATCAACGTCAAATAGGGAATCAATTCTCCATTTCTGTCGGTGACAGGAAGCGCGTTTAGAAAATTGTTCATCTGATTGACACTTATTTTAAATTCCCAGTTGAGATTTGTGTCAAACTTGGATTTAAAACCCAAATCGGTCACAAATACCGTAGCAGTTGTGTTTCTTTTTCTCCCCTGTTACTCTTGTACAGACAGAGCAGACTGGAGTTGAAATTCAAATCGGATTATTTAAACCAAGCCTGCTAAAAGCAGAGCGCATTCATTGTTAGAATGGAGTGTATCGGAGTCTGGTGTGTAAGTGAACTCACTGAGTGGAGAACAACAGTCAAAGCTGCACCGACTGCCGACTGAAATACACACACATTTCTGTCACAGATATTTCTCAGTAGAAGTCCTGTCTGACCCCCGTCTTTTGCAGAGACTGGAACTAACAAAAAGTTTGTTCAGCGTTAGAGTGTTGTACAAGGTCTATAGTATTGTTTAATCAAATATCAACTAGAGGTGCAACCAATATTGTTTCAATTAGCATTTATTATTAATATTTTTAAGTATAGTATCCCAGTAAAAGATGTCACTGAGACTACCTCAATCTCTGGGGAATTTACTGTGTGAGTGTTGTTGGTTAGTTTATCTATGGATTAGTTTTTTATTCTTATGATGTGTACCTCATTAATATAATTATTGGTCTTTGCAAAGGAACATGGTGCGGTGACTTGCAAAGTAAATGTTTTTTCGTGAATTTTAATCGTGTCATGTAGAGTTTAATGAGATATCGGGATTGTTTTCTCAATCGCCTTCCACCTGCAGCTCTTGAACAGAGAGAGCAGACTGGAGTTGAAAATCTAATTCGACTATTTAAACTGAGCCTGTTAGAAGAAAACCGCGGTCACTGTTAGAATAGAGTGTATCGGAGTCTGGGGTGTAAGTAAACTCACTGAGTGCAGAACACCAGTCAAAGCTGCACCTACTGCCGACTGAAATACACACACATTTCTGTCACAGATATTTCTCAGTAGAAGTCCTGTCTGACCCCCGTCTTTTGCAGAGACTGGAACTAACAAAAAGTTTGTTCAGCGTTAGAGTGTTGTACAAGGTCTATAGTATTGTTTAATCAAATATCAACTAGAGGTGCAACCAATATTGTTTCAATTAGCATTTATTATTAATATTTTTAAGTATAGTATCCCAGTAAAAGATGTCACTGAGACTACCTCAATCTCTGGGGAATTTACTGTGTGAGTGTTGTTGGTTAGTTTATCTATGGATTAGTTTTTTATTCTTATGATGTGTACCTCATTAATATAATTATTGGTCTTTGCAAAGGAACACGGTGCGGTGACTTGCAAAGTAAATGTTTTTTCGTGAATTTTAATCGTGTCATGTAGAGTTTAATGAGATATCGGGATTGTTTTCTCAATCGCCTTCCACCTGCAGCTCTTGAACAGAGAGAGCAGACTGGAGTTGAAAATCTAATTCGACTATTTAAACTGAGCCTGTTAGAAGAAAACCGCGGTCACTGTTAGAATAGAGTGTATCGGAGTCTGGGGTGTAAGTAAACTCACTGAGTGCAGAACACCAGTCAAAGCTGCACCTACTGCCGACTGAACCCACATACACATTTCTGTCACAGATATTTCTCACTCGAAGTGCTGTCCATCCCCCGTGTGATAGAGTGAACTGAACTATTTTAAAGCGTTTATTCAGCATTAGAACGTTGGATAAGACTTGTAAATAATTTCTAAATTTTTTTTACTAGAGGTGGAAACCATATTGTAACAATTAGCATTAATCATTAGTACAATTATCATTAAATACACTCTCCAAATAATGATGTCAATAAAATTTCCTAAATGTTTGGAGAATCTGCTGTGTGAGTGTTGTTGTTTCATTAGTGATTATCTTCAAAGTTATGAGCTTTTAATATTAAATTAATTTTTCTATTTCATCCATTTATATGTACAGAGTCATGTAATAAGTAAGCTTTCTCAGTCTCCGTCCACATGCCCCATACTTTTCATACAGAGTCATGTAGGGTTTAATGAGATATCGGGCCTTGTTTCTCAAACTCCTTCCACGTGCTCCATACTTTTTGTTGATTATTTTGGTCGATGACTCTGTTCTTTTTCTCTCTCTTTCCAGTGTGTGTTTGGTTATATTTATTAATCTCTATCAATAGCTAATGCTGGTTTATTGACAGGGAAATGTTATCGCACTGTTACCAGATAGTTTATGAGTTCAACGAAATAGATTTCTGTGGTTAAATTGATTTTATGTTATAAAACAGATTGGATAATAAAATGCTGTTTTGTAGATAATATAAAGAACATTTTCTGCAAATCATAGAACAGAGAAAAAAGCATGAAATATATATCACTCCCTGAATGATTTCACAAATCACGAGCTGATCAAATTCAATTTGAAGAAAAAGGGCATATTTTATTCAAATTTGTCATTCATTGTGACCGCATGAAGTGAATATTGAAATGCTTTATGCAATTTGAAGAATTCTCTTTTAAAACATATTTTGGGTTGGTTATTTCATTTTAAATTCCATCAACTTCAAATAGGGAAACTTTACCCATTTCTGTCGATGTCATTCTATTCAGATGTGAGAATATTTTACATCTGAATAGCACTTATTTTAAATTCCTAGCTGAGCCTTCAGTGAAACTTAGTTTTAAAACCGAAATCTAAGACATTACCGCAGCAGTTTGTTTTGTGTTGTCTTCTGCAGCCCTTGTACAGACAGAGAAGCCTGGGGTTGAAATTCTAATCGGATTTTTTAAACCAAGACTGCTAGAAGTAGAGCACCTTCACTGTTAGAATAGTGCGTATAGGAGTCTGGGGTGCAAGTGAACTCACTGAGTGCAGAACGCCAGTCAAAGCTACACCTACTGCCGACTGAAACCGCACACACAGTTCTGTCACAGATATTTCTCAGTAGAAGCCCTGTCTGACCCCCGTCTTCTGCAGAGACTGGAACTAACAAAAAGTTTGTTCAGCGTTAGAGTGTTGTACAAGGTCTATAGTATTGATTAATCAAATATCAACTAGAGGTGCAACCAAATTTGTTTCAATTAGCATTTATTATTAATATTTTTAAGTATAGTATTCCAGTAAAAGATGTCACTGAGACTTCCTCAATCTCTGGGCAATTTACTGTGTGAATGTTGTTGGTTAGTTTATCTATGGATTAGTTTTTTATTGTTATGATATGTACCTCATTAATATAATTATTGGTTTTTGCAAAGGAACACGGTGCGGTGACTTGCAAAGTAAATGTTGTTTTCTTGAATTTTAATCGTGTCATGTAGGGTTTAATGAGATATCGGGATTGTTTTCTCAATCGCCTTCCACCTGCGGCTCTTGAACAGAGAGAGCAGACTGGAGTTGAAAACTAATTCGACTATTTAAACTGAGCCTGTTAGAAGAAAACCGCGGTCACTGTTAGAATAGAGTGTATCGGAGTCTGGGGTGTAAGTGAACTCACTGAGTGTAGAACACCAGTCAAATCTGCACCTTCTGCCGACTGAACCCACACACACATTTCTGTCACAAATATTTCTCACTCCAAGTGCTGTCTAATCCCCGTGTGATAGAGTGAACTGAACTATTTTAAAACGTTTATTCAGCAATAGAACGTTGGATGAGGCTTGTAAATATTTTCTAAAAAAGATTAACTAGTGGTGGAAACCATATTGTGACAATTAGCATTAACCATTAGTACAATTATCATTAAATACATTCTCCAAATAATGATGTTAATAAACTTTCCTAAATTTTTGGAGAATTTGCTGTGTGTGTTGTTGTTTCGTAAGTGATTATCTTCAAAGTTATGAGCATTTAATATTAAATTAATTTTACTATTTCATCCATGTATATGTACAGAGTCATGTAATAAGTAAGCTTTCTCAGTCTCCGTCCACATGCCCCATACTTTTCACACAGAGTCATGTAGGGTTTAATGAGATATTGGGCCTTGTTTCTCAAACTCCTTCCACATGCTCCATACTTTTATACAGTGTCATGTCGGGTTTAATGAGGTATCGGGACTTGTATCTCAATCTCCTTCCACCTGCTCGATATTTTTTGTTGATTATTTTGGTCGATGACTCCGTTCTTTTTCTCTCTCTTTCCAGTGTGTGTTTGGTTATATTCATTAATCTCTATCAATAGCTAATGCTGGTTTACTGACAGGGAAACGTTATCGCATTGTTACCAGATAGTTTATGAGTTCAACGAAATAGATTTCTGTGCTTAAATTGATTTTATGTTATAAAACAGTTTGGATAATAAAATCCTGTTTTGTAGCTAATATAAAGAACATTTTCTACAAATCATAGAACAGAGAAAAAACCATGAATTATATATCACTCCCTGAATCATTTTCACAAATCGCGAGCTGACCAAATTCAAATTGAAGAAAAAAGGCATATTTTATTCAAATTTGTCATTCATTGGGATCGCATGAAGTGAATATTGAAATGCTTTATGCAATTTGAAGAATTCTCTTTTAAAACATATTTTGGGTTGGTTGTTTCATTTTAAATTCCATCAACTTCAAATAGGGAAACTTTACCCATTTCTGTCGATGTCATTCTATTCAGATGTGAGAATATTTTACATCTGAATAGCACTTATTTTAAATTCCTAGCTGAGCCTTGAGTGAAACTTAGTTTTAAAACCGAAATCTAAGACACTACCGCAGCAGTTTGTTTTGTGTTGTCTTCTGCAGCCCTTGTACAGACAGAGCAGCCTGGGGTTGAAATTCTAATCGGATTTTTTTTAAACCGAGACTGCTAGAAGTAGAGCACCTTAACTGTGAGAATAGTGCGTATACGAGTCTGGGGTGTAAGTGAACTCACTGAGTGCCGAACGCCAGTCAAAGCTATACCTACAGCCGACTGAACACGCACACACATTTCTGTCACATATATTTCTCACTCGAAGTGCTGTCTGAGCCCCGTGCGGTACAGTGAACTGAACAATTTTAAATAGTTTATTCAGCATTAGAGCGTTGGAGAAGGAATTTAAATATTGTTAAGTTAAATAATAACTAGACGTGGAACCAATATTATTTCAATTCGCATTAATTATCAGTGTAATCATTGGTTTTACTCTCCAACAAAATATGTTACTGAAATTTCCAAACTCTTCGGGCGTGTTCCTATTGTTGTTTAGTCAGTGATGATCTTCAAAATTATGGACATTTTACCTGAAATTAATCATTATATTTAATACATTTATATTAACAGTATCACGTACTAATTAACGTTTCTCAGTCTCCTTCCACACGCCCCATGTTTTTATACAATGTCATGTAGTGTTTAATTAGCTATCGGGACTGGTTTCTCAATCTCCTTCCAACTGCTCGATACTTTTTGCTTAGTTTGTCTGTCGATGACTTCATTCATTTTCTCTCTGTTTCCAGTGTGTGTTTGGTTATATTTATTAATCTCTATCATTAACAAAGTCTGGTTTACTGACAGGGAAACATTATCGCACGGTTAACAGATACATTGTACGTTTAACGAAATATGTTACCGTGATTCAATTTATTTTATGTTATAAAACTGATTGGATACAAAAATCCTGCTTTGTAGATAATTTTACGAACAAGTTCTGCAAACCATAGAACGGAGAAAACCTTGAAATGTCTATCACCCTCTGAATCATTTTCATAAATGCTGCTCAGAAATCAATTTACGGATAATGGACATATTTGATTCATGGGATAGTATGAAGTGAATATTGAAATTGTGTATTTAATTTGTAGAAATCCATTTAATACATATTTCGGGTTTTTTATTTGAATTTAAAGTTCCATCAACTTCAAATAGGGAACAATTGTTCAATTCTGTCGGTGGCAGTGAACATGTGTATTAAATATTGCATCTGATTAACACTTACTTTAATTTTCAGAGGAGATTTGTGTCAAATTTAGATTTAAAACCGAAATCGAACAGAAATTCCGCGACAGTTTGTTTTATTTTGTTCCCTGCGGCTGTCGTACAGACAGAGCACACTGGAGTTGATATTCCAGTAGGGGTTTCAAACCGAGCGTGTTGGAAGTAGAGCGGGGTCACTGTTAGAATAGAGGGTATCGGAGTCTGGGGTGTAAGTGAACTCACTGAGTGTAGAACACCAGTCAAAACTGCACCAACTGCCGACAGAACCCACATAGAGATTTCGAACCCAGATATTTCTCAGTAGAAGTGTTGTCTGACCCATGTGATACAGAGAATTGGCATAATTTTTTTAAAGTAATTTATTCAGCGTTCGGTTGTTGGACCAGGGCAATAAATATTGTAAAGTTAAATATTAACTAGAGGTGGAACAAATATTGCTTCAATTAGGAATCATTATTAATTGAGTTCTTCTCAAGTACAAACGTCAAAAATGATGCTATTGAAAGATCCTAAATCTCCCCGGGATTTGCTGTATGAGTATTTTTGTTCAGTTAGTGATGATCGTCAAAACTATGAGCTTTATATATTAAATGAGGCTTTCTATTTCATACATTTATATGAAAAGTGTCATGTAATAATTAATGTTTCTCAGTCTCTCTCACATGCTCCATACTTTTTCTACAGAATCACGTAGTGTTTAATGACATGTCGCTCAATCTCCTTCCACGTGTCCCATACTTTATATACATTGTAATGTAATGTTAAATGAGTTATAGGGACTTGTTTCTTAATATCCTTACAATTGCTCCCTAGATTTATATAGTGTCATTTAGTATTTAATGAGATAGCGGGACTTGTTTCTCAATCTTCTTCCTGGTAGCTCTGTGTAACAAATCCTGAATTCGTCTGTATATTTAACTTCGGCAGATAGCGATCGGAGCACTTTGTCCTGATCTTGTCAATTTTCGATGTGTGCTTGGTTGTTTTCTAACCGTGGCAACGTTTATTCAGGCACTAGTTAAGTGGTATGGAGATATTTTGTTCGAAATTACTGTTTGCGCTATTAACGCTCAGAGTCTGGATTGTTTGGTGTGAGCTCCCTCTGGTGTTTTACTGGAGGTTTTAACATACAATTAATGTTTTTCAAATAATTTACTTCCTAAATCCAACAGGAACTCATTTAATCGTGAAAGCTCTTCAACTCGGACTTGAAATAGTTTAATATAAAATAATTATTTTGATTCTTGACACACCTAATAATCTGTCATGAGAAGGAGTTTCTTATAAACACTCTGTATTGACTCTATTTTGTAATTCCAAAATCACCAATTCTCACAGAAGCTTTGAGGTTATTAGCGTTCTTGAGTAAATATTGAAAGATTATTCCCACTAGTCTGTCAATGGATGACAATAAAAGAGGAATTTGCAGGACACTGACTATTATCAGGAGAGTGTTGGTAAGGAGTGCTGAGGCTCTCATGGAGTGGAAGCATGTAACGCACTGTCAGCATTACAGAACCCGGGCCAGAACGAGACCAGAGAGTTTATGTTTGGGAAACTGCTATCATTCAAGAATTCTCGACAAGCGCAGCTGAGGACAGGAATCGGTGTCACGTTGTCTGTAATATATAAGCTAGAGAATAGAAAATGACCAGGAGATCTGGAGTTCAAAATATCATTACGGGGATTGGGAGCAGGTCAACAGACTGTCTCTAGTATATAACATTTAGAATAGAAAGAGACCTGGAGATCTGTGGGACACAATATCATCAGGGGGATTGAGAGCAGGTCAACACAGTGTCTCTAGTATAAAACATTTAGAATAGAAATTGATCTGGATATCTGGGGGACACATTATCATTACGGGGATTGAGAGCAGGTCAACACACTGTCTCTAGAATATAACATTTAGAATAGAAAGAGATCTGGAGATCTGTGCGACACACTATCTCCAGGGGGATTGAGAGCAGGTCAACATACTGGCTGTATTTAAAAAAGCAGCAACGCTTAACCAGTAAATGTGGGGACCATTAACCGAACATTATTAAAGGGTAAAATGATGGACCAAATCGGCGAGGACAGGTTACAAGAGAATTTGCTCAGCAGGAACTTAATGAGGAACAGCCAACACGGAGATAGGAGGCGTGAACCCGCCTGACAAACGGTTCATTTTGTTTTGTTTGAGGAATTTAGAAATAAAATGAGTAGCAGAAACTTCCAATTACAAAGTTATTGAAATTTCCACGTGGAAGACATTGCATTAAACTGACAAGCACCGAAATTCATCACACAATAAGGGAATCTTTAATGTAATTTAAATTATATTTCTGTTCCTTCAAGAACTTTGGATCGGAATCCTGTAATTCGCTACCTAACATCACATGAGAGCCCCCTCACCAGTAGTAGTGAGGGAGTCAAAGAGCGGGACCATCACCAGCGCCTGCTCAGGGCAAATACACACGGGGAATAAATGGTCAGAGCACCGTCACCACATATTTGCAGGGCTACGGGGAAAGAGCAGGGGAATGGGACTTTTTGAGTAGCTCTTTCAAAGAGCCGGTACAGGCAACATGGGGCGAATGCCCTTCATCTTTGCTGCATCATTCTATGATACTTCAAGGAGCAGGTCCAACACCAGCGCCTTCTCTGTGCACCTACACACTGGTAATAAATGGGGCCCGAGCACCGTCACCACAAGGAGAGAGTGCACCCAGGTGTCAGTGTGTGCTTGTGTGAAAACAATTCTCGATAAATTGTAGGCACTTTACAAATGTCAGCTTGCTGCATAGATTGTATTTGCGGTTTTATAAAGAGTCAAGAACAGTTAAAATCACAGACCTCGGTATCAGTGCTTTCGCAAAGTGACGGGAAATCTTACCCCACAGTTCATTGTATTTGTGACTTTTCTTTATGACAGTTGTATTCATGTATTGCCCCAGCGAACTCTAATTCTCAATGTCTCATTTCAGGCAGACCTGGGAGTAGTCAGGCTGACTCATCAGGTAATCGCCTTTTATTTTCACATTATCAGTACCTCTTGCTCTGATCCATCCAATTGAATATTAAAGCTGGGCGACAATTTCAGGGCCTTTTTGATCACCGATTAACTCGCTGCTCATGTGTCCCTCGGAAGGTAAGAGTGTTTCCCGCGGACTGTTATTAAAGATCTTTAATTCCAGCTGAGAGCCGGCTGCTACCTTCATGCAGAGCGACAATAAACGGGGGCCCTGAAGGGCAGAATGTGAAGCACCAGCTCCACTGACACTGCTGTTGGTCCCGATGGAGCTCACACTTTCCACCTCACCGATCAGTGCTGACATAAAATCACATGATCATCCAGCCTCGCCTCTTCCTCTTTTGGCGTGCGGAGACTGGGGAGAATGTCTTCCAATCCTGACTGGGTGTGGGCTGTCTCAACGTTCGGCCAATCGGTACTGAGCATGACGGATAGCTAACCAAGCAGTCACGCCCATCTCCCGACCTCTGGAATTTGGAATATATTCTGAGCCAATCGCCCACCCGGTCCCCGTGGGAGCCGCTCTGTTGCTGGGAACATCCCGCTGACTCCCGGTGACCTGCTCGTTTACACCATTTATTACTATGTCCCTCTTCCTTTTGCCATGTTTAATATTTACTCCGGGTTGTATTCGGGGTCTGGGCATAGTCTGACGTTCCCAATGATTGCTCACATGCTTCCTCTTGCCTGGTGAATGGGGGCGGTCCGTGCGCTGGGAGACGGCGGGTTTAATACACTCTAACCGCTTGATGTTATTTCTGATATTTTACAGAGCCGGTGGAGCTGAGACTGGTGAATGGGGGCGGTCCGTGCGCTGGGAGACTGGAGATTCACTACAGGGGAGAGTGGGGGACTGTGGACCATCAGCTCTGGGACCTGCAGGACGCCGCTGTTGTATGCCGGGAGCTGGGCTGCGGGGCCGCGCTGTCAGCAACGGGCGAGGCTCACTTTGGGGAAGGGTCCGGGCCCATTGTGACGTCAGAGTTTCGGTGCGGCGGGACCGAGTCCGCTCTGAAGGAGTGTCGTTCAGGTCGATGGCGTCACCGCTCTTGGTCACACTCCTGGGATGCCGGCGTCATCTGCTCAGGTAAAAATCTTTCTCCTGTCTCTCATCTCCCGCCGCGTTTGATGGTTTCCGGAAAAACGCGGAACTAAGATAATCCGGGACTGTCCGTACCGAGAAAGTGAGATGATAATAATTCCAGTATTCACCGGATATTATTAATGTTATTATTAATATTAGGAACACTGTTTGTGTTATAATAATATCACTATTATTATATGTAATAAACTTCTCCCACCGGGAGCAGTAAATACCTGACACTCGAAACATTTTCAAAGCATTCAGAACAAGTTTCCATTTAGATTTGACCCAAAGCCACAGTGAATGAGCTGACCCGCTGAAAATGTCACAATCTGAATCCAGCTCCCCATTGTCAACCCAACAGCCGCTACCGGGCGTGAGCCGTGAGCGCGGCTGTGCGCCTGCGCTAATCGCTTGATGTGCGATCTGCGATTTTACACAGACTGTGAATCTGAGACTGTGTCGGGAGGTTTCTCAGCCTCGGAGGAGCCTGGGCAATGTGTCCGTGGTTACTCTGGGCAGCACGGGAGAAAACTACACAGTAAGATCCCACAACTCCCTAAATTTCCCATTCTTTTGCTATTTAGATGAATATTGCAACAGCAGTAAGGACATAATCTTAGACAAGAGGAGTCAACAGTTCCAATAAATAAACACAATCCCGTGGAACTGCTGGAAAAAGGGCGGATAATTCTCCTGCTATCCTGAGCCATTGTTCTCGCCCAATCAATATCAAAACAGATCATTAGTTAATTACAATTAGCTATTTACTTCATTTGCTGATCGTGGGATCTTGCAGTGCGCAAAATGGATATATCTGAAAAATGGCCGTATAGAGTCTTGTGAATGGAAGTTAAATTCCCCGATGGACTATTTTAGAAAAATTCTCCCTGCTAGGAAGTAGAAAGAAAAAAACAAAGAAAGAAAGAAGGAAGAAAATGTACGCAGAGATGTACAGGACCGGAAAAGCTTGTATATCTGGTGCATCTGCTGCTTCTGGGTATTTCACAGCTCTCCCTCCGAATTTCTTCAGCTCTTTATCCATGTCCCCCTTAAATTTGCCGAATCTGATTACTTGATAACTCACGCTTCAGTTGAAGTTCTCTCACTGCTCAGAATTATTAAAGTTCCGCCTGTGTGAGAGAGCCAAACGCTTAAGCTGCCCACAATAATTAGAAATATCCTCTCATTTGTGACAGAAACATTTTGATTTAAATACATCAATATGTGACCGTATGAGAATCGATTATGTTGTGGTACCTGGATTAAATGTTTAACGCCCAAATGAAAACCACAAAATTGGACGACCTAAAAAAAAGTTCATAAGATACATGGCGATAAGATCGAAATTGATAACATCAACACTTCCTCTAACATGTTGACACAATATGATCCCAGTGTTTAAGGTGTGTCTCACCTGTTTGTATATATACAGGGCAATCGGATTATTCATGAAATTATAGAAACTGACCACATTTTAATATAAAGCGCCTTATAATGCTCTCTGTTTATTTAATATTATTTTCAGGAAGTGCAAAGCCCAGACTGGTGAATGGAGGCAATCCCTGTGCGGGGAGACTGGAGATTTATGGGAGTGGAATCTGGAGGACAGTTTGCGGTGAAAAGTCCTGGTTCTTAGCGAATGCGGAAGCTGTTTGTAAGGAGCTGCGCTGTGGATCTGGAAAAGCAGCGCCGCTTAATGCTCACTTTGGAGAAGGCTCAGGGCCTGTTATCGGTCCGCCTGGCTGCAGCCACCAGCGGGATGTTGGAGTTATCTGTACAGGTGCAAATTCCAATAGTTATGGGAACAAACAAGTTAACAACAAATAGTGTACGGCCGCTCTAGACAGATAGCGATAGACTAGAAACATTCACTTCTTGATAAAGGAAAGGATGTTAAACAACGTTTAGTTTTAAATTTCTTCACTTTCGGGGTGAAAAGACAGAACCTTCCACAAATAGCCGTCATAATTCAATGCTGGCATTGGCTGATTTGTCCAAACAGAAGTTAGTTGCTAATTTCCAATCCTGTTACATTGACGGGACATAGAAACATAGAATCTAGGAGCACTAGTAGGCCATTCGGCCCGTCGAGCCTGCTCCACCATTCAATACGATCATGGCTGATCATCCAAATCCAGTACCCTGTCCCTGCTTTAATCCCCACAGTACACATATCCCACCCTACCCCCGTAACCCCACGTATTTAATTCCCCCTAACATATCCCATCACCCCACATATTTAATCCCCCCCTAACACTAAGGGTCAATTTATCATAGCCAAATCAACCTAACCCACACATTTTTGGACTGTGGGAGGAAACCGGAGCACCCGGAGGAAACCCACGCAGACACGGGGAGAATGTGCAAACTCCACACAGACAGTCACCCGAGGTCAGATTCGAACCCGGGTCCCTGGCGCTGTGAGACACCAGTGCTAACCACTATGCCACCGTGTTGCCCACTGCTGATAGGTAAGTAAAACACGACTGAAAGACAGAATGTTCAACTTATTCGCACCTGCGAAGAAAAATGGCTTGATCGATGCAAAGATTAGGGCAGTTTCACAACATTTGCTTCCCCTGCTGCTGAGCTGTCTCTCACTGCACCTGTTATTTTTTGTACCAGTACTGCACCTTGGGCTGATCGGTCGCAGCGCCTTTCAATAAAGCTACTGTTGACTGGGCTTTCATTGTACCTCCTGTTCATTGGGCTCTTATAATATCTCCTATTCACTGGCCTTTCATTGTTCGTCCTCTTGTGTGGGCTCTCGCTGTATTTCCTGTTGAGTGGGTTTTCACTGCTTCTTCTATCGACGCAGATTTCACTGCGCCTGCTATTGACTGGGTTTCAAACCTGCAGTGTTTGATTATTTTGTTCTGGGTTTTCAATGAAACAGCTGCTAAGTGGGCAGTCACTGTTCCAGCGGATGATTGTGGTCTCACCTCACGCTATAATTAAAATTATCATGTTAGAAATCATAGTAAGAATTATACAAGCTAACTGGTCTGTAGTTCCGCGTTTTCTCTCTCCCTCCTTTCCTAAATAGTGGGTTACATTTTCTACCTTCCAATCCACGGGAACCGTTCTAGAATCAATGGAATTTTGGAAAATGACGAACAATGCAACCACTACCTCTATAGCCAACTCTTTCAAAACCCTAGGATGTAGGCTATCAAGTCCAGGGGATTTATCAGATTTCAGTCCCATTAATTTCTCCAATACCTACTTTTTTTATTAATACTAACATCTTTCAGTTCCTCATTCTCGCTTGGTTGTCCACTATTTCCGGGAAGTTTTTTGCATCTTCTTCTGTGAATACGGACACAAAGTATTTGTTTAATTTCTCGCCATTTCCTTATTCCCCATTATAATTTCTCCTGTCTTAGCCTGCAAGGGACCCACATTTACATTCGCTAATCTTTTCCTTTTTACATTACTATAGAAACTTTTATAGTCTGTTTTTATGTCTCTTGCTAGTTTACGCTCATATTCTATTTTCCATTTCTTTATCAATTTCTTCTTCCTCCTTTGCAGAATTCTAAAATCCTCCCAATCCTCAGGCTTCCTACTCTTTTTGGTAGCATTATAAGCCTCTTCCTTTGATCTAATACTATCTTTAACTTCTCTTGTTAGCCACGGTTGGATCACTTTTCCTGTGGGGTATTTGTGCCTTAAAGGGATGTAAATTTTTAATAAATGATGTATTAATTCTTTAAATGCTAGCCATTGCTCGTCCACTGTCATACCATTTAATATAGTTTCCCAATCTACCTTAGCCAGCTCGCCCCTCATAGCTACGTAGTTTGCTTTGTTTACATTTAAGACACTAGTTTCGGATTTAACTAAGTCACTTTCAAACGCAATATAAAGTTCTATCATATTATGGTCACTCTTCCCTAAAGGCCCCTTTACTATAAGGTTATGAATTAAACCTTTCTCGTTGTACAATGCTAGATCTAAAATAGCCTATTCCCTAATTGGTTCCTCAACATACTGATCTAGAAAACTTTCTTGCATACATTCCATGAATTCGTCCTCCACACTATTGCTGCAAAATTGGTTTGCTCAGTCTACAGGTAGATTAAAGTTCCCATTATTACTGTACTGCCCTTGTTACATGCGCTTCTAATTTGCTGATTTATACTCTGCTCTACGTTACAACTACCTCTTGGGGGCCTATAAACAACTCCCAACGATGTTTTCTGCAAATTCCTGTTTCGTAGCTGCACCCAAACTGATTCTACTTCTTGACCACCGGAGCTAAGATAATTTCACTCTACTGATTGTATCCCACTCTTTATTATCACGATTACCCCTCTTCCTTTTCCATTTTGCCTAGCCCTTCTAAAAGTTATGTATCCTGCAATATTTAGTTCCCAAGCTTGGTCACTTTGCAACCATGTCTATGTTATGGCTGTTATATCAAACCTGTTCATTTCTATCTGTGCTATTAATTCACCTATTTTGTTGTGAATGCTTCGCGATTTCAGATATAATGACTTTAGCTTTGACATTTTTCTCTTTTTCGCCGATGTCACCAATAAAATGCAGTGTTTGATTATTTGTTCTATTTAACATTCAATGTATACTCCTGCAATGGAAAACTAGACACTGAATTGATTGATCTTTAATTATATATGAATAGCAAGCTAGCTTCAAAACAGAAAACAGAGAGTAGGGGTTAAAGATAATTACTGAGATTGGCAAATGGTGGAAGAGGTGTTCCACAAGGATCGGTGCTGCGACCACTGTTGTTTATCATTTATATAAATTATTTGGACTCGAGATCTAAAATTACAATTTCAAAATTTGCGGATGACACCAAATTGTAAGGTGTAGTTCTTACAGATGAGGACTGCTACAAATTAAGGAAGACATTAATAAACTTGTAGAATAGGCATGTAATTTGCAAAGGAACTTCAATATGGATAAGTGCGAGATAGTACATTTAAGTAGGAAGAATAAGTAGGTCACATACCACTTGGAAAATGTCTTACTGGGATTGAGGAACAGCGACATCTAGGCGTACAGATACACAGATAAATAAAAGTGGCAATGCAGGTTAATAGCGCCATTAAAAAAGCAAACAAAGCACGGGGTTTCATTTCCAGAGGGCTATAATTGAAAACAGAAAAGTTATGTTAAACTTGTATACAACTTTGTTTTGACCACACTTGAAGTACTATGAACAAAACGGAGGTCCGTATTATAAAAAGGATATAAAGGCACTGGAAGGTGGAGAAGGGGAACCGATGGATGTACTGTACTTAGATTTCCAGAAGGCATTTGATAAGGTGCCACATCAAAGTTTATTGTAGAAAATTAAAGCTCATGGTGTAGCAGGTAACATATTGGCATTGATGAAGGATTGGCTAGCTAACAGGAAGCAGAGAGTCGACATAAATGGGTCATTTTCTGGTTGGCAAGATGTAACGAGTGGTGTGCCACATAGATCAGTGCTGGGGCCTCAACTTTTTACAATTTATATAAATGACTTGGATGAAGGGACCAAAGATATGGTAGATAAATTTACTGATGAAAAAAAGATAGGTAGGAAAGTAAATTGTGAAGATGACAAAAGGAGGCTTAAAAGGGATATAGATTGGTTAAGTGAGTGGCAAAGATCTGGCAAATGGAGTATAATGTGGGAAAAAGTGAAATTGTCCATTTTGGCAGGAAGAATAAAAAAGAAGCATATTATCTACATGGTGAGAGATTGCAGAGCTCTGAGATGCTGAGGGATCTGGGTGTCCTAGTGCATGAATCGCAAAAGGTTATTATGCAAGTACAGCAAGAAATTAGGAAAGCCAATAGAATGTTATCGTTTATTGCGAGGGATATTGAATACAAAAGTAGGGAAGTTATGCTTCAGTTATACAGGGCATTGGTGAGACCACATCTGGAGTACTGTGTACAGTATTGGTCTCCTTATTTAAGGAAGGATGTAAATGCGTTGGAAACAATTCAGAGAAGGTTGACTAGACTAATACCTGGAATGGGCGGGTTGTCTTATGAGGAAAGGTTGGACAGGCTAGGATTGTATCCACTGGAGTATAGAAGAGTAAGAAGTGACTTGATTGAAATATATAAGATCCTGAGGGGTCTTGATAGGGTGGATGTGGAGAGGATGTTTCCTCTGTGGTAGAATCTAGAACCAAGGGTCACTGTTTAAAAATAAGGTGTCACCCATTTAAGACAGTGTTGAGGAGAATGTTTTTCTCATAGAGCGTCCTGAGTCTTTGGAGCTCTCTTCCTCAGAGAGTGGTGGAAACAGAGTCTTTGAATATTTTTAGGCAGAGGTAGATAGATTCTTGACAAGCAAGATAGTGAAAGGTTATCGGGGGTAGGCGGGAATGTGGAGTAATCAGATCAGCCATGATCTTATTGAATGGCGGAGCAGGCTCGAGGGGCCGAGTGGCCTACTCTTGCTCCTAATTCGTATGTATTTTCTTATGTATGAAAAAGATTTACTGGAATGATACCAGAACTGAGAGGTTATACCTATCAGGAAAGATTGAACAGGTTGGAGCTATTTTCTCCAGAAAATAGAAGACCGAGGGGTGACTTGATAGAGGTCTTCAAGATTATGAAATGGTTTGATAGAGGTACAGAATATATATACACTTGCAGGCGAGACCAGAACTAGGGGCCATAAATATAAGATAGTCATTAATAAATCCTAAAGAGAATTCAGGAGAAAGTTCTTTACCTAGAGAGTGGTTAGAATGTGGAACATAAGCATTTAAGAAAGAAGAATTAGGAGCAGGAGTAGGCCATATTGGCCCCACGAGTCTGCTCTTACATTCAATACGATCATGGCTGATCTTAGACCTCAACTCAGCTTTCCCGCCCGATCCCATATCCTTTGATTCCTCTATAGTCCAAAAATCTATTAATCTCAGCCTTGAATATACTCATCGACTGAGCATCCACAGCTCTTTGGAGCAGAGAATTCCAAAGATTCACAATCCTCTGAGTGAAGAAATTCCTCCTCATCTCACTCTTAAAAGGCCGACCGCTTATCATGAGACGATGACCGTTCGTTCTAGACTCTCCAGCTCGGGGGAACAATCTCTCAGCATTTATCCTGTCAATACCCCTAAGAACCTTATATGTTTCAATGAGATTTAATTCTTCTAAACGTCCGAGAGTATAGGCACAATCTACTCAATCTGTCCTAATAGGAAAACCCTCTCATCCCAGAAATCAATCCAATGAATCATTGTTGCACCGCCTCTAAGACAAGTACAGCCTTCCTTAGATAAGGAGGACAAAACTGTGCACAGTGCTCCAGGTGTGGTCTCACCAAGGCCCTGTATAATTGTAGCAAGAACTCCTTACACTTGCAGTCCAAGCCTCTAGCAATAAAGTCTTACATACCATTTGCCTTCCTAATTGCTTGCTGTACCTGCATGCTAGCCCTCTGTGTTTCTTGTACTTGGACACCTAAATCTCGCTGAACAACATTCAATAGTTTCTCACCATTTGTAAAATATGCTTGTTTTCTATTCTTCCGCCCAAAGTGAATAACCTCACATTTCCCCACATTATACTCCATCTGCCACCTTATTGCCTACTCACTTAACCTGTCTATATCCCTTTGCGTGCACTTTGCATCCTCCTCACAGCTTATTTTCCCACCTAGCTTTGTATCGGCAGTAAATTTGGATACATTGTAATCGGTCCCTTCATCTAAGTCATTAATATGTATTGAAAATAGCTGAAGCCCAAGAAATGATCCATGCAGCACCCTACTAGTTAGAGCCTGCCAATCTGAAAATGACCTATTTAACCCTGTTCTTTTTTTCTGTCCATTAACCAATCCTCTATCCATGGTAATACATTACCCTGAACCCCATATGCCCTTATCTTGTGTTACCTGTTATTTGGCACCTTATCGAATGCCTTTTTGAAATCAAAATATACTACATCCATTGGTTCCCCTCTAACTACACAGCTAGTTACATCATAAAAAAATCTAATACATTTTTCAAACACGATTTCCCTATCATAAAACCATGTTCACTCTGTCTAGTCAGATAATGATTTTCTAAGTACCCTGTTACCAATTCCATAAAAATGGATTCCAGCATTTTCCTGACGACTGATGTCAGGCTAACTGGCCTGTAGTTTCCTGTTTTCTATCTCCCTTCTTTCTTGAATAGTGGCATTACATTTGCTAACTTCCAATCCGCTGGGACCGTTCATGAATCTAGGGAATTTTTTGAATTTCACAAATAATGCATTCATTATCTCTGCAGCCACCTCTTTTAAAATATTGGCCCAGACATTCGGCGCTTGTCGGGTGAGTACGCGCTGTGTACTCACTCGTAAGGCCACTTGAAGTGCCAGTTTCCTGCATGCACTGCGCATGCGTGGGAAACCGGAACTTCCGTTCTCGTGAAGGGAGGGGTTCAGAGGTGAACCGCGTGTGCGGGAGAGGTTGCGCGCTGGCAGCGCACTTAGGTTTTTTTTCAGGTTTCTCCGGGAAGGTAAGTATGGAAGAAGCTGCGCTTTTAAAAAGGAGGTGCAAGACCCGTTTTTAACAAGGTAAGTGGTTAATTAATTACAGTTTAAAAATCTTTTCAACAGGTTTATCTTTTTTAGATACTTTAAAGAAAGGTAAGTTTTGTTTAAAGTAGTTAATTTATTTAACTTATAGTTATTTAAAAAATATGATTTTTTTTTATTTATTTGAAGTGTAAGTGTGGTTTTGGGGGCGATTTCAATTCATAGATTTGACAGGTCTTCCTGTCAAATCTATGAATGAAAATGCCCTGCTAGGATTGGCTCTCCATGGCCCAAGTGATCCCAGGGGACGCTTTGACCTAACTACGCCCCTGGGATACACAAGAACTGTGCGCCGGCAGCTGGAGGAGCCCCAGGACCCGAAGTTCCCGTGGGCCCAAAACACAACGGCAGGCGTGGTAGGTAAGTACGCGCACGATGCTTTGTCCCGCAGGATGCTGGAAAACCGAATTTCTGGCCCATTAGGTTGTAGGCCATCAGGCTTGGGGATTTGTCGGCTTTTAGTCCCATTAGTTTCTAAAGTACGTTTTCTCTACTGATATTAATTACTTTAAGTTCCTCCAGCTCATTAGCCCCTTTGTTCCCCACTATTTTTGGTATGTTTTTGTGTCTTCTACTGTGAAGACAGAGACAAAGGCCGCGATTTATCAGTTCCAGGCGACTTGGAAGCGGGACAGCTGCCTTCCGGGATCCAGTCACGCCCCCAACGACATCAGATGCACAGACGCGATTTTGCGTCAATCGGCCTTGATAAGCCTGCCCTGTGGGCTTGTCGGCCAAGTAAGAGAAAACCGGTGTCATATGACATCATTTGATGACGCCCCATCTGACGGTTTTCTTAAAGGGGCCATGCACAATTTTTTTTGACAGATGATTTCTCATTGTTTGACAGCATTGAGGTGCTGGAAACACTGACAATCACTGAGACCTTGCACCCATGCTTTCCTGTGGCTCCCTCCTTAGGCTAGAACATATGGCAGCTGCAGGTGCGATTACAGAAGCGATCTCTCACTGGTGAGAGAGGTTCTCCCAATGAGGTGGGCCTACACATTCAATCCAAATCGTGTTACCTACAGACAAGTCTAAATGCATTAAAAGTTATTTTCCAAACATGTTCTTACCTCTGAAACTCACCAGTGCACTATTGGCTCCTTCACATCACTGCTGCAGCTGCCTTCAATGCAGAAACATTACACCAGACTCACAACACGCCACACTTACCTGGCGTTCTGTCCGGACGTCGGGAAGTCTGCATGGAACTGTCAAAATAGCAAAAGCCTCTTAACTGCCTGCTAACAACCTGTTAACAAGCAGTTAAGTGGCTATAATCCTCTTCCCGCCGCTAGGTGTCGGGTCCCTGCGCAAATCGGGGACCCGACACTTGGGAAGATTGTTTGGAGGCGGGTTGACAGCCGGGTTCCTCTAGCGGCCTCTACGGGATGAACGCTTGCTTTAGCTACTCTCTTCCATTTTTACATAAATACAGAAGTTCTTAAAATCTGTTTTTATATTTCTTGCTAATTTAATCTTATTCTATTTTCTCCATTTTTATCAGTGTTTGGGTCATCTTTTGCCGCTATCTAAACCTCTCACGTGGGCCATGGAGAGCCAATCGAGCAGGGAATCTCCATTCATAGATTTTGACATGAAGATCTGTCAAATCTATAAATAGAGATCGGCCCCAAAACCTCACTAAAACTTCAAATAAATTTAAAAAAAAATCACATTTTTAAAATAACTATAAATTACATAAATTAACTATTTTAAACAAAAATTTAAATTTTTGAACAATTAATTACACTTTTTAACGGTGCTAAAAATAAACTTACCTTTCTTTAAAGTATGTAAAAATGATAAGCCTGTTGAAAAAATGTTTAAATTGTACTTAATTCAGCACTTACCTTGTTAAAAGCAGGCCTTGCACTTCCTTTTTTCCTGCGCAGCTTCTCCGTACTTACCCTCATGGAGAAACCTGAAAAAAAAACGAAGTTTGCTTCGTGCGCGCTGCCTCTCCGGCGCACGGGTTCGACCTCTGAACCCCTTCCTTTCGTGGGGTCTACGGGTGAGTACACATCGCGTACTCACCCGTGGAGATCCGAATTTCTGGCCCATTATTTCTCAATGGAATGTATATTCGTTGAGAATTTTGGAATATTTCTTTAAATGATCACCACTGCTTATCAACCATCATACCTTTTAATCTAATTTTCCAATCTACCTTAGAATACTCGCCCTTCATACTTATGTAATTGACTTTCTTTAAGATTAAGATTCTAGATTCGGATTTAAGAATATAACTCTCAAACTCAATGTGAAATCTGAACTCCTTACCACATGGAGTGGTTGAGGAGAATAGCATAGATGCATTCAAAGGGAATCTAGAAAAGCACATGAGGGAGAAAGGATTCGAAGGATATGTTGATGGGGTTAGATGAAGAGGAGTAGGGGAGGCACCTGTGGAGGATAGATGCCGGCTTGGGCTTCATATGCCGAATGGCCTGTTTCTGTGCTGTAAATACTTGGTAACTTTATAATTATATTTAATCATCGCGTCACAACCGTCTAATAGAGCAATATAAAAAATCTTGCGTCGATTACTTATTCTATAGAGTTTATACCCGAAGTCATAAGCGACAGAATGAATAATTAATTAATCAGTTATACAGAACCTCACAACCCAATAAATGAGCAGTGTTGAAGTGGCCATCCATGATATACCTCAGCCGATTTCTCCTTCCACTGACTAAAATACAAAATGAAAATCAGGCGAAATGGATATTTGGTGTTGCGTTCCATGTTACTCGTTTTATATCATCACCCAAAG
This sequence comes from Squalus acanthias, assembly GCA_030390025.1. Classification (NCBI taxonomy): domain Eukaryota; kingdom Metazoa; phylum Chordata; class Chondrichthyes; order Squaliformes; family Squalidae; genus Squalus; species Squalus acanthias. Next base: position 64,228,017 of record CM059441.1, read on the forward strand.
TTAAAATTACCCTCATTCTGAATTTCTTGTTTTAATTTGAGCACGTATAGCTTTAACGGCAGATCATATTTTATGGGATAGAAAAAACTGAATTAGCTGTGACTAATTAATTCCAAGGTTACAGATCCACAGTCTATGCACCGTTTAATTTCAGGTCACTGTTAGGAAGTGAAATTACCAAAGGTATTGGATGTGGGTCCCTTCAGAGGTGGAAAGAAACACAGTCAAATGTTATTTAAGTTGGAATGGAAACCGTGGAACAGGGTCCAGTTCACGCCATTATCTTAGATTGGGGGAGACAGTGGGAATATGATTTAAATTTGTGCTATAAAGTAAAATTAGCGACAGCGAACTGGCACCCTGTTTTGCATTTCTTCGTCTTTTTATTGTTGTTGACTTCAATGGAAATAACAATCTTGAGAGATGTAAAACGAGCTTCAAATTCACCATTTTACACCATCGCCAGAAGTCACTATTCCCCTAAATCACTGAAATTAGAATGGAGAAGCGTATGTGAAATCAAAAATGTTATTTTAACCGTGTTCAGCCAACCGGATACCAACTGGCAATAGCTCACCGGTTGATAATAGGATTTGATGAGCATTATGCCAATGCTTCAGGGAAGCCAGGAGAGTGCGCGTGCAGCTTGAGTCACTAATTCGAAGAGATCCTGTCAGGAAGCACGCAATGGGATTCGGAGCCGCCTGGGGGAGAGAGCCACAATATAATCAAGTTTAATATTACCTGGGATTTTGATTTACCTAAAGTCAGCGGCAGGGGATGTAGTTTACACTGATTGAATTGACGAGAAGTGTTGTGTCGTGGTGTTCCACAGATGCCAGTATTGGGTCCTTTAATCTTTGGAACTTTTTAAACGACCTAGACTCAGTGTAGGTAGCAGCAGTATAACGTTTGCAGAAGATACGAAATATAGCCTTCAGGATGACATAGACAGGATCAATGGGCAGAAGCATGATAGATGGAGTTCAATGCGGAGAATTGTGAAGTAATGCGCTTTTGGAGGACTTATATGCAAAGAAAGTATACTTTAAATTGTACGATTTTGATTAGTGTAGAGGAACAGACAGAGTTTGGTGTCCATATACACAAATCCTTAAAGATGGCAGGGAAAGATGATACGGTGGTTAAGAAAACGTATGGTTTACTTCTGTTTATAAATAGAGGGATAGAATATATAAGCGAAGAGATCATTCTGGAACTTTAAAAAAATCACTTGTTAGGCCTCAGCTGGAGTATTGTGGACAATTCTGAGCATCACACTTCAGGAAAGATGTACAGAGGCGGTTTCCCAGGATGCTACCAGGGATGAGGTAACATCCAGCCAGCAAAAGCATGACGGCCTGCATGGCTTCCTTCTGTGCTGTAGGCTTCTGTGACTATATGACCAACGGATGGATTTATTCAAATGATTTTGAGACAGATTATTTGGGCAACAACACTTGTTACAGCGAAATTAAGTACATTTAGGCAAATTATGCTGATCGTACAGAGTAAACACACCCCTAGGTTCAGAAGAAATATATACTGAACAATCATGGTGCTAAATACAACAACAAATTGGTCAGAAGGGAAAGAGAGAAAAAGACGGGGTGGGAATAGGTCTTGGGCAGGAATCTTAAATGCGTAATAGTGTTCGGGGCCATTTTACACACCGGCCGAATTTCTTTTCCACTGAAGTCGCCCGATTTCAGCTACTGACCAAGAACAATTTCACCGCCAACAATTCTGCAAAGATGAATATCAAGTAATTTCAAAACATTGTAAAACGGCGGGCACAAAGATTATCGGGGACAAAGAATTGAGCGGCGCAGAGCCGCAAACGATAACAACGTGAATGAATTTAGAAGTTTAACATGAAGAGGGCGGAGAAGACACTAATGTGGTCAAAAGAATAGGTGATTACAAAATAGATGATACACTAAACGATGACCTCCCCAACCCCAGTAATTGGTCAGTAACAATATAATTACATTAAACATTTCAGCAAAAATATACTTTTATTCATTTACAGAATGTGGGCGTCGCTGGCAAGGCCAGCATTTATTGATCATTCCTAATTGCCCTTGAGCAGGTGGTGGCGAGCCGCCATTTCAGAGGGAAGTTAAGAGTCAATCACATTATTGTGGGTCTGGAGTCACATTTCGACCAGACCGAGTAAGGACGGCATATTTTCTTCCCTGAAGGACATCAGTGAACCAGATGGGTTTTTCCGAAAATTCGGTAGTTTAATGGTCACCATTACTGATACTAGCTTTTTATTCCAGATTTATTTTAAGAACGGAATTCAAATTCCCCAGCTGCCCTGTGCGATTTGAACTCATGTCTCCAGATCAATATAATCTGCAACACAATGTATTGGCACTTGGAATAATATGGGTTAATGCATGAAAGCCTGCATGTATTTGTTAGAGTAATATCGTATTTGACCAACGTTTTTGAGTCCTTGATGAATTACCGGAGAGGGTTGATGATGGTAGTTCAGTTCAGGTTGTGTATATGGCCTTTCAATAGGCGTTTGATAAAGAACCGCATAATAGACGTGTTAGCAAAATTGATGTCCATGGGATTTAAGTGGCAGTGGCTGCACGGATACGCAATTGGCTTAGCGATAAAAACGCTGGCTGGGTGTGGGCTCTCACTACGTTCGGCCAATCGGTACTGAGCATGATGGACAGCTGGCCATTGCAGCCACGCCCATCTCCCGCCCTCTGGAGGCTGGAATGTATTCTGAGCCAATTGCCCAACCGGCGCCCGTGGGAGCCGCTCTGGTGCTGGGAATTTCCCACTGACTCACGGTTCCCTGCTCATTTACACCGTTTATTAGTATTTCCCTCTTCCTTTTGCCATGTTTAATATTTACTCCGGGTAGAACTCGGGGTCTGACGTTCCCACTGATTGCTCACATGCTCCCTCTTGCCTGGAGAATGGGGGAGGTCCGTGCGATGGTAGATTGCGGGTTTAATTCAGTCTAACCGCTTGATGTTATTTTTGATATTTCACAGAGACGATGAAACTGAGACTGGTGAATGGGGGCGGTCCGTGCGCTGGGAGACTGGAGATTCACTATAAGGAAAAGTGGGGGACTGTGGAGGATAGGCTTTGGGACCTGCCGGACGCCGTTGTTGTGTGCCGGGAGCTGGGCTGCGGAGCCGCGCTCTCAGCAGCGCGCGGGGCTCACTTTGGGGAAGGGGCCGGACCCGTTTTGACGACATTTTTTCGATGCAGCGGGACCGAGGCCGCTCTGCGGGAGTGTGATTCACATCAATGGGGTCACCATTCCTGGTCACACTCCAGGGATGCCGGCGTCATCTGCTCAGGTAAAAATCTTTCTCCTGTCTCTCCTCTCCCGCCGCGTTTGATGGTTTCCAGAAAAAAGCGAAAGTAAAATAATCCGACACTGTCCGGACCCGGAAAGTGAGATGATGATAATTCCAGTATTCTCCAGTTATTATTAATGTTATAGGATTAATATTAGCAACACTGTTTGTGTTATAATAATGTCACTATTATTATACTTAATAAACTTCTCCCACCGAGAGCAGTAAATACCTGACACTCGACACATTTACAGAGCAGACAGAACAATTTTTCATTGAGATTTGACCCAATACCGCAGTGAATAAGCTGACCCGCTGGAAATGTCACAATTTGAATACAACTCTCCATTCTCAACCCAACAGCCACTACCGGGCATGAGCCCGGCTGTGCGCCTGCGCTAATCGCTTGATGTCAGATCTGCTATTTTACACAGACTGAATCTGAGACTGTGGAGGGAGGTTTCTCAGCCTCGGAGGAGCCTGGACAATGTGTCCGCGGTTACTCTGGGCAGCACGGGAGGATACTGCACAGTAAGATCCCACAGCTCCCTAAATTTCCCATTCTTTAGCTATTTAGATGGATATTGCAACAGTAGGAAGGACATAATCTTAGACAAGAGGTGTCAACAGTTCCAATAAATAAACACCATCCCATGGAACTGCTGGAAAAAGAACGGATAATTCTCATGCAATCCTGAGCCATTGTTCTCACCCGATCAAAATCAAAACAGATGAATCAATTATTTACAAATTAGCTATTTACTTCATTTGCTGATCGTGGGATCTTGCTGTGAGCAAAATGGATATATCTGAACAATGGCCTTATAGAGTCCTGTGAATGGAGTTTAAATTCACCGATGGACTATTTTAGAACAATTCTCCCTGCAAGGAAGTAGACAGACGGACGGGCGGATGTGTGTGTGTATGTGTGTGTGGTTGTGTGTGTGACCGGAAAAACCTGGTGCATCTGCTTCTCCTGGAGATTTCACAGCTCTCCCTCCGAATTTCTTCAGCTCTTTATCCATGCCCCCCTTAAATTTGCCGAATCTGATTACTTCATATCTCACGATTCAGTTGATGTCCTCTCACTGCTCAGAATTATTAACGTTCCGCCTGTGTGAGTGAGCCTAACCTGCCCACAATAATTAGAAATATCCGCTTGTTTGTGACAGAAACATTTTGATTTAAATTCATCAATATGTGACCGTCTGAGTGTCGATTATGTTGTGGTACCTGGATTAAATGTTCAACGCCCAAATGAAAACCACAAAATTGGACAACCTAAAAAAGTTCATTAGATACACGGCGATAAGATAGAAATTGATAACATAAACACTTCCTCTAATATGTTGACACAATATGATCCCAGTGTTTAATTTGTTTCTCACCTGTTTGCAAATACACAGGGCAATCGGATTATTGATGAGATTATAGAAACTCTGACCACATTTTAATATAAAGCGCCTTATAATGCTCTCTGTTCATTTAAATATTATTCCCAGGAAGTGCCAAGCCCAGACTGGTGAATGGCAGCAGTCCCTGTGCGGGGAGACTGGAGATTAATGTGAGTGGAATCTGGAGGGCAGTTTGCGGTGATGGGTCCTGGTTCTTACCGAATGCGGAGGCTGTTTGTAACGAGCTGGGCTGTGGCACTGGAGTAGCAGCGCCGCTTGATGCTCACTTCGGACAAGGATCAGGGACTGTTATTGGTCCGCCTGGCTGCGGACACAAGCGGGATGTTGGAGTTATCTGCTCAGGTACAAATTTCGATAGTTATGGAAACAAACGGGTTTCCGACAAATAGTGTGCGGTCGCCTCTCGATAGATAGCGACAGATTAGAAACATTCACATCTTGATAAAGGGGAGGGTGTTAAAACAGCGTTTAGTTTTAAATTTCTTCACTTTCGGGGTGAAAAGACAGAATCTTCCACAAATGGCCGTCATTATTCAATGCTGACATTGGCTGATTTATCCAATCAGAAGTTAGTTGCTGATTTCCAATCGTGTTACATTGACGGGACACTGCGGATAGATCAGTGAAACTCTACTGAGAGGCAGAATGTTCAATTTACTCGCACCTGCAAAGAAAAATTGTTTGATCGGTGCAGACAATAGGGCAGTTTCACGGCATTTGCTTCCCCTACTGCTGAGCGGTCTCTCACTGCACCTGTTATTTTGTCTGCTAGTATTGCACCTTCTGCTGAGCGGTCTCGGTGCCTTTCAATAAAGCTACTATTGATTGGGCTTTCATTGTACCTCCTGTTCATTGGGCTCTAATAGTATCTGCTATTGACTGGCCTTTCATTGTACGTCCTCTTGACTGGGCTCTCACTGTATTTCCTGTTGAGTGGGTTTTCACTGCTTCTTCTATCAACACAGATATCACTGCGTCAGCTATTGACTGCGTTTCAGACCTGCAGTGTTTGATTATTTTGTTCTGGGTTTTCACTACACCAGCTGTTGAGTGGGCAGTCACTGCTCCAGCGGATGATTGTGGACTCATCTCACGCTATAATTAATACGATAATGTTAGAAATCAAAGTAAGAATAATACAAGTAAGTGCCTGTTAACGATTTCTGAGTTAACAATTCCTGTAATATAACCGGACAATTCTGAGCTTGGCCAGGTAGGTGGATATTTTTGCACTTGGGGAATTACTTGCTTCCAAATATATTCCACACTTCGTGGTTTTATACACCACAACAGTGTCCTCCGGGCAGTCAAATTACTCCAGAAGCAGACTTAAGTTTACCTTCAATTAAATGTATTCTCCTTTCATTCTTATATTTTCAACAACAAACTAATTGTTTCAGGTCTCTCTGTTCTTTTCTAATTATAAAACATCTGAACCAGTGAACACTGCTCATTTACTAAATCTCAAAGATTGCAAATTTTCCACAGATCAGGACCTGCTTTCTGTGGCAGGGACAATGACAATTATCGAATATTTCCAGATAGTAAATTAAACATTCATGTTTACTGAAACAAAGAAACCATTCAAGCTAAAAATGAAAATATTTGAGCCAGTAGGCGTAATCAATATATGGCTTCCTGTACTTAATAAACAGCCCCCATTCTGCTAACGGATTAGGAAAAATCTGCACCATTAGATAGAGCAGGGCAAACCAGCAACTTTTGACTATTTTAATATATTTATCGCCCATCTCAAATTATGCTTCAAGAGCTCTAAAACATATTTTAATTAATCGATACCCATGTTAAACCCCATGACAGAAGCATTTAACCCATCAGAGTTTTATTATTTATTTATGTTTAATATCTATCTCACATTCCAGTAATGCTACAGTAATAAATTGCTGTTTTGATTATTTGACCTAATAACAGTCAATGTATAATCCTGCAACGGAAAACTAGACACTAAATTGATTGATGTTTAATTATATATGATTTGCAAGCTGGCTACAAAACAGAAAAAAGAGAGAGTAGGGGTTAAAGGCTGTACTCAGATTGGCAAATGGTGGAAGAGGTGTTCCACAAAGATCGATGCTGCGACCACTGTTGTTCATAATTTATATAAATGAATTGGAATCGGGAACTAGAAGTACAATTTCAAAATTTGCGGATCACACCAAATTGTGAGGTGTAGTTCTTACAGATGAGGACTGCGAGAAAATACAGGAAGACATTAATAAACTTGTAGAATGGGCGTGAAATTGGCAAATGAACTTCAATATAGATAACTACGAGCTAGTACATTTAAGTAGGAAGAATACGGAGGCCACGTACCCCTTGGAAAATGTCTTAATGGGATTGAGGAACAGCGCGATCTGGGCAATAAAATACTGATCACTGATCAATAAAATTGGCGACGCATGTTAATAACGTGATTTAAAAAAAACAAAGCACGGGGGTTCATTTCCAGACGGTGATAATTGAAAACAGATCAGTTATGTTAAACGCATATAGCACTATGGTTAGACAACACTTGAAGTGGTAAGAACAGTTCGTATCTCCGTATTATAAAAAGAATATAGAGGCACTGGAGAAGGTGGAGAAAGATTTACTGGAATGAAAGAACTGAGAGATTATACCTATCAGAAAGAATTGAACAGGTTGGGGCTATTTTATCCAGAAAAGTGAAGACTTGATAGCGGTCTTCATGATTATGAAATTGTTTGACCATGACCAGAACTAGGGGCCATAAATATAAGATAGTCACTAATAAATCCTAAAGGGAATTCAGGAGGAGTTTCATACGCCAGAGAGTTGGTAGAATGTGGAACATAAGAATATAAGAATTAGGAGCAGGAGTAGGTCATACATCCCCTCGAGCCTGCTCCGCCATTCAGTAAGATCATGGCTGATCTTCTACCTCAACTCCACTTTCCTGCCCAATCTCCATTTCCTTTGATTCCTTGAGAATCTATTGATCTCAGCCTTGAATATACTCAACGAATGAGCATCCACAGCACTTTGGAGCAGAAAATTCCAAAAATTCACAACCCTCTGAGAGAAGAAATTCCTCCTCATCTCACACTTAAAAGGGCGACCACTTATCATGTGACTATGACTCCTAGTTAAATTCTCAAAAAACTCGAATGCATTTTCCAAACACGATTTTCCTATCATAAAACTATGTTGACTCTGCCTGATCATATTTTTGATTTCTAAGTGCCCTGTTACCACTTCCTTAATAATGGATTCCAGCATTGTCCAGACAGTCGATGTCAGGCTAACTGGCCTGTAGTTCTCTGTTTTCTCTCTCCCTTCTTTCTTGAATAGTGGCATTTCATTTGCTATCTTCCATTCAGCGGCGTCCATTCCGGAATCTACTGAATTTTGGAAGATTACAAACAATGCATCCACTATCTCTGCAGCCACCTCTATTAGAACACTAGGATGTAGGCCATCAGGGCCAGGGGAATTGTCAGCTTTTAGCGCCATTAATTTCTTAAGTACCCTTTCTCTACTGATAGTAATTACTTTAATTTCCTCCCTCTTTTAGCCCCTTCGTTCTCCACTATTACTGATATACTTTTTGTGTCTTCTACTATGAAGACAGAGATTTGTTTAAAGTTTCTGCCATTTCCTTGTTCCCCAATATAATTTCTCCTGTCTCAGCCTCTAAGGGACCAACGTTTGCTTTTGTTAATCCCTTTTGTCATACATATCAAAGCTCTTACAACCTGTTTTTATATTTCTTGGTTATTTAATCTCATTCTATTTTCTACCTTTTTATCAGTGTTTTGGTCATCCTTTGCTGGTTTCTAAAGCTTTCACAATCTTCCGGCTTACTACTATGCTTTGCAACATTAAAAGCCTTTTCCTTTAAACTAATACTATCCTTAACTTCTTTAGTTAGCCAGGGATGGATCATTTTCCCCGTGGAGTTATTATTTCTCAATGGAATATATATTCCTTGCGAGTTTTGGAATATTCCTTTAAATGTTCACCGCTGCTTATCTACCATCATAGCTTTTAATCTACTTTCTCATTCTACCTTAGCCAACTCGCCCCTCATACTTATGTAATTGGCTTTGTTTAAGTTTAAGATTCTAGTTTTGGACATAAGAATGTCACTCTGAATCTCAACGTGAAACTTGAACTCACTACCACATGGACTGCTTAGGGAGAATAACATAGATGCATTCAAAGGGAAGCTAGAAAAGCACATGAGGGAGAAGGAATCGAAGGATATATTGATGGTGTTAGATGTCGAGGCTTGGGGGAGGCTCGTGTTGTGGATTAACGCCGGTTTGGGCTTGATATGCAGAATGGCTTGTTTCTGTTCTGTAAATAATTGGTAACTTTGTAATTATATTTAATCGTCGCGTCAGAATCGTCTAATAGAGCAATGAAAACAATCTTGCATCGTTTACTTATTCTATAGAGTTTAAACCCGAAGTCAAAAGCGACAGAATTAATAATTAATTAATCAGTTATACAGAACCGCACATCCCAATAAATGAGCAGTGTTGAAGTGACCATCCCTTCTATACCTCGGCCGATTTCCCATACCATTAACTTCAACACAAAATGAAAATCAGGCGAAATGACTATTTGGTGTCGATTTCCGTGTCGCCCGTTTTATTTCATCAACCCAAAGTTAAAATGAATCTCATAATGACTGTTTTGCTTTAATTTAAGCGCGTATAGCTTTAACTGGCGATCATATTTTATGGGATAGAAATAAACTGAATTAGCTGTGACTTACTCATTTCAAGGTTAAAGATCCACAGTCATGGACCGTTTAATTTCAGGTCATTGTCAGGAAGTGAAATTACCAAAGGTTTTGGATTTCGGTCCCTTCATAGATGGAAATAAACACAGTCAAATGTTATTATTTAAGTTGGAATGGAAACCGTGGAACAGGGTCCAATTCAGACCGTTATGTTAGAGTGGGGGAGAAAGTGGGAGTATGTTATAAATTTGAGCGATAATGTAAAATCAGCCATAGCGAACAGGCACCCTGTTTTACATTTCTCCGTATTTTTATTGCTATTGACCTCAATGGAAATAAATATCTTGAGAGATGTAAAACGAGCTTCAGATGCAGTATTACCGTCTAACGCCATCGCGCGTAGTCAGTATTCCCCTAAATCAGTGAAATTAGAATAGAGAAGCGTATGTGAAATCAAAAATGTTATTTTAATCGGGTTCAGCCAAACAAATACAAACTTGCAATAGCACAGCGATTGGGAGTAGGATTTGATGAGCACAAGCCCAATACTTCAGGGATGCACTTTGGGAGGACTAATATGGAAATAAAGTATACATTAAATTGCACGATTTTGAAAAGTGTAGACGAACAGACAGAATTTGGTGTCCACATACACACATCCTTAAATGTGGCAGGGCAAGTTGATACAGTGGTTAAAAAAGCAAAGGTTTACTTGGACTTATAAATAGAGAAATAGAATATAAAAGCAAAAGCTAGAACTTTAAAGAATTACTTGTTAGACCTCATTTGGAGTATTGTGGACAATTCTGAGCATCACACTTCAGGAAAGATGTACAGAGGAGGTTTACCAGGATGCTAACAGGGATGAGGTAACATCTAGCCAGCAAAGGCACGACGGCCTGCATGGCCTCTTTCTGTGCTGTAAGTTTCTACGATTCTATGACCCGGGGATGGGTTTCTTCAATAATACAAAAGCAAAATGCTGTGGATGCTGAAAATCTGAAATAAAACCAGAAAATGCTGGAAATACTCAGCAGGTCAGAAAGCATCTGTAGAGATAGAAACAGAGTTAACGTTTCAGGTCGATGAACCCTCTTCAGAACGACCTGACCTGCTGTCTGACCTGCCGAGTATTTCCAGCATTTTCTGTTTTTATGTGTTTATTCAACTTATTTTGAGAGTGGAGTTGGGCAACAACAATTGGCTACAGCGAAATTAATCACATTTAAGTAAATGATGTTGAACAGACAGAGTAAGTACATTCCTAGGTTCAGAAGAAATAAATACTGAACAATCATGATGCTAAATAAAACAACAAATTATTCAGAAGGGAAATAGTGAAAAAAAACAGCGTGGCAATTGGTCTTGGCAGGAGACTAAAATGCACAATAGCGATCGGGGCAAGTTTAAGCTCCGCCCGATTTTCTTTTCCACTGAAATCGCCCATGTTGCGCTATCGCCCTAGAACAATTTCACCGCCAACAATTCTGCAAAGATTACTATAAAGTAATTTCAAAACATTGTAAAAAGGCGGGCACAGAGTTTATCGGGGACAAGGAATTGAGCGGCGCAGAGTCGCAAAGATAACAAGTTGAATTAATTCAGAAATATAACATGAAGAGGGCAGAGAAGACGGTAATGTGGTCAAACGAATAGGTGATTACAAAATAGACGATACACTGAACGATGACCTCCCCAATCCCAGAAATGGTTCAGTAATAATATAATTACGTCTAACATTTCAGCAAAAATAACATGCATCTTCTAGAAAAGCAGATGTACTCAAAACTAACAATGGCCCAGGACTGGATGGTATTTATCCTCGGGAGATAAAGAGGAAGCGGCTGAATGCTGGGAGTGGTAACCGTGATTTTGAGGTATTTGGTGAAGTATTAGGAAGCAGTGAGCAAAGGGATCTGACCCAGCAGGATTAGAACCAAAGATTGGCAGGTAAAGCAGTTAATGAACAATGGGAGGCCTCAAAAGAGGAGATAGTTGGATACAGACTAGATACAGTCCTACAAGGGGGAAAAGAAGGGCTTCCAAAACTAGAGCTCCCTAGATGACGAAAGATATAATGATTAAAATGAAACAGCAAAAGGAGGATTATGAAAAAGGAAAGGTTCACGATTCAGTAGAGAACCAAGCTGAATACAAAAAGGACAGGGTAGAACTGAAATCACTGCCCAGTCAGCCTAATGCTAGTGGAGATGAATCTTTTTGAGACAATAATCTGCAACACAATTTATTGGCGCTTCGAATAATATGGGTTAATGAATGGAAGCCTGCATGTATTTGTTAAAGTAACTTCGTATTTGCAAAACGTGATTCAGATTTGATAGATTATTGGAGAGGGTTGATGGTAGTTCAGTTCGTGTTGTGTTTATGGACTTTCAATAGGCGTTTGATAAAGAACCACATAATAGACATGATAGAAAAATTCTTGTCCTTGGGATAAAATTTGCAATGGCTGCATGGATACGCAATTGGCTAAGGGACAACAACTCAGAGAGTCGTGATGAGTTGATGTTTTTCAGACTGGAGGGAAGTATGAATTTGTATCCCTCAGGGTTTCGTGTTGGTACTGCTGCTCTGCTTGATATGTATTAAGGACGTGGACTTGAATATACAGGGCATCATTTCAAAGTTTGCAGATGACACAAAGCTCAGAAATGCAGTAAGCAGTGAGGGGGAAAGAAACAGCCTTCATGAGGACATAGGCAGACTGGTGAAATTGGCAGACACATGGCAGATGTGACATGGTTAATTTTAGGAGGAGGAATGAGGAAAGACAACATAAACTAAATGGTACAATTTAAAGGGGGTGCAGGAGCATAGGGGCCAGGGTGGTTACGGCTTTTAAGGTGGCAGGAGAAGTTGTGAATGCTATTAAAAAGGCATAGAGGATCCTTGGCATTATAAGTGGAGGCATATAGTACAAAAGCAAGGTAGTTATGCTAAATCTTCAAAAAAAACTCTGGTTCGGCCCCAAATGGATATTGGGGCCAATTCAGTGCATCACATTTTAGGTAATATGTTGAGGCTTTAGAGAGAGTTCAGAGGATGCCTTGAATGGTACCAGGGATGAAAAAAATCACTTACGTGGAGAGACTAGAGAAACTGTAGTTGTTCTCTTTAGAACAGAGAAGGGGAGATTTGATAAGATATTCAAAATCATGAAGGTTTTGATAGAGCAAATTAAGAAAAATTGTTTCCAGTTGCAGAAGGTTCAGTAACTAGAGGACACACATTTAGGGTAATTGGCAAAAGACCCAGACATGACAAGAGGAAAAAATGATTTTACAGCGAGTTGTTATGATCTAGAATACACTGCTGGAATGGGTGAAGGAAGCAGAGTCAATAATATATTTCAAAAGGGAATTGGAGAAATACTTGAAGAGGAAAAATTTGCAGGTCTATGGAAAAAGAGCTGGAGAGTTTTCTAATTGCATATCTCTTTCAAACAGCTGGCACAGGCACGGTGGCCGAATGATCACCTTCTGTACTGTATTATTCTATGATTCTAGGTCATGTGTACTTGATTTTTTGATGCGGTCCCAAAGAAGTAAGTGTCTTTGGATGTTGTCTATATGGACATCTTGAAGACATTAGATAAGGTTCGGCAAAGAGATAATTCGAAAAATTAAAAGTGCACGGGATTGAAGTTGACCTTGAAACATTAGTTGGAAATTGTTTGGGAGGTACGACACAGGGAGTACAGATAAAAGGACTATCCCTGATTAGGGAGTATCCCTAAGGCAAGTGTTATTGTTCATGGAATCTGTATTGGAATCTCACATTTTCACTATATTTAGTAGTGAATTGGATGAAGGAATAGAGATTTTAGGACCATGTTTGCAGATTACCCTAAATTAGGAAGAAAAGTAAGTTATGTGGATGGGATTTGAAAGGTAAAATGGGGCACAAACAGGTCAAGTGAATGGGCGAGTCCGTTGCAGGTGTAGGTCAATGTGGGCAAATGTGAGGCCATCAAAGAAATACCAATCGGGATATTGTCTTAATGGTGAGAGACTAGAATCTGTGGAGGGGCAAAATGGTGTGGGTGCCCCGGGACACGAATTACTATACGCTATTGCAAAGGTGCAAAAAGTAATGAAGAGGGCAAATGAAATGTCAGTATTCATATCAAGAGGCTGGAATACAAATGTGAGGACGTGATGCTTCATTGTACAGAGCCTTGGTCAGACCCTATCTGGAGTACTGTTTTAAGTTTTGGGCACCACACATCAGGAAGGGTATATTGGTCTTGGAGAGGCTGCAGCGCAGATTCGCCAGCATGATACTAGGGCTACAAGGGTTAAATTATGAGGACAAGAGCCATAAATTTGGTTTCTATGCACTTGAGTTAGAAAGTTGAATGGTTGTGTAATTGGGATGGTTAAAATTATAAAAGTTTCGATTAATCAATACCGAGAAAATATTTCCTCTGATGTGGGAATCCAGAACTAGGGCACAATCTTAAGGTTGGAGCTAGGACATTCAGAAGTGAAATTAGAAATCTGGAGTGCCCTGCACCAAAATGCAGTTGTAAATTTCATAACAGTGATCAATAGACTTTTGTTAGGTAATGGCATCAAGGCATATGGAGCAAAGTTGGAAAATTGAGTTGAGGTACTGATCAGACATGACCAAATTGAATGGAGGAACAGGCTCAACGGTCTGAGTGGTCGACTCCTGTACCTATATTGCAGCTAGTAGTAATAGTGGTTGCAGCAGCAGTAATAGTCACAGTTGTGCCAACAGGTCTCGGTGTAGGAATAGCATGATCAGTAGTAATGGTTGTCGTAGCAGTAGTAATAACAGCAGTAATATTATAATAATAGTTCTGGCAGTAGCAGTGTTAACATTAGTAGTAATGGCAGCAGAGGTTTTCGTTAAGCAGTAATGGTGTTATTAGTATGCGGAGATAGCGGATAAGCGATAAATCCCCAGGGCCTGATAATCTGCATCACAGAGTACTAAAAGAGGTAGCCATGGAAATAGTGGATGCATTGTTTGTCATCTTGTAAAATTCTATAGATTATGGAACAGTTCCTGCAGATTGGAGGGTGGCAAATGTAACCCCACTATTTAAAAAGGTGGGAGAGAGAAAACAGGGTACAACAGACCGGTTAGCCTAACATCAGTAGTAGGAATAATGCTAGAGTCTATTATAAATGATGCGATAACAGGACACTTAGAAAATATCTACGGGATTAGACAAAGTTACCATGGATTTATGAAAGGGAAATCGTGTTTGACAAACCTACTGGAGTTTTTTGAGGATGTAACTGATAGAATAGATAAGGGAGAACCAGTGGATTTGATGTACTTATATTTTCAGAAGGCCTTTGCTAAAGTCCCACATAAGAGGTTGGTGTGCAAAATTAAAGCATATGGGATTGGGGTAATATTCTGGCATGATTGAAAATTAGTTAACAGACAGGAAACAGAGAGTAGGAATGAATGGGTCTTTTTCGGGGTGGCAGGCGATGACTAGTGGCGTACCACAGGGATCAGTGCTTGGGCCCCAGCTATTCACAATATATATCACTGATTTGGATGAGGGAACCAAATGTAATATTTCCAAGTTTGCTGACGACACGAAACTAGGTGGGATTGTGAGTTGTGAGGAGGATGCAAAGAGGGTTCAAGGAGATTTAGACAAGTTGAGTGACTGGGCAAATACATGGCAGAAGCAAAATAACGTGGATAAATGTGAACTTATCCACTTCGGTAGAAAAAACTGAAAGGCAGAGTATTATTTAAATGGTGATAGATTGGGAAATGTTGATGTACAAAGGGTGTCCTTGTATACCAGTCACTGAAAGCAAACATGCAGGTGCAGCAACCAGTTAGGAAGGCAAATGGTATGTTGGCCTTCATTGCAAGAGGATTTGAGTACAGGACCAAGGATGTCTTATTACAGATACACAAGACCTAGCTGAGACCACACCTGGAGTACTGTGTGCAGTTTTGGTCTCCTTACCTAAGAAAGGATATACTTGCCATAGAGGGAGTGCAGCGAAAGATCACCAGACTGATTCCTGGGATGGCAGGAATGTCGTATGAGGAGAGCTTGGGTCAACTAGGCCTGTATTCACTAGAGATAGAAGAATGAGAGGGGATCTCATTGAAACGTATAAAATTCTGACAGGGCTATACAGACTGGATGCAGGGAGGATGTTTCCCCTGGCTGGGGGGCTTAGATAGCGGGGTCACAGTCTCAGGATACGGGGTAGGACATTTAGGACTGAGATGAGGAGAAATTTCTTCACTCAGGGGGTGCTGAAACTGTGGAATTCTCTACCACAGTAGGCTGTGGAATCCAAGTCAATAAATATATTTAAGAAGGAGATAGATTTCTAGACAAAAAAGGCATCAAGGCGTATGGGGGGAGAGCGGAAATATGGTGTTGAGATAGAGGATGAGCCATGATCATATTGAATGGCGGAGCAGGCTCGAAGGGCCGAATGATCTACTCCTGCTCCTAATTTTCTATGTTTCTAGTAATTGTGGTTTTTATTGAGCTGTTACCAGATGAGATCTGAATCCATCTGAAAGTATTTTCATGGTAGCCATGATAATTATGCCGTCATGAGTATTTATTAATATAATACTAATTATTGTTGTTATTATTACAATTTAGGTCACACAGATCTCAGACTGGTATCTGGGGGCACCCGATGCTCCGGCCGGGTCGAAATTCAATACGGAGCTCAGTGGGGGACGGTTTGTGATTTTTACTTTGATTTAGAAGACGCCAGCGTGGTCTGTGAGCACCTTCAGTGCGGGGCAGTAACCGCAACCCCGGGAGCAGCTCACTTTGGGGAGGGAACCGGCCCACTGTGGAAGGAGAACTACAGGTGCCGGGGGAACGAGTCCCGCTTGTGGGATTGCCCGGTTTCATCCTGGGATCAATTTAGCTGCTCCCATAGAAATGACGCCAGTGTCATCTGCTCGGGTGAGTCCTCTCAGTCTATTGCACTGCAATTCACCATCTTTTGATGTTTCCGTTGCCACTAAGCGAGTCTGAGTTGTGTGTGTCGATCGATTTGTCGCAATAAATGACTACTGAACCAAAGTGTTTCAATGCAGCACATGTTTAATAAATTAATTTCTTGTGTTACGGTGTTTATCTCTGTCCGGGTGAATCCAGAGCATTATCCAGAAACCGGCACCAAGATCTGATGGCAAAAACGTTTAAACAGCAAAACGGGGACCGCTGCTAAAGAATGAAATGTTGCAATTGTATTGAAACCGCTATAAATATTAGCAGTTATAATATTAATCAACTTTATAAAATTATGAAGGGGTTACATATGGTACATATAGAGAAGATGTTTCTCCTTGTTTGGAAGTCCAAAACTAAGGGCCATCGAAGTAAGATTGTCACTAATAAGGCCAACACAGAATTCAGGAGCAACCTCTTTACTCTGAGAGTAGTAAGAATGTGGAAATCGCCACCACATGGAATAGCTGTGGCGAATCGCATAGATGCATTTAAGAGGAAGCTAGCTAAGTGCAGGAGAGAGACTGGAATCGAAGGATGTACTGATAGGCTTCCATGAATAAGGTGGGAGGAGATTCCTATGGAGCATAAACAGCGGCGTAGACCTGTTGGGTCGAATGGGTTGTTTCTGTGCTGTAAATAATATATAATACTGTGTAACTATATACATTGAAACCGTTATAAATCTAACCGGGTTAAAATACCAATCAACATACAATTGTCCGCAGAGAACAGTTGTATTTCCATTAAAAGCTCTACGAATTAACGTGTTGCCTGATAAATTGTGCGAGAGAAGTGTTAATATCCATTGCAGTGAGTGCAATATAATGATTAGAGATTGAAATACATCATGATGTGCATCACGGATTATTTCACGGACTTTACTGTTCTCCCGGCGTCCTGGATAAAACTTATCTCTCAACCAGCGCCACCATCTGGTCCCTTATCTCAATGCTGTTTTCATCGCAAATTCGCTCCCGCGTTCCACAAATTGGCAGAAAGGAACATTGGAGACAGCAGGAAGCCCATCAACCCTTCGGCCTGTCACGTCGTTAAAGCTGTGACTACAAACCAGAAGCGCATTCAAAAGCTATATCAATTTAAACTTCTGTTTGTTTCTCTTAATATTGGATAAGATAAACTGTGAGCCATTTTAAGACCGTGCTCCTGCCTTCGATCACAGCACATCAATAGCCGGTCTGAGCCGCTTGCCGCCTCCCCCTCCACCTCCACCCAGCCCAGTTTACTTTTACCCCCTTTCCAGAGATTAGCCAGCAGAAACAGCTGGGCATCTCTCTAAAACCGATACAGTGACAAAAGGTAATGGTTTTGAGGATCTGCCTACAAGCCTTCTGGGTAATTATTACAGAAATGTAATAATTAAAATTAATAATAACTCTATGAGTAAGAATTAGTAAATTATGGGATATGTTTGCCTCAGTTTTAGCGTTGTTCTCAGTGTGATTTTTTTTGTAGATGAAAATTGGACGCCGAGACTGACTAATGGGGGGAGCCGCTGTGACGGGCGAGTGGAGATTTACTACAACGGCAGCTGGGGGAGAGTGCGGGACAACCTCTGGGACCTAAATGATGCCAACGTGGTCTGCAGACAGCTGGGCTGCGGCTCTGCGATAGCCGCTTATAACTCTTCAATGTACGGAGAGAGTGAAGGGCCCGTGTGGGTGAATGATGTCCAGTGTGAAGGAAACGAGTCGCAGCTCCAGAATTGCAGCTCATTCACCTTGAATCAATTTTTCAATGACAGCATCGGCGTAGGGGTCCTGTGTTCAGGTGAACAAATGGTTCAATTTTACAGAACCATAAAGGGGAATTTCTAGTCTGCTGAGAACAATGGTAAAAAAGGTCACTTGTTCCTCGTTGTCTCTCCAACCAGTTATGTAAATCAGGGGTCGAATGCAGAGCGAGAGGACACGGGCAGAACTGAACAACGACGCATTTAAATCGAGCCTTTAACAAAGACAAACGTCGCAAGGCCTGTCACAGGAGCGTAATCAGGCAGAAAACTGACACTGAGCCAAACAAGGAGATATTAGAAGGGATGATTAAAAGCTTGGTCAGAGGGTAGATTTCAAGAGGGCATCTTATAGGATGAGAGGCGGAGATTTTTAGGGAGAGATTCCCGATCATGGGGCCTAGACGGCTAAAGGTACGGCCGCTAATTGTTGGCGGAGGAAGTGGGTGATGCCAACTTGGGAGAAAAGAGGAGGTCTCGAAATTATTAGGGCTGAAGTCGGTTATAGTGACAGGGCGGGGCGAGACCATGATGGATGGATGTATTTCAACATGAGGATGATAATTTAAAAGTGGAGGCATTGGCGGACGGCAAATCAATGTAGATCAGTGAGCACAGGGCTGCTGGTGAGTGGGACTTGGTGCAGGTGAGGCAGCAGATTTTTGGCTGAGCTGAAGTTTATGGAGGGTGCAGGACGGGAGGACGGCCAGGAAGAATTGGAATATTCGGTTCTAGAGGTAACAAAGGCATGCATGAGCTTTTCAGCAGCAGATTGGCTGAGGCAGGGACGGAGTTGAGCGAGGATACAAAGGTGGAAATAGGATTTGTGACGGAGAGCATATAGGATTAGAATATCAGCTCGGCGTTCAAATGCGCAACAAGGCTGCAAATCAGTCCCAGTGTGCAGCATATAAGTGTAGACAGATGTGCTGGAGCTGTACTGGTGTAAGTTTCATTATGCTGTGTATAAATGTCGACAGATGTTTTGGCATGTACTGGTGTAAGTGTCATTATAGAGCATGTGAATGTAGACACACGTTCTGAGGCTGAAATGGTGTAAGTTCCATTATGCAGTATATTAGTATAGGCGGATGTTCTAGGGTTTTACTTATGTAAATGCACTTACATACTGCATATTGGAACTTACATCAGTACAGCCCCATAAAATCTGTCTGCACTTAGATGCTGTATACTGGAAGACGGATGTGCTGGGGTTGTACTTGTGTACGTTGCATTCCGCAGTATGCAGCCGAAATAAGAAATAGGGTTGTAGATAAGACTGCAAAGTAGTAAGACGGGGGGTGGTGGGGGGGGGGGGGTGGTGTGTGTGTGTGTGGGGGGGGGGGGGGGGATGTGGTGAAATTAACATGAGCCTGCAGTTAAAGGAAATAGGAGATACGGGTAAATGTCAGACAAAATGAAGAATATGGGTAACATAAACGTGCAAGGAACAGATAGAATTATGGAACATGAGTATAAAATGACTTTAAATAGCGTGAGTGGAACGATTAATAAAAACAAATTCAATTGCCTGTACAACAATGTGCACAGCATTCGAAACAAAACGGAGGATCTGGAGGCAATAAATCGTGTGAGCCAGATGTAGTAAGAGTATCTGAAACATTTCTGTGCTGTACATTCTATGTAATATGTAAATGCAGACAGATATTCTGTTGTTTAGTTTAACTGACCTGTCACAGTCGCATTAAAAAGACAGATTTTTTTTTCAGCTGGAGATGATACACTGGGTTGGATTGAGTGATGAGGTTCATGTATATTGGAAGTATAATCCTCCTCTATTGATCAACAGAACATGTGCAGTTAAGGCTGTCCGACGGTGGAAGCCCATGCGCTGGGCGAGTAGAGGTTTATTACAATGGGATCTGGGGCTCAGTTTGTGATGATTCCTGGGACCTGGCCGACGCTGATGTGGTTTGCAAACAGCTGGGTTGCGGAAATGCATTGAACGTGGAACTTCCTGCTTCTTGTGGACGAGGCTTAGGCCCAATTTGGTTGGATGAACTGAACTGTTCGGGTAACGAATCGTTTCTCTGGGAATGTCCCTCAGCAGGGTGGGGTAACCACGACTGTGCTCATAAAAAAGATGTGAGGCTGATGTGCTCAGGTAAGGAGCTTTCAATCTGCTCATTTTCTGCAGTGTTATAGGCGAGGCTTCACACATGAGATAATACATAGAATAACATACAACTTACAGTAGAGAAACAAGCCATTCGGCCCAACTGGTCTGTGTAGTGTTTATGCTACACACCAACATCCTCCCACCCGACTTCAACTACTCCTATCTGCATATCCTTCTATTTGTTTCTCCCTCCTGAACTTATCTAGCTTTACCTTAGAGTCATGTTTGCTATTCTCCTCAACTATTCTATGTGGTCCAAGTTCCACATTCTCACCACGGTCTGGGTAAAGGAAATTCTCCCGAAGACCCTATTGGATTTATTCATGATTAATTATGATCCTTAGCTTTGGTCTCTGCCAGTTTTCATGATTAGTAAATTTATATCCTTAGAACCGTTTGATCCTCTATCCCATTTAACCTCTTATTTTCCAGAGTATTTGGCCTCCATATTTCTCCTACCAAAATGCACCACCTCATTCTAACCTGCACTAAAATTAATTTGCCAATTACGCGCACATTCTGCCCGTTTATTAATGTCTTCCTCTATTTTGTCGCATCGTCCTCCGTATTAACTAGATCCCCCAATTTGCTGTCACCCGTAAATTTTGAAAATGTACTTACGATTCCCAAGTCCAAATCGTTTATATAAATTATGAGTAGCAGTGGCCCCAGCACCGATCATTGTGGAACACCAATTCTCGCCTTCCGCCAATCTGATTAACTACCTTTAACCACGATTCTCTGTTTTCAGTTTAGTAGCCAGCGAACTATCCATTCTGCTACTTGTCCACTGACTCCACATTCTCTGACATGAATCATGATTCTGCTGCGGTGTACCTTATCGAAGGCCTTTTGAAATTCCACGCATATTACACCTACTGCATTACCCTTGTCTACTCTTTCTGTAACTTCTTCAAATAATTCAATAATGTTGGTCAAGCATGACCTTCCCTTTAGATTTCCGGGTTGACAAATCTTTCTCATATGCTCGGATTGAAAAAAAATTATATTACATTTCTTAAATAATTACCGACAACCAGTGAACACAACCGGTGTAACATGTGGTTGTGTAGTATGAACACACAACTAGATGTCAAAAGAACCACCTGGATATTTCTTGTTTCATTGACAGAGCACAAAGATATTCGGCTGGTGAATGGAAAGCATCGCTGTGAGGGAAGAGTGGAAGTGTTCTACAATGGAACCTGGGGAACAGTGTGCTCAGAAAATCTGGATCCAAATGATGCATACGTGATCTGTAAACAGTTACAGTGCGGCCCTCTCACATCTATTCAGTATGACACTCGGTTATTCGGAGCGGGATCCGGACCCATTTGGCTTGATGAGATGGAGTGTAATTCACACGAGTCGGCACTTTGGAAGTGTCAATCAGAACCGTGGGGTGAACACAACTGTCATCACAGGGAGGATGCAGGTGTCGTTTGTTCAGGTAACACAACGAGCCTCTCAATGTGCGGGTGTCATTCCAAACGTTCATATCCAACACATTCAGCATGCTTCTCTTCCCAACAGATGCCAGAATACCGGAGGTATCCCACAATTCAAGGGTCTGCGTTCGAGAATCTGGTTCTAAACATGGGCATTCACAAGGTGCTTCCTATTCTCTATTATACCGATTAGCTGATTTGTATTTCTGACTTCTACTAAATAAATAACAATACATGATTCACTTTGATAGACTCAGGACAAACGTTGCGCCTGGTTGGAGGTAACACCATTTGCTCCGGGAGAGTGGAGATATTGTCCACTAACAGCTGGGGCACGGTGTGTGATGACTCCTGGGATATGGCCGATGCCAATGTTGTCTGCAGACAGCTGGGTTGCGGCCCCGCTCTATTGGCCACTGGAGGGGCCGCATTTGCCCAGGGTGACGGTCTTATCTGGCTGGATGAGGTGAAGTGCACCGGAAGTGAATCATTTCTGTCCGACTGTCGTTCTTCACCGCCAGGTCAACATGACTGTGATCACAAGGAAGATGCCGGTGTGATTTGTTCCGGTAAGGGTCGTAGGGGGTGTTCCTCGGTCTGAGTACATCGCTCGTTGATTATGAAATTAAGAACAACATTTATCAATTTAATGTAAAATCCTAATGTTTGAATTTCATGAAATGTTTATGCATTATGTTCTACAGGACTCTATTTGCCGCCTCCTGCTTTTCCACCCACATATGCAGGTACTTACCATTATTAGTACTAGTTTAGTATTAGTGTTAGCGTTTGTATTAGTGGTTTTGATATTATCGTAGTTTCTTAGTTTTGTTAATCTCTGAAGATAATGTGAGCGGTTTCAAATTGACTGGAACATTTTATAAAAAAATACAAGGCGGACTGTGTCCGTGTTAAAACATTCTGTCATCTTTTGATTAAGGACAGTTGGGTAAAACCACCTCCATCCCTGTTGCCGTCTGCATAATCTTCGGACTCTTTCTAATCTGTGAGATAATCGCACTGATGGCGGTAATACAGAGAAAGTCAACAAGAAGAGGTGAGGCTCAAATCTTACCGCTGGACTAACAATTGATCGCTTTATATCCTGGCGAATCTCCAGTTCATTTTTCCATGGAGTATCAAGTGGTCTTTTTAGAAATAAATCTTAACCCGCTTTTGGCGATTTGTTTCATTCTATGTATTGCCCGAATTAGTAAACTGGAACGTTTATAATGGAGATTTTGTTTTAAGTTTCCTCATTCACTGTCCCAGTACCTCAGCCGGTACATAGATTCCAGTTGAATTTACTTGTTCCAACAATGGAATAGAAAGTTTAATTGAATTGTTTGGGCTATGCGTTCAGTTATTTATTTGTCTGTTACTCTTCCTTTATCCATTGGGTATCCGTTCCACCCCTTCAGTTTTTGGATCCGGATGCCCAATCGCGAACTCTGTGATCGGGTTCTCTCCGTCTCTTTGAGAGGTGACACTTTAACATTCGACACTGAATATTCTACAGCCCAACACAACTATTCCACTGATGTCTCACCCACCCAACACACACTCTGTGTACACAGCAACTCACTTCTCACATTGACGGAAAAGGGCAAAGAACCATGAGCTCCTCACTCGCGGTTCCAAACTGATGCTGTCCGCAGAGATCAGCCAAATTCACCCAGCCTCTCTACAGCTGAATTACTCGTGTGGCCCCGAAACCGAGCGATCAGTTGGAGTTCATTTCTCCTGAAACCCCCTCATTTCGTCGTTCCCGTTGTTAATACAATTGGTCCCGGTCTGCTGGATCTGAACTTGTGTCTTTACAGAGATAAAGACACACACACAGACACACACACCGATCCGCACGCACACACGGAAAGACACACACAACAAGACTCCTCCACATTCACGCTAACTGACTTTGTCCCTTGACTATCACCACCTCTAAGAAATGGATTTATTCTCAGACGAATTCCTGATATTCGCGCGAGGAGTGAAACAACATGTTAATCGCCCCGCCCTCCGTCCAACAGGTGCTGTCTCTGGCGGCAGGAATTCAGCTGCTCGTTCGTACCAAGCAACTTACGAAGAGATTGAGAATATTCCACCCGGCGGAGATTCCGCTCAGACCCAGGGATCAGGTCTGTATTTTCCGTTTAATGCCGAATCTTCACTGGACAAACGCCGCCTACCTTTAAATACCCTTTTTAATGGGCAATGTACTGACTGGACACGATCAGTGGTCGGCTCAATTCTCTCGTGTGAAGGAGTCCTATCACAGTGAGAGGGTCTCTGTGTATAGGGAGACGAGCAAAATGATTTGGGATGATTCCCACTGCTCGGTATTGCTCATAGAACAGGTTTTCCGGTTGGTTGTATATACCGAGCAGAGTCACTGGGCTGGATTTTCATTGACCCGTGCAGGTGGGTTTGGAGGCGTGTGGGGGGTTAAAATAGCGAAAATTGGCGGGCAGTCACAAGCCCGCCTCCATCCCGCCTTCACGCAATTTTCATTAAATCGTGTCTGCTGGTCCCGACTCCGTCCCGCCTCTAAGAGGCGGGATAGGCTGTGAAGGCCCTTAACAAGCACTAAATTGCCTCTATAATGCCATTTTGAAAGGCCTTTGTGATTGTAACCATTTTTCAACGTGAAGCACGCCTGTTGTGAACCACGAATGTGAAACCTGGCGGGAGCACATTTGGATAGCTGACTATGGCTGGTTGACTATGGCTGTCTGACTATGGCTGGTTGACTATGGCTGGCTGGCTGGCTGATCTGATCTGGGAGTGCTGGTGGATGGGTGGATAGATGACATACCTGGGAGTGGTGGTGGATGGGATACATATCTGGGAGTGGTGGTGCAAAACTATCTGGGAGCAGACTTAGGGCTGCTGCAGCTCATTTTGCATCCAGGTCCTCTCACAGCAGAAGCCAGGCAATCTTTGCAGATCTCCAATGCAGCAGCAATGATGACATCATCAGAGGCGACTTTCAGACTGAAAACACTAATTGGTTCATGGGTTCCCACATGCTGGAACTCAATTGCCCAATTAGGTGAAAATCGCATCAATCTCCCACATCCAATTGCAGTCGGGTGGATAAAACGAAAAGCGGATGACACGACCCCAACCCGACCCCAAGACAAAATCCAGCCCATAGAGTCATAGGGCTGGATTTTGATACTGGGGCGGGTTTGGATCGTGTCATACACTTTTCGTGTTATCCATCCGACTGCAATTCGATGTGGGAGATTGATGCAATTTACACCTAATTGGGCAATTGAGTTCCAGCATGTGAGAATCCATGAACCAATTATTGTTTTCAGTCTGAAAATCGCCTCTGATGATGTCATCATTGCTGCTGCATTGAAGGTCTGCAAAGACTGCCTGGCCTTTGCTGTGAGAGGACCTGGCTGCTCCCAGATATTTTTACACGAGAGAGAGAGAGAGAGAGAGATCTCCAGCCAGCCAGCCAGCCAGCCAAATGTGCTCCCGCCAGGTTTCAGAATCGTGGTTCAGAACAGGCATGCTTCAAGTAGAACGAGGATTAAATTCACAAAGGCCCTTCAAAATAGCATTATAGAGGCAATTTATTGCTTTTTAAGGGCCTTAACAACCTATCCCTTCTCTTAAAGGCGGGACGCTGTCAGGACCAGCAGACACGATTTAATGATAATTGCGTGCAGGCGGGATGGAGGCAAACTTGTGCCCGCCCGCCAGTTTTCGCAATTTAAACCACCCACACGCCTTCAAACCCGCCTCCACGGGTCAATGAAAATCCAGCCCATAGAGTTATACAGCACAGAAATAGGGCATTCGGCCCATCGTGGCCGCGCTGGCCATCAAGCCATGTCTATTTTAATCCCATTTTTCAGCACTTCGTACGTAGCCCTGTATGCTATGGCGTTTCAAGTGCTCATCTACATGCTTCATGAATGTTGTGAGGGTTCCTGCCTCTACCACCCTTTCAGGCAGTGAGTTCCAGATACCAATCACCCACTGGGTGAAAAAGTTTTCCCTCAAATCCCCTCTAAACCTCCTGCCCCTTACCTTGAAACTATGCCCCCTGGTTATTGACCCCTCTACTAAGGGGAAAAGTTCCTTTCTATCTATCCTATCTATGCCCCTCATAATTTTGTACACCTCAAGCAGGTGCCCCCTCAGCCTTCTCTGCTCTAAGGAAAACAACCCCAGCCTGTCCAGTCTCTCTTCATAGCTGAAGCGCTGCAGCCCAGGTAACATCCTGGTGAATCTCCTCTGCACCCTCTCCAAAGCAATCACATCCTTCCTATAGTGTGACGACCAGAACTGCACACAGTATTCCAGCTGTGGCCTAACTAGCGTTTTGTACAGCTCCATCATAACCACCCTGCTCTTATATTCTATGCCTCGGCTAATGAAGGCAATTATTCCATATGCATTATTAACCACCTTATCTACCTGTCCTGCTGCCTTCAGGGATCTATGTACATGCACACCAAGGTCCCTCTGATCCTCTGTCCTTCCTAGGGTCTTACCATTCATTGTGTATTCCCTTGCCTTGTTAGTCCTCCCAAAATGCATCACCTCACACTTTTCAGTGTTAAATTCCATTTGCCACTGTTCTGCCCATCTGACCAACCCGTCTATATCGTCCTGTAGCCTGAGACTTCCCTCCCCGCTATTTACTACCCCAGCAATTTTCGTGTCATCTGCAAACTTACTGATCATGCCTCCTACATTCATATCTAAATCATTAATGTACACCACAAACAGCAAAGGACCCAGCACCGATCCCTGCAGTACACCACTGGACACAGGCTTCCAGTCACAAAAACAACCTTCGACCATCACCCTCTGCCTCCTGCCACTAAGCCAATTTTGGATCCAATGTGCCAAGTTGCCCTGGATCCCATGGGCTTTTACCTTCTTGACCACACTCCCATGCGGGACTTTGACAAAGTCCTTACTGAAGTCCATGTAGACCACATCAACTGCACTACCCTCATCCACACACCTAGTCAACCCCTCGAAAAATTCAATCAAATTGGTCAAACATGATCACCCACTGACAAAGCCATGCTGACTATCCTTGATTAATCCTTGCCTCTCCAAGTGGAGACTCATTCTGTCCCTCA
This sequence comes from Squalus acanthias, assembly GCA_030390025.1. Classification (NCBI taxonomy): domain Eukaryota; kingdom Metazoa; phylum Chordata; class Chondrichthyes; order Squaliformes; family Squalidae; genus Squalus; species Squalus acanthias. The sequence goes on from CM059441.1 coordinate 64,254,966, forward strand.
GAATTTTTTCCAATAATTTCCCTACCACTGATGTTAGGCTCACTGGCCTGTAATTCCCTGGTTTATCCCTACTATCCTTCTTGAAGCTGTTCTCCAGTCCTCTGGCACCTCTCCTGTGGTCATGATGCGGAGATGCCGGTGTTGGACTGGGGTGGACAAAATTGAGAGGTCGCACAACACCAGGTTATAGTCCAACAGTTTTATTTGAAATCACAAGCTTTCGGAGCTATCGATTGCTCCTTCCTCAGGTGAAGTAAATTAGATACAGAATCGCCAAAGCATATATAGATAGAAAACAAAGCATGCTTTGTTTTCTATCTATATATGCTTTGGCGATTCTGTATCTAATTTACTTCACCTGAGGAAGGAGCAATCGATAGTTCCGAAAGCTTGTGATTTCAAATAAAACTGTTGGACTATAACCTGGTGTTGTGCGACCTCTCAACCTCTCCTGTGGCCAGAGCGGTTCTGAAAATTTGTGTCAGTGCCCCTGCAATCTCCTCGCTTGCCTCACACAGCAGCCTGGGATACATCTCGTCTGGGCCTGGGGATTTATCCACTTTTAAGCCCGCTGAAACCGCTAGTACTTCCTCCCTCTTAATACTAATTCGTTCAAGTATATCACAATCCCCCTGCCGGATTTCTATGCCTACATCGTCCTTCTCGATAGTGAACGCAGATGCAAAATATTCATTTAAAACCCCACCTACATCTTCTGGCTCTACACACAGATTGCCACTTTGGTCACTAATGGGCCCTACTCGTTCTCTGGTTATCCTCTTGCCCTTAATATACTTGTAAAACACCTTGGGATTTTCCTTTATTTTGCCCACTAGTGTTATTTCATGCCCACTCTTTGCTCTCCAATTTCTTTTTTAAGTACCCCCCTGCACTTTCTATACTCCTCTAGGGCTTCCACTATTTATAGTCCTTTGTATCTGCCAAAAGCCTCCCTTTTTTTCCTAATCCATTCTCGTATGTCCCTTGACATGCAGGGTTCCCTGGGCTTGTTGGTCCCACCCTTGACCTTTACGGGAACATGTTGCCGTTCTACTCTCTCTATTTCCTTTCTGAAAGACTCCCACAGCTCTGATGTGGATTTTCCTGCAAGTAGCTGATCCCAGTCCACTTTGGCCAGATCCTGCCTTATCATATTAAAATCGGCCTTCCCCAAATTAGAACGTTTATCTCTGGTCCATCTTTGTCCTTTTCCATGACTACCTTAAATCTCACCGAACTATGGTCACTGTCACCAAAATGCTCTCCTACTAACACTTCTACCACTTGCCCGGCTACCATCCCTAGAATTAGGTCCAGTACCGCCACCTCTCTTGTCGGACTTTCTACATGCTGGCTCAAAAAGCTCTCCTGGATGCACTTTAAGAATTCCGCACCCTCTAAGCCTTTCACACTCTGACTATCCCAGTTAATATTGGGGAAGATGAAATCCACTACTATTATTACCCTATTATTTCTACACTGCACTGAGATTTGCCTACATATCTGTTCCTCTATCTCCCCCTGACTGTTTGGGGGCCAATAGTACACTCCCAGCAAAGTACTTGCCCCCTTTTCGTTTTTAAGTTCTATCCATATAACCTGCTAAGATATCATCCCTCATTACAGCATTAATTGACTCCTTGATTAATATTGCGACACCCCCTCCTCTTTTACACCACCCTCTGTCTCGCCTGAAGATTCTATACCCCGGAATATTGAACTGCCAGTCCTGCCCCTCCCTCAACCATGTCTCTGTGATAGCAACAATATCATACTCCCATGTGTTCATCAACACCTTCAATTCATCTGCCTTCCTCGCAAGACTCCTTGCATTAAAATAAATGCCATCCAGCCTTGCCATACTCCTTTGTACCGTTACATATTTGCTCTGCCTTCCAGGATGACTTGTTTTTTCCTCTATATTTGGCTGTGCATCACCCCCTACTATAGCTCCACTTCGTATCCCATCCCCCTATCAAGTTAGTTTAACCCCCCCACCCGCCCCCCCCCCCCCCCCACCCCACCAACAGTACTAGCAAACCTCCCCGCAAGGATGTTGGTCCTGTTCCAGTTCAGGTGCAACCCGGCCGACTTGTACAGGTCCCACCTTCCCCAGAAGCAGAGCCAGTGATCCAGGAAACTAAAGCTCTCCCTCCTGCACCAACTCTGCAGCCACGCATTCATCTGCTCTATCCTCCTATTCCTATACTCACTAGCACGTGGCACCGGGAGTAATCCAGAGATTACAACCTTTGAGATCCTGCTTTTTAATCTGCTACCTAGCTCCCTAAATTCTTGTTGCAGGACCTCATCCCTCTTTCTACCCCTGTCGTTGGTACCAATGTGAAACACGAGCTCTGACTGTTCACCCTCCCGCTTCAGAATGCCCTGCAGCCGTTCGGTGACATCCTTGACCCTGGCACCAGGGAGGCAACATACCATCCTGGAGTCACGTCTGCGGTCACAGAAACGTCTATCTGTTCCCCTTACGATAGAATCCCCTATCACTATTGCTCTCCCACGCTTTTTCCTCCCCTCCTGTGCAGCTGATCCAGTCGTAGTGCCACGGACTTGGCTCTTGCTGCATTCCCCTGAGAAACCCTCTCTCCCATCAGTATCCAAACGGAAAATCTGTTGGAATGGAAATGGACCCAGGGGACTTCTGCACTACCTTCCTAGTTCTTTTACTCTGTCTGGTGGTCACCCATTCCCTGTCTGCCTGTGCACTCTTTACCTGCGGTGTGACCACCTTGTTAAACGTGCTATCACGACGATCTCAGCTTCGCGGATGCTCCACAGTGACCCCAGCCGCAGCTCCAGCTCCTGAAACGCAGATTTCGAGTAGATGCAGCTAGAGACACTTCCTGCACATGTGTTCGCCCTGGACACCTAATGTGTCCTTGACTTCCAACATAGCACAGGAAGAGCACTCCGCGCTTCCGAGCTGCCCTGCCATGTCCTACCCTTAATTTACACCCTTTAAATTAAAGAATATTAAATACACTAGGGACCTTACTTCCCTTTAAATACTACTTACTCCAAACTAGAGACCTTACTTTTACTTTAATGATTGGAATGTAGAAATACTGTAGAAATACTCACCGCTGGTTCTCTGTCCCCTCTTGTGCAGCTTTTTAGCTCCTGCTCTCCTGGAAGCTGACAAAGATGGAAAAAGAAAGGAACACCTCCCTCCCCGAACTCCCTCACTCACCAAACTCGCAGCTTAACACTCTGTTGCGATCTGCACTCCGGGACCAACTGCACTCTAGCCTCCCTTATTTATACTGCTGAGATTTAAATAAGTGAGCTCTCTGGCAGTTGCAGAACCATATTAGACCACTTAATTAATTAATTACTCTCACCTGCTCTCCAGCACAGACCTTGCTTAGCCCTGCCCAAGCCTGGAAGTAACTTAAACCTTGAAACAGTACAGTTAAATGCTAATTGCAAGCACACAAGACTAGAATTTATAAAAATAAGAGAATAACCTTTAAGATTTACTCCTCACTCACCAAACTCGCAGCTTAACAGTCTGTTCCGATCGGCACTCCGTGACAAACTGTTTCTGCAATCACCGTGGTTTCAGAGACTCTGAAAATGTAAGAGACAGGGGAAGGGGAGGAATTCTGGATCAGGAAACCCCGCTCACTCTCTCTGTACTAACCAATTATGTTGTATACTTTTTTTATGCTCTGATATATTACCTTTACTAACGGGCTGCACTGTTTATTATTGTGCCTGCTCGCCGGCCCATCCCGAGTTGCTCAGATAAGTATTTGTTGGGACTTTCCCTTGAACCACTGCAGTCCTTGTGCTGATAGTGTTCTGGGCTCATGTATTGTCCATCCGTAGTTGCCCTGATAAAGAAAGACTTGCATTTATATAGCGCCTTTCACGACCACCGGACGTCACAAAGCGCTTTACAGCCAATGCAGTACTTTTGAAGTGGAGTCACTGTTATAATGTAGGATAAGGTGGTGGTGCGTCTTCGTCTTGAACCATTGCATTCCTTGTGGTGAATGATCTCCCACAATGGTGTCAGGTACCAAATTCCAGGATATTTTCACAGGGACGATGGAGGCATTATGTTGTCTGCTCCTATGCTCCAATGTCCTAATCAATCTCTCCAATAACCATCTATTTTTGTGGTTGGCAGTTTCTGATTCCATTGACTCCCTCAATCAGATTGAAAATTACAGCAGGGACATTTTCCGTGACACTGATTCGGGAGCAGGAAATCCTGAAGGGAACTCTTCCAGTATTCATGGTAGGTGCAATTTTACTTCATACTATCTCTTTTTTGACTTCACACTCTCTACTACCAAAAACCAACAACCAAACATATCAGAACTTACTCGCCGGAAAATGACACTACCAAGGACGCGTAGCACTGGAGAGTGATGTTATTTACAAAATATTGTGGAAATACTTTGGATTCGAAACAAAGTCATATCGATTTCCCCCAATGGTATAATGGAATGTAACATCAGTTCATTGTGCTTCCTCACACGACTCTATGGGCCACGACATGTGAAATGTTTGTGCAGTTTGGGTGGTAAATGTGTGAATTTAAAACGGAGACTTAACTACCTCTACACGACATGGTCCAATCATTCCCTGCCAGCTAACGCCACTAATCTAATTGAATTCTTGATGAAGTAACAGGGAGGATTGATGAAGGGAATGCAATGGATGTTGTCTACATTTATTTTCGGAAAGCGTTTGACAAAGTATCACATAGAAGGCTGGCTAACAAAATTGAGGCTCATTCAATAGGTGGGTCAGTGGCAGCTTAGATAAGGAATTGGCTTAAGGACAGAAAACAGCGTGTTGTGGTAAATGGCTGTTTTTCAGACTGGAGGATGATTAGACAGATGTGTTCCCCAAGGTCAGTGCTGGGGCCACTTCTTTTCTTGCTATTAATAAAAATAAATGACCTGGATTTTGGAATACAACGTAGAATTTCTAAATTTACCGATGACACCAAACTTGGGGAAGTGGCAAACAGTGATGATGATACCAATCGACTGCAACAGGATAGGGAATGGCTAGCAGAATGGGCAGGCAAGTGGCAGATGGAATTTAATACAGAGAAGTGTGAGGTGATGAATTTTGGCAGAAGGAACAGGGAGAGGCAATATACACTTAATGGCACAGTTTTAAAGAGTGTGCAGAGAAAAAGGGACCTGGGAGTTACTGTGCAAAGGTCCCTGAAGGTGGCAGGACATATTGAGAGAGTGGTTAGCAAAGCATATGGGATCTTGGGCTTCATAAATAGAGGTATTGAGTACAAAAGTAGAGAAGTTATGCAGAACCTTTATTAAGCGCTGGTTAGGCCACAACTGGAGTGTTGTGTCCATTTCTGGTCACCACATTTTAGGAAGAATGTGAAGGCACTTGAGAGGGCGCAGAGAAGATTTACAAGAATGTTTCCAGTGATGGGGGATCTTAGCTACAAGGACAGGTTGGAGAAGCTGGATTTGTTTTCATTAGAGCAAAGGAGTTTGCGGGGTGATTTGACAGAGGTTTACAAGATTATGACGGGTTTGGATAGGCTAGATGGGGAAAGGCTGTTCCCAGTAGTTGATGGTACAAGGACTAGGAGACACAGATTTAAGGTTTTGGGCAAGAGATACAGGGGTGATGTGAGGAAAAACTTTTTTACGCAGCAGCGAGTGGTGGGGATCTGGAACTCGCTGCCGACGGAAGTGGTGGAAGCGGACACATAGAAACATAGAGCAGGAGTAGGCCATTCGGCCCGTCGAGCCTGCTCCACCATTCAATACGATCATGGCTGATCATCCAAATCCAGTACCCTGTCCCTGCTTTCTCCCACAGAATCCCCATCGAGCCTGCACCGACACATATCCCACCCTATCCCCGTAACTCCACGTATTTAATTCCCCCTAACATATCCCATCCTATCCCCGTAACCCCACATATTTAATCCCCCCCCCTAACACAAAGGGTCAATTTATCATAGCCAAATCAACCTAACCCGCACATTTTTGGACTGTGGGAGGAAACCGGAGCACCCGGAGGAAACCCACGCAAACACGGGGAGAATGTGCAAACTCCACACAGACAGTCACCCGAGGCCAGATTCGAACCCGGGTCTCTGGCGCTGTGAGGCACCAGTGCTAACCACTATACCACCGTGACACACTCAATGTTTTCAAGGGAGACTGGATAGGCAATTCAGGGAAATAAACTTGCAGAGATACGGGGATAGAACGGGGGAATGGGACTGACTGAATTGCTCTACAGAGAGCCGGCACGGACTCGATGGGCCGAATGGCCTCCTTCTGTACCGTTATGACTCTATGACTCTATGTCTACACCGGAAGACCATACATGGTCCACTCTCCCGCCCTGCAAGGCCCGGGTAGATTGATTTATATATTATTATTAATAATATTATTCTGAGTACGCAGTTCTGAGTTGTTTCTGAGAAAATCTCTATATCCTCCCAGGTCCGGTTCCCGGCGATTGTGACGATGTTGAAAGTGGAGCCATTGACACTCAGGGCGGACACGTTCTGCTGGACGGTGGTTGTGATGGTCTCCTCATACTCAGAAGTGCTGACACTGATCTCTCCACTCTCGGTGAGTTGCATCTCCGACATTCCCGCAGTCACCAACCCTCTGTATTGGAATGGACTGTCGCTGTTTTAAACTCCGTTTCAATCGGTGGTGTCACGGAAAGGTGGTTGATTCCTGTTGTGATTACAAGAAGTGACGTCTTAAAGAAAAGCGATGTTCCAGAAAAGAGATCCTTATCCTGTTCAGTGTGTATTATTTACCTTGTCAATATTCGCACCAGGAATCATTCCAGTGCTCAAACTGAATCCCCTGGTTCTCGGATATTAGATGCACTTCATCTGCTGTCACCCAGCCATAAAGCACAGCACTGGGTGGAGGTTGAAAACAATTCTCTTCCACTCACAGATCAACAAATTCCAGCCCCTTCACCAAATTGACACAGATATATGACCCACACTGACGCGGGTTTGAATGCTATCTTGAACCCATAATATGTCAATCCTCACAGTATACTGTTGCCACACCCGCACTGATCCCGGCTTCAGTCCCATCAGTAATCCATAATCTGTCTCTCCCACAGTGTACAGCTCTCAGACCCGCACTGATCCCGGTTTAACGGTTCCTTCCACTCCTGGTAACAATGACGAAGCTCACTGTGACACGTTCACAGCCCTGGACATTCCGCTACCGACGGGCAGTGAGTGTGTGGCTCAAAACTTTACATCAATTACATCAAATCGGTAAAAGCAATGTTTTATGATCTGCTCCTTTGTTTGTTCCGCAGTGCTGGGGAGTGCCCATTCCCGGGTGGTGTCTACTCTGTGATATTGGGGAATGTATTCAACGGTTAGTGATACTAAAAGTACCAGAGAGAAGACTCTATGTATTCACTGTTGAAATAAAATAACCCTTCATACTGGCTGTACTTAATTCAATTCTGTGATTATGGGGCGTGTATTTACTAAAGTTAATGATATTGAAACTATCAGAGAGAACATGGTGTTTTTTATAGTATCATAGAATCATAGAATGGTTACAGCACAGAAGGAGGCCATTCGACCCGTCGCGCCCGTGCCGGCTCTCTGCAAGAGCACCTCAGCTAGTCCCACTCCCCCGCCCTTTCCCCCAACCCTGCATATTTTTCCTTCAGGTACTTAGCCAATTCCCTTCTGAAAGCAACAATTGATGTTGCCTCCACCACCCTTTTAGGCAGCGAATTCCATATTCTAACCTCTCGCTGCGTAAAAAAGTTTTTCCTCATGTCGCCTTTGGTTCTTCTACCAATCACATTAAATCTGTGTCCTCTGGTTCTCAACCCTTCCGCCAATGGGAACAGTTTATCTCTATCTACTCTGTGTAGCCCCTCATGATTTTGACACCTCTATAAATCTTCTCTCAACCTTCTCTGCTCTAAGGAGAACAGCCCCAGCTTCTCCAGTCTATCCACGTATCTGAAGTACCTCATCCCTGGAACCATTCCTGTAAATCTTTTCTGCACCCTCGCTAAGGCCATCACATCCTTCCCAAAGTTCGGTGCACAGAATTGGACACAATACTCCAGTTGATGCCGAACCAGTGTTTTATAAAAGTCCATCATAACGTCCTTGCTTTTGTACTCCATGCCTGTATTTATGAAGCCCAGGATCCCGCTGTTTTTTTTAATCGCTTTCTCACCCTGCCCTGCCAACTTCAGCGATTTGTGCACATATACCCCCAGGTTTCTCTGTTCATGCAACCCTTTTAGAATTGTACACTTTAGTTTATATTGCCTCTCCTTGTTCTTCCTACCAAAATGTATCACTTCGCACTTGTCTGCATTAAAATTCATCTGCCACGTGTCCGCCCATCCCACTTGCCTTCCTATGCCTTCTTGAAGTCTGTCACTATCCTCCTCACTGTTCACTATACTTCCAAGTTTTGTGTCATCTGCTAATTTTAAAATTGTGCCCTGTACACTCAATTCTAATTCATTAATATATATCAAGAAAAGCCGTGATCCTTTTACCGACCCCTGGGGAACACCACTGTATAGCTTCTTCCAATCCGAAAAATAACCGTTCATCACTACTCTCTCTTTCCTGTCACTAGCCAATTTCGTATCCATGCTGCCATTGTCGTTTTTATTCTAGAGCTTCAACTTTGCTGGAACGCCTATTATGTGGCACTTTATCAAATGCCATTTGGAAGTCCACGTACACCACATCAACTGCATTGCCCTCATCAACTCTCTCTGTTACATCATCAAAAATCTCAATCAAGTTGGTTAAACACGATTTACATTTAACAAATCCGTGCTTGCTTTCCTTACTTAATCGATACTTGTCCAAGTGAGGGTTAATTCTGTCCCGGATTATCGTTTCTAAACGCTTCCCCACGACCGAGGATAAACTGACTGGCCTGTAGTTGCTGGGTTTATCCTTACACACTTTTTTAAATAAGTGTGTAACATTTACAATTCTCCAATCCTCAGGCACGAGCCCCGTATCCAAGGAGGATTGGAAGATTATGGCCAGTACTTCCGCAATTTCCACCTTTACTTCCCTCAGTATCCTAGGATGCATCCCTTCCGGTCATGTTGACTTGTCTACTTTAAAGACAGTCAGCCTTTCAATAACTCCTCCTTATCATTTTTTATCCCATCCAGAATCTCAACTACATACTCTTTCACTATGACTTTGGCAGCATCTTCTTCCTTGGTAAAGACAAATGAAAAGTACTCATTTAGTACGTCAGCCATGCCCTCTGCATCCATGCACAGGTCTCCATTTTGGTCCCTAATTGGACCCACCCTCTTTATACTACATGCTTACTATTTATATGACTATAGGAGACTTTTGGATTCCCTTTTATGTTAGCTGCCAATCTAATTTCATATTCTCTCTTAGCCCCTCTTATTTTCTTTTTCACTTCTCCTCTGAACTTTCTATATTCAGCCTGGTTCTCAACCTGACATCTGTCATACAGATCCTTTTTCTCCTTCATCTTACTCTCTATCTCTTTCATCTTCCAGGGAGCTCTGGCTTTGTTTGACCTATCTTTCCCATTTGTGGGAATATAGCTCGACTGTACCCGAACCATCTCCTCTTTAAAGGCATCCCATTTTTCGCTTACAGTTTTGCCTGCCAATCATTGATTCCAATTAAGCCAGGCCAGATCCATTCTCAACCCACTAAAATTGTCTTTCCTCCAATGACATATTTTTACTCTAAATAGCTCCCTGTCCTTTTCCATAACTAGTCTAAAACTTATGATACATTGATCACAGTTTCCTAAATGTTCTCCGACTGACATTTACTCCACTTGACCTAACTCATTCCCCAGAATCAGATCCAGCAATGCCTTCTACCTCGTTGGGCCAGAAACATACTGATAAAGAAAGATCTCCAGAACACAATTCAGAATTTCTTCCCCCTCTCTGCCCTTTACACTATTACTATCCCAGTCTATATTACAATAGTTGAAGTCCCCCATTATCACTGCTATATAGTTCTTGTACCCCTCTGTAATTTCCCTGAAAATGTGCTCCTCTATATCCTTCCCACTATTTGGCGGCCTATAGAATATACCTAGTAGTGTAATGGCTCACCTATTGTTTCTCAACTCTAACCAAATAGATTCTGTCCTTGACCCCTCCAGGACGTCCTCTCTCTCCAGCACTGTAATAATCTCCTTAATCAATACTGCCACCCCACTTCCTTTCTTTCGTTCCCTATCTTTCCTGAACATCTTATATCCAGGAATATTTAGTACCCAATCCTGCCCTTTTTTGAGCCCGGTCTCTGTTATCGCCACAACATCATATTCCCATGTGTCTATTTGCGCATGCAGCTCACCAACCTTATTTACCACACTTCGCGCATTCACACACATGCACTGCAAACCTATCTTAGGCCTTCTTGTATTCTCTCTTAGTCTGACCACACCTAATACCATACTATTTCTTACTCTAGTGCTATCTGTCTCTCCCAATCCTTTGTGCCCTTTGTTTCTTCTTTCTAATGCTACATCCTGGTGCCCACCCCCCTGCCAAATTAGTTTAAACCCGCCCCAACAGCATTAAACCCCGCCCCCTTCCCCGCAAGGACATCAGTCCCAGCTCTGTTGAGGTGCAACCCGTCTGGCCTGTACAGGTCCCACCTCCCCCAGAACCGGTCCCAATGTCCCAGGAATCTAAAGCCGTCCATCCTGCACCATCTCTCCAGCCACACATTCATCTGCTCTATCCTCCTATTTCCATTCACACTAGCTCATGGCACCAGGAATAATCCGGAGATTACTACTTTTAAGATATTGCTTTTATAACTCATTTCTTGCGCCCTAAAATCTAGCGGCAGGAACTCAGCCCTCTTTTTACCTGTGTCGTTGATACCGATATGGACAATGACCTCTGGATGTTCGCCCTCCCCCCTCAGAATGTTCTGCAGCCGCTCAGTGACATCCTTGACCCTGGCATGAGGGAGGCAAAATTCCATCCTGGAATCACGTCTGCGGCCGCAGAAACGCCTGTCTGTTCCCCTAACGATCGAATAACCTATCACTATTGCTTTCCCGATCTTCCTCCTTCACCCCTGTAGAGCTGAGTCACCCGTGGTGCCATGGACTTGGCTCTGGCTGTACTCCCCAGAGGAACAATTGCTCTCACCAGTATTTAGTGCTGAATAAGGGTTGGAGAGCAGGATGCACTCAGGGGACTTCTGCACTACCTGCCTGGTTCCCCTTTGCTGTCTCATGGTCACCCATTCCCTCTATGCCTGCACAACCTTCTGCTGCTGGGCGACCACCTCCTGAAACGTGCTATCCACGTATCTCTCAGCCTCACGGATGCACCGCAGTGTCACCAGCTGCTGTTCAAGCTCCGAAATCTGGAGCTTGAGCTCCTCCAGCTGACGACACTTCCTGCACATGTGGTTGTCCAGGATATGGGAAACATCCTGGAGTCCCCACATGGCACAAGATGTGCATTCCACTGGACTGAGGTGCCCTGCCATGACTCTCCTTAATGGACTATTAAGTAACTAAACAGAAATAAACTTAAGGCAAAAAGAACAATCACCAACTACTCACCAATCAGCTCCTTCCCTTGCTCTGACATCAATTATCACGCTCCCTGACACTCGCGCTCCCTCCGGACTCTTGGAACTCCCTTTATCTGTGGCCGTTCGTCTCGCTCTCCCGCAGGTCAACTTTCATGTCTAGTGTCTGAGAGACCTTGAGTTCTGTGGCTCCACTCCTCCTTTTCAGTCAAATGTCTCCAACGCCTTCCCCCTCTCCACCGATTCCTGCGCTCACAAAATTCCTCCGCTCTGCTTGCGATTCTCTCCGTTTGCGATCTCCCAGCTCTGTCTCCAAGCTCTGTTCTCAAGCTCAATTTATTTAAAGAAAAGGCTAGTTGAAGTGACATATCAGAGAGAATATTCTGAGTAGTGAAAAAAGACTCCATTTGATTTTATTGTGTGTTGGTGGGAATTGTTTTAATCATCTCTCACCCAAGGTGTTTTTGTTCCCTTTCAGGAAAAAGTCAACGTAAAATCCACGATGCGATGTCCCGAGGCGTGCCACAGACTAGCGGGAAATATTATGTGTTAAATCTGAGAGAGTGTCCATTAACTTTTCCAACAATTTGAGCATGCTGAATGTGCTTTTCTTCACGATATATATATCACTTTATTTTAATTGATCGCCATCTTACTTTGTGTTGAAATAACTAGATTTAGCTTTTCTCCATATTTTGTCTGAAAGTGTCTGTGTTCTGTTCAATTAAAAATTGTAAAACAGAAAGAATATGTTTCGAATTATTGTTCTGTCTATATTAACACTGGAATACATTCATCTGGTTGGATGGACCAACTCCGTGTGAAGATTATGCACCTATGCATATTAATGAAGGGATTATAGGAACTTCATTTTGTAACCTCTTCACTTGTTAATATCCCATTAAAGAAGGATTAGAAGCCGCAGGGGGTCAAATTAATGGTCTTTCTCTTTTACCTCCATTTATTGTAACAGGTCCCTAATATACCGCCATATACTCGAAGTATAGAGACTACTGTAGTCTCATAATACAAGTGTACTATGTAAAAAATCGTTAAAAAATATCAAATACGTTTATTAAATATTTTAGTTGGAAATTGTGCCTTTGTCGATGGTAATGTCTTTATTATATTCCAGTCACTAAGCATACACTATTTCCTAGACACATCACGATGTTGTTTTACTGCACGACACCAATCCCTGGGGATTCCGGAGTATGGCAGGATACCAGGAGAATCTAATCAGAATTTCACGGCCACCGTTTTTGAACTTTAATTCTAAATGTTAAATATTTCAGTTATTCAACAGCAGAGAGGAATGGTAACTCAATCAGCAGAACGATTGCACCGCATGGTGTCCACCAGTAGGTGCTAATACTTATTATATCAGGACAACTCGTGCAATGGCCAGTATCCACTAGCAGACGGCAACCATTACTGTAAATAAAAACAGAAAGTGCTAGAAACACTCAGAAGGTCAGGCAACATCTGAGGTGAGACAAACAGAGCTAAAGTTTCATGTCAATGACCTTTCCTTAGAAAAGTAAAATGTTAGAGATTAACCGATTTAGCAAATGCAGAGCCGGGAAAAGGAAGGCATGGAAAATCAAAAGGGTGAAGGTTTGTTAAAGGATGGAGGGCAGGAGTGATTAAATGTATCATTCCCTCATTCACTCTGATCTATGTCCCTCTCAACTTTCAGCACTCCGTTATCTCAGGTCCAACCCTGACATTGTCATTACCATTACTGACAAGGGAGTCGTTGTTTGGTGAAAAGATCTCTAACTTGTGGAACCTAAACGCCAATTCTCTGACATCTCGTCCTACCTCCCCCTGCACCATGGCCCTGCCACCGAACATCAAACCATCCTTTCCCAGACTGTCACTGACCTCATCTCCTCTGAGGTCTTCACCCCCATGGCTTCCAGCCTCATAGTCACTAACCTTGCACAGCCCATTCTACCTCCTTCCTAACATTCACAAACAAGACTGCCCCGGTACTCTGCTTCATCAATGACCTTCCCTCCAACATAAGGTCAGAAATAGGGATGTTCGCTGATGACTGCACAGTATTCAGCGCCATTCACAACTCCCCAGATAATGAAGCAGTCCATGCCCGCATGTATCAAGACCTGGACGACGTTCAGGCTTGGGCTGATAAGTGGCAGGTAACATTCACGCCACAGAAGTGCCAGGCAATGACTATCTCCAACAAGCGAGAGTCTAACGACCGCCCCTTGACATTCAATGGCATTACTATCGCCGAATCCCCCACCATCAACATCCTGGGGGTCACCATTAACCAGAAACTTAACTGGAGCAGCCACATAAATGCTGTGGCAACAAGAGCAGGTCAGAGGCTACGTATTCTGCGGCGAATGTCTCACCTCCTGACTCCCCAAAGCCTTTCCACTATCTGCAAGGCAGTGTGATGGAATACTCTCCACTTGCCTGGATGAGTGCAGCTCCAACAACACTCAAGAAGGTCGACACCATCCAGGACAAAGGAGCCCGCTATTTTGACAGATTTCCCATGCGCCCCTCCCCCACCCTCCTTTATGCAGCTGTAACCACGTACACCTCTTCTGGAAGCCTATCTTGTTTCTAAACCAGTACCATTATCACCTCCTATGACTTGCCCTTCATCACTTTTGTAATTTAATCACACCTACCTCCAGCCTATCACAGAATCTGCACTTTGTCCTATCCCTGTCCCTTTTCCCTGGCCCTTTACTTAATAAAATCCTGTTCATTTCTAACACATTCCAGTTCTGATAAAAATCACAGAACTGAAACGTTAACTCTCTCCACAGGTGCTGAACGTTACCTCTCTCCGCAGGTGCTGAATGACCTGCTGTATGTTTGCAGAATATTCTACTTTTATTTCAGATTACCAGAATTTGCAGTATTTTGCTTTTGTTATCTCCATATTGACAGGTGATCGTGTGGTGTCTGTTAATGTCCTGTGTCACCTACAGCCAGACCTGGAGCACAAACTGAGTGTTGACAGCGTGTAGCACGAAAGTCCAGAACAAGTGACCTACTATCAATTCCGTTGAACTGTGACACCCCTAATTGCCTTTGAGAAGATGGTGGTGAGCTGCCTTCTTGACCCGTATAGTGGGGGTACTCCCACAGTGCTGTTAAGTAATTTTATGATTTTTAACCCAACGACGTTGAAGGAATGGCGATTTATTTCCAGGTCAGGATGGTGTGTGACTTTGAGAAGAAGATTTCCTTCCCTAATGGATATTAACTAACTAGATGGATTTTACGTAGTTTCATGATCACCATTACTGATACTGGCTTATTATTCTAGATTTATTTAATTAACTGAATTTGAGTTCCCCAGCTGTCATGGTGGGATTTGAACTCATTTTTCCGGATGTGTAGTCCAGGCCTCTGGATTACTAGTCCAGTAACATAACCAATATGCAACCGTACCCAACATAGGAAGCAGAAAATGGATGAGCGAATAGCAAGTACATGGCAGGTTAGGCAGCTTCATGCATGTGGGAGTGGAGAGACATCCACATATTGGGCCGCTCCCTGAACGAAATGTGAATCCAGGACAAATAGAAGAGAAGAGAACCAATCACAGGTCAAATCAGTTTTGATGGTTACGTATTTATTTGGTGATGTGTCAGTTTTGGTGAGTTGTTCAATTAATGAGTAGTGGGTTATCTTATGGATGGGATCGATTTATGGCTGTGGTCATTTTATAAGAACTCATTCAGTTTGTTTCTCTATTCATGAAAACGTTGTCAGTTTATGGTTAGTGGACCACTTGATGGTTTATGCCTCACTCTATGGGTGCTGTTTATATTTCCTGTCTTGAAAAAGTTTAGAAGCACTGGATAAATTACGGGATCTAGTTGAGAAAACACATATTGCATCCCTTGGAGCCATTGGTGACGTTAATTGGGGCGAATCTACCAGCGGAGGGAGGCATTATTATATTAATATATCCAATACACTGTCCAGTATTCAGAAGAGGTCGAGTACAGTACTGTATAAATATAGCCATTGTACTGTGCAGTATTCCACAGTGCTTTATAAGTGCAAATATTTCACTGTACAGAATACACAAGAGGAGTGAGACATTATTATATAAAGGCAAACAATGTACTGTGCATTATTCACCAGAAGAGGGAGACATTACTGTGTAAATGTAACCATCGCACTGTGCAGTATCCACCAGTGGAACAGTTAGTGAAATTATATTCTGGGCTTTCGCAATATCTGGTTAATTATATTTTATGACATAACAAGTGTTCGGATAAAATGGGTTCGCTTAACTTATTTTAGTGACTGTAATTAATGTCACTTGCCATGGGCCCTAATTGTATCGTTGGAGGGTTTCCCTCTGCTATAAATAAGAGTCTCTTTTCAAAGTGTTACCCATGGTATCAGTGACAGCATCAGCTCCAATCTATGATTCTATGATTACTGTTATTATTTAACACCCCGTACTCGCTGCTCTTGGAGTTCCTGGTATGTGTCTCAAGCCATTTTAACAATTACATGGCTTCCCGGGTTGGGAGTTGATTGCACCGGGGATTCCTGGAGGGCGAGATTTCATTTAAAAGTGTTTACTGGGTGCCAATTTTTACAAGGGCCTTGGGGCACTGCCTTCATTTACATTTGGACCTCTGGAGTGTTTCTCAAGCTTGGGTCCGCGGCCTATCCGTTCTCCGCAGCCCTGCCTGGTACTGGCCTTAATGAGACTGTGGAAGAGGAGCCATGTCGCTGCTGGGGCCAGGGATGATGACTGGAGACTGAGCAGAGCCGAGTCACCGGGGGAGTCACTGAATGGCCAGTGGGCTGGTCCACCCCGGAGACCGGCTCTTCTCCAGCCCTTCCAAATACCCCAGAATCGGGGTTGTCGAGTCGCTACAAACCCCGATTCCCCCGGGTTACTTGCACCATGCTGGGTCGCCTTTTCCTTCGAAGTTTACTTGCAGCCTGTCCCTGGGTTCGTTTAACCTCCGGCTGATTCTATTCGGTTTGAAGCCGCGCCGCTGATGGATCAGAGGGGGGCGGGATGGCGCGCGCAGAAGAACATAAGAAATCAGAGCTGGAGTAGGCCATTCGGCACCCCGAGCCTGCTCCGCCATTCAATGAGACAATGGCTGATCTGATCTTGGCCTCAACTCCACTTTCCTTCCCGGTCCCCATAACCATTGATTTCCCTGTTTTTCAAAAATCTGCCTATCTCCGCATCGATTATATTCAGTGATTCAGCCTCCACAGCTCTCGGAGGTAGAGAATTCCAAAGATTCACAACACTCTGAAAGAAGAAATTCCTCCTCATCTCCGTTTTAAATGGGCGACCCCTTATTCTGAAACTATGCCCCCTAGTTCTAGATTCCCAACGAGGGGAAACATCCTCCCTGCATCTACCCTGTCAAGCCCCCTCAGAATCTTATATGTTTCAATAAGATCGCTTCTCATTCTTCTAAACTGCAATGAGTATAGGCCCAACCTGCTCAACCTTTCCTCATAAGACAACCCCTTCAACTCAGGAATCAACCTAGTGAACCTTCTTTGAACTGTCTCCCATGCAAGTGTATCCTTCCTTAAATAAGGAGACCAAAACTCTACGCAGTACTCCAGGTGTGGTCTCACCAACGCCCTGTACAGTTGTAACAAGACTTGCTAACGTTTATGCGCCATCCCCCTTGCAATAAAGGCCAATAGTCCATTTGCCTTCCTAATTACTTGCTGTACCTGCATGCTAACGTTTTGTGTTTCATGCGCTTGGGGTTTCATTACAGGGCGGGGGTGCTGGGGCTTTTTAAGTCGAAACCTCTCGCGAGCACACGGTGCCCCTTTGATGGCCTGTGGGTCCAGGTCTGTACTTTGTTCACGTGCTGAGTTCTAGATTTAAGCGGGATCCTTTCTCCCTTGTATGGAGGCTGCAGCAGATGGTGAATGTACTACACTATACTTTGCATATCTGTTTACGGCTGGCTCCAGTGGCTTGGGTTTGTGAATAGTTCGCGTGCCTACCTTCTTAATTAACAATAGTGCTGGAAAAAGAAGTAAACCTCTGGCGGTGGCGGTATGTTCTATCCAATATGTTGATGGTACCAAAATTCAGCCTGATTCCTGAAACGTGTTCATCAGTGTCAGTGATCATAAAATCAGGTAATGTCAAGCCTACTCCTCTTTATAAAACCGACAATAGTTCAGTTCTTGTGAATTGCGAATTGCGAGCCACCTTCTTGAAAAAACTGCCGTTCGTTTGCTGAAGGTACTCACAAAGTGCTATTAGGGAGGAAGTTTCAGGATTTTGACCGAGCGACGATGAAGAAATGGCGATATATTTCCAAAGTCACGATGGTGTGTAACTTGGAGGGGTACTTGCAGGTGATGATGTTCCCATGCGCCTGCTGCCCTTGTCCTTCTAGTTGGTCGCGGGTTTGGGAGATACTGTCGAAGATGCCTTGGCGAGTCGCTGAAGTGCATCTTGTGGATGGTACTACACAGCAGCCACAGTTCGCCGGTGGTGGAGGGAGTGAATGTTTAAGGTAGTGGATGAGGTGCCAATTCAATCGGGCTGCTTTGTCCTGAATGGTGTCGAGCTTCTTGAGTGTTATTGAAGCTGCACTCATCCAGGCAAGTGCAGAGCATTCCATCAGACTCCAGACTTGTGCCTTGTAGATGGTAGAAAGGCTTTGGGGAGTCAGGAGGTGAGACACTCGCCGCGGAATACCCAGCCTCTGACCTGCTCTTGTCTCCACAGTATTTAAGTGGCTATTCCAGTTAAGTTACTGGTCAATGGTTACCCCCAAGATATTGATGATGGGGAATTCGGTGATGGTAATACCGTTGAATGTCATGGGGTGGGGGTTAGACCCTTGCGTGTTGGAGATAGTCATTGCATGGCACTTGAGTGGCGTGAATGCTCCTTGCCACTTATCCGTCCAAGGCTGAATATCGTCCAGGTGTTGCTGCACGCGGGTATAGAATGCTTCATTGGCCCAGAAATTAAACAGTGAGGGTTCCCGTGGGGGTAAGGATTCCCTGCGATATCGCACTCCACGCCTACCTTTTTGCTCCGGGCCCACACTAACTTTAGTTTCAAAGCCTCTCCCACATGCAACCGTGCAGTGTGTGCATATCCCCGAGGCGCAATTAGTTCGTGCGAGCTCTGGGATCACGTGATTCAGTTAGAGCCAATGGCAGCACACCATCTTTCATTCATAGTTTTGACAGGAAGACCTGTCAAAGCTATGAATACTACACCCCCCCAAAAGAACAGCTAAACCTCAATTAAATTTAAAAAAAGCCATGACATTAATAAAATAAGTATAGTTAAATAAATTAACCACTTTCAACAAAAAATTAAATTTTTGAAAACATTTAAAATCTTTTTAAAAGTTATAAAAATAAACTTACCTTTCTTTAAAGTCTCTAAAAAAGATAAACCTTTTGAAAAAAAATTTAAATAACACTTAATTAACTACTTACCTTGTTAAAAGGGGTTCCTACGCCTGCTTTCTTTGTGTGTAAAATCTTCACCACTTACCTGCGCGTTCAAACCTGAAAAAGAAACTAAGTGCGCTGCGTGCGCACAGCCTGTAGCGCGCACGCGGTTCACTTAGGAACCGCCCCCTTTTGAATTCATGAAGTGCCGGTTTCCCGCGCATGCGCAGTGCATGCAGGAAACCGGCAATTGGAGACCTAATACGCGAGAGTACGCAGTACGTACTCTCGCGTATTAGGTCTAATTTTCGGGCCAATGTCTGAGGAGTTGCGAATGGAACTGAACACTGTGCAATCATCAGTGAAAATCCCCACTTTTAATCTTATGATGGAGGGAAGGTGATTGATGAAGCAGCTGAAGAAGGTTGGGCCTAGAACACTGCACTGAGGAAATGCTGCAGCGCTGTCCTGAGGCTGAGATGATTGACCTCCAACAACCACAACCATCTTCCTTTGTGCTAGGTATGACTCCAGCCAGTGTAGAATTTTCCTCCTGCTTCCCATTGACTTCAATTTTACTGTGGCTCCATGAGACCACACTCGGGCAAATGCTGCCTTGATGTCAAGGGCAGTCACTCTCACCTCACCTCTGGAACCCTGCTCTTTTGCCCATGTTTGGACCAAGGCTGTGATGAGGTCTGGAGCCGAGTGATCCTGGTGGAGCCCAAACTGAGCATCGGTGAGGAGGTTGTCCATGAGAAAGTGTCGCTTGATAGTACTGTTGACAATGCCTTCCATTACTTTGCTGATGATTGAGTGTAGACTGATGGGGTGTTAATTGGCAGGATTGGATTTGTCCGTTTTGTGGGGTAGATGCCAGTGTTGCAGCTGTAATGGAACAGCTTGGCTAGAGGCTCGGCTAGTCCTGGAGCATAAGTCTTCAGCACTACAGCCGCGATATTGTAGCGGGCCCATAGACTTTGCTGTATCCAGTGCGCTCAGCCGTTTCTTGCTATCAAGTGAAGTTAATCGAATTGGCTGAAGACTGGCTTCTGTGTTGGTGGGGACCTCAGGAGGAGGCCAATATGAATCATCGACACGCCACTTCTGGCTGAAGATGGTTGCAAACGCTTCCGTCTTTTGCACTTGCGTGCTGGGCTCTGGCGACATTCAGGATGGCGATATTCATGGAGTCTGCTCCTCCCGTTAGTTGTTTAATTGTTCACCACCATTCACGACTGGATGTTGCAAGACTGCAGAGCTTTGATCTGATCCCTTGTTTGTGAGATCGCTTTGCTCTATCTATATTGTGCTGCTTCCGCTGTTTAGTCCTGTGTTGCAGCTTCCCTAGGTTGGCACCTCAGTTTTACAAACGCCTGGTGCTGCTCCTGGCTTGACTTCTGCACTCCTCATTAAACCAGGGTTGGTACCCTGGCTTCACGGTTATGGTAGAGTGTGGAATATGCCGGGCCATGAGGTTACAAATTGTGGTGGCATGCAATTTTGCTGCTGCTGATGGCCCACAGCGCCACACGAATGGCCAGTTTTGAGCTGCTAGAATTGTTCTGAATCTATCCCTTTTACCACAGTGGTAGTGCCACACAACACAGTGGAGGGTTTCCTCAGTGTAAAGATGGGATTTCGTCTCCACAAGGAATGTGCAGTGGTCACTGCTACAAATGTTCTCATGAAGAGATGCATCTGTGACAGGTAGATTGGTGAGGACGAGATCAAGTATGTTTTTCCTTCATGTTGGTTCTCTCACTTACAGCAGGCCCAGTCTGGCAGCTATGTCCTTCAGGAATCAGCCAGCTCAATCAGTATTTGTGCTACGGAGCCACTCTTGGTGATGGACATTGAAGACCTCCACCCAGAGTACATTCTGTGCCCTTGATGCCCTCAGTGCTTCTTCCAAGTGGTGTTAAACATGGAGGCGTACTGATTCATCAGCTGAGGGAGGGTGGTCGGTGGTAATCAGCAGGAGGTTTCGTTGCCCATGCTTGACCTGAAGCCATGAGACTTCATGGGGTCCCGAGTCAATTTGAGGACTCACAGGGCCACTCCCTCCCGACTGTATACCAATGTCAAGTCTGTCCTGCTGCTGGGACACGACATACCAGGGATGGTGATGGAGGAGTCTGGGACATTGGCTGAAAGATATGATTCTGTGATATGGCAGGCTGTTACTTGAGCAGTTTCTGGGACAACTCTCCAAATTTTGGGAGTTGCTGTCGAAGAAGCCTTGGCGAGTTGCTGCAGTGCAGCTTGTAGCTTGTAGCCACGGTGCACCGGTGGTGGAGGGAGTGAATGTTTAAGGTTATGAATGGGGTGCCAATCACGAGGGCTGCATTGTCGTGGATTGTGTCGAGATTCTTGAAATTGAACTCATTCGGACTATGTCAGGCTATGCGTAGGTCGATCCGTCTGGCTTTATTGTTATTGGGCCAGAAATTCGGGTCTCCACTGGTGAGTACGCGTTGTGTACTCATCCGTAGACCCAACGAAAGTATCGGTTTCGTACATGCATGGGCATGCGCTGTGAACCGGAACTTCCATTCCCCTGAAGGAAGGGGTTCAGAGGTCGAACGCGTGTGCCAGAGAGGCAGCGCGCACGCAGTGATCTTCGTTTTTTTTTCAGGTTTCTCCGTGAGGGTAAGTACCGAGAAGCTGCGCAGAAAAAAAGGAGGCGCAAGGCCTGCTTTTAACAAGGTAAGTGTTGAATTAAGTACAGTTTAAACATTTTTTCAATAGATTTATCTTTTTTACATACTTTAAAGAAAGGTAAGTTTATTTTTAGCACCGTTAAAAAGTGTAATTAATTTTTTCAAAAATGTAAATTTTTGTTTGATGTAGTTAATTAATGTAATTTATAGTTATTTTAAAAATGTGATTTTTTTTTAAATTTATTTGAAGTTTTAGTGAGGTTTTTGGGCCGATCTCTATTCATAGATTTGACAGGTCTTCCTGTCAAAATCTATGAATGAAGATTCCCCGCTCTGCTTGGCTCTCCATGGCCCACGTGAACCCAGGGGACGCTTCCAACTAACTGCTCCCCTGGGAAAGGCAAGCACTGCGCGCAGGCCCAGGAGCCGAATTCCACGCGGGCCTGAAGCACAACGGCAGGCGCGCTAGGTAAGTGCGCGCGCGATCCTTGCACCCCGGGGAAGCCGGATAGCCGAATTTCTGGCCCATTGTGTTTCGCAGCGGCCTGTTACAAATTATTGGCAAGCCAGGACGTTTCAGACGGCAGTTAAGAATCAACCACATTGCTGTGGGTCTGGAGTCACACATAAGCCAGACCAGGTAAGGACGGCAAATTTCCTTCCCTGAAGGATATTAGTGAACCAGATGGGTTTTTATGACAATCCAGCAGTCACCATTACTGACACTAGCTTTATATTCCAGATTTATTTAATTTACTGAATTTAAATACCACAGCTGGCGTGGTGGGATTTGAACTCAAGGCTCCGGATCATTAGGCAAGGCCACTCTGATTACTAGTCCAGTTACATTACCACTGTGCTAACGACCCCCTAAATCAAATTTCGTTGAATTATATATACATAAATAATGATATTACCCAGATATGCATCGCACTGATAAATTGACATGCTGGGTGATATGCAGCCTAATTTCAAACCCCCAGATGAAATGTCCAGCAGCAGTATGTCAATATTTCACGGGAGCAGCCAACAAAACGGGAGGACAGAAATCACCGCAAAGCCAGGTGCTTCCTGTCAGTTGAACAGAACAGCAAACCACACAGCGACTGCTCCGAAGCACAGCAGAATGCAAGCGGCATGTCACACCTTGTGGAAATGAAAAGTCATCCTCGATTCCAAATGATCACCTTTTATGGAAAATCTTTGCTTTTTGTTTACTGGGAATAGTTCAACGTTTCTCCTTGGTTCAATGCATCGATGGTGAAAATTCACAACTTTTGATTACCAGTAAATGTGTGTCTGTGGTGTCTGCTTCTCCCCGAGAGTCTCACTGAGTGACCGGAACTCATTTCCTCAACTCTTTGACAAATTGACCTAAAAAGTTGCAAAGCCCATTTATGGATTGTGACTGTGAAGCACTTCTAAGCGGCACGGCATGGCACACTCCGTCGTTTTGCAGTGGTTAAATGCAGCAAAACTGCGAAAGAAAGTATGGTGTTCCTTGGGCAGCGGGTGAATGTAGAATCACAATAGTCAATGATAACAGTGAGATCAGGGTCAACTCCAGTACAAAATTGGTCAATAAGCAAAGGAGTCGATGTACAGTGAGCGGGTACATGCAGCAAAACTTGGTGATAATCAACGTGGGCCCCTGTATAGTGAACGAATGTAGCATCACTACAGTCAGTGATAATAGTGAGAGCAGGGTCAGTTCCAAAATGGGTCTGTTAAAAATACGCAAAAATATGGTGTTTTGGAGGGCACCGTACCTTCGGAATGCTGAAAGTGGAGAGGAGTGGATGATGCTTTGGTGGTAGTATCGTGCTGGAGGTGGCAGAAATGGCAGAGAAAGATCCGTGGAATGTGGACGCTGGGGACAAAGGGGAAATTATCGTGGTTCTGGGAGGGAGGGGAAGGGATGAGGATAGAAGTGCGGAAAATGGGATGGACATGGTCGAGGGCCCTGTCAGCCACGGTGGAGGGGAATAGATGGTTGAGGATGAAGTAAGATAAATTGGAAGGACAAGTGTGGAATATGGCGTCGCCTGAAAAGGGGCGACCAAAATGGAGAAACTGGGAGAATGGAATTGAGTTCTTACTGGAAGCGGGGCGGAAGGAAACATAATCAAGGTAGCCGTGGAAATCAGTGGGCTTATAGTAGACATTGGCCCGAAAATTAGACCTAATACGCGAGAGTACGCACTGTGTACTCTCGCGTTTTAGGTCTCCAATTGCCGGTTTCCTGCATGCACTGCACATGCATGGGAAACCGGCACTTCGTGAATTCAAAAGGGGGTGGTTCCTAAGTGAACCGCGTGCGCGCTACAGGCTGTGCGCACGCACTGCACTTAGTTATTTTTGCAGCTTTGAACGCACAGGTAAGCATGGAAGATTTTACACATGAAGAA
Source organism: Squalus acanthias (assembly GCA_030390025.1). Taxonomy (NCBI): domain Eukaryota; kingdom Metazoa; phylum Chordata; class Chondrichthyes; order Squaliformes; family Squalidae; genus Squalus; species Squalus acanthias. The sequence continues at coordinate 64,279,040 of CM059441.1, forward strand.
AGGAGGCATAAGACCCCCTTTTAACAAGGTTAGTAGTTAATTAAGTATTATTTAAAAAAAAATTCAACAGCTTTATCTTTTTTAGAGACTTTAAAGAAAGGTAAGTTTATTTTTATAACTTTTAAAAAGATTTTAAATTTTTTCAAAAATTTAATTTTTTGTTTAAAGTGGTTAATTTATTTAACTATACTTATTTTATTAATGTGACGGCTTTTTTTTAAATTTAATTGAGGTTTAGCTGTTCTTTTGGGGGTGTGTAGGGTTCATAGCTTTGACAGCTCTTGCTGTGAAAACTATGAATGAAAGATGGTGTGCTGCCATTGGCTCTAACTGAATCACGTGATCCCAGAGCTCGCACGAACTAATTGCGCCTCTGGGATACGCACATACTGCACAGCTGCATGTGGGACTGGCCTTGAAACTAAAGTTCGTGTGGGCCCGGAGGAAAAAGGTAGGCGCGGAGTGAGATATCGCGCGGAAGCCTTACCCCCGCGGGAACACTCACTGTTTAATTTCTGGGCCATTGGTTAACAGGCTATCCCCAGAAATGGAGATCCCATCCCTTCCCTTCCTCGACTTCTCTCCCTCCATTTTTCCCATTTTCTCCATCTCTGTCACATCTGTTCCGGTGATGCCACCAGCAAACACATCTTCCCCTCCCCTTTCAGCATTCTGAAGGGACTGCAACCTTAGTGACTGTGGGGTCCACTGCACGCCCTTCCGACTGTATACGGCTGTGCCGCCACCTCTGAAGGGTCTGTCCTGCCGCTGGGACAGGACATACCCAGGGATGGTTATGGAGGAGTTTGGGACATTGACTGAAAGGTATGAATCTGTGAGTATGACTATGCCAGGATGTTGCTTGACTAGTCTGTGGGACAACACTCACAATTTTGTCACAAATCCCCAGATATTAGTGAGGAGGGCTTTGCAGGGTCCATTGGGTTCGGTGAGCCGTTTTCGTGTCCGAAGCTGGTGCCGAGGGCGATGCCGGGTGGCCCCTCCGGTTTTATTCGTATTATTACTTTTCGTAGCGGTTTGTTACAACTGAGTGACTTGCTCATTTCAGAGGGCAGTTAAGTGTCAACCACATTGCTGTGGTTCTGGAGTTACATAAAGGTCAGACCAGGTTAAGGACGACAGATTTCCTTCCCTAAAGGCCATTAGTGAACCAGATGGGTTTTTACGACAATTCGATAGTTTCATGGTCACCATTACTGATACTTGCTTTTACTTCCAGATTGTTTTAACCAACTGTATTAAATTCAACCGCTGCCGTGGCGGGATTTGAAATCCCGTCTCTGGATCATTAGTCCAGGCCTCTGGATTACTCGCGGGAACATGCCTGTGGGACAGTATGGCGGTGAGTCTCGCTTCGTGCAGCATCCCAGCTTGTGCATGTGTGCTCGTGCCATCACTCACCTTGGCCAACCTGCTGACGACTTTAAAAATTATCCAGCACTAAGTGGTTAATAGTGGCCATCTGTTGCTGCGGAGTACCCAGAATTGGTGTGAGAAGCAGGCACACCTATCTGTAAGTAAATACTTGTTTTCTTAAAAACATTATGAAAACATTGTTTACATGCAGCACTTTCATATTATAAGTATAATATATTATCACGGGGTACATGATTATTATTCGATTTCAAAAGGAATCATTCGGGGGTGCGTAATTATTAATAACATTGAAAAGGAGTCCTTCAACCAAAAACGTTTGAGAAACACTGATTTATAGACGGTATGTGGGAATGTTTATCGATATTTACAGGTGGTCCATGGAATTGGCAGTATTGATGAGGATTTCTGGGAGTCTGTGAATATGTTCGTTGCTCCGTGTGAATGACAAAGAATGTACAGGAGATCCTGGAATCTGTCAGTACTTACTGTGTCCCTTTAGTGGAACATTTTTAACAGGGATCCCAGGGAATGTCCGTGTTGACAGGGGGGCTCCTCGGATCTCTACTTTTACACAGGATCGACTTAAGTATCTCAGAAATTAGAAAGAGATTCTGCAAGTGTAATAGCATTTACAGCGGTCCCTGGCTGAGCATCAGTGCTTACTGGACGGTCCTTCGTTTGTGTTACCATTTTCTGGATATTCATGAATGAGTGTCAGAATTTACACATGTTCCTACGTGAGTGTCAGTAGTTACCAGATGTTGCTGGGTGAGTGTCAGTTTTTACGGGTGTCCCTGACTGAGTATCAATATTTACAGGATGTTCCTGAGTGTCAATATTTACAGGATATACCTAGGTGAGTGTCAGTATTTACAGGATGCTCCTGGGTGAGTATCAGTATTTAGAGGATGTTCCTGGGAGAGCGAGAGAGCGGAGACCCTGCCCAGTATAATTGAGCGAGATAGGAGACGCGTTCCGGTGTAAAGGAATAGGTTTCCGTGCTGAATAGCAGTGAGGGTGACGACACCTCAAAGGAGTGCAGTCCAGAGCACATCGACGGCACCGTGGGACAAATGACTGTACAGGGGGGCACAGCGAAGAGTAGAAATGCAGTTGTTACAGGCGATTTGATAGTCAGGGGAACAGACAGGCGTTTCTGCAATTTCCGAAGAGCGTCTCACATGGTCTGATGCCTCCCGAGCGCCAGGGTAAAGAATGTCATGGAACAGGTGAATAAATGTCTGCACGGCGAAGGAGAACAGCCAGAAGTCGTGGCGTATGTTGGAATCAAAGACATAGGGACAAAACGTTACAGTCCTGCAGTCAGAGATTCAGGAGCTGGAGAGGAAATTAAAGAGCAAGACATCAACGGCGGTAATGTTTGCATTACTCCCAGCGCCATGTGCTAGTGAGTGTGAGAACTGTAAGATAAGGCAGGATAATGGTGGATGGAGAAATTGTGATGGAGGGACGGCTTCAGATTCCTCGGGCATTGGGATCAGTTCTGGGGTTGGAAGGCCGTTTATAAAATGGATAGATTGCACCTCAAAGGGCTGGGACAATTGTATTTGCTTGGAGGTTAAAGAGTGCTATTCGGGAGCGTCTACACTAATTTGGCAGGGAGGGGCACCAGCATGAAGCACTGGACAGCAGAAACAAGGTACACAGAGGACAATAATAGAACACAGAGTAGCTCTGAAGCAGGAGAGATCTGAGAAGGGGAAATGCGAGGCCGATAAGTCGGGGTTTGGAGTGCATGTGCGTAAATACACAGAGCGTGGTAAATAAGGATGGTGAACTGCAGGCACAAATTATCACATGGAATTATGGTATAATAGCAATAGCGGAAGCCTGGCTCAAACCAGGTAAGGATTGGGAGTACAAACAGAAAATGCTGGAAATATTAGCAGGTCAGGCAGCATCTGTGGAGAGAGATACGGAGTTAACGTTTCAGGTCGATGATCTTTCGTCAGAGGAGGATTTGGATGTGATCTAGATGCGATGAATCCAAATTATCTGAGGGAAGTGAGCGTGGAAGTAGCGGAGGCTCTGGTCACTATATTCCAATCCTCCTTAGTTACGGAGGTGGTGACAGATGACTGCAAGGTTGAAAATCTTACACTCCTTTTCAAAAAGGGGAGATTGGCCCGCCAATGGCAAGCCAGTCAGCCTAACGTCGTGGTGCGGAAACTTTCAGAGACAATGGGAGAAACTTTACCCAACAAAAACGGGTGGGTTTGGGTCGGGTGAAATGTTCAAATTTTAAAAATCTGAAACCTGAACGGAACCCACCTGAATCCACCCACTTCTGGATTTAACGAAGGTGGGCGCGAGGCGGGCGACAAACCTTCTCCCACGTGCCAAATGATAATAAAGCTTTGGAAAGGATGCAGAAGAGGGCCGCTAGATTAATTCCCAGATTGAAGCATTTAGTTATCAAGATAGGTTGAAAGAGCTGGGACTCTACACTTTAGAGGAAAGTAGATTTTGGGGTGATTTAATTGAGGTATATAAGACGATAGATTTGTTTCGAAATGACAGGCTGTTCCAATTGAATAGGTTAGGGAGGACCAGATTTCAAAATTTTAATTTATACAAGGCCAGATCTAGCTCTGATGTCAGGAGATGGTACATTTTCCAGAGAATAATTGGGCTCTGGTACCGTCTGCCGGTTCATGTGGTGGACGCCGATTCGCTGACTTTCTTCAAGCGAGAGATGGACTTATTTGTGGCTGGGCTGGAGATCACCTCCTGCAAAAGATTGGTACTGTATAGAATTATCAGAGCCAGACTGATCTGCTCTACACGTTTCGAACGCCTGGGCACGGGGGCGGGAGCGGGCGGTGCGGAGGCGGAGAAACATTTCCCAGATTGTTTTTCCCTCAAAATGGTTTTCGCCTCTCCCAGTTGATCATCTGCCTGCAGATGCATTGGAAAGTGTATGATAAATGATGTGTTGCCTGTAAACAGAAAGAAAAGTGTTTTATAGAAGATGGTCTCTTGGAATCAAGGATGACTTTCCATAACCCCAATGTGTGAAAAGCTGTTCGCAGTCAGCAGCGCCTCAGAGCAGTCGCTGTGTGTTTTGCTTTCTGTTGACCTGAAAGAAAGCACCTGGGGTTGTGCTGATTTATGTGATAATATCATTATTTCACTGGAAACAGATGACAGCTTAGCGTCTGCAAAAAATCATGTCCATTATCGCAAAGACTGAATCTGAGTACAAAATAACGGCAAGCTGTGTACAGTTTCCCAAATCTACAACAAAAAATATCAACAGGTCTGGATAAATAGACTCTTTCTGCATCCAACTGAATCAGGAAATTCAGGTACAACAGGAGCAGAAATACGTCCTGTGGTTTTGAAGTGAAATAGAAGAATCCAAGAGAAGATTATTGACAGTACGGCTGCGGTTCCTCAGGACAGTGGACTTGGCCCAACAAACTTCAGCTGCTTCAGAGATGACCTTCCCTCCATCATAAGGTTAGAAGTGGGGAAGTTCGCTGATGGTTGCACAGTTTTCAGTACCAATCACAACACCTCAGATAATCAAGAAGTCCGTGCCCACATGCAGCAAGACGTGGACAACATTCAGGTTTTGGGCTGATAAGTGGCAAGCATCATTTGCGCTACGTATGTGCTAGGCAATGACCATCTCCAACAAGAGAGAGCCTAACCACCTACCCTTGACATTACCATCGCCGAAAGCCCCACCATCAACATCCTGGGGGTCAGCATTGACCAGTATCTTAACTGGACCAACCACATAAATACTGTGGCTACAAGAGAAGGTCAGAGACAGGGTATTGTGCGGTGGGTGGCTCACCTCCTGACTCCCCAAACCCTTTCCACCATCTACAAGGTACAAGTCAGGAGTGTGAAGGAATACTCTCCACTTGCCTGGATAAATGCAGCTCCAACAACAATCCAAAGGCTCGACACTATCCAAGAAAAAACAGGCACTTGATCGGCACCCCATCCACCACCTTAAACATAAAGTCCCATCCCCACTGACGTACCGTGGCTGGAGTGTGTACCATCTTCAATGCAACAATTCGCCAAGTCTTCTTCAAAAGCTGCTCCCAGACCTGCAACCTCTACCAACTAGACAGAAAAGGGCAGCAGGCGCATGGAACACCACCACCTCCAAGTTCCTCTCCAAGTCACACACCATCCTGACTTGGAAATATATCGCCGTTCCTCCATCGTCGCTAGGTCAAAATCCTGGAAATCCCTCCCTAATATCACTGTAGCAGTACCTTCACCTCACAGACTGCAGCGGTTCAAGAAGGCCGCTCACCACCACCTTCTCAAGGGCAATTAAGGATCGGCAATAAATGATGGGCTTGCCAGCGACGCCCACATCCCATGAATTAATTTAAAAAACAATTTCAATAAATTCCCTCTCAGGGTCTGATTATTGCCATTGAATTTTGAAACCCCCGAGATTAAGACTGAAGACACGGCATTCATAGAATCATATACACCGTATAAGGTTGCCATTCGGCCCATCGTGCCGGTGGAGGCTCTTTGGTAGAGCTATCCAATTAGTTCCACTCCCCCGTTCTTTCTCCATAGCCCTGTAAATACTTTCCTTTCACGTATTTATCCAATTCCCTTTTGAAACTTACTACTGAATCTGCTTCCACCACCCTTTCAGGCATTGCATTCCAGACCACAACCACTCGCTACGTAAAAAAAAGTTTTCCTCATGTCGCCTCTGGCACTGGAAACTATCAAAACTCTTCATGATTTTGAGCATCACTATTAAATCTGCTCTTAGCCTTCTCTGCTCTAACGAGAACAACCCCATCTTCTCCAGTCTCGTCACATTACTGAACTCCCTCATCCCTGGCACCATTCTGGTAAATCTCTTCTGCAGCCTCTCTAAGACTTTGACATCCTTCCTAAAGTGTCGTGCCCAGGATTGAATGCAATACGCCAACTGAAGCCTAACCAGTGTTTTATAAAGCTTCATCTGTCTTATCGTCTCCCACAAAACTGCACTAGCTTCTGTTTCATTATTTGGTGTCTTATAGATGTCCCTATTACTAATTTTCCTCCTTTACGGTCCTATAATTGTATCCAAAGAGACTGAGTATCACTTCTTTATCCACGTCCGTTGTAACTTGTTCCTCTCGAACAAATTATCTCAACCACCTTCCCAATCCTTCCTAAAACACATAAAAGCCTACAAGTTAACTCCCCAGTCATCGTTTGATTTCACTCAGGATTCAGTCAATCCTACAAAATCTATTTCCTCCCTATATACCAGTACTTGTAGCTCACTAATGTTATTCCTTATACTCGTTATATTCCTCGAAGCCCAATTCCGGTTATCCTTTAAAAGCCTTAGGACCTCTTTCCTAATTCCAGTATCCTACAGTCTGCTCCGCTTTCCCTCCATCTGTCATGCTAGTTTAGATCCACGTCTTTGTTATACAGTCGGCTGGTTCGTTATATCAGAACCTAGAATATCGTGTTCTAACCGTTTACTATTTATCTTTATTAAATCTCCAACACCAGTAATGCAGCCGGATTAGTCTTTTCATTGAACATTTAACAACCCGTGACATCAGATGGGAGATCTGAGTTGATGGGTTTAATCGACTGTTCGCATTGTTCAGTCTGTGAACAGCTACAGACAGCACGTAGGCTGTGGGCTCCTGAGCTATGGAGGGTCTCGGAGTCCTGCTGGATAAATGCTCTGTCTCAATAACGTCAGACTCCCCAGGGCAGGCAGGGGAGACCGCCTTCAATATAGCAATGGGCCTGAGATTTGAAAATCACCTGGGGTGAGAGGTGCATCGCTGTCGTATGTGTTCTGGTTCCGTTTAAGTGTTCTAGGTCAGTTTATATGTGCTGGGCCAATTTTCGGTGCTGAATGTTTATAGATGTGCTCGGCCAGTTTCTGGGCATTGGTTAGTTTTTCATCCTTGCGCTAATTTATTAGTGATGGGTCAGTGATGGGTTCTGGGTAAAGTCGGGGTCACTTGGTTAAGTGATGGGTTCTGGAACATTCGCTGGGTGCTGGAGCAATTTATTTTGATTGGCGTTTTGGGTCTTGTGCTAGTTTATTTGTGCCGGGTTAGTTTATAATTATTGGGTCAATTATCGGTAATTTCAGCAGTGGTTTCTGTGCTGATTCATTTTTGCATGCTCAATCAGCCAATGTTAATTGTTTTGGGCGGCTAATCCATTTACTGATCGTTGCGTTACTTTCTGTTTTTTCAGCCAATCTCTATTCATAGTGTTCATGGGTGCTTATTCTGCTTGGATGGAGAGGGTCCGTTTAATGGTTAATGTGTCACTTTCTGAGGACTGGGTTTATAGGCAGTGTGCCAAATTATGGGTGCTGAATTAATTGATGGAAAATTGGTTCATTTATCGATTTTGGGTCAGTTTATTGGTAATGAGCCAGTTTATAACTAGTGGGTCAGCCTATGACTCGCGGGTTAATGGGTGTTTGACTTGCATTGTCAAAGGTTGTGAAGTGTCGAGGGCTAGGTGATTCAGGGTTTGAATATTAGTTTTTTGGAAAATGAGTCCGTTTATGGTTATATGTTTAGTGCATGCTTAGAAGGTCAGTGTATGAGTAGAATGTCAGTGTATGGATAGACGTTCAGTGCATGGGAACGGCGTATGTTTATTTTTTCAGTGTTTGGCTTGAGAGTTAGTGTATGAGTAGAGGTCAGTGTACGGGTAGAGGTCAGTGCATGGATGTAGTGTCAATGTATGCGTAGCGGGCAGTGTATGGTAAAAGAGCAGTGTACAGACAAAAGCTCAGAGTATGGGTCGAGAGTCTTTGTAGGGGTAGCGGCCGAATTTGTGCATAGAAGGTGATTTTACAGGTGTTAAGTCAACTTATAGAGTCATAGAGTCATAGAGTTATACAGCACAGAAAGAGGGCCTTCGGCCCATCGTGTCCACGCCGGCCATCAAGCCCTGTCTATTCTAATCCCATTTTCCAGCACTTGGTCCGTAGCCGTGTATGCTATGGCGTTTCAAGTGCTCATCTAAATGCTTCTTGAATGTTGTGAGCGTTCCTGCCTCTACCATCCTTTCAGACAGTGAGTTCCAGATTCCAACCACCCTCTGGGTGAAATAGTTTTTCCTCAAATCCCCTCTAAACCTCCTGCCCCTTACCTTGAAACTATGCCCCCTGGTTATTGACCCCTCTACTAAGGGGGAACGTTCCTTTCTATCTACCCTATCTATGCCACTCATAATTTTGTTCACCACAATCAGGTCCCCCCTCAGCCTTCTCTGCTCTAAGGAAAACAACCCCAGCCTGTGCAGTCTCTTTTCATAGCTGAGGCACTCCAGCCCAGGTAACATGCTGGTGAATCTCCTCTGCACCCTCTCCAATGCAATCGCATCCTTCCTATAGTGTGGCGACCAGAACTGCACACAGTATTCCAGCTGTGGCATAACTCGCGTTTTGTACAGCTCCATCATAACCTCCCTGCTCTTATATTCTATGCCTCGGCTAATGAAGGCAAGTATACCATATGCCTTTTTAACCACCTTATCTACCTGTCCTGCTGCCTTCAGGGATCTTTGTACATGCACACCAAGGTCCCTCTGATCTTCTGTCCTTCCTTGGATCCTACCATTCATTGTGTATTCCCTTGCCTTGTTTCTCCTACCAAAATGCATCACCTCACACTTTTCAGTGTTAAATTCCATTTGCCACTGTTCTGCCCATCTAACCAACCCGTTTATATCGTCCTGTAGCCTGAGGCTTCCCTCCTCGCCAGTTACCACTCCACCAATTTTCGTGTCATCTGCGAACTTACTGATCATACCTCCTACGTTCATATCTAAATCATTAATGTACACTACAAACAGCAAAGGACCCAGCACAGATCCCTGCGGTACACCACTGGACACAGTCTTCCAGTCACAAAAACAACCTTCGACCATCACCCTCTGCCTCCTGCCACTAAGCCAATTTTGGATCCAAAGTGCCAAATTGATCTGGATCCCATGGGCTCTTACCTTCTTGACCAGTCTCCCATGCGGAACTTTGTCAAAAGCCTTACTGAATTCCATGTAGACTACCTTAACTACACTACCCTCATCCAGACACCAAGTCACCCCCTCGAAAAATTCAATCAAATTGGTTTGACATGATCTCCCCCTGAAAAAGCCATGCTGACTATCCTTGATTAATTCTTGCCTCTCCAAGTGGAGACTAATTCTGTCCCTCAGAATTTTTTCCAATAATTTCGCTACCACTGATGTTAGGCTCACTGGCCTGTAATTCCCTTGTTTAGCCCTACTACCCTTCTTGAATAATGGTACTACGTTAGCTGTTCTCCAGTCCTCTGGCACCTCTCCTGTGGCCAGAGAGGTTCTGAAAATTAGTGTCAGTGCCCCTGCAATCTCCTCCCATGCCTCACAGAGCAGCCTGGGATACATCTCGCCTGGGCCTGGGGATTTATCCACTTTTAAGCCCGCTAAAACCGCTAGTACCTCCTCCCTCTCAATACTAATTTGTTTGAGTATATCACAATCCCCCTGCCTGATTTCTATGCCTACATCGTCCTTATCCATAGTGAACACAGATGCAAAATATTCATTTAAAACGTCACCTACATTTTCTGGCTCTACACACAGATTGCCACTTTAGTCCCTGATGGGCCCTACTCTTTCCCTGGTTATCCTCTTGCTCTTAAAATAGTTACAAAACACCATGGGATTTTCCTTTATTTTGCCCGCCAGTGTTTTTCATGCACCCTCTTCACTCTCCTAACTTCATTTTTAAGTACCCCCCTGCACTTTCTATACTCCTCTAGGGCTTCCACTGTTTTTAGTCCTTTGTATCTACCAAAAGCCTCCCTTTGTTTCCTAATCCATTCTTGTATACCCCTTGACATCCAGAGTTCCCTGGGCGTGTTGGTCCCACCCTTGACCTTCATGGGAACATGTTGGCGTTGTAGTCTCTCTATTTCCTTATTGAAAGACTCCCACTGCTCTGATGTGGATTTTCCTACAAGTAGCTGATCCCAGTCCACTTTGGCCAGATCCTGCCTTATCATATTAAAATCGGCCTTCCCCCAATTTAGAACCTTTATTTCCGGTCCATCTTTGTCCGTTTCCATGACTACCTTAAATCACCGAATTATGGTCACTGTCACCAAAATGCTCTCCTACTAACACTTCTACCACTTGCCCGGCTACCATCCCTAGAACTAGGTCCAGTACCGCCCCCTCTCTTGTCGGACTTTCTACATGCTGGCTCAAAAAGCTCTCCTGGATGCACTTTAAGAATTCCGCACCCTCTAAGCCTTTCACACTCTGACTATCCCAGTTAATATCGGGGAAGTTGAAATCCCCTACTATTATTACCCTATTATTTCTACACTTCTCTGAGATTTGCCTACATATCTGTTCCTCTATCTCCCCCTGACTGTTTGGGGGCCTATAGTACACTCCCAGCAAAGTGCTTGCCCCCTTTTTGTTTTTAAGTTCTATCCATATGGCCTCATTGGAGGAACCTGCTAAGATATCATCCCTCCTTACAGCAGTAATTGACTCCTTGATTAATATTGCGACATCCCCTCCTCTTTTACATCCCCCTCTGTCTCGCCTGAAGATTCTACACCCCGGAATATTGAGCTGCCAGTCCTGCCCCTCCCTCAACCATGTCTCTGTGATAGCAACAATATCATATTCCCATGTGTTCATCAACACCTTCAATTCATCTGCTTTACTCGCAAGACTCCTTGCATTAAAATAAATGCCATCCAGCCTTGTCATACTCCCTTGTGCCGTTACATATTTGCTCTGCCTTCCAGGCTGACTTGTTATTTCCTCTATATTTGGCTGTGCATCACCCCCTACTATAGCTCCACTCCGTATCCCATCCCCCTGCCAAGTCAGTTTAACCCCCCCAAACTTGGTGTTGCTTTGTCACTCTGTGAATGCACGATGACTTTGGGTGTGTTAACTCTGTTTCCACGTGCTTTCTTAATTGATGGTTGCTAATTTGAATTGCAGCTGCAGGATAATTGTTGGAGGAGTGGTTCTGTTCATTAGTTCTAGTCAGATTGCAGGTGATGAGTAAGGTTGAATATGGTCGCTGAGTCGGTTTATGTGTTTTTGGTCATTGTATGGGTGCTAGGTCCGATTATCATTGATGCTTACGTTTGAGTATTTGTACAGCCTGTGGCTACTGGATATTTTTTTTTAGTCTGGGTAATATTTTTATTCAAATACAATAATACTTACACAACTCATCAATTACATAGTAAATCTATTACATAGTAAATCCATTACATTCATCCATCACAGTAAAAAACAAAGCCTTAAAAACAGCCTTATAGTTGATATAAATACAATGATTAATTTTACAAATAATCAATAATGTTTACAGTACAAATACCCTTAAACAATACCACACAACTTTTTAGATTTAAAATAATAAATCTCAAAGTTAACTCCACATAAAACAAAAACCATTTCAACACCACAGTGTACAAACACATAGCACCATCATAATCCAATTAAATGCCACAGATAACACTTATCTGGATTATTTTATTGTGCACGGATTTTGTTTTACGGGGAATGAGTCAGTTTCTGGTTGCTGGTTGGTTAATGAGTGTTTGCTCAGCTTATTGGACTGGGTTAGTTTATTGGTAGTGGATCACTTCATGGGTTCGAAGTCAGTATAAGAGCAGTGGATCAGTTTGATGTTGCTGGGTCGGCTTATTGCTTCTTGGTCGGTTTATGGGCGCTGGATCAGTATATTGGCACTGGATCAGTTTATGAGTGGTTGGTCACATTATTCACACTGGGCCAATTGTTTTGTAGTGGGCCAGAGCATGGGTGCTGCGTCGGTTTAATAGTACATGTTTATTTTATCAATAGTGGTTTAAATTCTATCCCACTGGATCAAGTTGTGGCTTTATGGACTGCTTGTTGATGCTGGGACCGTTTTGCCAGAAGTTAATCAGATGGAAAGTGACATTATTATATTGTGAGAGGTCGCACAACACCAGGTTATAGTCCAACAGCTTTATTTGAAATCACAAGCTTTCGGAGCGCTGCTCCTTCGTCAGGTGACGAAGCAGCAGCGCTCCGAAAGCTTGTGATTTCAAATAAAGCTGTTGGACTATAACCTGGTGTTGTGCGACTTCTCACATTTGTCCACCCGAGTCCAACACCGGCATCTCCACATCATGGTTATTATATTGGTGTCTGTAGTTATGGGGAGTGGGTCAGTTAATGGGGAATGGGTCAATTAATGTGGAGTGGGTGAGCTTATGGGGAGTGAGGAAGTTTATGGGCAGTGGGGCAGTTCATGGGCGCTGTATTAGTTTGGAGGTGATCGGTCTGTTAATGGGTGTTCAGTTATTTTATGATAATTGTGTCAGGTTATGGATCCGGCGTTCGTTTATAATCACTAGCATTTAACTTCATTGTCTCAGTTTCTATGAGCTGTGTTAATACTGTCAGAGTTTGACAAATTTTAACTTGATTTCTGCGGGTTCGATCAATGACGGTAACAATAGATTCGAAAGCAAAATTGATTTATTCAAAGCATTAATATCACATATAAAATAAAGTACTTACAACTAAATGAACGTAGTTGGGGAAACTATAGTTACAGTTTTTGCGCTCACTCTTCCCGGCTGGAATCTAAATTCCAGTTCCAATACAGTTGATTTATAGACTTTAGTTGAGCTCAAGTTTGTTACGAAAATGATCTTTTATGGCATTTTCAACATGGCAGCACTTCTCATGGCAGCAGAAATCGCGGCTGGTTCACATGACACGTTATTTCTGAGTGACAGTGTACGTGCTACAGTGGTTCTTTGATATGGGTGAAGCTGACTCAACCTTCATTCACCTTTATCAACGCTTTAGCTTCGTAAAGTATGAGTTTCCTCTGATCTTCCTGTTATCGAGGTCTACAGGCTGTTCATTAATTAAGTTTCCAAGAGATTAGTAACAACCAGTTCCAGGTATGGACGTGTTCTTGTGAGTCCAATCTGGCTTCACAGAGTCTTGAAGCTTCTGTCTATATTTCTGTGCTGCTTCTTTAGAATTCTGAAGTCCACCTTCTGTAAATAACAGTTTTCTTTCATCTATCCTAACACTAGCTCAATATTTATAGGTAGAGATTTAGATTCTGGGCAGTAGGCCAATTATTGGGCGGTGGGGAGGTTTCTGGGTAACGAGTCAGGTAATGTCATTGCTCTAGTTTACTGGTGCTAAGTCCAGCTTTTGCTGATGGATAATATGGGTTATTGGAGAATAGACAGTGAGTGTGTGGTTCTTGGCTCAGTTTATGAATGTTAGTTAGTTTATTGTTGCTTCATCAGTTCTTGTTTGCTCGGTCAATTTGGATACACGGCCTCCCTCTCTGTACAATGCTATAGTGTTTGGGCTATGTCCTAACCTCATCTAGCCCTATAACACCCCCAAGAGCTCTACGTTTCTCCAAGTTTAGTCTCTTGCGCATCCCCGATTTCATTCGGCCCACCATTGCTGCTCGTGTCCTCAATTGTTTAGTCCATCAGATCTGAAATTCCGTCCCTAGACCTCACCGCTTCTACCTCTGTCTCGTCCTTTAAGACGCTCGTTAAAACCTACTCTTTGACCAACTGTTTGAGTTTCTGTATGCTATGTTATAAGAAGGGGTTCAGGCAGTTTGGTGTTGGACTATTTGTGTTCAGTTGATGAGTTTCGGGGTGTTGTGTTATATTGAAGGTGACCTATCCTATTGTCTCCTTCTTTGGGCCTTTGTCAATTTCTTTCTGATTGCTCTCCTATGAAGCTCCATTGGCCTTTTCACTACGTTAAATATGCTATATCAATTCAAGGGTCCTATTTTTGGTGCAAGATTATTTGCTGGGAGCAGTACGTCCGTTTATTGGTGCTGTTCAGTCTATAGCTGGTGAATAAAGTTGGCTATGGGCGTGGGGAATGTTACGGCCGATGGATTCATTCGAAAGTATTGTATTGGTTTGTAGTAGTTGCATCATTGTACGGGCACCGGGTCAGTTTACAAGTGTTGCATTAGTTTAAGGATCCTGGAGCATTTCATAAGTGCGAGATCCGTTTACTAGTGTTGTGCTAGTTTGCAAGTGCTGTATCACTTTGTTGGTGCTGGTTCAGTTTATGGGTCTCGGATCATTTTAAGCACACTGAGTCACTTTGCAAGCATTGAACTAGTATGGGGAGGCCAGATCAAATTGCTGGTGTTGGACCAGTTGTGTCAGTGGTTGTGTTTCTGTATGCTATGTTATAAGAAGGGGCTCAGGCAGTTTGGTGTTGGACAATATGTGTTCAGTTGATGAGTTTCGGGGTGTTGTTATATTGAAGGTCAGTCAGTTTGTTATTGATGGATTGTTTTGGAGTTGCTGGTTCAGTGAGTACACTATAAGTTGGTGATGTTGTTTCATTTTGGCGTGCCAAGTTATTTCGAATGCTGTGTATTTTTGAGCGCCTGCCTCAGTTTGAGGAGCTGAGCCACTTTAGGGGCTGGGCTAGCTTGGATTGCTGCCTGCGTTTGTGCTGTTTAGTCTGTCTGTACTGCAGTAATGGTCTGGAGTACCGGATGAGTTCTCTGGTGCAAGATCAATTTGGGGTGTGGAGGTATTTCAAGGCAGCGTTAAACTGGTGTTCTCAGTGAGATTGGGGTACTAGGTCAGCTCTGGCGTTCTGTTAGTTTGGAGTGTAGCGTTTCCATAGGCGGTTTTGTTAGTTTTGGTTTGAGTCTCTCTGCGCTGTTGTTTTAGTTTGGGATGTTCTGTTATTTTAGGAGCTGAGTCAGTTATGGGCTTTCAGAGAGTTTTGAAAAGTTATTCAGATTCTGGAGTGTGGCCAGTTTTGTGTCATATCAGGTTGTGGTATTTTTTTCCAATTTGGATGGTCTGTGAATGTGATTTTTATTTCTCTCAGTCTGAGATGCTGAGTC
The DNA here is from genome assembly GCA_030390025.1 of Squalus acanthias. Classification (NCBI taxonomy): domain Eukaryota; kingdom Metazoa; phylum Chordata; class Chondrichthyes; order Squaliformes; family Squalidae; genus Squalus; species Squalus acanthias. Next base: position 64,294,371 of record CM059441.1, read on the forward strand.
CATATGGGGTGCACAGTCAGTCTTGGAAGCTATTTAATTTTGGAAGATACGTCAGTTTGGCGTACTGAGGCAGATCACGTTCAGAGTCCGTTTGAGCTGCTTGGTGAGTTTTGGGCCTCTGTGCATTTTTAGGAGATAGGGTGGTTCATCAGTTTGAGGTGAGGTGTCAATTTGGGAGCTCAGTCAGTTTGGAGGGATGGGCTGAGACAGATCACTAGCTGAGTCCATTTCAGGTGTTGGGTCAGGTTGGCGATCTCAGGCAGTCCTTCGATAAACGGACCTCTATCATGTTAACTAGAATGGACTGATTAAGAGAAATCCCACAGCAGTGTAGTTATTAAGTGTCTGATATTAATCTCAATGCACCAATCAAAATGCAGTGTTCAATATATTTCGGGTGGGGGAGGTGTCTCAGAAATGGATTGTCCCCCCAAAAAAATTAACTCAACTATTTACTGTGAAAAGGTAATAATAACAAAACATAACAATTTACTTGTTAAACCTTCAAATAGAAATGGAATTATTTATTGCAACTTAAACATATCAGTGTCCTCAGGGAGAAGCTGAAGTTGATCCAAAGAGTAAATTGTAAAAAAAAAATCTCATTTCTTTGCCAGTTTGCCCGATGGCAGGTAAAATATAAATTTGAACCACTAAGGTTAAAAACACAACAATAGGGAGTGTATTTACACCACAGCCCCTGACTGTCTGCCTTGTACCAGATGTACTCAACAGTGCTACACTCTGTATCTTAGCTGTTACAGAAAATATTACAATATCCAACTCACAAGCTCATCCCACAGGCGTTAAATCACAAAGAAGTTGATTTAAAAGAAGAGTTTGAAATATTTCCGTCTCATTAACTAACGGTATTTGACTGACAGACTGGCACAGACAGGAGACTCAGGCAGAATTTCCTCAGTTATGAGTTCGTTCTGAATAGCCTTCAGCCACGATTGAAAATTAATCCACTGAGAATTTCAACAAATTGGTGAGAAAGGTCGTTAATGTTTTTATGATGCGGAGATGCCGGTGTTGGACTGGGGTGGACAAAAGTGAGAAGTCGCACAACACCAGGTTCTAGTCCAACAGTTTTATTTGAAATCACAAGCTTTCGGAGCTGCTGCTCCTTCATCAGGTGAAGTGAACTTCGTCACCTGACGAAGGAGCAGCAGCTCCGAAAGCTTGTGATTTCAAATAAAACTGTTGGACTATAACCTGGTGTTGTGTGACTTCTCACTTTTGTTAATTTTTTAGAGATAGAAAATGAGTTTCACGTTAGAAATGGATGGTTCGAGGTTGAGTTTCCCGCGGGGTGAGCTGCACGTGGAAGTGCGGCCGGTGCAGGCAGCTCACCTCGAATATGTAGCTGAGGCCCCAGGACCAAGTCCTGCCAATCCTCGGGCATCTTGGTTTGGTGGTGCACTGCCTCAACAGCACCCAATGTGCACACACAAATCGGCCCAGACCAAAATTTGCTCATTTATGGGCCACTTAAATTTGGGTGAGATTGGTCTACGCCAGTAACCTGAAATGGGTTGATATGAAATCGCCGCCCGTTTTATACCATGCCCGAGTTTCTTTTCCATTGAATTCACCCCAAGGGTGGGCGTGAAATTGGTCTCCGGTAGTAGCGCAAAACGGGCAATAATGATTGGGCTGCTCATTTTACTCCCCAAGGAGTAGGTGATGAATGTTGATGAAGGTTATCTAGGGCTATGTTTATGTTTACAGCAGGTCACATAGAGATTCCTAATAGTTACAGCGCTGTCTGGGAGTATGTTACTATTTGAGTGGTTATATTTTATCGGAGGCCCTTGCAGTGTGTGATTATTTTCAGAATCTCTGTGTGTGCGTTAATATTTGAGGGTCTATTTACTGGGTGTCTCTCGATGTATGCGGGTATTTGCAGAGCCTTGGGGTGTAATAATATTTGAGATGTTTATATTTAGCTCGGGTCTCTTGTGTTTGAGTAATTTCAGAATCTCTGGGAGCGTGCGGATATGAACTGTGATCTCTCCGAATGTCAGTATTTAAGGTATTCCATTAGTGTTGATATTTACAGTGGTATTTAGTGAATGGGGTTTACATTTACAGCCGGTTCCTTGAGCAATGTCATCTTACCGAGTGCTTTTGGGAGTGGCTAATGTTGTAGGCTGTCTCTGAAGTGATATAATTATTTTTATTTATTTATGTATTCATTCATGTGCTCGTCGCTGGCAAGTCTAGCATTTATTGCCCATCCTTAGTTGCCCTTGAAAAGGTGGTGGTGAGCCACCTTCTTGAACCGCTGCAGTCCGTGTGGTGAAGGTGCTCACACAGTCCTGTTAGGTAGGGAGTTCTAGGATTTTGACCCAGCAACGGTGAAGGAACAGCGATAGATTTCCAAGTCAGGATTGTGTGAGTCTTGGAGGGCAACTTGGAAGTGGTGGTGTTCCCATGCACCTGCTGTTCTTGTCCTTCTAGATAGTAGAGATCGCAGGTTTGGGAGGTGCTTTCAAAGCAGCCTTGACGAGTTAGAGCAGTGCATCTTGTAGATGGTAGACATTGAAGCCACGTTGCACGTAGAGGAAGTGGATGATTAAGCTGGTGGATGGGTTGCCAATCAAGTGGACTGCTTTGTCCTGGACGGTGTCAAGCTTCGAGTGTTGTTCGAGCAGCACTTATCCATGGAAGTGGAGAGTATTCCACCAAACTCCTGACTTTTGCCTTGTAGGTGGTGGAAAGGCTTTAGGGAGTCAGAAGGTGAGTTACTCGCTGCATAATACCCAGCCACTATCCTGCTTTTGTAGCCACAGTATTTACATGGCTGGTCCAGTTAAGGTTCTGGTCAATGGTAACCCTTGGATGTTGATGGTTGCGGATTCGGTGATAGTAGTGCCACTGAATGTCAAGGGGAGGTGGCTAGACTCTCTGTTGTTAGAGATGCTCATTTCCTGGCACTTGTGTGGTGCGAATGTTACGTGCCACTTATCAGACCAAGCCTGAATGTTGTCCAAGCCTTGCTGGGTGCAGGCAAGGCCTGCTTCATTATTTCAGCGATTGCGAATGGAACTGAACACTGTGCAATTATCAGCGAACATCACCATATCTGACTTCATGATGGAAGTAAGGTCACAAATGTTCTCAGTAAGTGTTCCAATGCTTAGTGGCAGTCTCTATCATTTTGGGTCTATCGTAGTTTTTATAATTAATACAAATTCTCTGTCAGTATGTTAGTATATACAGTATACTTATCGAAGTGTTAGTGTTTACAGGATAGGGAGCCACTCTGAAATTACTGGCCCCTCGTGGGCAGCGCCCAAGGACCCTCTGAGATTGTGCAGGAGACCAACTATTCCTTCCAATGGGACCCGCTTCTCGAGCTATGCAGAAAGGGGTGGGTTTCAGTTTAATAGTAGACCGACCCCACTGTCTGTATTGCGGACCCTGGGGTGAGACTGGGTTGGACGGAGTATGTGGTGGGATTGAGTTCTGATGCTGGAAACCTTAAGTTCTTCTCATCATTTAAAGCGTTTAGCAATTTTGGTAAACGGGTGTTTCACTCCATTCTTCAACTGTTCCCTAAATTTAGTCTGGGTCACGGCATAAATACAAGTGTTTGTGCAGCAACTCAGGAGCTGAAGCATGAATCCCATTTCCCTTACATACTGAGATAGATATATAGACGCATATCCCAACCAAAGCAGCCGGTTCCAGATAAAATACACCAAGTAAACCGCCCATAACAGTAGGAAATTCCATGATATAGCAACCATTAATCTGATGTACTTCCTTTGGCTCTCCAATTCTGGATCAATGGGACTCTCCCCACTCCTGTGGCCCGAGAGTTCCATCGGGGCTCTGCTGGCCAATGAAATGTGTCTAGCAGTTAAAGCATTGAGCAGCAGAATCAGAATAAATGGGATCGCCGGTGTTAGAATATAATGAACCAATTCCAGTACTGCCCATGTCTTTGAATCAATCGCAAAATCCCTTACAGAACAAAACAAGGGCACATTTTGAAACCGATACCGACCTGTTAACATACAATACCAGGCTGTGTTCTTTAAACAGAATAGCACGGTCATCATCCCTAGAACCAAACCCGCCGTTTTATCGGTACAATATTTAGTTTTCAGTTTCTGGCAACAAAGAGCCACATATCGATCAAAGGTGAACGCGACTGTGAACCAGACAGAACAGTCTGTGGCTGCATGAAGCAGGACGGCATGTGTGTTACACAAGGGCATAGAGTACATGAAAAGAAACTGACTCTCATAACGACTAGGAATCTGCCTCAATATCAGATCGAAGATAACGACCAGTAGATCCGCCGTTGCCATAGCCACCAGGTAGCGAGTGACACATTTGAAGAGATCGCTCTTTCCTCGAGACAGGATCACAATCGCCAGTAAATTAGCTGTGAGGAAGGGAAATAAACAGGGAAATTATAGATCAGGCTGTGAGGAAAAAAAACAGCTGTTTGATGGAGTTCGGGTGACATTTGCAGCGATGGGATTTAATTATTGTACCTATGACTGGGCTTTTTTGTTTGAGACAGTGCTTAAATTAAAATGATCAGGAATAAACTGGAAAGGGACGAAATAAAACATCAAAAAATAACAGGATTATAATAAATGAGATCTCCCTGTAAATATTGGCAACAGTCACCAGCTCTTCCTGGTAATATTTTATACCCCTGTAAATATTGGTATAATCTTAGATTCCCTTGTAAATACTGGTAACCTCTGTGGATTCCCCTTCAAGTATTAACAAAGTCTGCGCATCCCCTTATACGTATTGACACAGTCACCGCATCTACCTGTAAAGCACGACACAGTGTCCGAAAAGCACTGTGAATAATTGTGCAGTCTGTAGCTCCCAGTGTAAATATAGGTACTGTCTCTGTATCCTCTTTAAACATTGATGGTCTCTGAATCTCTGGTAGAGACCATTTTCTGCCAGAAGCCAGGTACAGATCGTAGCATTTTCTAAATGGTGGTAAGCTAGGAACTGTGGATAAGTAGTGAGATTTAGGGATCCAAGTACCGAAATCACTAAAAACTAGGGGACAGGTTCAACAATGAATTAAAAAGGCTAATGGAATGTTGGCGTTTGTTTTGAGGGCCAGAATACAAAGTGGTGGAAATTGTTACAGCTGTACAGAGGTCTGGTGAGACCCCATCTGGGGTAGTACCTTCAGTTCTGGGCGCCGCACCTCCATGAATTTCCGAGCGGAGGCTTCCTGCGGGCGGAAACCTCCGATCGTAAAAAAGTCTACGAACTTACCTGCTGTTTCGGTAGATCCCGAGGCTTGCGATCCTGGGCCTCTCCTCTTAGAAATGCGTAGAGGCCCGGGTACCCCAGGGACGCTGGCATCTCGCAAGTGCCCCTTGGATCACGTGGGCCAGGCGAACCAATGGAATCAGGGAATCCCCGTTCATACTTTTGACAGTTCCGTACGGACAGAACTGTCAAAAGTATGAATGGGGATCACATTTAAAAACACACTAAAACATTAAATAAATTTGAAGAAAAATTACCTAATTAAAATTAATTAATATGACATTTCATTAAATATTTTAAACAAAAATTTAATTTAAAAAAAATTAAACGTTTTAACGGTGCTAAAAATAAACTTACAATTTTGAAGAGTATTTTAAATTTATAAATGAGTTATCAAATTTCATATTTCTATTTTTTAAAACCCTTTAGCTGGTAAAAGCAGGCCTTACGCCTGCTTTTACCAGGCGTAAGAATTTGATAGTCATTCTGCGGGCGGAAGTTGTGCAAAAAGCGCAACTCTCCACCCTGAGAGGCACTTTTCTTGGGCATGCGGATAATCTGTACGCACCCGCGGGGGTCGAAAATCCGGCCCAAATAGGCCTTGGAGAGGGTGCAGCACAGATTCACCCAGATGCTACTGGGGCTAAATGGTTTAAATTATTAGAACAGGTTACATAGACTGGGCTTGTATTCCTTGAACATAGAAAAATAAAGATCGATCCAATTCAGTTTTTTTTAAGATAATCAAAGGAGTTGATATGGTAGATAGAGAAAAAAAACTATTTTGTTTGGTGGGGGAGTCCACAACAATGGGGACCTAAATTTAAAATTAGAGCTAGGCCGTTCGCGGTTGATGTCGGAAAGCACTTCTTCACAAAATCGGTAGTGGAAATCTGGAACTCTTTCCCAAAAAAAACATTTGCGGCTGGATCAATTGAATTTTCAAAACTGTGATGGATAGATTTTTACAAAGGCAAAATACCGCGGGTGCTGGAAATACTAAAATATAAACAGAAAATGCTGGAAATAGTCAACAGGTCCGGCATTATCTGTAGAGAGAGAAACAGAGTTAACGTTTCAGGTAAGTGACCTTTCGTCAGAACTGGAAAATGTTACAGATATTTCAAGCAAGCACAGAGGCAGGGAAAGGGGGAGAGGGGAGAAAGGGTGGAAAGCAGGAGTGATTAAATAACAAAAAGGATGATGGTGTAAGGTTAAAGGGAGTAGTAATTGGACAGTAAAGAATCAAAAAGTGGGTCTAGAGTAGGTGTAACTTGCAACAGCAGAATCATTACCAACACCTGCTGTCCGAAAAAAATGGGAGCAGTGGTCATGATCTGAAATTGTTAAACTCAATGTGAGCCCGGAAGATTGTAAAGTGCCTAATCGAAAGTTGACATACCTCGAGCTATCTGTTCCTCGAGCTTTCAATGAGCTTCATTGGAACGGTGCAGGAGGCCGAGAGGTCAGATTGGGAGTGGGGCGGAGAATTATAACGGCAAGCGAACGGAAGCTCGGGGTCACGCTTGTGAACTGAACGGAAGTGTTCAGCAAAGCAAAAAGTTGATAGATTTTGTTAGGCAAGGGTATTAAGGGTTCCGGAACCAAGGCGGGCAGATGGAGTTAAGATACAGATCAGCCATTATCTAACTGAATGCTGGAAATGGCTCGAGGTTTTGAACGGCCTACTCCTGTTCGAATGTTCCTATATAATTTCTGACACAGTCGGGGCCTTCCTAAAAATGCACAGTCCCTGATACCGAATGTAACTATTGACTCATTCCGACAGACCCCAGTACATACTGACACATCTGGGGACTTCCTGAATATGTACAGTCCCAGCTACCCCTTGAAAATATTAAGTAAATCCCACAAACCCCTGTAAATTCTGAGGCAGCTTGTGGACTGTCTGAATGTGTACACTCCCTGGTACACATGTCAATATTGGCTCGCTCCCACAGCCCTCTGAAAATATTGATACAATCTGGGACTTCCTGAATGTGAAGACTCCCTGGTACTTCCTGAAATTACTGACTCGCTCCCAGAGGCTTCGGTAAATATGCAGCTACTCCGGCGGCATCGCTTTAGTTACTGACTAACTCCTGCAAAGCAGCTGCAAACCCTGACACATACCCGGGATCTACTGTAAAACTAGTTTACAGCGGGTGAAGAACCCCAGTCTCTCAGTCAAGGGGATCGGATTCAAATCCTACACAATCTATGGGAGCCCGTGTAAGTTCTGATAGATGCACTGGGACAGTTACAATATCCGACATTCACTCGTCTACCCCATACAAATAATCACACTCACTCTGCAATAATCTGTAAATATTGATACTCACTCAGAAATACTCTAAGCCACACAGGAACGTACTGACGCTTACCCAGCAACAGCACAATGTGAATACTGAGACTCGGTCAGATATAGATCTGACATTCAGCGTTCCATGAAAAGTGACAATCACTCAGCAAACTATTAAGCACTGACAAATATCAGAAATTCTTTAAATACGGGCACTGACTAAATACTGACACTCACCTCGGGACAGCCTATCAATCCTGACAGTCCATTGCAGACGCATGTGTATACTGAAAATCACTCAGAAATTCGTATAAACACTGACACTTATTCAGGAATATCATGTAACTACTTAGACACACTCAGTAATATCGTGTAAATACTGAAACACACGCAGCTATCCCAGTTAATGTGGCACTCAACAAAGAAACATCCTGTACATATTTACACTTATTCAGGAACATTGAGTAAGTACTGAAACACACCCATGAACAATCTATAAATATTACCACACTTCCAGGGACCCCTTCAAAAAGCATGAAACACTCACACTCACAAGGCTATATGTAAATATGTACTGGTACACTCTCAGGGAAACAGTATAAATGCGGGAACATTCCCACAATTATTCTTTAAATATATGCATTCCCAGAGATACTTATTAATTCTGTCAAACTAAGTAACCCGTTCAAAGACGCAGACTCGTGCTTTGAATATAGACAATCATTGTGATACCTAAGAATACTATCACACTAAGTAATACTCTACAAAGACTGAGAGACTATCAGACTAATTCCTTAAATAGGGACATCCCCACGATCCCCTAAGAATACTGTCACGCTAAGTAAATTCCTTCAATGACTGACAGCCACCAGCATTCCCCGTGATACTTTCTAAGTCACAAGGACCCATGTAGATGTTCACACAGTTCCTTGCAGGACTTGCAAATATCGACAAATTCCCCGGGACCCCCTGCGAAATTTTAAAGGATCCCATGCCCCTTTATAAATACTGGGCATATACTAACACACACCAAGGACCATGTAAAAATGGGACTTGTCCAGTGACTTGCTGAATACAACATCACTCCCACTGCTCCTTTGTAAATAAAATCCAGGACCTGCTGACCCTGTAATAAATTCACATCCCAGTGTAATTCATCTCAACTCCCAAGGACCCCCAGTCATACAACTCATATCCCAAGCACCCAGTAATACATCTCACATCCCAGGGACCACTGTAATTCAGCTCATATCCCATGGGCCCCTTGAAATACATCTCACATCCCAGGGACAATTGTGTTATATCTCACATCCCATGGACCCCTTGTAATACATCTCACATCCCACGGATTCAATGTAATACATCTTCAATGTCAGGGATCACAAGTGGATGCATCTCACATGCCAGGGAACACCTGTAATACATTTTACATCCAAGGGACCTCCTGTGATTCATCTCCCATCACAGGGACCTGTAAGAATGCATTTCACACCCCAGGGACCCCTTGTAATAATCTCAAATCCCAGTAAATCCTTGTAATAGATCACCCTTCCCTGTGACCACCTGTAATAAAATTCCCATCCGAGGCACCCCGTCATACATCTCACATCCCAGGGAGCCCCTGTCATAAATTCACATCCAGGGGCCCCCTGTAATAAGTCTCCCTGCCCAGGGACCCTTTGAAATATATTGCACATCCCAGGAAACCTTCTAAGAATCTCACATCTCAGTAACCTCAGAATTATAACTCATATCATAGTGACCGACTGTTAATCCATCTCACATCCCAGGGGCACCTTTTGAATTTATTACAAATCCCAGGAACTCCTGTAATAATATCAAATCGCAGAGATGACCTATAATACATCTACCATCCCAGAGACCTCCCTGTAATACATCTCACATCCGAGAGACTCCCTGTAATTCAATCTCACATCCCAGGGATCACTTGTAATACATTTCACATCACAGGGAACCCTTTAATAAATCTCACTTCGCAGGTACCCGCTCTAATACCTTCACATCGCAGGAACCCACTTGTAATAAATCTCAAATCCCAGGGATGCCCTCAAAATAAATCTGGCATTCCAGGGATCCCTTGTAATTAATTCCTAATTCCGGGACTCCTGTAATACTTTGCATATCCCAGGGAACCATGCTAAGAATCTCAAATCCCAGTGACCTCCTCTAATGCATCTCACATTTAATTGACCCCACTGCAATTCAATCGCACATCCCAGGGATCCCTTACAGTAGATTTCACATCCCAGGGACACCGTGTAATATTCTCACAACCCAGGAACGCCCTGTAATACATCTTACATTCCAGTGACCCCTTGTAATACATCTCATATCCCAAGGAAGCCCTTTAAACATCTCACATCCTGGGGATCCCTTTTAATTCATTTCCCATCCCAGGGACAACCTGTAATACTCCTCCCAGCCCAGTGACCCCTTGTAATATATCATACATCACAGGGAATCTCCATAAGAATCTCACATTCCAGCAACCTCCTCTAATACAACTCAGATCACATTGACCCACTGTAAATTAATTTCACATCCCAGGGATTCTCTGTAAGACTTTTCACATTCCAGGGACACCCAGTAATTTACCTCACGTCCCAGTGACCGCCTGGAAAATTCTCAACTCCAAGGGAAAGCCGGTAATCCATCTCGCATCCTCGGTACCCCTTGTAATATATTCACATCACAGATACTCCGTTGTAATAGATCACAAATCCCAGGGACACCTTGTCAATAAATCTCACTTTCCAGGGTATCCCAAGGACTCCCTGTAATACATTTCACATCCCAGGGATCCCTTGTAAGAAATCTCACATCCGAGGCACCCCTGCAATTGAACTCACATCCCAGAGACCCGCAGTTAATCAATCTCAAATCCCAGGGATCCATTGTAATACGTTTCACATCCCAGGGACACCCTGTAATTGAACTCATATCCCATGGACCCCTGCAATAGATCTCACAACCCAGAGACCTGCTGTAATACATTCACATCCCAGGGACACCCTGTAAATCATCTCACAGCCCAGGGACCCCCTTTAATACATTTCACATCCCAACGACCCCCTGTAATACATTCACATTGCCGGACTCCATTGTAATACATCTCAAATTCAAGGGACCCCTGTAAATAAAACTCACATTCCAGGCATCCCTTGTAATACATTTCACATCCCAGGCAAACCCTGTAAGTACATCTCACATCCCAAGGAGCCCCCTCTACTTATCTCAAATACCAGTGACCTCCTATAACATATGTCAAATTCCAGTGATCCCCTGTAATACATCTCACATCCAGTGACTCCCTGTAATACATCCCACATCCATGGACACAGAATAATAAATCTCAAATCCTATGAACCCCCTGTAATATATCTCACATCCCAGTGAGCCCGTGTAATACATCTCACATCCTAGGTACCTGCTGCAATATATCTCACATCCCAACGACTCAATGCCTATAAATCTCACTTCACACGACCTCCCTCTAATACATTTCTCATTCTGGAGAGTCACTGCAAATGCATCTCCCATTCGAGAGGCCACTTTAATACAAGTCCCATCCCGGGGTCCCCAAATGGTAGCAAATAACAATAATATAGTGAAACATATTTTGCAGAATTAATTTGAACTTTCTGTAAAATCTATTAGCATTGCGGATGAGAGCATACATGACGAACAATAATACAGTTAAACGTGGTTCATAGAATTAATAGCTGGATATAGAGACTTACCAGTGATACCAATAACAGCGAGGAGGGGATAGTAAATCCGCTGTATATTATAAATTGTTTCTAGTATCTGAAGTTCCGTTGACAGTTGACGGCGCCATTCCGGTCTCGTAATATTCCACCCTATTGAACTCAGATTCCGATCCATTGTTGTGACATTCCAATCTAATGATCTCAGCGCCTGATCCATTCTTCCCCTCACTGTAGAGCCGCTGATCCCTGTTAGTGCTGGAGGTGATGCTACCACTGAGACTATGGTGTAACGCTTTGAAAGGAGTCCCTTATTTATAGCAGAAAGAATCCCTCCAGTGACACTTAACCAGAAGCGTCATGTGAATAAGACATATTCAAAAATATGTAACTTTCTGACACTTATTCAGTAACGTCCAATAAATAATTACAAACAATCAGCAAACAAGTAACAACTGACACGATATCAGAAAAAACTTTAAATATTGCAACTGACTCAGGAACATCGTGTATGTATTGACACGTACCTCGGGACATCGTGTAAATCCTGACAGTCCATTTGGAGACCTCTGTGATTCCTGAAACTCATTCAGGAATCCGTATCAATACTGAAGCTCACCCGGGTACACTCTGTTAAACTAGTGACAATCACCAAAGAAACATTCTATACACACTGACACTGATTCTGGAACATGCAGTAATTACTAAAAATCACCCAGCAACACTATAAATATTAACAACCTCCCAGGGACCGCTTGAAAACATGAAACACCCCCAAGGCTACTTGCAATATTTGGCACACTCCCGTGGATCCCGTCCAAATACATTCCCTGACGCATACCATAAATATGGACATTCCGACGGATCCCTTCTGTCACACTAAGTAAACACCTTCAACGGACTGACAGACTCCAGAATTACCCGTGACACTTTATAAGTTCCAAGGACCCTGCCAGCATTAACAGGATGCCACGGTATATCTATAAATATTGGCAATAAACCGCGGATATCAATATAAATACTGCCACGCTCTAAGGACCCTGTAAAAATGTTAGTCGCCCAATCACTCGACAAATAATACCTCACTCCCATAGCCTCTTTAAAAATAAAATCCTTGACCCTGCAGACCACCTGTAATATATGCCACAACCCACGAACCCACTATAATACATCTGAAATCCCAGGGATCCACTGTAACACATCTCACATCCCATGAACCACCTGTATTACATCTTGCATCTCAAGAAGCCCCTGTAATACATGTGACAACCCAGGAACCCACTTTAATACATGTTACATCCCAAGAAGCCCCTGTAATACACCTCGCGTCCCAAGAAGCCCCTGTAATACACCTCGCGTCCCAAGAAGCCCCTGTAATGAATCTGACATCCTAGGAACCCGTTGTAATATATCTGACATCCAAAGGGCATCTTTAATACATCTCATAGTCCAAGAACCCCCTGCAATACATCTTACATACTGGAGACCGTCTGCAAATACATCTCATACACCAGAGATCCCTTGTACAACATTTCTCATCGCAGGCAACCCCTGGAATACATCTCCAATCCCAGGAACCCCTATAATACATTTCACATCTCAGGGAACCCCTCTATGCATCTAAAATTCTAGGGACCCCCTGTAATATATCTCACATCCCAGGGACCCCCTGTAATACATCTCATATTCCAGGGACCCCTTGCAATACATCTTGCATCCTCGCGATTCCCTGAAATACATCTCCCATCCCAGGGATCCTCTGAACGACATCTCACATCCCAGAGACACTATGTAAATACATCTCTCAACCCACGAACCCTCTGTAATACATTCACATCCCAGCAAAACCCAGTAATAGATCCAACATGCCAAAGTCGGACCTGTGATACATCTCCCATTCCTGGGACCACCTGTAAAACATCTCACATCCCAGGAACCGCCTGCAATACATCTCACATCCTAGAGTCCACCTGTAATACATCTCACATCTCACGAACCAACTATAATACATCTCACATTCCAGGAACCCCTTGCAATACATCTACCATCCTCGCGATTCCCTGAAATACATCTCCCATCCCAGGGACCGCCTGTACTACATCTCACATCTCAGCGACACCCTGTAAATATATATCTTATCCCACAAACCCTCTGTAATACATTTCACCCAGCGAAACCCAGTAATAGATCCAACATGCCAGGGAAGCAACTGTAATGCATCTCCCATCCAGGAGACCACCTGTAATACATCTTCCAATCCCAGAGATCCCGTGTAATACATCTTACATTCCAGAGATTCGCTATAGATAATACTTACTGGGATCCTTTGTATTAGATAACACGTCACTGAGATACCCTGCAATACATTTCACATCCCATGGACTTACAGTAATATATCTAAGATCCCAAGGACCTCAAGTAATACATCTCAGAATCCAGGACCGTCATGTTATGCATTTCACATTTGAGGCAACCCCTGCAATATATCTCACATCCCAAGCACCCCATATAATATATGTCACATCCCATATGGCACCTCTATACAAATCACGGCCCAGGGACCCCTGTAATACTTCCAACATCACAGGGACAACTTGTAATACATCTCACATCCCATGGCTGCCCTGAAATGCATCTGATATCATGGAATCCCTGTGATACATTTCACAATCCAGAGAACAATTGTAATAGATCTCAGAATCAAAGACAACCCTTGAATACATCTGACATCCAAGGTCCCCTGTAATACATCACCCATCCCAGGCACCCCATGTAAAACATCTCACATCCCTCGGACACTTTGCAAAACATCTCACCTCAAGAGAAACCCCTGTAACAACTCTCCCAATTTCAGACACCCCCTGTAATAATTCAACAAATCCCAGGGACCCCCTGTAATAATTCTCCCAATTCCAGCGACTCCATGTAATAATTCTCCCAATTCCAGAGACCCCTGTAATTAATCTCAAATCTCAGGTACACCCTGTAATACGACACACATCTCAGGTACCCCCGTAATACATCTCACACCCGAGGCATCTTGCATCCCAGGGACACCCTGTAATAATTCGCCCAATCCCAGATACCCCTGTAATACATCTCACATCCCAGGGAAAAAACAGTAATAGATACTTAATTCCAAGAAAGCCCCTGTAATATATCTCGCAATCCAGGGACACCTTTAATACATCTCAATTCACAGGGACACCATGTAAATACATCTGTCATCCCATAAATGCCTGTAGCATCTCTCACACCCTAGCGAAACCCAGTAACAAATCCGACATGCCAGGGAAGCACCTGTAATGAATCTTCCATCCCAGGGACCACCTGAAATGCATTTCCCAATCCCAGAGATCCCGTGTAATACATCTCAAGAATCCGCTGTAAATAGGGATCCTTGTTTTACATAACAAGGCCTAGAGATCCCCTGTAATACATCTCACATCCCATGGACCCCCTGTAATAAATTGGACTTCCCACAGACCCCCTCTAATACATCTCAAAACCTTGGGACCCACCGTAATACATTTTATATCCCAAGCACAACTTGTGATACATCTCCTATCCCAAAGATCACCTGTAATAAATCTCGAAAAACCACAGACACACCGTAATAGAACTTATATCCCAGGGAGCCCCTATATTACATCTTGTACCCAGGGGGCCCACCTGTAATATATCTTACGTCTCAGACTTCCCCTGTAATAAATCTCACAACCCAGAGACCACCTGTAATATTGCTCCCAATCCCAGAGACCCCACGTAATACACCTCACATCCAAACGACACCATGTAAATATATTTCTCAACCTAGACATCCACTGTTATACATCTCACATCACAGTAAAACACCTGTAATATATCTCCCAACCCCAGGGATCCCCTGTAATACGTCTTACTTCCCAGTGATCACCTGTAAATATATCTCACTGGGATCCTTTGTTTTAAATTTCATGTCAAGGGAACCCCCTGTAATATATCTCCCATCCCAGCACCACGTATAATACATCACACATCCGATGAACTGCCTGTAATAGATCAGACGTTCCAGGGACCCCCTATAATACAACTCACATCCCAGGAACCCCTGTAATACGTGTCACATCCCAAGGATCCCCTGTAATACATTTCACATCCCACAGATCCCCTCTATGTTAATGTCTCAGGCAAGGGACCGCCTGTAAATATATCGCCCGTATCGGGGAGACCCTATAAATACATCTCACATCCCAGAGCGCCCTGTAATACATCTCACGTCCCGGGGTCTTTATTAAAAAATGTCCCGTGTAACGAACAAAGACTAAAAGCACAATCCCAAGAAGTGCAGTTATTTCACGGTCCCTGACTTTATCTGTATTGTACCAGATTTACTCAACATTGCTACACTCTGTACTTCAATTGTTACAGAAGCGGCTGGAATTTCTAACTAACCAGCTCGTCACACAGGCTTTACAGCAGAAATTTCTTGAAAAATATGTTCATGTAGTTCAGTCTCATTAACGTTACTGACCCAGTGGTTCAGATAGGAACTTTCGGCAGCGTTCCTAGTTAGTCCTGAATCGCCGATTGAAAATGAAGCCGCCGATAAGTTCCACAAAGCAGCGAGAAAGGTCTTTAAATGTTTAGAGATAGAAAATGATCTGCCCGAGTTGGTAATGGGAAATAGAGAGAGAAATTCGGTAAATACACAGCAGTTATGTTCAAACGTGATGGCACAAAACCCGAACCTATCTTTTTTTTCCTTTCAGACCAGGTCCCAGCAGTTGCTTAACCGTCAACAATTGGGGCCTTTACATAACTCTTTAACAGTAACAGCTGTACAGTGCAGTATGTGCCAGGGAACTGCGGGACAATGCGATATGGCTGGACAGCGCGGTATGTGCGAAAAAAATTGCTGGCGATTTTAATGTGTGCCAAGAGAACTGATGCACTTTTGGCATATGGGATGAAGACAGAGACAGGAGCAAGAGAAAGGTAAGAGTGTGATAGAGAGAACGACGGGGGGAGAGAGAGAGAGAGAGAGGCTGGAAAAGAGATAAAGATCGACAGTGAGGGCATATTGCAGAAACCAGGGTTTTCAATCCTGCAGGATTATGCTGGAGTCCCCAGGATATTTTTTTTTAATTTAAAATCCGGACAATGCTGCAATTGACCCGGGAATTTACTCTTTGCAATTCGCGCTCGCATTAATTCCCTCGCCTGAAGCCGGAGCGCGGCCGCTGCTATTTTAAAGTGGATGATTCTTGCGTTACTCCTCAGTGAATATGTTTTCAGAGTAACTCAGTCCTTAAAGGCATTGCATCATCTGACGAAACCTCCAACAATACATCAAACCAGAGCGGACAACCATAGCGGAAATATACACGTTCTGAAAATGAGGAGCGACCATCCGTTTGGGTGCTGGGCCGTTTGGATACCGTTAGTTTGGGCACTGGGTTATTTTAGTGTTTTCTATCAATTTATGTGCTGGGTCAGTTTGGCCACTGGGTTATTTCGCTGTTTTCCGTCAGTTAAGAGTCCTGGGTCAATGTGTGCCTTTTATTATGTTAGGTGTCATTGACAGTTTGGAGTGCAGTCTCCATTTTAAATCCTGAGTAAATTAGAGCGCTTGTTCACTTTCAGGACCCTGGATCAGTTTGAGGTGCTGAGCCAGCGTGGTGACTGTTTATTAAGTTTTGTGTTCTGTATCGCTGTGTATTTGGAGTGCAGGGTTACCTCGGGAATCTGGTTAGTTTGGATGCTGGATTGGTTTACGACGCTATATTTGAATGTTAGCTCAATTTGGAGCCCTGTGTCCTTCTGTGGTAATGAGACAGTTCGGGAGCAGCGTTAGTTTGTTGTATTGGGGTCCAATTGATCTTCACCGGTATCGCGGAGCGAGCTTGTGAATCACCCGCACATTTTACTCCGCAACCGATTTACATTTCAATTGAAATAACCCCTGTGAGTCTGCTGCTCCCTGGCCTGAAACTTGCTCCACCCCTTCTTTTCACAAACAATACTGTAGAGAAGTTAACCTCTTTATCTCCACAGGCAGCGTGACTTTTTTCTAGCATCAGATTAGTTCTGTTTGAATATTCACTAAGCTAAATTGTAATATTTAGTGTAGACATAATTCAGTAATAGAGTTTTTTTTAAGTGCCAGGACTTAATTTGGGTGGATATTTACCAACAGCACTTCCCATAGTGACTGAAAGAAATCAGAGACTTGACAAGTGCATACTATGCAGTTTTACCCATTCCAGGGCTCTCCAGAAGCGCCACAATGGATTGTCTGTTCTTTATTACAGCCGACCATGGTTTTTGGCATCGCATCAATAGTAGTGGTGCACGTTTACTGAGAGAATTAATTTTACTTGAAAGTAGTTACACAGTGATACGGAGCATCCTTCATTGGAAAATGTTTATTGTGACGAGGAGATCCAGTTGTGTGAACAATTGAAGATCAGATCTTCAGATATCAGAAGAATATCAAATGTCACAATATGGTGATAGGCTGGAGTAAGGCTTAGCTTCTCAAAAGCTCGGTTTTAAACCATTCAGTTCCATTTCTAGGTTCCAACACAGACTGCTTGAGAGGGGACACGTGGGAGTTACCTCTGAAAGTAACTACAAGCATTCCTGTCTCTGCCGTATAACCACCAAGCATGGGCATAATTTTCTTGCAAATCCAAATCTGTTGATGGGAGTTGATGATCAGATGATCGAGAAGGGAAAACATTTGCTTGAAGGGTTCCTATTTACGAACAGGGGTTAATAAAATGTACTTACAGAAATGAGTTCAATCTTGTTGGTTCCTGCTCAACGTTGTGTATCATGTAAGATTGGAACATTTGAAAGCTAGTGTAAGAGACTTACATTTGTGGGTGGATAATCAACTGAGTGTGGCGGCACAGAAATCACAACTTCAGTTTGATAACAGGATCCGAGAAATACATTGGCAAGTGGGGGATAAGGTGATGGTACTTCCCTTCACTGATGGGTGATACAATCTTTCCTCTAAATGGTAAAGTCCATTTTATACTGTGGATAAAATCAATTCACCTGTATATAAGATTCATGTTACAGATGGAAAGCGATCCACTGAGAGATACTTCCACCCAAACCAGCTCAAACTGTTCAAGGTAGATTCTAGTTCTATTCCACATCAGTAATCCGAAATGTGAAAGCTGACCTTGTTGTACTTCCTGACTTGACCGTTTGGACGAGAGGAGGAACCGGCTGCCCGACTGTTGATAATGGATCCCAGCGTGGGATTGTTGCCTCAGAGACCACATGATATACATAATAGTATGTACATATTCCTGTCAGAAAGGGACGTTCAGTCTTTTGATTAATATAAGAACACAACTGTACTTAGTCATTTAGAATATGCATTGCATAAGTCACTAGAAGATTTTCATTTACATGCACAAGATCCTTTATTGGCTCACAGACCAGTTTACCACCGAAATGCAGGGTCATGTCAGGAGTAGTGGGGAGTGCTACCGAGCCACTCCTGGTGATGGACATTGACGTCCCCCAATCAGAGTACGTTCTGTGCCGTTCTTACCCTCATTGCTTCTTCCAAGTGGTGTTCAACCTGGACAGTACTGATTCATCAGCTGAGGGTGAGCGGCAGGTGGTAATCAGCAGTAGGTTTCCGTGTCCATGTTTGACTGATCAAATGAGATATCATGGGGACCGAAGTCAATGTTGAAGAGTCCCAGGGCTACTCCCTCCCGACTGTTTACCACTGTGGCACCAGCTCTGGTGGGTCTGAATTGCCGGTGGGACAGGACATACACAGAGATGGTGATGGAGGAGCCTTGGACATTGCCTTTAAGTTATGATTATGTATGACTACGTCAGGCCGTTCCTTGACTAGTCTGTGGGACAGCTCTCCCAATTTTAGCACAAGTCCCCAAATGTTAGTGAGGAGGACTTTGCAGGGTCGACTTGCTGATGGTGCCTTTGTCGTGTCCGGATCCTAGGTCGATGCCGGGTGGTCTGTCCGCTTTTATCCTTAGTATATTCTTTGCAGTGGTTTGGTCCAATTGTTTGGCTTGCTAGGCCGTGTCAGAGGGCAGTTAAGAGTCAGACAGCAGGTTTTCTTCCCTAAAGGACATTAGTGAACCAGATGGGGTTTTACGACAAGCCTGTTGTTTTCATGGTCGCCCTTACTGACATGAGTATTTTCATTATAGATTTATGTATAATGTGGTACGATTTGAACTCACATCTCTGGACCACTAGTCCAGGCCTCTAGATTACTAGTCCAGTAATATAACCACTATGCTTCCGTAACTGAATGTAGAATACTTGAATTTTCTAAAGGCATTCGATAAGGTGCCACACAAGAGATTGTTCACAAGATTTGGGCACAGGAGAGTAGGGGTAATATGTTAGCATGCGTTGAAGATTGGTTGACGGACAGACACTAGAATAGGAATAAACGGGTCATTTTTGGACTGGCAGACTGTAACTAATGGGGTGGCACAAGGTTCCGTGCTTGGGCCTCAGCTATTTAGAATCTATATCAATGTCTTAGAGCAGGTTAATTTATCCACGTGTGCTGATTATACAAACCTAGGAGGGAAAGTAAGCTGTGAGGAGGACGCAAAAAGGCTGCAAAGGGAGATAGACAGGTTAAGTGAATGGGCAGGATGGTGGCAGATGAAGTATAATGTGAGGAAATGTGAAATTCTCCTTTTTGGAAGGAAGAATAGAAAATCAAAACATTTTTAAAAGTTGAGAGACTAAGAAATATTGGTATGCGGAGGGATTTGGATTTGGATTCCCTCGTACAGTTTAATGGAATGTTAGCTTTCATATCAAGGGAGCTGCAATACAAAGGCATATTCTATAGCTGTATAAAGCTCTGTTTAGACCGCATCTGGAGGACTGCATTCAGTTCTGTACACTACACCTCAGGAAGTATACATTGCTGATGGTGTGCAGTGCAGACTCACCAGAATGATACCGGGGCTAAAAGGTTTAAATTATGAAAACAGGTTGCATAGACTAGGCTTGTATTCCCTTCAATATAGAAGAATATGAGTGGTCGAATTGAGATGCATAAGATGATTAAAGGAGTTGATAGGGTGGATAGAGAGAAAAAGGAATTCCCCTCGTGGGGGTGTAAGAACAAGGGAGCATACGCTTAAAATTAGAGCTCGGCCTTTCAGCGCCGGGGTCCCAAAGTACTTCTTCATGCAAACGGTAGTGGAGATATGGATCACTCTCCTCCAAAAAGCTGTTGAACCTAGGTCAAATTGAAATTTCAAAACTGAGAATCTTAGGGGGAAAAATTAGGTCGCGCCCCATTTGGGGCGCAAATATCGTCTGGACGCAAATATTAGCGCCTGGCGCTAATTATCGCCACTGACTGGAAACTTCACTTTTACCGCCCCGGGAGGTGAGTGGAGTGCTAAATCAGGTGCTGCACACCTGTCTTAAGGCGCAAAGACCGAGCAGTGAGGCGCTAACTCAGCGCGTGAGCGCAGCGCAGCTGCTGCCAGTTAGCGAGGGAACACAGACACACTGGCGCCGTCCACTTCTTAAAGCGGGGGGGGCCAACTGTTAGGATCAGTAGGCAAAACTACCTCACAAAGCGTTGAGTCAATGCAGAAGTCTCTCTTTCTCTCTCTCCGAATCTCTCTCTCTCTCTCAGAACGAGTGGTGCAAAAATGTCAACCACAGAAAAAGACAGGAAGAGGCCCCCTTTAAATAGCGCCCCCCCCCCCAGCCCCACAGCGATTGATAGCGTTCCAGTCTTCCAGTCGTTGGATGCGCCAGGCGGTAAGGCAGGGGGCGCCACTCAATTTCCGCTCCGGGGCGCCACAAGGGCGTTGCACCATGGAATGACGTCACAATCTGCACGCGCAGGTGGTCGCAGCGGTAAAGTTTAGCGCCGCCGCACAATCTCTAGTTAAGTTCCCGAGCGGCGCAAACATCGCTGCACCCGGGCGTTAGCGGCTTTGCGCCCCATTAGCGCCCTCTTAAGGCGCTAACGGGAGGCACAACCAACTGAATTTTTACCCCTTAGAGTTCGTTTTAGTTAAGCGAATCAGGGCTGTGGAACGAATGCGGCTAAATGGAGTTAAGATACTGATTAGCCATGATCTAAGTGAATTGTGGAACAGACCCGAGCGGCTGAATGTCCTGCTGATATTTCTATGTTCTTATGCCCGCCCACCCCACTCCCACCCGGTACTATACCTACTACTTCGGAAGGGAATGCTATTAGGATAATCCATATCCAGTTTCTGCAATTCAGGCTCGTGGACTCAAGAGACAGAAACCAATTTGTTGAATAATCTTTATTTATCAAATTAATATAAATCCAATTGCACCTCACAAGTAACAAACTCATCATGGAGCCGTGAACTGAAGGCTCACAATAGGCTCCTGGAGAATATTCAGAGGTCCTACAGTATTCTGATGTGTTCCACTGTCATACAATTCATTATGCAGTGGTAAGAAATAAAATTTAAAATAAAACAAAAAAACGATTTTATGACAACTGTCAGGAGCAAGATTCAGATAGCAACTAGGAAGATTATGGAAAGTGCAGGAAGGAATTGGAAAATTTAATAAAGAAGGCACAGAGATGTTACGAGCAAAGATTTGCAGGCAACATTAAATTGATCCCTAATATATTTTATAAATATATAAAGGGTAAGTTGTTAGCAAGGGAAAAAAATTGGGCCTATTAAGGACCCAAAAGGAAATCTTCACGTAGAGGCAGAAGACATGGCTAAAGTATTAAATAAGTACTTTGCATCTGTGTTCACAAAGGATGTGGATGAGGTGAAGGTTATGCTAAAACAGGAGAGGAAAGTTATGGACAGGATACTAATAGATAGAGAAGATGTACTAAGAAGATTAGCATTACTGAAAGTTGGTAAGTCACCTGATCCAGATGGAATGCATCCTAAGTTGCTGAAAGCAGCAAAGGTAGAAATAGCAGGGTCATTGGTCGCAATCCTCCAGTCCTCACTGGATACAGGAATAGTGCCAGACGACTAGAGTGTTGGAATGTTATACCACTAATCAAGAAAGGGGAGCGGGAAAACCAGGAAACTACAGGCCAGACATCAGTGGTGGGGAAGTTATTGAAAACCATTATTAGGGACAAAATAAACTTTCATTTGGAAAGGCATGGGTTAATTAAGGAGAGCCTGCATTGTTCTGTTAAAGGCAAATTGTGTCTGACTAATTTAATAGAATTATTTGATGAGTTAACAGAGAAGGTTGATCAAGGTAGTGTAGTGGATGCTGTATATGTGGACTTTCAGAAGGCATCGACAAAGTGACACACAGGAGGTTTATTAAGAACGTGGAAGCCCATGGAATTAAGGGGAAAGTGGTGGTGTGGATACGAAATTGGCTCAGTGACAGATAGCAAAGACTGATGGTGGATTGATGATTTTCAGATTGGCCTATGGTTTCCAGTGGTGTTCTCCAAGAGTCAGTTTTGGGTCCATTACACTTTTCAATTTTTATAAACGAGACAGACTTCGGTGTAGGGAGCAGCATTATAAAGTTCGAAGATGAAAGGATACTTGGCAAAGTAATAGATAGTGATCAGGGTTCAGGATGACATAGGTAGGGTGGTGAAATGGGCAGAAGTATGGCACATGGAGGTCGAGGCGGAGAAGTGTGAAGGGATGCACTTCGGGGAGACTAATATGGAAAGACAGTATATTATAAATGGTATGAGTTGAAAAGTTTAGATGAGCAGAGATACCTTCGTGTCCATATACAAACTCCTTAAAGGTGACAGGGCAAGTTGATAAGGTGGTTAAAAAAGCATATGGGTTACGTGCA
The DNA here is from genome assembly GCA_030390025.1 of Squalus acanthias. Lineage (NCBI taxonomy): Eukaryota > Metazoa > Chordata > Chondrichthyes > Squaliformes > Squalidae > Squalus > Squalus acanthias. The sequence continues at coordinate 64,317,483 of CM059441.1, forward strand.
TTTATAAACATAGAAGAGAATCTAAAAGCAAAGAGATGATGCTAGAACTTTAAAAATCGCTGGTTAGGCCTCAGCTGTAGTATTTTGGACAATTCTGGGCACCACACTTCTGGAAAGATGTAACGGCGTTAGAAAGGGTACAGAGGTGGTTTACCAGGATGTTACCAGGGACAAGGGACTACAGTAATGAGGAGAGGTTGGAAAAGTTAGGATTGTTCACCTTGGAACAGAGACGGTTAAGAGGTGACCTAATAGAGGTTTTCAAGATGATGAGAGGTTTTGATAGAGTGGATAAAGTAAAACCAGAAGTCATAGATCTAAAATCATTGGCAAAAGATCTTTCGGGGTGATGAGGAGACATTTTTTCACTCAGTGCCTTGTCAGGATCTAGAATACTCTACCTGAAAAAATGGTGGAAGCTCATTACTAATAAAGTTTGAAAGGGAGTGAAACAGGTACTTGATGATGGGGAAATTTGAGAGTTACAGACAGAAAGCGGGGATGTGGGACTAAGCACAACTGCTCTTTCAAAGAGCCAGCACAGGCACGGCGGGTTGAATTGCCTCTCTCTGTGCTGTAAGTTTCTATGATTCTATGTAAGTTTAACATAATGCTAACAGGTAAGCAATCGGTAGTACTCGAGGTTAAAAGGCATGCAGACCAGCCATGCGTAAGATGACAGCGTAAGTACGCCAGTAGTCAGGAACATGACTTGCCCCTCTCGCACATGCTCATTGCAGGTTTATTGTTCTCGGGACAGGTCGCACGCTTGAGTGGGTAGACCGATCTTAGGGGTTAGCATCTCTTAGAACATTTTGCACACTCAAGCATTTACTAATCCCTGAATTATCATCACTTTATTTAGACATGTTGTCGCCTTGCCTTCACTTAACATTCCATTGATAGCCTTTTTGCTCACAATATTCTCAGTCTCACATATTCTCTGTCTCGGGCATAATTTGCGCCTGTTAGCACTATATCACTACTATTTATTCATATTTTACTTTACTTTCTATGCCTAATACTGCCAATGTTTACAGGGTATTATTGTGAAACCAGTCATAATTGCAAGACGATTCTGTAGGACTGTTTCAGTTAACGGGATAATCCTGTGAGTTTATTGGTATTTGCAAGGTGTCTCTTTCAGTTGGCTAAAATGTTAATGTTTTCACTTGGCATTTTTTTTCTAGGAGTTGATGTGATCTGCTGGATTCTTTCAATATTTATACGCTGTCTCTTTGAGCGTTTTGAAATTTGCAGAGTGTGTATGTTTAGAATTAGTTCCAGGGGTTTTGTTGGAGTGTTATATATTGTTTAAACATTCATTATTAAGATGTTATTGTGTACAGGGTCTCTCAATGACTCTGTATATACAGTATGGTTTCTCTGGCAGTAGGTAAATTAATTATGGATTTGGTCAGGGAAGGTCGTGTCTGACTAACTTGATTAATTTTTTTTGAGGGGGTAACAAGGATGGTCGGTAAGGGTAGTGCATTTGATGTAGTCTATATGGATATTAGCAAGGCATTTAACACGGTCCCGCATGGCAAACTCGTCACAGGTAGGAGGACAGGTAGATAAGGTGGGTAAGAATGCAGACGGGATACTTTCCTTTATTAGCCGAGGCATAGAATATAAGAGCATGGAGGTTTTGCTTGAATTGTATAAAACACAAGTTAGGCCACAGCTAGAATACTGCATATAGTTCTAGTCACAACATTACAGGAAGATGTTATTGCACTACAGAAGGTAAAGAGAAGACTTACGTGAATGTTGCCAGGACTGGAGAATTTTAACTATGAGGAAAGTTTGGCTGTGCTTGAGTTGTTCTCTTTGGAACAGAGGAATCTGAGGGGAGACTTGATTGATGTGTATAAAATTATGAGGGGCCTAGATAGTGTGATAAGAAGGACCTATTTCCCTTAGCAGAGCGGTCAATAACCAGGAGGGCATAGATTTAAAGTAATTGGTAGAAGGATTAGAGGGGAGTTGAAGAGCACCTTTTATCATGTAGAGTGGTGGGTTTTTGGAACTCACTGCCTGAAAGCTCTGTAGAAGCAGAAACCCTCATCGCATTTAAAAAGTACTTGGATATGCACTTGAAGTGAAGTTATCTACAAGGCTATGGACTAAGGAGCAGGAAAGTGGGATTGGTCTGGCTCTTCTTCGGCCCGCACAGACACGATGGGCCGAATGGCCGCCTGCTTTGCTGTAAATTTCTATGATTCTATGAGGCGCTCGTGTCTGAGGAGTGTTTCATTGTGTACTGAAAGTCCCTGGCAGTGTGTTAATGTGTGCAGAGTCTCACTGTGACTCTGCAAACGAGTAAACCAGGATTCAGTCAGACTGCTTATATTATACATTGAAACTGTACATAAAACATAGAAATATAATCAAAGTTTCTCTCTGGCTATTTCAAACATCTCGAAACCCATGCTGCTGATCATGATTTCACTGACCTGGCCTGACTTAACCAACAGAGTCCGTTGTCTAACATTATACTCCTTTTAATTATTTTCCCTCCTCTTTGTATATCGAACGGATCTAATTTCTTTGGTGTTCGCGCCCACCTGTCCATTCAATGGGGCTCCCACCCTGGGATTTTGGAGGGGGATCAGAGCTGTCTCATACCGAAATCCCGTGCCGGCAGCATGTTTCCCAGGGTGGGAGCGGGTCGGAAAGTACATGAGCCGGGATTGAGTTCTGATGCTGGAAAGTTTTCAGTTCTTCGCATCATTTAATGCATTTAACAATTAGTGTAAATGGATATTTCACCGCGTACTTCAACTGCTCTCTGAATTTAGCCTGGGTCACCGCATAAATGCAAGTGTTTGTGCAGCAACTCAGAAGCTGGAGCATGAATCCCATTTCTCGTACAAAGAAAGGTAGAGATACCGACATATATCCTAAATACCGCATTCGTCTCGATATAGAAAACACCATGAACACCGCCCATAACATTATGAAGTTCCCCGAGATAACAAACAGTAAAATCATGGATTTCCTTCGACTCTCCATCTCTGGGTCACTGCAGCTCCCCCCACTGCTGTGGCCCCGGAGTCTCCTGCGGGCTCTGCTGGACACTAAAATGTGTCTGACGGTTAAAGCATTGAACAGCAGAATCAGAACAAATGGGACCCCCGGGGTTAGAACAAAATGAAGGAATTCAATTGCTGTCCACACACGTGAATTCAGAACACCATTTCTTACAATACAGAACCAGGGGTCATTAATAAGCCAATATTCACCTGTATACAGAAAATACCAGATGATATTTTTTAAACAGCTCAGTACAGTCACTGTTCCGAGAACCACAATCGCCGTTTTCTTGGTACAATATTGAGATTTCAGATTCTGGCAACAAATGGCCACAAATCGATCAAAGGTGAAAGTCACTGTGAACCAGACAGAACAGTCTGTGGCTGCATAAAGCAGGACAGCGTGGATATTACACAAGGGGATGTACAACACGAATTTTAACTGATAGATAATAGGAATGTGCCTCAGTATCAGATCGATGATAACGACCAGTAGATCCGCTGTTGCCATGGCCACCAGGTAGCGAGTGACACATTTGGAAAGACCGCATTTTCCCCGAGACAATATCACAATCGTCACTAAGTTAACTGTAAGGAAAAGAAAAAAAAAGGAAATTATATATCAGGCTGCGAGCAAAAACAACAGTTTGATGGCGTTCAGGGTGATCATTTTAACTTTGTTACTGCATACCGTGATGGATGTGATTATTGTTCTTATGATTGGGCTATCTGCTGGAGACTGGTTTACAATATAAGTAATCAAGAATGGACTGCGAAATAAATAAAGGAACGAGTTTAAATTCCTGCTCCAAGCTGAGTTCGCAGGTGAGACCCTGTAATTCAGCTCATTCAGAGGAATTCAATCATGTGTTCCTGGTGCTATTCATTATCTTGCGATCCCTCCTCCAAAGTATTCCTGTGGGTGGGCACTTACTGGAGCTGAGATGCGAGTCCTTCCAATGTCGAATTGCATTATTAATTCCCTTCTTAGAATGATGACATGATGACATGTAATTTACCATCACTGGGTTTCAGACTGTATCTACACAACTGGAACAGTGTGGACCGGGGGATTCTTCAACTCTTCGTGAGAAAGTAACAGGATTCCTGCTGAATATGGGAGTGTAAAATATTAAAGGATTTCACTATTCAAAGTACTCCACGTACAACCAGCAGGAATCATTCACAGTAAAGTACAACAGGGGGATGATAATGAGTCAGACTGGGACTCACTCATCCATCGCTGAACTGTGTCATACAGGAATGGATTAAGTTGTCTTTTCACAGCAAAATTAGAAATCCCTCCATCAATATACAACCGAGTACACATTTTGTGGTATACAAATTCCGCGTGTAATCTTCGCTATACGGAACCGGAGTCACTGATACAGAGCGGGCGATTATGAGTGGATATTTCCCAGTGTACTCCCGATCAATCTTCAAGTTTACTAAAGCCCTGAGTATTTAATTATAACCAACGCAAGACAAAAAAGTGAACCGATTAACGCATAATTCTGATCCGATCCAAGCGGTCAGGCCAGACATCAGACTGCAAGCTGTTTAATAAGAAGAATCGTCCAGGAACATCGATTCTGCTGGAGACTCTAGAACATTTTAAACTTAATCAGACTGTATTACCTGTTGAAAAGATTGAAACGAAGGATGCAACATTAATTGAAGGTCACTTCAGTAATTATATTAAGGGAACAGGGAGCAATATAATAAGTAGAAGGGGTAAAACAACAAGTGGTAATAATAGATGCATAGGTTTATTTACACGGAAGACCAACGGCAGCGAAAATGGGAGAATAAATTAAAAGAGCGACAATACAGTTAAACATGGTTTATAATATTAATATCTGTTTGTAGATACTTACCAGGGACACCAACAGCAGCGAGCAGAGGATAGTACACCGCTTGTATATCCCAAAGTGCCCACAGTATCAGGTCCGCTATTGGTACTGGATGACTCCGATCCATTGTAATAACAGTCACGTCTATTATTCTTACTTTATGAGCCTTGCTACCCTCTCTATAGAGCCGCTAATCCCTGTTAGTGCCGGAAGTGTTGCTCTCACTGACACTATGTGATAACACATTGGAAGGAGTCCCCTATTTATAGCAGAGGGAAGCTCTCCAGTTACTCAATTAGAGCCCCTGATGACTGGTATTAATTGCAGTCACTGAACAAACATGTACAGTTAACCATTTTCATCCCAACTTTTTATATATATCACAATTTATGTTTAACCAGATATTTCACAGATGGAACGTAAAGCTCCCTAAAGCCTAACATATTATTTTACTAACTATTGGGTAGAACAGACAATCTCTGACACCATTTATTAGAAGTAGGAGCACATTTTCGATGTCAGTTCATTTCAGAGATATGGTGCAATCCTGTAATTACCACTTATCCACGTCGGTTTTCACAATGTGACCTGGTATCTGAACTGCTTAACTGGTCAGTTTAGGGACCCATGGATAATATCTGCATTGACACTATCTCCGGCAGTAAAGAATGTTACAGTATGGGGGCAGTTGGGGTGGGGTGTGGGGTGAGTGGTGCTGCCTATATTTAACCCGTCCTGGCATCCCCAATAAATTATATTAGATTATGAAGGGTTACCTATATTTACCCAATCTTTGGATTCCCTATAAATATTGTTGCAGAATGAAGGGCTTACATTTATCCAGTCACTGGAACCCCCAGTAAATAATACTATCATACGAAATTGAGCGGCAGGAATTGAGCAGCTGCTCCATCAAGCCTGCCCCACACCATGATGATCGGACCATCATGGCTAAACACTTGTTTCAAACTCCCTACCTCCCACCCCCGCAACAATGTAATCTTCCGAGAAAGCCAGACAAACAGAGAAAATGCCCAGGGCCAATAACAGAAGTATTCTCTGTAAAATTCTTCACAAGCCCCTCAGAAGATCAAAACGATCAAATCATCCAAGAGATCACATGGACACCTACCTTTTATATGATGTGATCTCTGCCCCGGTCAAGAAACGGTCCAGCTCCCTCTTGAAAGCATGCAGAGAGTCAGCACCCAACAAACTGGCCGGCAAAGTATTCCAGAGCCTCGCATTTCTCAGGGAAGAAGAACCACCCAACATCCAGTCTACTCCTAACCTTACATAGTTGAAATTCGTGTCCTCTACTACTCCCCAATCTGTTGAACTGGAATAGTCTATCTATAGGAACACTATCCAGCCTTTTACTTATTTTATAGACCTCTTGCAGGTCACCTCTAAGTCTACGCTGTTCTAAAGTAAATAGAACAAGGTCTTTGAGCCTATCTGAGTAGCTGAGGTTCTTTAAGCTAGGAATCGTTCTTATAGCTCTCTTCTGGATCATTTCCAAGGGCACTATATCACCCATCATTTCGGGGCAGCAAAACTGGGCACAGTACACTAGATGCGGTCTGACCAGCGGCCTGTATACTGTTAAAATGGTATCCTTTGATTTATCTTGAATGGTTCTACTAATAAAACCCAGTGCCTTGTTAGCTTTAGCTACAGTTTCACTACATTGGTCATGAACTTTTAGTGACCTGTGCACAATAACACCAAGCCTGAATGTTGTTCGGGTCTTGCTGCATGCAGACACGGAATGCTGAGGAGCTGTGAATGGAACTTAACACTGTGCAATTATCAGCGAATATCCCTACTTCTAAACTTATGATGGAGGGAAGTCACTGATGAAGCAGCTGAATATGGTTGGACCTAGGACACTGTCCTGAGGAATCTTGCATCATTTTCCTGGGGTTCTCCTGCAGCAACCACAACCACCTTCCTTTGTGCTAGGTATGTCTCCAGCCAATGAAGCATTTTCCCCTGATTCCCATTGACTTCAATTTTACTGGAGAATAATTAAGATAAGCATTTATATAGTGCCTTTCGCATCCTCAGGACGTCCCAAAGCACTTTACAGCCAAAGATGTACAGTCACTGTTGTAACGTAGAAAACGCGGCAGAAATTTTGCGCAGAGCAAGCTCCCACGAACAGCAATGTGATAATGACCAGATAATTTGTTTTTAGAGATGTTTGATGAGTGATCAATTTTGGCCTGGACACCGGAGAGAACCCACCTGCTCTTCGAAATATTACCATGAGATAATTTATGTCCATCTTTTACCAGAGAGCAGATGGGACTCGGTTTAATGCCTCGTTCGAAAGATAGCACCTCCGGCAGTCGATCACTCCCTCAGGCATAAGACTTGAACCCACGTTCTGCTGACTCATCCGAGAGTGCCAAAAACCTTCACCTAAGCCTTATGAAACCTAATGCTGATTGGAAAACCCCAGCGCTTGGAGGTCCCAAGTATCTGGAGGGGCAGAGCTGCATTTTAACAAACTAACTGGTGGTCTGCGCAGACCAAATGGAGTGCACTTAAAAAGATTGTTGAACTTCGTAATTTGGAGAGAGTGGATGTCTCTGGTAAGTTCTGGGTCGGTATTAGCTGTAAAAGTGAAATTTAGTTTAATATTTTGAATTTAACTTTGAACTTTAAAATCTGTAGTGAACAGAAACTGCCTGCCAGTGGCAGTTAACGGTCAGTAAACTGTGAGTATTTGTCTTGAATAGTTGCAAATTACTGTGATCAGGGAGATGAGACAACACTTGTAACTTGGGTGTGGCTCCAAAGGTGGAAAATTAAACAGTATCTGCCTTTGCCAGTGTGGTCTGCACAGTGTCTTAAAAGGAGTGCACTTAAACAGATTCCTTGGGAATTTTGAGAGTGTGGGAATTTGGAGCAGAGTGGAAGGAGGTGCTGCTTTTTGCCGCCAATACTTGCAGGGCTTTGTGTTACAGGCAAATATTTAATTTCATCGACCTCGAACTTAAACTAGATCTAGTAATTAGTTAAAAATTAAACTGTAATCTAGGTTAATTAAATACATAAAGTTTAATTAACTAAATAATTAAAACAAGGCTATAAAGGGATGATAGTGCAGGTGGTGTGCCACAACTGTAGCATGTGGGCGTTTTGGAGAGCATCGTGATTCCGGATTACCACGTCTGCAGTAAGTGTCGGCATCTCGTGGAAATTCAGCTCAGAGTTGTTACACTGGAGTCTGAGGTGCAGACATTGCCGTGCATCAGGGAGGCGGAGAGTTATCTGGACACTTTGATCCAGGAGGCAGTCACACCTCTTAGGTTAGGTGACAGTACAGGTCTGGTTAGTGGTCAGGTACAAGTGGGTGTGACTGTAACTGAGGCAGGTAGGGGACCCCAGGCGCAGTGCTGGAGGAGCCTCGGCCTTTGGCCTTATCCAACAGATATGATGTTTTTGCTGCCTGTGTGGATGAGGGCAAAGTCTGCAGGGTGGATGAGCAAACTGACCATGGCACCGTGGTACAGGAGGCCATTCAAGTATGGGTAGTAAAAAGGAATGTTGTAGTGGTAGGAGAAAGTAGAGTCAGGGGGATAGATACTGTTCTCTGCAGCAATGATCGGGCTTCCGAAGGCTGTGTTGCCTGCCCGGTGCCATGATTAATAATATGTCCTCGTACCTGGAGAAGAATTTGGAGTGGGAAAGGGAGGATCCAATTGTTGTGGTCCACGTACAACAACGAAATAGTTAGAACTAGGAATGAGATTCTGCTGAGTGAGTTTGAGGAACTGGGGTCCAAATTAAACAGCAAAACCTTAAAGGTAATAATCTATGGATTGTTACCTGAGCCACGCGCAAATTAGCATAGGGACAAGCAGATCAGAGAGCTAAATATCTGGCTCAAAGACTGGTGTGGTAAGAAAGGCTTTCGATTCATGTGGCACTGCCACAAGTACTGGGGGAGAGGGAGCTGTTCCATAAGAACATAAGAAATAGAACCAGGAATAGGCCATTCGGCCCCTCGAGCCTGCTCCACCATTCAATAAGATCTTCTACCTTAACTCCACTTTCCTGCACTATCCCCATATACCTTGATTCACTTAATATCCAAATATCTATCGATCTCTATCTTGAATATACTCAATGACTGAGCCTCCACAGCCCTCTCGGGTAGAGAATTCCAAAGATTCACCACCCTCTGAGTGAGGAAAATTCTCCTCATCTCAGTCCTAAATGGCCGATCCCTTATTCTGAGATTGGGACCCATGGTTCTAGACTCCCCAGGCAGGGGAAACATCTTCCCTACATCCCCCCTGTCAAGCCCTGTAAGAATGTTGTATATTTCAATGAGATCACCCCCTCATTCTTCTAAACTCTGGAGAATATAGGCCTAGTCTACTCAATGTCTCCTCGTAGGAAAATCCCCCATCCCAGGAATCAGTCTGGTGAACCTTCTTTGCACTCGCTCTGTGGCAAATATATCCTTCCATTGGGACAGCCTCCACTTCAAATGGGCTGGGACCAGTGTCCTGGCAAATCGAATAACTAGGGCTGTAGATAAGTCTTTAAACTAAAAAGCGGGGAGGGGTCAGGTAATGGGCAATTTAGAAAGCTAAAGAGAAAAGTCAAGGCAATGGAGCAGTGTAGCGATTTTGGTAAATATAAGCAGTGTGTGACAGGTAGGGAGGAAGAATTTAAAGGCAATTGTGCACCAGTGAATAAGACGAAAACAGGGTATAATGTTAAAAGGTTAAAACTAAAGGCTCTTTTCCTGAATGCACGAAGCATTTATAAAAAGATAGATGAATTAGTGGCACAAATATGATAAATGGGTATGATCTAATAGCCATTACAGAGACATGGTTGCAAGGTGACCAGGGTTGGGAACTAAATATTCCAGGTACTTGATGTATCAAAAAGACAGGTAGACTGGAACAGCAGAGGAGGTGTAGCTCTCATAATTAAGGATGATGTAAGGACAGTAGTTAGAAAGGATCTTGGTTCAGCATATCAGGAAGTAGAATCAGCATTGGTGGAGATAAGAAATAACAAGGGGCAGAAAACAGTGATGAGATTGGTTTATAGGCCCCCTAACAGTAGCTATACCTTTGGGCAGCGTATTAATCAAGAAATAATAGGAGCTTGTAACAAAGGTATGCAATAATCGTGGGGGACTTTAATCTGCATATAGATTGGGCAAATCAAATTGGCAAGGATAGTCTGGAGGTCGAGTTCATGGAATGTATTCGAGAGTTTCCCAGAACAATATGTCATAAACCAACCAGGGAACAGGCTATTTTGGATATTGATTTGTGTAATGAGCTATTCCATTACAGCTACAACACTGGCATATATCCGGCAATGTGGAAAACTGCCCAGGTATGCCCTGTCCACAAAAAGCAGGACAAATCCAATCCAGACAATTACCATCCCATCATTCTACTCTCGATCATCAGCAAAGTGATGTAAGGTATCATCGACAGTGCTATCAAGCAGCAATTACTCACTTATAACCTGCTCACTGATGCGAAGTTTGAGTTCCGCGAAGACCACTCGGCTCCCGACGACATTACAGCCTTGTTCCAAACAAGGACAAAGGAGCTGAATTCCAGAGGTGAGTTGAGAGTGACTGCCCCTGACATCAAGGCAGCATTTGACCGAGTGTGGCATCAAGGAGGCTTAGTAAAACTGAAGTCAATGAGAATCGGGGAGGGGGGGTGAACTCTCCACTTGCTGGAGTCATGGCAAGCACAAAGGAAGATGGTTGTGGTGATTGAAGGTCAATCATCACAGCCCCAGGACATCGCTGCAGGAGTTCCTCAGGGCTGTGTCCTAGGCCCAACGATCTTCAGTTGCTTCATCAACGAGCGTCCCTCCAAAATAATGCCAGAAATGCGGATGTTCGCGGACGACTGCATACTGTTCAGTGCCATTCGCATCTCCTCAGATAATGAAGCATTCCATGCCCTCATGCAACAAGACTTGGACGACGTTCAGGCTTACGCTGATAAGTGGCAGGTAATATTTGTGCCACAGAAGTGCCAAGCAATGAATATCTCAAACAAGCGATAGTCTAAAGATGGTCCCTTGACATTCAACGGCATTACCATCGCCGAATCCCACACCATCAACATCATGGGGATTACCATTGACCAGAAACTTAACTGGACCAGCCACATACATACTGTGGCAACAAGAGCAGGTCAGCGGTTAGGCAGTCTGCGGCGAGTGTCTCACTTCCTGACTCCCCAAAGCCTTTCCACCATCTACAAGACGCAAGTAAGGAGTGTGATGGAATACTCTCCACTTGCCTGGATGAGTGCAGCTCCAACAACACTCAAGAAGCTCGACACCATCCAGCACAAAGCATCCCGCTTGATTGGCACCCCATCTACCACCTTAAGCATTCATTCCCTCCACCACTGGCGTACCGTGGCTACAGTGTGTACCATCTACAAGATGCACTGCAACAACTCGCCAAGGCTCCTTCGGCAGCACCTCCCAAACCCGCGACCTCTACCACCTAGAAGGACAAGGGCAGCAGGTGCATGGGAACACCACCAGCTCCAAGTTCCCCTCCAAGTCACAATCACTTAGAAGTATATCGCAGATCCTTTATCGTGGCTGGGTCAAAATCCAGCGTCGACAGCGGGGGAAGAGGAGCCTTTCTTTCTTTCTCTCTCCCACAGAGCGGTCGGCAGCGGGGAAGGAGGGGCAGACCTGGTTGGAGCGGCAGAGGCCTGAGGTGAGTCATTAAACTCACCTACGTGGCCTTTTTCCCCAGCGGGGAAAGAGCTTCGCGGGCTTTTTCAAAGGCAGGGGGCGGGGCCAATTCATTGGTACCCGTATATAGGTGGAGCGGTTGCTAAACCCGAGACACTACACTAGTAGTGACTCCCACCCTCCCACCTCCTCTAACCTTTAGGGGTAGAGGGAATTTAAAAGGTAGGTTCGATGTTATATTTTGTTTTCAGGGACTTAACTCCTGGACCTAAGTTAAATAAGTTTAAATTTTAGTAATAAAGTAACATAAGGGTTAAGTCATGACAGGAAGTCTCGGACCCGTTTCATGCTCCTCCTGTGCCATGTGGGAAACCAGGGACACTTCCAGTGTCCCTGACAACTACGTGTGCGGGAAGTGTGTCCAGCTGCAGCTCCTGACAGCCCGCATGGCGGTGCTGGAGCTGCGGGTGGACTCACTCTGGAGCATGCACGATGCCGAGAACTCGGTGAATCGCTCATTTAGTGAGTTGTCCACACCGCAGGTAAAGGCTAGGACAGACAGTGAATGGGTGACCAAGAAGCAGGGCAATATCAGGAAGGTAGTGCAGGAGTCCCCTGTGGTCATCTCCCTCCAAAACAGGTATGCCGCTTTGGATACTGTTGGGGGAGATGGCCTAAAAGGGGAAGGCACTAGCAGCCAGGTTCATGGCACCATGGCTGGCTCTGCTGCACAGCAGGGCGGGAAAAAGAGTGGTAGGGCTATAGTGATAGGGGACTCAATTGTAAGGGGAATAGACAGGAGTTTCTGTGGCCGCAACCGAGATTCCAGGATGGTATGTTGCCTCCCTGGTGCAAGGGTCAAGGATGTCTCGGAGCGGCTGCAGAACATTCTGAAGAGGGAGGGTGAACAGCCAGCTGTCGTGGTGCATGTAGGTACCAACGATATAGGTAAAAAGCGGGAAGAGGTCCTACAAGCAGAATTTAGGGAGATAGGAGCTAAATTAAAAAGTAGGACCTCTAAGGTAGTAATCTCTGGATTGCTACCAGGGCCACGTGCTAATCAGAATAGAGAAAACAGGATAGTGAGATTGAATACGTGGCTTGAGCAGTGGTGCAGGAGGGAGGGATTCAAATTCCTGAGGCATTGGAACCAGTTCTGGGGGAAGTGGGACCTGTACAAAAGGGACGGTCTGCACTTGGGCAGGACTGGAACCGATGTCCTCGGGGTAATATTTGCTAAAGCAGTTCGGGAGGATTTAAACTAATATGGCAGGGGAATGGGAACCTATGTAGCGAAACAGGGGGAAGTAATATGCAGTCAGAAACAAATGTTAGAAGGGTGAGAAACAATAGGGGAAGGCCGAGTAAACAAAGGCAAGAAACACAAAGGGCCATACTAAATCATAAGTCTAAAAGGACAAAGGATGTTAATGAAACAAGCCTAAAGGCTCTGTGTCTTAATGCAAGGAGTATCCGTAATAAGGTGGATGAATTGACTGTGCAAATAGATGTTAACGGATACGATGTGATTGGGATTACAGAGACGTGGCTCCAGAACAATCAAGGCTGGGAACTGAACATCCAGGGGTATTCAACATTCAGAAAGGATAGAATAAAAGGAAAAGGGGGTGGGGTAGCATTGCTGGTTAAAGAGGAGATTAATGCAATAGCTAGGAAGGACATCAGCTTGGAGGATGTGGAATCAATATGGGTTGAGCTGCAGAACACCAAAGGGCAGAAAACGTTAGTGGGAGTTGTGTACAGACCTCCAAACAGCAGTAGTGAGGTGGGGGAGGGTATGAAACAGGAAATCAGAGGTGCGTGCAAAAAAGGCACGGCAGTTATCATGGGTGACTTTAATATGCATATAGATTGGGCTACTCAAACTGGAAGCAATACGGTGGAGGAGGATTTCCTGGAGTGTTTAAGGGATGGTTTCCTAAACCAATATGTTGAGGAACCAACTCGAGGGGAGGCCATCCTGGACTGGGTGTTGTGTAATGAGGAGGGACTAATCAGCAATCTTGTGGTACGAGGCCCCCTGGGGAAGAGTGACCATAGTATGGTGGAGTTCTACATTAGGATGGAGAAGGAAACAGTGAAGTCAGAGACCATGGTCCAGAACTTAAATAAGGGCAACTTTGAGGGTATGAGGCGTGAATTGGCGAGGTTAAATTGGCAAGCGATATTTAAGGGGCTATCAGTGGAAGGGCAATGGCAGACATTTAGAGATCGCATGGATGAACTACAACAATTGTACATCCCGGTCTGGCGTAAAAATAAAAAAGGGAAGGTGGCTCAACCATGGCTAACAAGGGGAATCAGGGATAGTATTAAAACCAAGGAAGTTGCATACAAATTGGCCAGAAGTAGCAGCAAACCCGGGGACTGGGAGAACTTCAAAACTCAGCAGAGGAGGACGAAGGGTTTGATTAGGGCAGGGAAAATAAAATATGAAAGGAAGCTTGCAGAGAACATTAAAATGGACTGCAAAAGCTTCTATAAATATGTAAAAAGAAAGAGGTTAGAAAAACAAACGTAGGTCCCCTGCAGTCGGAAACAGGGGAAGTCGTAATGGGGAACAAGGAAATGGCAGATCAATTGAACAAGTACTTTGGTTCGGTGTTTACTGTGGAGGACACACACAACCTGCCGGAAATAAAAGGGGTCAGAGGATCTGGTAAGAGGGAGGAGCTGAGGGAAATCCTTATTAGTTGGGAAAAGGTATTGGGGAAATTGATGGGACTGAAGGCTGAAAAATCCCCGGGGCCTGATGGTCTGCATCCCAGAGTACTTAAGGAGGTGGCCTTGGAAATAGTGGATGCATTGACGATCATTTTCCAACATTCCTTAGACTCTGGATCAGTTCCGATGGAGTGGAGGGTGGCCAATGTAACCCCTCTTTTTAAAAAAGGAGGGAGGGAGAAAGCAGGGAATTATAGACCGGTCAGCCTGACATCGGTCGTGGGTAAAATGATGGAAGCAATTATTAAAGATGTCATAACAGACCATTTGGAAAGTGGCGACATGATAGGTCCAAGTCAGCATGGATTTGTGAAAGGGAAATCATGCTTGACAAATCTTCTGGAATTTTTTGAGGATGTTTCCAATAGGGTGGACAGGGGGGAACCAGTAGATGTGGTGTATTTGGACTTTCAGAAGGCCTTCGACAAGGTCCCACACAAGAGATTGGTGAGCAAAGTTAAAGCACATGGGATTGGGGGTAATGTGTTGACGTGGATTGAGAACTGGTTGGCACACAGGAAACAAAGAGTAGGAGTAAATGGGTACATAGATACATAGATACATAGAAGATAGGAGCAGGAGTAGGCCACCCGGCCCTTCGAGCCTGCTCCGCCATTTAATGAGATCATGGCTGATCCTCCAATTCAGTATCCCGTCCCCGCCTTCTCTCCGTAACCCTTAACCCCTTTTGCCTGTAGAAATATATCTAATTCCCTCTTAAATATATTTAATGAGCTAGCGTACACTGCCCTCTGTGTCAATGAGTTCCACAGGTTCACCACCCTCTGAGTGAAGAAATTCCCCCTCATTTCTGTCCTAAATGGTTTAGCCCTTATCCTTAAATTATGTCCTCTAGTTCTGTTCTCACCCGCCAAGGGAAACATTCCTTCTGCATCTAGTCTGTCTAGACCTGTCAGAATTTTATACACTTCTATGAGGTCCCCTCTCAATCTTCTAAACTCCAGTGTGTACATCCCTAAACTACATAGTCTCTCCTCATAGGACAATCCCGCCATTCCTGGTATCAGCCTGGTGAATCGCCGCTGCACCCCCTCCATGGCAAGAACTTCTTTCCTCAGATGAGGCGACCAAAACTGTACACAGTACTCGAGGTGTGGTCTCACCAGTGCCCTGTACAGCTGCAGCAAGGTATCCCTGTTCCTGTATTCCAACCCTTTTGCTATGAAGGCCAGCATACCGTTTGCCTTCTTGACCGCCTGTTGCACCTGCATGCTCGCCTTCAGTGACTGGTGTGCAAGAACACCCAGGTCTCTCTGTACTTCCCCCTCTCCCAATTTATTGCCATTTAAATAATAATTTGCCCTCCCGTTCCTGCACCCAAGGTGGATAACTTCGCACTTGTCTACATTATAGTGCATCTGCCATTTATCCGCCCAATCACCCAGTCTGTCCAAATCGCTCTGGAGCTTCCTGGTCTCCTCCTCTGAGCCCACCCCCCCCTCCTAGTTTAGTGTCGTCTGCAAATTTGGAAATGCTGCATCCGACTCCCTGATCCAGGTCATTAATGTAAATTGTGAACAGCTGGGGACCCAGGACAGATCCCTGTGGTACCCCACTTGTTACTGCCTGCCATTCAGAAAATGAGCCGTTTATTCCAACTCTCTGTTTTCTATCTGACAGCCAGTTCTCTATCCACGTCAATACTTTCCCCTTTATCCCATGAGCTTCAATTTTCCATGCTAATCTTTTATGTGGGACCTTGTCGAAGGCCTTTTGGAAGTCCAGGTACACCACATCTACTGGCTCTCCCCCATCTATTTTACCAGTTACTCCCTCAAAAAATTCCAATAGATTAGTCAAGCACGATTTACCCTTTGTAAATCCATGTTGACTCTGTCCTATCCTGTCCCCATTTGCTAAGTGCTCCGCTATTTCATCCTTAATGATGGACTCCAGCATTTTGCCCACAACTGATGTAAGGCTTACAGGTCTGTAATTACCTGCTTTTTCCCTACCCCCCTTTTTGAATAGTGGGGTAACGTTAGCTACCCTCCAATCCATGGGCACTGTTCCCGAGTCTAATGAATTCTGAAAAATCATACTTAGTGCATCCGCTATCTCTAGGGCCACCTCCTTCAGTACCCTAGGATGCATGTTATCAGGCCCTGGAGATTTGTCCGCCTTCAATCCCTTTAGCTTCCTTAACACCATATCCTTAGAGATATTGATTTGCGTCAGTTCCTCCTTTGCCCATGTCCCTATTTTTCCCGATATCCCAGGGAGGTTTTTTGTGTCTTCCTTCGTAAAGACTGACCCAAAGTATGCATTTAGTTGGTCTGCCATTTCCTTATTTCCCGTTATATATTCCCCCGTATCTGACTGCAATGGACCAACTTTGGTTTTCACCAGTCTTTTCCTCTTGATATACTTATAAAAGCTTTTGGAGTTAGTTTTTATATTTTCCGCCAGCTTGCTTTCGTAAGCTATTTTGCCCCTCTTGATTAAGCCCTTTGTCCTCCTTTGCTCTATCTTAAACCGTTCCCAATCTTCCACTCTGGTGCTTTTTTTGGCTATTTTATACGCCCTATCTTTGGATTTTATGCTGTCTCTAATTTCCCCTGTTATCCACGGTTGAGTCACCTTTTTAGATTTCCTTTTATGCCAGATTGGTATAAACAATTTTTGCAATTTTGTCATTCTATCTTTAAATGCTTGCCATTGTTTATCTACCTCCAGTCCTCCCAGGAACGTTGTCCAATCAGACCTACTCAGTTCCCGTCTAATGGCATCATAATTCCCCTTGTTTAAATTCAGGACCTTAGTCTCTGAGTCAATTTCTTCGCTCTCCATTTCGAGTGAGAAATCGATCATGTTATGATCGCTCTGACCCAAGGGTCCCCGTACAACAAGATTACTAATTAGTCCCTTCTCATTGCACAGTACCCAGTCCAATATAGCCTGTTCCCGAGTTGGTTCCTCGACATATTGATCCAGATAACCATCCCTTAAACACTCAAGGAATTTCTCCTCCTCATTATTTTTACTGATTAGGCTAGTCCAATCTATATGTAAGTTAAAGTCACCTATGATGACAGCTGTGCTCTTATTGCACGCTTCTCTAATTTCCCTCGTGATGCCCTCCCCAACCTCTATTTTACTATTTGGAGGCCTATATACCACTCCTATAAATGTTTTTCACCCCTCGCTATTTCTTAGCTCCACCCATGTAGATTCTGTATTAACTGAGTTAATATCCTTCCTTTCAATTGCATTTATCCCCTCTTTTACCAGCAATGCTACCCCTCCTCCCTTTCTTTTTTGTTGATCCTTCCTAAATACTGAATACCCCTGTATGTTAAGCTCCCAGCCCTGCTCACCCTGCAACCATGTTTCCGTAATCCCAATTAGATCATAATTATTAACCTCTATTTCCACAGCTAATTCATCTACCTTGTTCCTGATGCTTCTCGCATTAAGGTATAAAACCCTCAGGCTTTTTTTATGCTCACATTTTTTATGAATTAGTTTGGCCCTTTGTTTTTTGTTCCTCACCCTTTTACCATTTATTTCTGTCTGCCTTTCACTTTCCTCTATTTCACTACATAGGTTTCTAGCGCCCTGCCATACTAGTTTAAACTTTTCAGAATGGCAGGCAGTGACCAGCGGGGTACCGCAGGGTTCGGTGCTGGGACCCCAGCTGTTTACATTATATATTAATGATTTGGACGAAGGGATTAAATGTAATATCTCCAAATTTGCGGATGACACTAAATTGGGAGGCAGTGTGAACAATGAGGAGGATGCTAGGAGGCTACAGAGTGACTTGGACAGGTTGGGTGAATGGGCAAATGTATGGCAGATGAAGTACAATGTGGATAAATGTGAGGTTATCCACTTTGGTGGTAAAAATAGAGAGGCGGACTATTACCTGAATGGTGGCAGATTAGGGAAAGGGGACGTGCAACGAGACCTGGGCGTCATGGTACATCAGTCACTGAAGGTGGGAATGCAAGTGCAGCAGGCAGTCAAGAAAGCAAACGGAATGATGGCCTTCATAGCAAGGGGATTTGAGTACAGGAGTAGGGAGGTGATGCTACAGTTGTACAGGGCCTTGGTGAGGCCACACCTGGAGTATTGTGCGCAGTTTTGGTCTCCTAACTTAAGGAAGGACATTCTTGCTATTGAGGGAGTGCAGCAAAGGTTCACTAGATTGATTCCTGGGATGGCCGGACTGACATATCAAGAAAGATTGGGTCAACTGAACTTGTATCCTCTGGAGTTCAGAAGAATGAGGGGGGATCTTATAGAGACATTTAAAATCCTGACTGGTTTAGACAAATTAGATGCGGGCAGAATGTTCCCAATGGTAGGGAAAACTAGAACCAGGGGTCACAGTCTAAGGATTAAGGGGAAGCCATTTAGGACTGAGCTGAGGAGGAACTTCTTCACCCAGAGAGTGGTGAATCTATGGAATTCTCTTCCACAGAAGGTTGTTGAGGCCAGTTCGCTAAATATATTCAAAAGGGAGTTAGATATAACACTCACAACTAAGGGGATCAAGGGGTATGGCGAGAAAGCAGGAATGGGGTACTGAGGTAGCATGTTCAGCCATGAACGCATTGAATGGCGGTGCAGGCTCGAAGGACCGAATGGTCTACTCCTGTACCTATTTTCTATGTTTCTATGTTTCTAACAGCACTGTGGGAGTACCTTCACCACAAGGACTGCAGCGGTCCAAGTAGACGGCTTACCACCACCTTCTCAAGGGTGATTAGGGATGGGCAATAAATGCTAGCCTTGCCAGCGACGCCCACATCCCATAAAAAATGAATTAAAATAAACTGAATTTAAATTGCCCAACTGCCGTGGTGGGATTTGAACTCACGTCTCCGCATCATTATTCCAGGCCTCTGCATTACTAGTCCAGTAACATAACCACTATGTAGTATACATGATTTTTCAAAAGACATTCCATAACGTGCCACACAAGAGGTTGTTACAAAAGATTTGGTCACAGGAGATTAGTGGTAATATATTCGCATGGTTTCAGGATTGGTTAATGGGCAGACACAGAGAGTAGGAATAAACAGTTATTTTAGGATCGGCAGTTTGTAACTAGTGGGATGCCACAAGGATCAGTGGTTGAGCCTCAGATATTTACAATCTATATAAATTACTTAGATGAAGGAATCGAGTGCAATGTATCCAAGTTTGCTGATGATAAAAAGCTAGGTGGAATGTAAGCTGTGAGGAGGACGCAAAAATGCAGCAAAGGGATATAGACAGGTTCAGTGAGTGAGCAGGAAGGTGGCAGATGAAGTATAATGTGAGGAAATGTGAAATTCTCCACTTTGGTAAGAAGAATAGAAAAGCAGAATATATTTTAAACGGTGAGAGAGTAGTAAATATTGGTATGCAGGGGGATTTGTGTGTCCTTGTTCAGTCTAATGGAATGTTAGCTTTCATATCAAGGGAGTTGGAATACAAAGGCATAGAAGTTATGCTGTAGCTGTATATCCTCTGTTTAGACCGCATCTAGAATACTGCATTCAGTTATGTACACTGCACCTCAGGAAGCATATATTGCTGAGGGAGTGCAGTGCAGACTCACCAGAATAATACCAGAGCTAAAAGGTTTAAATTATGAAGACAGGTTACATAGACTAGGCTTGTATTCCCTTCAATTTAGAAGATTAAACGTTGGTAGAATTGAGACGGATAAGATTATTAAAGGAGTTGATAGAGTAGATAGAGAGAAATGAGTTACACTGGTGGGATGTGGTTAGCAGTGGCGTTACCCAAGGGTCAGTTTTGGATCCATTACTCTTTTCAATGTTTATAAACGGCCTCGACCTGAGTGTAGGAAGTAGCATTATAAAATTTGCAGATGAAACGAAACTTGGCAAAGTAATAGATAGTGATGAGGATAGTTATAGGCTTCAGGATAACATATACAGGATGGTGAAATGGGCAGAAGCATGGCTGGTAGAGTTCACTACGGAGAAGGGATGCACTTTGGGAGGACTAATATGGAAAGACAGTATACTATAAATGGCACGATTTTGAAAAGTGTGGATGAGCAGAGACCTTGGTGCTCAAGTACACAAATCTTTAAATGTGGCAGGGCAAGTTGATAAGGTTGTTTAAAAAGCTTATGGGTTACTTGGGTTTATAAATAGAGGAAGAGAATATAAAAGCAAAGAGATGATGCTAGAACTTTATAAATCGCTGGTTAGGCCTCAGCTTGAGTATTTTGACCAAATCTAGGCACCACACTTCAGATATAAAGGCCTTAGAAAGCGTACAGAGGTTTAACAGGATGTTACCAGTGACGAGGGACTACAGTAATGAGGAAAGATGGGAAAGGTTAGGACTGTTCCCTTTGGAACAGAAAAGGTTAAGAGGTGACCTAATAGAGATTTGCAAGAAGATCAGAGGTTTTGATAGAGTAGATAGAGAAAAACGATTCCCACTGGCGAGTGGGTCAATAACTAGAAGTCATACATTTAAAATCATTGGCAAAAGATCTAGCGGGGCGATGAGGAGACATTTTTACACTCAGGGCCTTGTCAACATCTGGACCGCTCTACCTGAAAAGGTGGTAGAAGCTGATTCAATAAATACTTTTAAAAGGGAGTTGGACAGATACTTGAGAATGAGGAACTAACAGGGTTACGGACAAAAAGCGGGGATGTGGGTCTAAGCACGATTGCTCTTTCAAAGAGCCAGCACATACACGGTGGGTTGAATGGCCTCTTTCTGTGCTGTAAGTTTCTATGATTCTATGTAAGATTAACATAATGCTGGCACGTAAGCATGCCGGTAGTACTCAAGGTTAAAAGGTATGCACGCCAGCCATACATAAGGTGAGGATGTAAGTACGCCAGTAGTCACACATACGACCTGCGCCTCTCGCACGCGCTCATTGCGGCTTGTTCTCTGTACATGTTGCACGCTTGAGTGGGTACATCCATCTTAGGGGTCAGCACTATCCCATCTCTGAAAATTTTGCACACTGAAGCATTTACTATTCCCTGAATTATCACCACTTTATGTAAACATGTTGGCGCCTTGCCCTCACTTAACATTCTATTGCCAGCCTTTCTGCTCACAATATTCACAGCCTCACATATTCTCTGTCTCGGGCATAATTTGAGCCTCTTAGCCCTATATCTCTACTATTTATTCATGTTTTACCTTACTTCCTATTCCTAATAATGCCAATGTTTACAGGCTGTTATTGTGAAACCAATAATATTTGCAAGACGATTTTGTAGGACTGTTTCATTAACGGGATAATCACGTGTATTTGTTGGTATTTACAAGATATCTCTTTCAGTTAGCTCAAATGTTAATGTTTTCACTTCGAGTTTTTTTCTCGGATTTTCTGTGGCCTGATGGATTCTTTCAATAATTATACCGTGTCCCTTTGAGCGTTTTGAAATTTGCAGAGTGTGTATGTTTAGGATTATTTCCAGGGATTTTGTTGGAGTGTTATATATTGTTTAAACATTCAATATTAATGTGTTATTGTGTACAGGGTCTCTCAGTGACTCTGTTTATAATGTATGGTTTCTCTGGCAGTCGGTAAATATTTTAAGGATTTGTTAAGAAAGGTCGTGTCTGACTAAACTGATTACATTTTTGAAGAGGTAACAAGGAGGGTCGCTGAGGGTAGTGCATTTGATGTAGACTATATGGATTCCAGCAAGGCTTTTGACAGGGTCCCGCACGGCAAACTCTTCAGAAAAGGAAAAGGCCATGTGATTCAAGGGAAAGAAGCAAGTTGGATCCAAATTGGCTCAGCAGCGGGAAGCAAAGGGTAATGGTCAACGGGCGCTCTTGTGACTGGAAGGCTGTTTCCAGTGGGGTTCCACAGGGCTCAGTACTAGTTCCATCGCTTTTTGTGGTATATATCAATGATTTAGACTTTAATGTAGAGTGCATGATTCAAAGTTTTACATATGATGCAAAAATTTGCCGCGTGGTTGATAGTGAGGAAGGAAGCTGTAGACTGCAGTAGATATCAATTGACTGGTCAGGTGGGAAGAATAGTGGCAAATGGAATTCAATCCGGAGAAGTGTGAGGTAATGCATTTGGGGAGGGCTAACAAGGCAAGGGAATGCACAATAAATGGCAGGATACTTAGAAGTGTAGAGGAACAGAGGGACCTTGGAGTGCATGTCCACAGATATTCAAGGTAGCAGGACAGGTAGATAAGGTGGTTAAGAATACATACGGGATACTTTCCTTTATTAGCCGAGGAATAGAATATAAGAGCATGGAGGTTATGCTAGAACTGTATAAAGCAATAGAAACATAGAAGATAGGAGCAGGAGTAGGCCATTCGGCCCCTCGAGCCTGCTCTGCCATTCGATGAGATCATGGCTGATCATCCAAACTCAGTACCCTGTACCTGCCTTCTCCCCATATCCCTTGATACCTTTAGCTTTAAGAAATATACCTAACTCATTCTTGAATATATTTAATGACTTGGCCTCAACTACCTTCTGTGGTAGAGAATTCCACAGGTTCACCACTCTCTGGGTGAAGAAATTCTTCCTCATTTCTGTCCTAAATGGCTTACCCCTTATCCTTAGATTATGACCCCTGGTTCTGGACTGTCCGACCACCGGGAACATTCTTCCTGCATCTAGTTTGTCCAGACCTGTCAGAATTTTATATGTTTCGATGAGATCCCCTCTCATTCTTCTAAACTCCAGCGAGTATAAGCCCAATCGACCCAATCTCTCCTCATATGTCATTCTTGCCTTCTCAGGTTTCAGCTTTGTGAATCTTCGCTGAACTCCTTCCAAAGCAAGAACATCCTTCCTCAGATAAGGCGACCAAAACTGCACACAGTACTCAAGGTGTGGTCTCACCAAGGCCCTGTACAACTGCAGCAGAACATCCCTGTTCCTATACTCAAACCCTTTCGCTATGAAGGCCAATATACCATTTGCCTTCTTCACTGCCTGCAGCACCTGCATGCTTACCTTCAGCGACTGGTGCACAAGGACACCCAGGTCTCGTTGCACTTCCCCTTCTCCCAATCTATTGCCATTCAGATAATAGTCTGCCTTTCTGTCTTTGACACCAAAGTGGATAACCTCGCATTTATCCACGTTATATTGCATCTGCCACGCTTCTGCCCACTCACCCAACCTGTCCAAATCATCCTGGAGTTTCTCAGTATATTCCTCGGAGCACACACGCCCACCCAGCTTTGTGTCATCTGCACACTTGGAGATATTACATTTAGTTCCCTTATCCAGATCATGAATGTATATTGTGAATAGCTGGGGTCCAAGGACCGAACCCTGCGGTACCCCACTAGTCACTGCCTGCCACTCGGAAAAAGACCCATTAATTCCTACTCTCTGCTTTCTGTCCGCCAACCAGTTCTCTATCCAAGTCAATACCTTGCCCCCAATCCCATGTGCCTTAACTTTACACGCTACTCTCTTATGCGGGACCTTATCGAAAGCCTTTTGAAAGTCCAAATACACCACATCTACTGGTTCTCCCTTATCTATTTTCCTAGTTACATCCTCAAAAAATACCAGTAGATTAGTCAAGCACGTTTTACCTTTGTTACCATGTTGACTTTGTCCGATCCTGTCACTGATTTTCAAGTGCTCAGCTATTACATCCTTTATAATGGACTCTAGCATTTCCCTCACTACCGATGTCAGGCTTACCGGTCTGTAATTCCCGCTTTCTCTCTACCACCCCTTTTGAATAGTGGGGTAACATTAGCTACCCTCCAATCCATGGGTACAGTTCCAGATTCCATCGAATGTTGGAAGATGATTAGCAATGCATCTACTATTTCTAGGGCCACTTCCTTAAGTACCCTAGGATGTAGATTATCAGGCCCTGGGGATTTATCGGCCTTCAATCCCGTCAATTTCCCTAACACCATTTCCCTGCAAATACTGATTTCTTTCAGTTCCTCCCTTTCATCAGACCCTATGTTCTCCAACATCTCTGGGAGGTTATTTGTGTCCTCCTTTGTGAAGACAGAACCAAAATATGCATTTAATTGGTCTTCCATTTCTTTGTTCCCCATTATAACTTCCCCGGCTTCTGAGTGCAAGGGACCTACACCTGATTTCACTAATCTTTTTCTCTTCACATATCTATAAAAGCTTTTACATTCAGTTTTTATGTTCCCTGAAAGCTTACTTTCATATTCTATTTTCCCCTTCTTAATTAATCCCTTTGTCCTCCTTTGTTGAATCCTAAACTGCTCCCAATCCCCAGGGTTACCGCTTTTTCTGGCCAATTTATATGCCCTCTCCTTGGATCTTATGCTATCGCTAATTTCCCTTGTTAGCCACAATTGAGTCACCCTTTTGGTTTTATTCTTATGCCACACTGGGATGAACAAATTCTGTAGTTCATCCATGCAGTCTTTGAATGTTTGCCATTGCCTATCCACCGTCAACCCTTTGAGTGACATTCCCCAATCAATCCTACCCAATTCGCGCCTCATACCATCGTAGTTTCCTTTATTTAAATTCAGGACCCTAGTCTCTGATTCAACTACTTCACTCTCCATCCTAATGAAGAATTCTATTATATTATGATCACTCTGACCCAAGGGGCCTCGTACAACAAGATTGCTAATTAATCCTTTCTCGTTACATAATGCCTATTCTAAGATGGCCTGATCTCTGGTTGGTTCCTCGACATATTGTTCCAGAAAACCATCCCGTAAACATTCTAGGAATTCCTCCTCCACAGTATTTTTACTAATTTGGTTAGCCCAATCTATATGTAAATTAAAGTCACCCATGATGACTGCTGTGCCCTTACTGCATGCTTCTCTAATTTCCCTTTTAATGCTGTCCCCATCCTCCGTATTACAGTTTGGAGGTCTATATACCACTCCCACTAACGTTTTCTGCCCCTTGTTATTTCTCAGTTATAGCCATACAGATTCCACATCATCAGAGCTAATATCCTTCCTTTCAATTGTGTTAATCCCATCTTTAACCAGCAATGCTACCCCACCTCCCTTTCTTTTTTGCCTATCTTTCCTAAATATTGAATACCCCTGGATGTTGAGTTCCCAGCCTTGGCCACCCTGGAGCCATGTTTCTGTAATCCCAATCAAATCGTATTCATTTACCTCTATTTGTGCAGCTAATTCATCCACCTTGTTCCGAATACTCCTTGCATTAAGACACAAAGCCTTCAGGCTTGTTTTTTTAACGCTCTCAGACCTATATGAATTATTATTTACTGTGACCATGTTTGATTTAAACCGTTGAGTTCTTTGCCTTCTACTTTTGTTTTTCTCCTTCCTGTCTTTTGCTTTTATCCTTGTTTCCCTTTCCTCTGTCTCCCTGCTCAGGTTCCCAACCCCCTGCCACTTTAGTTTAAACCCTCCCCAACAGCACTAGCAAACACTCCCCCTAGGACCTCTGTCCCAGCCCTGCCCAGGTGCAGACCGTCCCATTTGTACTGGTCCCACCTCCCCCTTGCACCATTCCTCTAGCCACGTATTCATTTGAAATATCCTCCTATTTCTACTCTGACTAGCACGTGGCACTAGTAGCAATCCTGAGATTACTACCTTTAAGGTCCTATTTTTTAATTTACCTCCTAACTCCCTATATTTTGATTTTAGGACCTCATCCCCTTTTTTACCTATATGTGCACCACGACAACTGGCTGTTCGCCCTCCCCCTCCAAAATGTTCTGTAGCCACTCCGAGACATCCCTGACCCTTGCACCAGGGAGGCAACACACCATCCTGGAGTCTCGTTTGCGGCCGCAGAAACACCTATCTATTCCCCTTACAATTGAGTCCCCTATCACTATTGCTCTTCCGCACTTTTTCCTCCCAGCCTGTGCAGCAGAGCCACCCATGGTGCCAGGAAGTTAGCTGCTGCTGCCTTCCCCTGATATGTCATGCCCCCCAACAGTATCCAAAGTGGTATATCTGTTTGAGAGGGGGATGGCCACAGGGGACCCCTGCACTACCTGCCTGCACCTCTTACTCTGCCTGGTGGTCAACCATTCACTTCCTGCCTGTACATCCTTTGCCTGCGGTGTGACCAACTCGCTAAACGTGCTATCCACGACGTTCTCAGCATCGCAAATGCTCCAATATGCATCCATCCACAGCTCCAGCGCCGCAATGCGGCCTATCAGTAGCTGCAGCTGAATACACTTCCCACACACATGGTCGTCAGGGAAACAGGAAGCGTCCCTGATTTCCCACATATAGCAGGAGGAGCATATCACGGGGTGGAGTTCTCCTGCCATGACTTACCCTTTAATTAATTAATTAAAATTAAATTAAATGAATCCCACCAATTTCACTTCAATTAAATGATATACTTAAGGGCCCTTTACAGACACTGGCCTCTGTAAAAAGCCCACGAAAGTGAGTTTAACTACTCACTGTGCTGCTGCTCTCTCCGCTCCCGACACTGGCCTCTGCAAAAAAGCCCGCGAAAGTGAGTTTAACTATTCACAGTGCTGCTGCTCTCTCCGGTCCCGACACTGGCCTCTGTAAAAAAAGCCCGCGAAAGTGAGTTTAACTACTCACAGTGCTGCTGCTCTCTGCGCTCCCGACACTTGCCCCTGTTAAAAAGCCCGCGAAATAAACTTAAAAACTTAACAAATACACTCACCTGCAACTCACCAATGAGCGCTCTCCCTTTAGTAATGGGCTATGAACTACTCAGCAGAAATACACTTAAAACTGAACAAAATACTTAACAGAAAATACCCAACAGCTACTCACCAATCAGCGCCCCTCTGACCACCTCACTTCTGAATTCTGACGTCACTCCTGTGCTGAGTTCCTCTCACTAACTCTGTGCCTCTCGCAGGTCTGCCGCTCAGCTCCGGTCCCAGGCCTCCTCTCCGCGCTCCTTTTTTCCTCCTCTCGCTGACTCTGTGCCTCTCGCAGGTCCGCCGCTCAGCTCCGGTCAAACAGATAGGCCACAGCTAGAGTACTGCATATAGTTCTGGTCACCGCATTACAGGAAAGATGTGATTGCACTAGAGAAGGAAAAGAGGAGATTGACATAGAAACATAGAAGATAGGAGCAGGAGTAGGCCATTCGGCCCCTCGAGCCTGCTCCGCCATTTAATGAGATCATGGCTGATCATCCAAATTCAGTACCCTATCACTGCTTTCTCCCCATATCCCTTGATCCCTTTAGCCTTAAGAAATATATCTAACTCCTTCTTGAATATGTTTAATGAATTGGCCTCAACTGCCTTCTGTGGTAGAGAATTCCACAGGTTCACCACTCTCTGGGTGAAGAAATTCCTCCTCATCTCAGTCCTAAATGGCTTACCTCTTATCCTTAGACTGTGACCCCTGGTTCTGGACTCCCCCGCCATCGGGAACATCCTTCCTGCATCTAGTCTGTCTAGTCCTGTTACAATTTTATAAGTTTCAATGAGGTCCCCTCTCATTCTTCTAAACTCAAGCGAATACAAGCCCAATCGTCCCAATCTCTCTTCATACATCATTCCTGCCATCCCAGGTATCAGCCTAGTGAATCTTCGCTGCACTCCCTCCATGGCAAGAACATCCTTCCTCAGATAAGGCGACCAAAACTGCACACAATACTCAAGGTGTGGTCTCACCAAGGCCCTGTACAACTGCAGCAAGACATCCTTGCTCCTGTACTCGAATCCTCTCGCTATGAAGGCCAACATACCATTTGCCTTCTTAACCGCCTGCTGCACCTGCATGCTGACCTTCAACGACTGGTGCACAAGGACTCCCAGGTCTCGTTGCACTTCCCCTTTTCCCAATCCATTGCCGTTCGGATAATAATCTACCTTCCTGGTTTTGCCACAAAAGTGGATAACCTCGCATTTATCCACATTATACTGCATCTGCCATGCATCTGCCCAATCACCCAACTTGTCCAAATCATACTGGAGTTTCTCTGCATCCTCCTCACAGCACACACGCCCACCCAGCTATGTGTCGTCTGCAAACTTGGAGATATTACATCTAGTTCCCTCCTAGATCATTAATATATATTGTGAATAACTGGGGTCCTAACACCGATCCCTGCGGTACCCCACTAGTCACTGCCTGCCACTCGGAAAATGACCCATGTATTCCAACTCTTTGCTTCCTGTCTGCCAACCAGTTCTCTGTCCAATTCAGTACCTTACCCCCAATCCCATGTGCTTTAACTTTGCAAGCAAATCTCTTATGCAGGACCTTATGGAAAGCCTTCTGAAACTCCAAATACACCACATCTACTGGTTCTCCCTTATCTATTCTACCAGTTACATCCTCAAAAAATTCCAGTAGATTGGTCAAGCATGATTTACCTTTTGTAAATCCATGTTGACTTTGTCCGATCTTGTCACTGTTTTCCAAGTGCTCTGCTATTACATCTTTTATAATGGACTCTAGCATTTTCCCCACTACCGATGTCAGGCTTACCAGTCTATAATTCCCCATTTTCTCTCTCCCACCTTTTTTAAATAGTGGGGTTACATTAGCTACCTCCGATCCATGGGAACTGTTCCAGAGTCTATAGAATTTCGGAAGATTACCAGCAATGCATCTACTATTTCTAGGGCCACTTCCTTAAGTACCCTAGGATGTAGATTATCAGGCCCTGGGGATTTATCAGCCTTCAATCCCGTCAGTTTCCCTAACACCTTTTCCCTACAAGTACTGATTTCATTCAGTTCTTCCCTCTCATTAGACCCTCTGTTCCTCTACATCTCTGGGAGGTTATTTGTGTCCTCCTTTGTGAAGACAGAACCAAAGTATGTATTTAATTGGTCTGCCATTTCTTTGTTCCCCATTATAAATTCCCCTGATTCTGACTGCAAGGGACCTACGCTTGACTTCACCAAT
Organism: Squalus acanthias; assembly: GCA_030390025.1. NCBI lineage: Eukaryota > Metazoa > Chordata > Chondrichthyes > Squaliformes > Squalidae > Squalus > Squalus acanthias. The sequence goes on from CM059441.1 coordinate 64,346,664, forward strand.
CTTTTTCTCTTCACATATCTATAGAAGCTTTAACAGTCAGTTTTTATGTTCCCTGCAAGCTTACTCTCATATTCTATTTTCCCCCTCTTATTTAATCCCTTTGTCCTCCTTTGCTGAATCCTAAGCTGCTCCCAATCCTCAGGTTTGATGCTTTTTCTGGCCAATTTATATGTCCTCTCCTTGGATCTTATGCTATCCCTAATTTCCCTGGTTAGCCACGGTTGAGTCACCGTTTTTGTTTTATTTTTATGCCAAACAGGGATGAACAAATTCTGCAGTTCTTCCATGCGATCTTTAAAGGTTTGGCATTACCTATCCACCGTCAACCCTTTAAGTAACGCTCCCCAATCCACCCTAGCCAATTCGCGCCTCATACCATCGTAGTTTCCTTTATTGAAATTCAGGACCCTAGTCTCTAATTCAACTACTTCACTCTCCATCTTAATGAAGAATTCTATCATATTATGATCGCTCCTCCCCAAGGGGCCTCGCACAACAAGATTGCTAATTAATCCTTTCTCATTACATAATACCCAATCTAAGATGGCCTGATCTCTAGTTGGTTCCTCGGCATATTGTTCCAGGAAACCATCCCGTATACACTCTAGGAATTCCTCCTCCACAGTATTGTTACTAATTTGGTTTGCCCAATCTATATGTAGATTATAGTCACCCATGATAACTGCTGTGCCCTTATTGCACGCATCTCTAATTTCCCATTTAATGCCATCCACAACCTCAGCATTACTGTTTGGGGTCTGTATACAACTTTCACTAACGTTTTGTGCCCCTTGGTATTTCTCAGCTCTACCCATACAGATTCCACATCATCAGAGCTAATATCCTTCCTTACTATTGTGTTGCCAGGACTGGTGAATGTCAGCTTTGAGGAAAGATTGGATCGGCTTAGGTTGTTCTCTTTGGAACAGAGGAGGCGGAGGGGAGAATTAATTGAGGTGTATAAAATTATGAAGGGCCCATTTTCCTTCGTAGAGCAGTCAATAACCAGGAGGGCATAGATTTAAAGTAATTGGTAGAAAGATTAGAGGTGAGTTGAGGAGAAACCTTTTCACCTAGAGGGTGGTGCGGATCTGGAACTCACTGCCTGAAAGGGTGGTAGAGGCAGAAACACTCATCACATTTAAAAAGTGCATGGATATGCACGTGAAGTGCTGTAAACTACAAGGCTTTGGATCAAGAGCTGGAAAGTGGGATAAGTCTGGACAGCTCTTGGGCCGGCACAGACACGATGCACCGAATGGCCTTTCTTTGCTGTAAATTTCTGTGATTCTGTGATTGACTGGTGTGTGATGGAATGTTTCATTGTGTATTGAAAGTCCCTGGCAGTGTGCTAATAAGTACAGAGTCTCACTGTGAGTCTGTAAACTATTATACAAGGGGTCAGTCAGATTGTTTATATTATACATTAAAACTGTGCATAAAACATTGAAATATTATCAAAATTTCTCTCCCGCTATTTGAAACATCTCGAAACCCATCCTGTTAATCATGATTCCGCTGACATTGCCTCACTTAACCAGTAGGGTCCGTTGTCTAATCTCATACTCCATCTATTCATTTTCCCTCGTCTTTGTAAATTGAAAGGACCTATTTTATTTGATGAAGCAGCGATATCAATAGAGGGTATATTTCCTGTTGATTAGAATAAAGAGCACGCTGTGTCTGAGGCTCACCCGCAAATTCCCCAGAGATGGTGAGCACGCCCACCTGTCCATTCAATGGGGCTCCCACCCCAGGATTTAGGACGGGGATCAGAGCTATCTCTTACCGGACCCCTCTGTCTGCAATACAATCCTGGGGTGGGAGCGGTTGGACAGAAAATGAGCCGGGATTGAGTTCTGATGCTGGAATGTCTTCAGTTCTTCATATCATTTAATGAATTTAACAATTAATGTAAATGGATATTTCACCATATTCTTCAACTGCTCTCTGAATTTAGCCTGGGTCACCACATAAATGCAAGTGTTTGTGCAGCAACTCAGAAGCTGAAGCATGAATCCCATTTCTCGTACAAAGGAAGGTAGAAATACAGACATATATCCTAAATATCGCATTCGTCTCGATATAGAGAACACCATAAACGCCGCCCAAAACATTATGCAATTCCCCGAGATAACAAACAGTAAAATCATTGATTTCCTTCGACTCTCCATCTCTGGGTCACTACGACTCTCCCCACTGCTGTGGCCCCGGAGTCTCCTGCGGGCTCTGCTGGCCACTAAAATGTGTCTGCCGGTTAAAGCATTGAGCAGCAGAATCAGAACAAATGGGACCTCCGGGGTTATAATAAAATGAAGGAATTCAACTGCTGCCCACACACGTGAATTCCGAACAGCATTTCTTACAATACAAAACCAGGGGTCATTCAGAAGCCATATACACAAAATACCAGATGATGTTCTTTAAACAGCTCAGTACAGTCACTGTTCCTAGAACTACAGCCGCCGTTTTCTCGGTGCAATATTTAGATTTGAGATTCTGGCAACAAATGGCCACAAATCGATCGAAGGTGAAAGTCACTGTGAACCAGACAGAACAGGCTGTGGCTGCATAAAGCAGGACAGCGCGGATATTACACAAGGGGATGTACAACACGAACTTAAACTGATAGATAATAGGAATCTGCCTTATTATCAGATCGGTGATAACGACCAGTAGATCCGCTGTTGCCATGGCCACCAGGTAGCAAGTGATACATTTGGAGAGACCGCACTTTCCCCGAGACAGGATCACAGTCGTCACTAAGTTAACTGTAAGGAAGAGGTAAAAAGCAGAAAATTATACATCAGGCTGGGAGCAAAAGTAACAGTTTGATAGAGTTCAGGGTGATAATTGCAGCTTTGTTACTGCATTCATTACATAGGATTACATAGGATATATGGCACAGAAACAGGACATTCGGTCCAACCAGTCCATGCGGCGTTTATGCTGCATACGAGCCTTCTCCCGTCTTTCCTCATCTAAATCTATCAGCATAACCCTCTATTTCCTTTTCCCTCATATGATTGTCTAACCTCCCCTTAAATGCATCTGTACTATTCGCTTCAACCACTCCCTGTTGTAGCGACTTCCATATTCTCACCACTCTTTGGGTAAAGAAGTTTCTCTGAATTCCTATTGGATTTCTTGGTGACTGTCTTATATTGATGGCCTCTAGTTATGCTCTAGCCCACAAGTGGAAACATTCTCTCTGTATCCACCCTGTCAAAATTTTTCATAATTTTAAAGACCTCTATTAGGTCACCACTCAGCCTTCTTTTTTCAAGAGATAAGAGACCCAGTCTGTTCATCCTTTCCTGACAGGTATACCCTCGCATTTCTGGTATCATCCTTGTAAATCTCTCTGCACCCTCTTCCGTGCCTCTATATCCTTTTTATAATACGGTGACCAGAACTGTACGCAGTACTGTAAGTGTGGTCTAACCAAGGTTCAATACAGCTTTAGCATAACTTCCCTACTTTTCAGTTCTATACCTCTAGAAATAAACCCTAGTGCTTAGTTTGCTTTTTTATGGCCTTGCTAACCTGTGTCACAACTTTAAGTGATTTGTATATTTGTACTCCTAGATCCCTTTGTTCCTCTACCCCACCAGACTCGCCCCCTCCAAGTGATAAGTGACCTCCCTATTCTTCCTACCAAAATGTAGCATCTCCTATTTATCTGTGTTGAACTTACTTTGCCAATTATATGCCCATTCTGCAAGTTTACTAATGTCCTCCTGTAACTTGTTGCAGTCCTCCTCAGTATTTACTATCCCCCTCTCCCAATTTAGTGTCATTCCCAAATTTAGAATTGTGTTTTTGATTCTTTAGTCTAAATCGTTAATGTAAATTATGAACAGCAGTGGTCCCAGCACTGATCCTTGTGGTACACCACTACCCACCTTCTGCCACTGTGAATAGTTACCCTTTACTCCTACTCTCTGCTTTCTGTCGTGAAGCCAGCCAGCAATCCATTCTGCTACTTGTCCCCTGACTCCGGATTCTCTGACCTTGTTCATCAGTCTATTATGGGGTACCTTATCGAAGGCCTTTTGAAAATCCAGATAAATTACATCTACTGCATTACCATTGTCTACTCTCTCTCTTACATCTTCAAAATTTCAATAAGGTTGGTCTAGCAAGACATTTCCTTTTGAAATCCATGCTGACTATTCATTATTATATTTTTGGTTTCTAGATGTTCTTCTATTTTCTCCTTTAGTAGGGATTCCATCATTTTTCCTACCACCGATGTTAAGCTTACTGGTCTATAATTCACTGAGCATGTTCTAAACCCCATCTTAAATATCAGTGTTACGTTAGCTATCCACCAGTCCTCTGGTACTATACCTTTTTCTAATTAATTACTAATATGCGTAGTAATGCCTCTGCTATCTCTTCCCTAGATTCTTTTAAAATGCGTGGATGCAATCCCTCTGGACCAGGGCTTTTATCCTCTTTGAGTTTGATTCGTTTATTTAATATATCCCCTTTTTTATTTTAAATGCACTTATCTCATTACTAATCTCATCATCTAATGTCATGTCCACCTGTTCTATCTCCCTGGTAAATGCTGAAGCGAAATAATTATTTAATATTTCTGCCATCTGTCTATCGTTACCTCTGGTATTATCCTGACCATCCCTTAATGGCACTATTCCCATCCCAACTTTCCTTTTTTATTGATGTGCCTATAAAATATTTTACTATTTTGTTTTATGTTCCTTGATAACTTAATTGCATAGTTCCTTTTTGCCTCCTTAATTGATTTTGTTTACTTCTCTCCTAATCTTCACTTATTTTCCCTTATCTTGCACTCCCCTGCTGTCTATGTACTTTACGTATGTCTCTTTCTTTGCCCTCAATTGTTTCCTTATGGCTTTATTCATCCATAGAATCTCATTATTGTTTAGTGATGGATCTGATTATTATTACGGTGATTGTGCTTTCTGCTGGAGACTGGTTTACAATGTAATTAATTAAGAATGGACTGTGAAATAAATAAACTAATGAGTTTAAATAAAGCATAAAATAGTAGGGTTATAATCAATAGAAAGGGACCATTATAGAAACAGTACATCCCCATATCGCCCTGTGAGCGGAAGAGCTGGATGGACCAGTTTGAATTCCTGGTCCAAGCTCAGTTAACAGGTGAGATCATGTCATTCATCTCATTGAGCATTCACTAGAGAGAGGAATTCAAACTTGTGTTCCTGGTGCTATTCATTATCTTGTGATCACTTCTCCAAACTGCTCCTGTGGGTGAGCACTTACTGGAGCTGAGACGCGAGTCCTTCCAATGCTGAGTTTCTGTAAGAAGTCTGTAGTGTCGCGACAGAAGCTGGGGGTTCCCTGTACGATGGGTTTCAGGATGCCCTCGACGTATCCAGAGAGGTTCTCACACAGGGTTCTGTTGCCTGATACGATAGGACATCCGGGTGTGTTAGCTTTGTGCATCTTTGGGAGGCAGTAGAAGTCTCCCACGCGGGGAGTACGTGGGATGAGAGTGCATAGGATGCTTTCAAGGTCTGGATCGAAGGACTTGATCAGTCTATTGATTTGGCGGGTGTGTTCTTTGATCGGATCTGCGGGTAACTGTCTGTAGTGTTCCTGGTTGGCCAGTTGTCGGTATGCTTCTTTGCAATAGTCCATTCTGTTCTGTATGACGATGGCTCCTCCTTTGTCCACTGGTTTGATGACGATGTTGCGGTTGGTCTTGAGAGCGTGGATGGCGTTGCGTTATGCTCGGGTGACATTCTGGACTGTCTTGTGAGTGCGGCTGATGAATGCGGCGTTGATGCATCTCCTGACAGCTTGAGCATACATGTCAAGCTTAGGGCAGCGACCCTCCGGAGGGGTCCAATTTGACTCTTTCTTCTTTGGTTGCTGCACTGCAGGTCCCTCTGTCTGCTGTTCCGGATCATTGATTGTCTCATTGGGTTCGCTGCTGACATCTTGGGATTCGTGGAAGAATTCCCAGACCCTCATTCTCCTGATGAATTCCTCTGTGTCTGCTGCGAGACCGATGGGGTCCATTTTGGTGGTGGGGCAGAAATTGAGCCCTCGGCTGAGAACTTCAATTTCGTCTGGTTGAAGGGTGTGGTCGGACAAGTTGACGATGGACTTCCCTGTGGTTGCAACCATGGTACCGTGGGAGGCTTGTTTGCTGCTGCTGGTGATGCCGAGTTTCTCAAGCTTCCTGATCTTGGTGTGCATGTAGGCAGCGTAGTTCCGTTGCCTCGTCTGTTTGGCAGTGTCTCGTAGCTGGTCTGCTGTGTCCTGAGCACAGGCTGAGAACATGGACTCTATCTTGGTTTCGAGGTTGCGGCATCTGCTGTAGAGCTGGTGTACGAGATGGTTGAGGAGTGTGCGAGAGGTACGACGGCAGAGTCTCTCAGCGTAGTCTGTGTTGTATGTCGACCTGAGTATGTTCGTGATCTGTAGTCCTTTCGGGATCATGTCTGCTTTCTTGCATCTCTGTAGAAACTTGATGTCTGTGTCGATATGCGCGATCTTCTTGGAGATCCTCTCCACTTTGAGCCGGCAGTTTGTGCTGTCGATAGTAGCCATGATGTGGCGATGCCGGTGTTGGACTGGGGTGGACAAATGTGGTGCACAGCACCAGGTTATAGTCCAACAGCTTTGATGTAATGTTTTCCTGACTGACCTGTTTGGACACCATCCACACCTTTGATTGCCGTGATTATCTCTCTGCCGAGGTGTGATAAAGGGCCGTTAGAAAAATTAACTGTAATCATCTGGCAGTGCTCTCTGACTATATATGCTGTGCCTATATGCATCTCTTCACTTCACCTGACGAAGGAGCAGCGCTCCGAAAGCTTGTGATTTCAAATAAAGCTGTTGGACTATAACCTGGTGTTGTGCGACTTCTCACATTTGTCCAACCCAGTCCAACACCGGCATCTCCACATCATCTTACTTTTTGAGCTTTGCTTCCCTCTCTGTAGAGCCGCTGCTCCCTGTTAGTCTGGGAGGTGCTGCTCCCACTGACACTATGGGATAACACATTGAAAGTAGACCCCTATTTATCACAGAGTAAAACCCTCCAGTTACTCAATTAGGGCCCCTGGTGACTGGTATTAATTACAGTCACTGAACAAACAAGTAAAGTTAAATCTTTTCACCGCAACTTTTTTCTATTTATCGCAATTTATGTTTAACCAGATATTTCACAGATGGAAAGTAAAGCAGCCTAAAGCTGAACATATCATTTTACGAACTATTGGGTAGAATAGAGAATCACTGACTGCATTGAGTAGAAGTAGGAACAGTTTTATTCGATGCCATTTCATTTCTGGGATATGGTGTAATGCTGTAATTACCGCTTTTACAGATATGGTTTCACAATGAGACTTGGGATCTGAACGACTTCACTGATCAGTTTTGGGACTGGTGGATAACATCGGCACCGACTCTGGATCCCCCAGTAAATAATGTTACAGTGAGGGGCGTGGGGTGGAGCTGCCTATATTTACCCAGTCTCTGCATCCCCCAGTAAATTATGTTAAATTCTGCAGTGTTGCCTATATTTACCCGATCCTTGGAACCCCTGTAAATATTGTTACAGTATGAAGAGCTTTTATGTATCAAGTCACTGGTTCCCGCAGTAAATGTTTCGAACATAGGAAATTGAGCAGCGGTAAATGACAAGCTGGCCCATCAAGCCTGCCCCACACCATGATGACCGGACTATCATGGCTAAACGCTACTTCCAAATTCTCTACCTCCCACCCCCGCAGCCATGTAATCTTCTGAGAGAGCCAAACAAACAGGGAAACTACCCAGAACCAATAACAGAAACATTCTCTGTAAAACTCCGCTCCAAGCCTCTCAGGAGATCGAAACCAGTCCAAGAGTTCACATGGACCAAGTGTCATCCATAAAGACACGTACCTTATATATGATGCGATCTCTGCCCCGGTCAGGAAACGGTCCAGCACCCTCTTGGAAGCATGCAGAGAGACAGCACCCAACAAACTGTCCGGCAATGTATTCCAGATGCTCACAAATCTTTGGGAAAAGGAAAAACCATCCAACATCCAGTTTATTTGTAATCTTACACAGTTGAAACTCGTGTCGTCTGGTACTCCCCAATCTGTTAAACTGAAATAATCTATCAATAGGCATGCTATCCAGATTTTTACTTATTTTATAGAGCTCTTTCAGACCACCACCAAGTCTATACTGCTCTAAAGTAAATAGACCAAGGTCCTTGAGGTTCTTTAAGCTGGGAATCAGTCTTATAGTTCTCTTCTGGATCTTTTCCAAGGGAACTATATTACCCACCATTTCGAGGCGGGGGGTGGGGGGGGGGGGGGAACTGGGCACAGTACTTTAGATGCGGTGTGACCAGCGACCTGCATAATGTTAAAATGGTATCCTTTGATTTATCTTGAATGGTTCTATTAATCAAACCCAGTGCCTTGTTAGTTTTAGCTATAGTTTCACTACATTGGTCATGAACCTTTAGTGATCTGTCCACAATAACACCAAGATCTTTTCCTCTCCCAGCCTCTTTCAGTATTGTGCCCTATGAATTATACGTTTATTCTGTGTTGGCTCTCCCATCATGCACGATTCTACATTTATCTAAATTAAATGCCATTCGGCATTGTGCGGCCCACTCACTAGTAAATATAAAGGGTCCTTGGTGTGCATGTAAATAGATCCCTGAAGGCAGCAGGACAGGTAGATAAGGTTAAAAAGGCATATGGGATACTTGCCTTCATTAGCCGAGGCATAGAATATAAAAGCAGGGAGGTTATGATGGAGCTGTCAAAACGCTAGTTAGGCCACAGCTGGAATACTGTGTGCAGTTCTGCTCGCCACACTATAGGAAGGATGTGATTGCATTGGAGAAGGTGCAGAGGAGATTCACCAGGATGTTATCTGGGCTGGAGCGTTTCAGCTATGAAGAGAGACTGGACAGGCTGGGGTTGTTTTCCTTAGAGCAGAGAAGGCTGAGGGGGGACCTGATTAAGGTGTACAAAATTATGAGGGGCAGAGATAGGGCAGATAGAAAGGAACTTTTCCCCTTAGTAGGGGGGTCAATAACCAGGGGGCATAGTTTCAAGGTAAAGGGCAGGAGGTTTAGAGGGGATTTGAGGAAACACTTTTTCACCCAGAGGGTGGTTGGAATCTAGAACTCACTGCCTGAAAGGGTGGTAGAGGCAGGAACCCTCACAACATTCAAGAAGCATTTAGATGAACACTTGAAACGCCATAGCATACAATGCTACGGACCAAGTGCTGGAAAATGGGATTAGAATAGACAGGGCTTGATGGCCGGCGCAGACACGATGGGCCGAAGGGCCTCTTTCTGTGCTGTATAACTCTATGACTCCAGACTGGGCAAACCAAATTTGCTGTAATAGTGTGGAGGACGATAACATGGAATGTGTGCAAGATAGTTTTCTAGATCAGTATGTTGAGGAACCAACTAGGGAATAGGCTATTTTAGATCCAGTATTGTGCAACGAGAAAGGGTTAATTAATAACCTTGTCGTAAAGGGGCCTTTCGTGAATAGTTACCATAATATGATAGAATTTCATTTTGAGTTTGAAAGTGACTTAGTTCAATCCGAAACTAGCTTCTTAAACTTAAACAAAGCAAACTACGTAGGTATGAGGGGTGAGTTGGCGAAGGTAGATTGAGAAACTACATTAAAAGGTATGACAGTGGATGATCAATGGCTAGCATTTAAAGAATTAAAACATAATTTACAACAAATATACATTCCTTTACGGCATAAAGACCCCGCAGGAAAGGTGGTCTAACCGTGGCTAACAAGTGAAGTTAAAGATAGTATTAGATCAAAGGAAGACACTTATAATGCTGCCAAAAAGAGTAGTAAGCTGGAAGATTGGGAGGATTTTAGAATTCTGCAAAGGAGGACCAAGAAATTGATAGAGAAATAGAAAATAGAATATGAGAGTAAACTATCAAGAGGCATAAAAACAGACTGCAAAAGCTTCTATAGTAATGTAAAAAGGAAAAGATTAGGAAAAGTGAATGTGGGTCCCTGACAGGTTGAGTCAGGAGAAATTATAATTGGGTATAAGGAAATGGCAGAGAAATTAAACAAATACTTTTGTGACTGTCTTTAAGGAAGAAGAAGCAAGAAACTTCCTGGAAATAGTAAAGTTCCAAGGGTCTAGCGAGAAGGAGTAACTGAAAGAAATAAGTATTAATAAAAAAGTAGTACTGGAGAAATTAATGGGACTGAAAGCCAATAAATCTCCATGACATGATGGCATACATCCTGGGGTTTGAAAGAGTTGGCTCTAGAGAGAGTGGATGCATTGGTTGTGATTTTACAAAATTCCATAGATTCTAGAATGGTTCCCACAGATTGGAAGGTAGCAAATCTAACGCCATTATTTAAGAAAGGAGCGAGAGAGAAAACGGGGAACTACAAACCAGTTAGCCTGACATCAGTAGTAGGGAAAATGCTAGAATCTATTATTAAGGACGTGGTAACAGATTTAGTTAAAAAATAATAATAGGATTGGGCAGAGTCAACACGGATTTATGAAGAAGTCGTGTTTGGCAAATCTGTTAGAATTTTTGGAGGTTGTAACTAGCAGAATAGATAAGGGGGAACCAGTGGATGTGGTGTATTTGGATTTTCAGAATGCATTCAGTAAGGTGCCACACGAGGTTATTAAACGAAATTAGGGCTCATGGGATTGGGGATAATATACTCACATGGATTGAGGATTGGTTAACGGATAGAAAACAGAGAGTAGGAATAAACGGGTCATTTTCGGGTTGGCAGGCTATAACTACTAGGGTACCACAAGGATGAGTGCTTGAGCCAAAGCTATTCACAATCTACATCAATGATTTGGATGATGGGACCAAATGTAATATATCCAAGTTTGCTGATGATACAAAGCTGGGTGGGAATGTAAGTTGTGAGGAGGATGCAAGGAGGCTTCAAAAGGATATAGACGGGCTAAGTAAGTGGGCAAGAAATGGCAAAAGGACTTTAATGTGGAGAAATGTGAAGTTATCCACTTTGGTAGGCAAAATAGAAAAGTAGAGTTCAATGGAATCTGGAACTGTACCCATGGATTGGAGGGTAGCTAATGTTACCCCACTATTCAAAAAGGGTGGTAGAGAGAAAGCGGGCAATTACAGACCGGTAAGCCTGACATCGGTAGTGGGGAAAATCCTAGAGTCCATTATAAAAGATGTAATAGCAGAGCACTTGAAAAACAGTGACAGGATCGGACAAAGTCAACATGGATTTACAAAAGGTAAATCGTGCTTGACTAATCTACTGGAATTTTTTGAGGATGTAATTCGGAAAATAGATAAGGGAGAAACAGTAGATGTGGTGTATTTGGAATTTCAGAAGGCTTTCGATAAGGTCCCGCATAAGAGATTAGCGTGTAAAGTTAAGGCACATGGGATTGGGGGCAAGGTATTGACTTGGATAGAGAACTGGTTGGCGGACAGAAAGCAGAGAGTAGGAATTAATGGGTCTTTTTCCGAGTGGCGGGCAGTGACTAGTGGGGTACCGCAGGGATCAGTCCTTGGATCCCAGCTATTCACAATATACATTAATGATCTAGATAAAGGACCTAAATGTAATATCTCCAAGTCTGCAGATGACACAAAGCTGGGTGGGCGTGTGTGCTGCGAGGAGTATACCGAGAGACTCCAGGATGATTTGGACAGGTTGGGTGAGTGGGCAGAAGCGTGGCAGATGCAATATAACGTGGATAAATGCGAGGTTATCCACTTTGGTGTCAAAAACAGAAAGGCAGACTATTATCTGAATGGCAATAGATTGGGAGAAGGGAAAGTGCAACGAGACCTGGATGTTCTTGTGCACTAGTCGCTGAAGGTAAGCATGCAGGTGCAGCAGGCGGTGAAGAAGGCAAATGGTATGTTGGCCTTCATAGCGAAAGGGTTTGAGTATAGGAACAGGGATGTCCTGCTGCAGTTGTACAGGGCCTTGGTGAGACCACACCTTGAGTACTGTGTGCAGTTTTGGTCGCCATGTTCTTGCCATGGAAGGAGTTCAGCGAAGATTCACAAGGCTGATACCTGGGATGGCAGGAATGACATATGAGGAGAGATTGGGTCGATTGGGCTTATACTCGCTGGATTATAGAAGAATGAGAGGGGATCTCATCGAAACAAATAAAATTCTGACAGGTCTGGACAAACTAGATGCATAAAGAATGTTCCCGATGGTCGGAGAGTCCAGAACCAGGGGTCATAATCTAAGGATAAGGGGTAAGCCATTTAGGACAGAAATTAGGAAGAATTTCTTCACCCAGAGGGTGGTAAACCTGTGGAATTCTCTACCACAGAAGGTAGTTGAGGCCAAGTCATTAAATATATTCAAGAATGAGTTAGATATATTTCTTAAAGCTAAAGGTATCAATGGATATGGGGAGAAGGCAGGTACAGGGTACTGAGTTTAGATGATCAGCCATGATCTCATCGAATGGCGGAGCAGGCTCGAGGGGCCGAATGGCCTACTCCTGCTCCTATCTTCTATGTTTCTATGTTTCTATGTTTTTTTTTAAATAGTGAGAGATTGGGAAATGTTGATGTTCAGAGGGACCTGGTTATCTTGTACACGAATCACTGAAAGTTAACATGCAGGTACAGCAAGCAATTAGGAAAGCAAATGGTATGCTGGCCTTTATTACAAGAGGATATGAGTATAAGAGTAAAGACGTCTTACTGCAATTATATAGTGCACTGGTGAGACCACACCTGGAGTATTGTGTACAGTTTTGGTCTCCTTACCTAAGGAAGGCTATACTTGCCGTAGAGGGAGTGCAACGAATGTTCACCAGTCTGGTTCCTGGGATGGGGGGATTGTCCTATGAGCAGAGATTGAGTAGACTAGGCCTATATTCTCTACAGTTTAGAAGAATGAGCGGTGACCTCATTGAAACATACACAATTCTTACAGGGCTTGACAGGGTAGATGCAGGGAAGATGTTTCCCCTGCCTGGGGAGTCTAGAACCAGGGGTAACAGTCTCAGAATAAGGAGTCGGCTATTTAGGACTGAGACTTGGAGAAATTTTTTCACTCAGAGGGTGGTGAATCTTTGGAATTCTCTACCCCAGAGGGCTGTGGAGGCTCAGTCGTTGAGTATATTCAAGATAGAGATCGATAGATTTTTGAATATTAAGGAATCAAGGGATATTGGGACAGTGCAAGAAAGTGGAGATGAAGTAGAAGATCAGCTATGATCTTAATGAATGGTGGAGCAGTCTCGAAGGGCCAAATGACCTACTCCTACTTCAATTTCTAATGTTCTTATTTTTCCGATTTCCAAATTCTGCCAGAAATGGAGCGGATACTGATCGTGACTGCATCCTGCTCCCTGCGGATCTCCCCAGAGGAGAAAATAATGGCACTAAAGATGAAAAATCCCCAGGAACATATGATTTATATCCTGGTGTTCTAAAGGAGATAGGTGAGCACATTGTAGATGTCCTAACTATAATCTTCCAAAGCTCCCTCGATTCGGAAACTGTTCCTATTGATTGGAAAATTGTGCACGTCACTCCGCTATTGAGGAACGGTGAGACAGAGAAACGAGGGAATTATAGACCAGTTAGCCTAACATCTGTTATTTGGAAATTACTGGAGTCTATAGTTAAGGATAGGGTGACTGAACACCTTGAAAATTTTCAACTGATCACAGAGAGCCAGCATGGATTTGTGAAAGGTAGGTCATGCCCGACGAAACTCATTGAACTTTTTGAAGAGGTGACTAAAGTAGTGGACTAAAGTAATGTCTATGTTATTTATATGGACTTCCAGAAGGCATTTCATAAAGTCCCTCATAAGAGATTGTTAGCTAAAGTTGAAGCCCAAGGAATTGAAAGCAAATTATTGACCTGATTATGAAATTGGCAGAGTGGCAGGAGACAGCGAGTGGAGATAATGGGCAGGTACTCTAATTGGCTGGATATGTGTTGGGGCCTCAAATACTTACTGTATTTATTAATGACTTGGATGATGGGATAGAAAGCAACATATCCACGTTTGTGGGTGACAAAAAGGTAGGCAGTATGTAAGCAGTATATATGGAAGCATAAAATTACAAGGAGGTATTAATAGATTAATAGAATGGGGAAAATTGTAGCAAATTAATTTCAATATAGGCAAATGTGAGTTCGTTCACTTGGGACGTGAAAAGGATAGAATATAGTTCTTCCTAAAGAGTGAAAAGCTAGAAACAGTGAGGTCCAAACAGACTTGGGGGTCCATGTACATAGATCATTAAAATGTAATGGACAGGTACAGAAATTAATCAAAAAGGCTATTGGAATGCTGGCCTTTATATCTAGAGGACTAGAATACAAGGGGGTAGAAGTTCTGATACAGCTATAGAAACCCCTGGTTAGATAACACATTGAGCACTGTGAGCAGTTCTGGGCACTAACCTGAAGAAGGATATATTTGCCCCTGGACGGAGTGCAGTGTAGATTTACCAGAGAGATACCTGAACTCCAATGGTTAAATTACGAGGAGAGATTACACAAACTAGGGTTGTTATTCCCTGGAATTTAGAAGGTTAAGGGGTGATTTGATCGAAACTTTCAAGATATTATGGGGACTGATAGGGTAGATAGAGATCAACTATTTCCGCCGGTTGGTGAGTCTATGACTAGGGCACATAGTCTAAAATTAGAGACAGGCCTAAAAGGAGTGAAGTTAGGAAACACTTCTACATGCAAACGGTGGTAGAAGTTTGGCACTCTCTTCTGTAAACGGCAATTGACGGCAGATCAATAGTTAATTTAAAATCTGAGATTGTTAGATTTTTGTTAACCAAAGTTATTAAGGGATATGGAGCAAAGGCAGATTTATGGAGTTAGGTCACAGATCAGCCATGATCTCATTGAATGGTGGAACAGTCTCGAGCAGTTAATGGACTTCGCCTGTTCCTATGTTATTATGTAGGTAGGACGTGTGGGATTACGGGTGTATTTGAGTGTCAGGATTAGGGCCCATTAATGTAGGGCTGCTATTTGCTGTGGGTCAGAGGAAATTTTAAATTGTAATTTTAATTGAAATTGCTTCAAACATATTTGGCCAGAACAGACAGTCTGAACACGATGAGTAAAGGAGCTGAATTTAAATTCCTGGCCACAATCGAGCATCGCCCATGAAACTACGGACATGGTGTCCGATTGTCCATTCAAACATGGTGTCCACCCTTGGATTGGGAATGATGGCAGAGCAGACCAGCCTCACTTGTCTGTACCCCAACCCCACTGCGACTGTATCACTGGCTGCAGGGAGAGTGGATCAGGCAGAATGTGAGGTGGGATTGAGATCTGATGTAGAGAGTTTTCAGTTCTTCTCATCATGTAATGGTTTGCAATTAGGGTACATTTTACCCCTGATTCCCATTGACATCATCTCTGCATCTAAGGAGGATTGCAAGATTTAGGCAAGCAACTCTGCAATTTTTACCTTTACTTCCCTCAGCAATGTAACATGCATCCCATCCAGACCGAATGACTTATCCACTTTAAGTAATGCCAACCATTATCTCATCCAGTATATTGCCTCCCTCATTATTTATCATAGCTTTAGCAAAGTTCTCTTCCTCGGTAAACACCCATTCAAAGTACTCATTTTGTGCCTTTTGCCTCCACCAATAGATTTCTATTTTATTACCTAATCTGCTCCACCGCTCCTTTGAAAACACCTTTACTGCTAATATGCCTATAGAAGACATTTGCATTCACTTTACGTTAGCTGCCAATCTAGTCTCTCTGCCCCGCTTATTTCCTTTATCACCTCCTCTTAACTTTTTATAGTCAGCCTGATTATCCCTGGTATTATCAAGCTGACATAAGCCATATGCCGCTTTGCTCTGCTTCATCATACTCTTTAACTCCTTTGTCATCTCGGGAGATCTGTCTTTGGTTGCCCTCGCCTGCGGGAATGTACAAAGAATCTATCCGAACCAACTTCTGTTTAAAGGCCGCTCATTGCTCCATTACATTTCAGTCTACAAGTCTTTTATTCCAATTTGCCCAGGCCAGATCCTTCCTCAATTCGCTAAAATTCGGCCTTCTCCAGTTAAATATTTTTATTCTAGAATTTTCCTCGACCTTTCTCCATAACTAATCTAACTCTTATGATACTATGATCACTTTTCCCGATATGCTCCCCACTGTGATATTCTCCACTTGACCCATTTAATTCCCAAGGACTAGATCCAGCAATGCTTTTTTCCTCCTTGGGCAGTTAACATACTGATCAAAACATCCCCCTGAACACACTTCAGAAAGTCCTCCCCTTCTCGACACTGAATCAAAAAGCTGCCATATTCAAAATTGGGGTATTGACGTCTCCCATTATCAATGCTCTATAGTTCCTACACCTGTTAGTAAATTTCTTTGCAAAGCTGCTCCTCTATCTCCTTCCCATTATTTGGTGGCCTACAAAATACACCAAGTAGCGCAATAGCTCCTTTATTTTTAGAACACCAAACAAATAGTTTTCGTTTTTGACGCCTCAAGGACATTATCTCTTTCTAGCACATTCGAGTTCGTCCTTCTTTCCCTATTATTCCTGATACCTTGTACTCGGGAATATTAAGCAGTCAATCCTCCGCTTTATTGAAGCAGGTCTCAGTTATCGCCATTACATCATATTCCGACGTGGCTATTCACGTCTGCAGATCTCCAACCTTATTAACCAAACTTCGTGCCTTTACACATGCTCTCTAAACCTAACTTAGACCTCTTCATATTTGCTATGATCCCACATAATTCTGTATTATTTCTCAGTCCAACTGTCGCTCCAAGCCTTCTGTGCACCTTGACGTAAGAAAACTACTAGGCCCTTGGTCTAAGCGTTAAACAAAGCTTTAATCAACTGTTTTACAACATGGAGGTCTAGTTGCGTCCTTGATTAGTTCCTGTTAAGAATGTCCTGCGCAAGCTGGGCCCGTGCCCGAGTATTTATACTCTCCCTGGACAGCGCCACCCGCAGGCCACTCAGTATTATTTCATAGGTCTTTCTTTCATGAATGACAGATTCATGTCACACCTCGTTTCTACATTTTAATGCGACATCTTGGTGCCCAAACCTCTGTTGAATTCGTTTAAATGCTCCTCGACAGCGCTAGTTAACCTGTCCGGGAACACAGAGCTGCCACAAGACTTAGACCCAGTATGACTGCTTGTACCATTGAGGAGGAGGAATCTGATGCAATGGATGGTGATGGCAGAGAAATATTTCAGCATTACTCCGATCATCAGGATGTGTAGGGGAAAATAGCACAATGCAATTTTATACTTTAATTTGGGAAAATGCCTTTTAACCTCCACAGGAGTTACATTTTAAAATGAACCCACTGGGCACTTTATCCAAATAATAAACTCCAGGCATAAACCATGACTATAAAGCAAGAGGATAATTTATTATAAAACAGACAAACATGGGTCTAAAGTTAAATAATGGCCCAAAACTTCGGCTGAATACGGGAGAGTACGCACTGTGTACTCTCGCGTATTCGGTCCCGAAGTGCCGGTTTCCTGCATGTACTGCGCATGCGCGGGAAACCGGCACTTCCGATATTGCTAAGGGGGCGGTTCCTAAGTGAACCACGTGCGCACTACAGGCTGTGTGCACGCAGCGCACTTAGGTTTTTTTCAGGTTTCAACGCGAGGGTAAGTATTGAAGATTTTACACATGAAGAAAGGAGGCGTAAGACCCCCTTTTAACAAGGTAAGTAGTTAATTAAGTATTATTTTTTTTTCAACAGGTTTATCTTTTTTAGAGACTTTAAAGAACGGTAAGTTTATTTTTATAACTTTTAAAAAGAATTTAAATTTTTTCAAAAATTAAAATTTTTGTTTAAAGTGGTTAATTTATTTAACTATAGTTATTTTATTAATGTGATGGTTTTTTTTAAATTTATTTGAGGTTTAGCTGTTCTTTTGGGGGCAATTTGTATTCATAGTTTTGACAGCTCGTCCTGTCAAATCTATGAATGAAAGATGGTGTGCTGCCATTGGCTCTCCATGGCCCACCTGATCCCAGAGGTCGCATCGAACTAACTGCGCCTCTGGGACATGCACACACTGCGCGCCGGCATCAGGGAGAGGCCCGGGACCTGAAGTTCGTGTGGGCCCGAAACATAAAGGCAGGCGTGGTAGGTAAGATCGCGCCGGATCCTTACCCCCGCGGCAACCATCGAAGTCTAATTTCTGGGCCAATATCTATGGTTCATACACGATTTAGAAATGCTTTAAGAACAAAATAACGAAAACTATCTGACTCCCAAATGGAAACCCTGATAAGAGGAAAAGTCTTGTATTATATTAACCCCATAAAAGAAAGTTTTAATTATACTTTGGGATGACTCCGTCTTTGAGGTGTATTGAGGTCTTGTAGATGTCTGGAAGCCAACAGCTCGTTTCATCGCACATGTTCTCTTCTCAGGATAAGGACAGCTGTGCAGGAAGTGATATGGAAGAAATACAATGACTTCCACCACAAGGTCATTTTTATAGTCCCCTTGATTGGAACTGCACCTTTGGGGCAATTCTTTCCCACTATAAGTTCCTTCACATAAGGCTTCGGAATTGACTGGCATTTCCTTCATCCATTGGCTATGACGTGGCTCAGTTATGCAGGCTTCCATGGTGATCGGTATTATCTTTGTACCTACTATCTGGTGTAATTCAACAAACCTTCCTCGCCAATCTGTCGGCATCCAACTTCACACATTTTGTACAAAACCTTGTTTTATTTTTACATATATGTATACATATATACTACAACAGATGAATAAGCACATGCCTAAAAAATAACTGTGACTTTATTCCCCTGTGTAAACAGAGTGACGACTGGAATCTGGTGAGAGTGGTGAGAGTGGGAATTCGCCTGAAACGTAATGGATGAATAGTACAGAAATTGTGTACTTATCAAACTAAAATCTAACTTTACTTCCTAAGTTTAAAAAACTGCAAGTCAGTGGCAGTTAAGAGTCAAAGAGCTGTAAGTGGGTCCCTGACTGGGTTAGATTATTGTGCTTGGAGGTTAACTGACCAGTTGTAATTATTGTGTTTCTGAAGGTATATAATAGTGTATTATCTGCAATAGTACAGAGCTGTAGCATAGAGCTTGGTAAGAGATGGTTAAATCTGCAAAACTGAGTGGCTTGCTAAACAGAGTGATGACAGAAATTTGGTGCAGAGATGGAAGGAGGTGCTGAGTAATTTAAACCAAGGGGCAACAGTAAATAAGTGAATAAATAAACAGTGTAATTAATTAGATCTAAAGGGCTAAAATTAAAATTATCTAAATTAAGTATAGTTGTATTAAATGAAAATCTAGACACATAAATAATATATAACAGTTAAGTGGATACTAAAATAAAGAACTTAATAAACAAAATAAGACTAAATAATTAAAATTAATCTGAAATCAAGTTAAGTTTATCCACTAAATATAATCGAGATCTCAAGCAATATTATTATATCTAGATTTAGATAACTAATAAGAAGGAAAGAAATGAATAATAAGTAAAAACTAGAAATGGCAGTGGCAGTGCAGGCGATGTGTCAGGACTATGATATGTGGGGTTGTTTGGAGAATATATGAATAAATAATGATATTAATTAATTAGATCTAAGGGGCTAAAATTGAAATTAACTAAATTGAGGATAACAACATTAAAGGGATCCGAATTGCATTAAATAAAAACCTGGTATACATAAAGTATAAATAGGAGTTAAGGGAGTTTTTGGACAGTCAGCATGTCCCGGATGGCCACATCTGCTCGCTCTTCCACGGTCTGTGATGCAGACACAGTGTGGCCCGATCCTCTGTACACTGACTCCGCCCCCTTGAAGGGATAATTACTAGTCCTAGCACTTTTCGGGCTACCCCAGATCAGGCGTATTCCCCAGACATTCACCTTCAACTAAAGTTAGAGGTAGCCGAATTCTATAAGATGCTTAAATGGGTCTTAAGTTCCAGACTATCTCTCCCTAAAGGAAAGGAACGACGTGAAGATGTTACCATCCTCCGGATAGCACTTTTAATAAGTTTAACTAGACTGTAACCTTCTGGATATTATGAGGGTCTGGAAAACCCCCCAGAATTCTGCAACTCCTCACAAAAGAGTATACAGAGATTTGAGTTCGCGACGTTGATACAGAAATACTCTGTGAGACAATTCTAAAAATATATAGTTTTATTAAGGAATCGACATTTAGTTAACAGCTGATGAGTCCATCGCAACTTTAACAGTTAAAAATACAAATAGCTTACATTTCTTATTCTCAGAGATCCTTATTCTCAAATCTTAACTTCGTTACATTTTTACATTTCTAGGTCTTATTCTTAATCCAGAATATCCACCAAAATCAATTAAGAGTACCTTGATCCCCGAGACTCAAAAAGCTAAAAAAACTTACAGCGCGTGCCCCTGAAGTTGAGAATTGCTTGCCCGTTTCCAACGACTTCTGCCTTTCCATCTGAAAAGCTCTATTTTTATACCTTTTTTTAGTGGTTTATCCTTTGATGTTTTCTGCTGATGTAAGCTAATTATCTCTAGTCATCTTTGTCGAATTCTTTCTATTCTTACTGTCATTTCAGCTGCCAACTCTCAGACTTCTGTCTGTTGTTTAGGTGTTCAAAACATATCATAAAATGGCTATAACTTATATATCTATTTGATGCCATTTTTATCGAAGGTCTTCCATTCAATTCTAAAATGACCTAGCTGTTTGAAAACAGACGTCGTGTCTACTGACTATTCCATTTTCGATACAAAAACCATGTGATTGCTTGGTGTCCTCTATTGAAGTCATATTTTCAAAGTGTTCTGTAGGTACCTTTTACAACATGTAAATCAAAAACACTTCAACTTAGTCTTTACTTGTTTTCTAGATATCTCAGTTGGTTGTACCACAGACGTCGTGTCTGCTTGCTTCATTTGATGTGATATTATGAAGGCAGATGGTTGTTTAATGTTCTAAGGTTCTGTTTCCCTGAGTGTTAGTTTATAACACTTTAAACTGGGTGATGTATTGTGTTTCTTCTAAAGCTTAGACTTTCTGGAAGCACCAATGGTTTGCTTCAACAGGGCCATTGTTTCGTGGTCAATATCCCATTCCCATTTCAAAAGCTTGTATGGTGTTTTACAGCTTTTGTTAACAACTGATCTTTATCTCAGAAGGCTGTATTGACACAGCCTGTGTTGCCGAGGCTTTCCAGACTTTTAAACCCAGTCTGTCATATATTAATAATATCAGAAATCTGTTCATAGGATGGTGTATCTCTTGGAATATGGCTATTTCCTTTACACCGAATCCGAGGGTGGGCGACCTGTTTGTTTGGACAATCGGGCGGCATGACCATGGTTCTTTGGGCGTGGCCTAAAATGTCTCTGTCTTAAGACAATCCAGTTCAGATTCCTTGAGCTGGATTGCATGTTAGAGACGCTGTGACATATAAGGAAAGGGGAGGAATTTCTGGATAGTTTTCTCCAGTCTCCAGTCACACATCAGAGGAAAGCACAGGTACAGGAAGGGGAGAGTGCGACTGTCAGTCAGCAGGCTACGGGCAACGGAGGGTAAATTGTGGAGGAGACACTGATCCTATCCAACAGGTACAATGTACTTGATACTTGTGAGGATAAGGAGAAAAACTGCGGGGAGGAAAGCCACAATGCTGAGCTCGGTAACATGGAGCGGAGGGTTATCCAAAAGGAGGAGGAGCAGAATTGAAATGTGGTAATTTTGGGGGATTCAATAATTAAGGGGATAGTTTCTGTGACTCTGTCACAGTTTGTAGAGGGTGTCTCTGACACTGTTTATTTTTGCAGGCTGATCCGCTGAGATTCTATTTCTTACATGTGATTTCTGATAGACTTTTAATATTTTCATGGTGTGTCTGCAATTTTTTGCAAAGCAATAGGGCATGCTTTGTTTAGTGTAGGTGCTTAATAAAAACAAGATGCTGTTGTATTGGAGAAAACAGAAAACAATTGGGGTCAACATAACTTTCACCGATTGTGTAAAACGGGTGATATTAAATTATCCATTCAGTCAATGGAAGGGAAAAGGAGTGGTGTACAATGGACAGCCAAATTCATATCGCCCATTTAACGCCATAGCCCAAAAGTAAAATTGCACACAATGAGCCTGAAACTCCTCGGCTGAATGCAGTGGTTTAATTTATGTGTGGGGGGAGGCAACTTGTGGGACCAACTTCTACTCCGCCTCCCCGTTTCTAAACTCAGCCTGTTTCCACCAGAAGTGGTGCAGACGCTGACTGTGACCGTCTCCTGCTCCTTTCGACATCCCCAGAGGAAGTGGGACGTATGGGCTGAAGGATGGACTTTTGGGACAGGAAAAGATCCTGGTGGGAGTGGGCCCCATTAAATGTAGGTCCAACGATTGCTGTGAGTAAGAAGGAATTTGAAATTGTAAATTACATTTAAATAAATGGAAACATGTTTGGCCAGAACAGCAAATCCGAAAACAACGAGGTGAGGAGCGGCTCTTAAATTCCTGGGCGCACTGATGCAACGCCCAAGGAATGTTATGGCGCCCAATTGTCCATTCCAAGCAGAATGCCCACCTTGGAGTGGGAGCGGGTCAGTTTAAGGAAGGTCGGGCACCACTGTGTCAGTATCACAGGCCTAGGGAGATTGGGTCAGGGAGAATATGGCGTGGGATTGAGTTCTGATGGTGGAAATTGTTCAGGTCTTCTCATTATGTAATAAAGTTAACAATTAGAGTAAAGGGATATATCATTACATTTTTTAACTCTACTCTAAATGTAGTCTGCGTCACAGCATAAATGAAAGTGTTTGTACAGCAACTCAGGAGCTGGAGCATGAATCCTATTTCTCGTACGAAATAATCTAGATGTACAGACCTATATCCCAACCACCACATTCTTTTCCATAAACAATACATCATAAACACCACCCATAACAGTATGAAGTTTCCCGAGATAACAAACAGTAAAATCATGGATTTCCTTCGGCTCTCCATCTCTGGGTCACTGGGACTCTCCCCACTGCTGTGACCCCGGATTCTCCTGCGGGCTCTGCTGGCCACTAAAATGTGTCTGACTGTTAAAGCATTGAGCAGCAGAATCATAACTAATGGAAGCCCCGGAGTTACAATATAATGAAGAATTCGATTGCTCCCCACACACGTGAATATAGAACACTGATTCTTACACCACAAAACCAGGGCTCATTGTTAAGCCAATATTGATCTGTTAACATAAAGTACCAGAAAGTGTTCTTTAAGCAGCTCAGCACACTCACTGTTCCTACAACCACAGCAGCCGTTTTCTTGGTGCAATATTTCGTTTTCAGCTTCTGGCAACAAATAGCCACAAATCGATCAAAGGTGAAAGTAACAGTGAACCAGACAGAACAGTCTGTGGCTGCATAAAGCAGGACGGCGTGGATATTGCACACCGGGATGGACGTCACAAAATAAAACTGCGGCCAATAACAATCGGAATCTGCCTCAATAGCAGATCGATGATGATGACCAGTAGATCCGCCACTGCCATGGCCACCAGGTACCGAGTGACACATTTGGAAAGACCGCACTTTCCTCGAGACAGTATCACAATCGCCATTAAATTAACTGCAAGGAAGGGTAATAAGCAAGGAAATTATACATCAGTCTGGAGAAAACAAACAGCAGTTGGATGGATTTCGGGTGAAATGTGCAATTTTGCTGCTGCATCCGGTGATGGATCTGATTATTGTACCTCTTAGGGGGCTTTCTGTTGGTGACAGAGTTTAAATAAAAATAATCAGGAGTGCAATCGGAAATAAAATAAATGCTGCGACGAAATATACATAGTTGTATTAATGCAACAGCTCGCTGGGCAGATGGAGTTATGTTCAACTTGGGACAGAGTGGAAAACCAGCAGTAGCGGATCTGCCGCCCGTTCATTTTCGGGGTCATTTTCACTTTACCGATAGCACAAAATGATGATATCGAATTGGCCGCCGATTGTACACCTCGCCCGATTTACCCTTCAGATCTTCAATGTAAAGGAAGTAATCAGGGGAGGTGAATATTTGGACTAATTCCATATAGCCCGTTTTACACCATGCCTCTAGTAAAATTACGCCCATTTAATGGCGTTGTTATCATTTTCATCACAGATGGCAATACCGTCAGTTTAGAGTTTTGTTCCCATTGGTTGTCACTTGAAATTGACTGCTGACGTGTAATTTACCATCACTACGATTCCTACAGTATCTGTACATAACCGGAAAAGCGTAAAACTTGGGCTCCTCAACCGTTAGTGACAATTGATATGGATTCTGACTGAATAAGAAAATGGGACCGCAAAATATTAAAGGGTCTCACTATTCACCATAACCCCACTTACAGTCAATTTGAAGGAAAATCGGGCAGTGTCAAACGGACGACTGATCTGATAACGCCCGTGCTTTGATTGCAATAAAACTGAAGTGCCGCCCCATGATGTGAAGTTGAACATTAACCTCGGAACATTTTAATCTTAAATAGACTGGTTAAAATAGAGACAGAAAAAAATATTTGAACTGTTCGATAAAAACATCAACGGAACAGGGTGCAATATAAGACACACAGGGGAACTCAGTGAAAGAGTAACTTACCAGGAAGACCAACAGGAAGGATGGCACTGTAATTGACAAAAACAGTAATAGAGTAAAATTTGGTTAACAACATTATTACCTTGATATCTAGACTTACCAGGGACACCAACAGCAACGAGGAGGGGTTAGTAAATCTTTTGTACAGCCAACAGTGTAATATATATTCTTGATGCTAATGATAGTCTATAGTAATACGCATTTCGTATCTCAAACCCTGAAAGCACAATCTGACCCTTTGTAACATTCCAATCTATTACTGTCAGATTCCGATCCATTCTTTCACTCTCTGTAGAGCCGCTGATTCCTGTTAGTGCGGGAGGTGCTGCTCCTGACACTATGGGAAAACACATTGAAAGAAGACCCCTATTTATAGCAGAAGGAAACCTCTAAAATTAGAGCCCATGGAGACTGGTATTAATTACAGCCATTGAACAAATAGGTTCAGTTAACCCCTATCAAAACAACACGTGATATACTATAAAAACACTTAACCAGATATTTCATAGACTGAAAATGAAACACCTAAAATTCAAAATAGAATTTTAATAACTATTGGGATGAACAGAAAATGTATGACTCGCATCTGAGCACACTCATGTTAAGTGAGAACAGCTTCAATTACAGATAGTACATGATTTCTGGGGCTACTTACAATCCTGCAATTTCAGAGAGTTACTATCAACATCATAAGGGTCGGGTTTACACTCAGCGAGTGATCTGTACCACTGGATTGGTGAGGTTCGCTCTTTTGTTTGGAGCCGTCCTCCTTTTGCATTACAATATCGGGAGTGTTGTGTTCCACATGAGTCTGACCCTGTAAATTACTCACATTTTTACAGCGTCATTTTCACTTTTATCTCACTGCCGTGAGGGAGCAGCACCAATGTTGGAATAACCACTGCTTCCCAACATCAACACACAACTGTCCTTCCTTGAAATCTTTAGTATCTTCTTCAAACTTTAAAAAGTAGTTATTATAGTTCCCAAATTAATCTCTCATGGTCATTTTGAATAAAATCATTTGATGGTGAAATTCTCTCCTCAACCAGTACATGTGGATACAGGAGATTAAAATGATCAATAGATGGAACGTGGTTAGGATGTGCATTGACCACGGGGCACATAGAGTCATGTGGTTGAAGATAACCAATCCCATTATCCCCAAGCGTCAAAATGACCTTATCCAATTCAGAGAGGAGTTAATTCACGTTCCACTTTGTCTCCTCCAGACCATCAATTGTCTGAACTAAATGGTCAGCCTGCATTTTAATAATAGCTCCAAAATTCACTGTCAAATTTTGCAGAGGAGGAGAAAATTAAGGCAACTTAGCCATTACATTTATGATGGCGATGTTCCAGGTAACTAATACTACGTCTAGAATCATGGACGGATACAGCATAGCATGGGGTCATTCGGCCCACCGTGCCTTTGCCAGCTCCTTGAAAGAGCAATACAATTAATTACATTCCCCGGTCCTATTCCCACAGCGCCACAAATTTTTCCTCCTCAAGAATTTATCCATTTACCCTTTCAAAGTTATTATTGTATTTGCTTCCACCACCCTTTCAGGCAGTGCATTCTAGACCATAACATCACGGCGTGTAATTCTCCTAAGCTCAGAATCGTTTGCCAGTTACCTTTGATCTGTGTCCTCTGGTTACGACCCCTCTGCCACTGGAAACAGTTTCTCTTATTAACTCTATCAAAACCTTCATTGATTTTAACAGCTCAATTAAATCTCCCCTTAAGCTTAGAGTCATAGAACAGTACATCACAGAAGGACGCCAACGAGTCTGCACCTGCCCTTTGGAAGAGCAATCCAGTTATTCCCACTGTCCAGCTCTTTCACCATATCACTGCAATTTTTTCTACTTCAAGTATTTATCCAAATCTCTTTTGAAAGCTACTATTGAATTAGTTTCCACCACACTATCAGGCAGTGCATTCCAAATCCTAATGAGTCCTTGCATTAAAAAAATATTCCTCTTGCCGCCTCTGGTTCATTTGCCAATCACCATAACTGTGCCCTCTATGTTATCGCCCTTCAGTCATTGGAAAGAAACAGTTTCTCTTCATTGACTCGGTATCTAAATCCTTCATGACTTTAAACACCTCTATCAAATCTAGTCTTATCCTTCTCTTCTCTAAGGAGAACAACCCCAGCTTCTCCAGTCCATTGACATAACTGCATTCCTTCATCCCTCGAGCCATTCTAGTAAATCTCTTCTGAACCCTCTCCAAAGCCTTCACATCCCTCCTAAGTGAGGTGCCCAGAATTGGGCAGAAAATTCCAACTGGGGTAAACTATTGTTATTAGGTTTGGCATAACTTCCTGACTTTTGTATTCTATGCCTCTGTTAATAATGCCCAGGATCATATGTGCTGTATTAACTGCTTTGTCAATCTGTCTTGACAACTTCTAAGGCTTGTGCAGAAACATCCTAGGTCTCTCTCTTCTAGCACCCTTTCAAAATTGTAGCATTTACCATGTATTGTCACTCCTCATCCTTCCCAACAAAATGTATCACCTTACATTTCTTCCCATTGCATTTCTACTGTCATGTAACCGCCCATTCCACCAGTCTGTCTAGTTCCTCTGGAAATCTATTACTATCGTCCAGACTGTTTACTACAGTTCCAAGTTTCGTGTCAGCTGTAAATTTTGAAATTGTGCCCTTTACCCTCGTAACAAGTCATTAATGTATACAAAAAACTGCAGTGGTCCGAGTACTAAACGCTGGGAAACATCACTGCATACCACCCTCCAGTCCACAAAGCAGCCATTCATCACAACTTTCTTTTCTATCCCTTAGACAATTTTGTATCCATGCTGCTACGGCCCCTTTTATCCTATGGGCAGCAAATTTGCTAAAAAGCCTAAATCGTAGTCCTTTATCAAACGCCTTTTGCAACTCCATATACACAACATAAACTGCACTGCTCTCGTCCACACTATCGGTTATTATCAAAACATGATTTGCTCTTAACAAATATCTCTTGGCTCTCAATCCGTGCTGATCAAAAGTAACTGTTAATTTTCTCCTGGATGCTGGTTTCTGAAAGCTTCACCGATGTTGACATATCTGGCCTGTAATTGCCTGGTTTAAACCTCTCTCGTTTTTGAGCAAGGGTATAACATTTGCAATACTCCAGCCATTATTTTTATTCGTTCCTCGGATTTGATCATCGCTGGCAAGGCCAGAATTTATTGCCATCACTAATTGCCCTTGAGAAAGTGTATATGATCTGCATCCGTGAACCGCTGCAGTGCATGTCGTTAAGATACCCCCATAGTGCTGTTAGGCAAGGACCGGGAGTTTGACCAAGCGACGATGAAGGAATGGCGATATATACCAAGTCAGGATGTTGTGTATCTTGGAGGGAAACTTGGAAGTGATGGTGTTATCACCCGCCTGCTGCCCTTGTCCTTCTAGGTGGTAGAGGTCGCGTGTTTGGGAGGTGCTGTCAATGAAGCCTTGGCAAGTTGCTACAGTGCATCTTGTAGATGTTACACGCTGCAGCCACGGTGCGCAGGTGGTGGAGGGAGTGAATGTTTAATGTGATGGATGGGTGCCAATCAAGCGAGTTGCTTTATGATAGATAGTGTCGAACTTCCTGAGTGTTGGACCTGCACTGATCCAGGCAAGTGTAGAGAATTCCTTCACACTCCTGACTTGTGCCTTGTAGATGGTGGAAAGGCTTTAGGAAGTCAGTAGCTGAGACACTCGCCATAGATTTTCCAACCTCTGACCTGCTGTTGTAGCCACAGTATATTTTTGGCTTGTCCAGTTAATGTCCTGGTCAATGGTAATCCCCAGGATGTTGATGTTTTCGGATTCGGGGATGGTAATGCTGTTGAATGTCAAGGGGTGTTGGTTAGACTCTCGCTTGTTGGGGACAGCCATTTCTTGGCACTTGTGTGGCACGAATGTTACTTTCCACTTATCAGCCCAAGCCTGAATACCGTCCAGGTCTTGCTACATGCGGGCATGGACTACTTCATTATCTGAGGAGTTGCGAATGGAACTGAATACTGTGCAATCATTAGCGAACATCCCCACTTCTGACCTTATGATGGAGAGATGGTAATTGATGAAGCAGCTGAAGATGGTTGGGCCTAGGACACTACCCTTAGAAACTCCTGCAGCAAGGCCCTGGGGCTGAGATGACTGACCCCAAACAACCAGAACCATCTTCTTTTGTGATAGGTATGACTCCAGCCAATGGTGCATCTAAGGAGGACTGGAAGATTGAGGCAAGCATCTCTGCAATTTTTAGCTTTACTTCCCTCAGCAATCTAACATGCATCCCATCCAGACCGAATGACTTATCCACTTTAAGTGCTATCAACATTCTACTACCTCCTCAATATCTATTTTTATCTCATCCAGTATATTGCCAACCTCATTGTTTACCATAGCTTTAGCAAAGTTCTCTTCCTTGGTAAGCACCCATGCAAAGTATTTATTTCGTGCCTTGTGCCTCCACCAATAGCTGTCCATTTTAGTACCGAATCTGCTCCACAGCTCCTTTGAAAACGCCTTTACAGCTAATATGCCTATAGAAGACATTTGGATTCACTTTACGTTAGCTGCCAATCTATTTTCGTACTGTCTCTTTGGCCCTCTTATATCATTTTACAACTCCTCTCCACTTTTTATATTCAGCCTGATAATCCCTGGTATTATCAAGCTGACATAAGCCATATGCCCCTTTTCTCTGCTTCATCCTACTCGCTAACTCCTTTATCATCCAGGGAGATCTCTCTTTGGTTGCCCTCCCCTGCAGGACGTACCTAGACTGTACCCAAACCAACTCCTGTTTAAAGGCCGCCAATTGCTCCATTACATTTCTGTCTACCAATCTTTTACTCCAATTTACCCAGGACAGATCCCTCCTCAATTTGCTAAAATAAGGCCTTCTCCAGTTAAGTATTTTTATTATAGAATGTTCCTTGTCCTTTCTCCATAACTAATCTAAATCTTATGATACTATGATCACTATTCCCGAGATGCTCCCCCACTGTGACATTGTCCACTTTATTCCCACGGTCTAGATCCAGCAAAGCCTCGTTCCTCGTTCGGCAGGTAATATACTGATCAAAATATTCTCCTGAACAAACTTCAAAAATTCCTACCCTTCTCGGCCCCTAACACAATGGGCCAAAAATTGGGCACTTGCCGGGTGAGTACGCATTGTGTACTCACCCGTAACGCCTCCTGAAGTGCCAGTTTCCTGCATGCACTGCGCATGCGTGGGCAACCGGAACTTCCGGTCTCGTGAAGGTAGCAGTTCAGAGGTGAACCACGTGTGTGGTAGAGGCTGTGCGCATGCAGCGAACTTAGGTTTCTTTTCAGGTTTCTCTGGGAGGTTAAGTATTGAAGAAGCTGCGCTTTTAAAAAGGAGGCGAAAGACCCGTTTTCAACAAGGTAAGTGGTTAATTAATTACAAATTAAAAAAAATTTCAACAGGTTTATCTTTTTTAGATACATTAAAGAAAGGTAAGTTTATTTTTAGCACTGTTAAAAAGTATTTTAATTTTTTCAAAAATTTAAATTTTTGTTTAAAGTAGTTAATTTATTTAACTTATAGTTATTTAAAAATGTGATTTTTTAAAATGTATTTGAAGTTTAGGTGTTGTTTTGGGGCCGATTTAAATTCATAGATTTGATGGTCTGCTGCCATTGGCTCTCCATAGTCCACGTGATCCAAGGGGACGCATCGCACTAACTATGCCCTTGGGATAGACAAGCATTGCGCCGGCAGTTGGGGGAGGCCCAGGAGCTGAAGTCCCTGTGGGCCCAGAGGTCAACGGCAGGTGCGGTAGGTAGGTGCGCGCGGGATCCTTGCACCGGCGGGAAGTCAGGGAGCCTAATTTCTGGGCAAATAGCTGCCCTATTCAAAATTGGGGTATTAACGTCTCCCATTATCACTGCTCTATAGTTCGTGCACCTTTAATACATTATTTTACAAAACTGCTCCTCTATCTCCTTCCCATTATTTGGTGGCCCATAAAATACAGCAAGTAGTGCAATAGCTCTTGTAGTGTTTTTATCTCCAACCAATTAGGTTCCCGTTTTGACCCCTCAAGGACATTCTCTCTTTCTAGCACATTAGTGCTCGCCTTATTGAAAATTACTACCCCTTTTTCTCCTTCCCAATTTTTCCAGAATACCTTGTACCCAGGAATATTAAGCATTCAATCCTCCCCTTTTTTGAACACGGTCTCAATTATCGCCATTACATCATATTCCGACGTGGCTATTGGCGTCTGCAGATCTCCAACCTTATTGACCAAACTTCGTGCCTTTGCACACATGCACTCTGAACCTAACTTAGACCTCTTCGTGTTTTCTATGATCCCACATAATTTTTGTATTATTTCTAAGTCCAACTGTCGCTCCAGGCCTTGTGTGCACTTGGTTTCTACTTTTTAATGCGACATCTTGGTGACCAACCCTCTGTCGAATTAGTTTAAATGCTCCCCGAAAGTGCTAGTTAACCTGTCCGGGGCCACAGAGCTGCCGCAAGACTTAGACCCAGTATGACTGCGTGTCCTTTGAGGAGGAGGAACCTGATGGTGATGGCAGAGAACTATTTCAGCATTATTCCGATCATCAGGATGTGTAGGGGAAAATGGCACAATACGATATTATATTTTAATTTGGGAAAATGCCTATTCATTTCCACAAGAGTTACATTTTATAAGGAACCCAGTGGGCTCTTTATCCGAATAATAAACTCCCGGCATAAACTATGATTTAAAGGGAAAGGATCATTTATTAGAAAACAGACAGACGTGTCTAAAGTTAAACAATATAGACGGTTCATACACGATTTAGATATGCTTTAAGAACAAAAAAAACGAAAACCATCTGTTCCTTCCACTCCAATCTGTCGGGATCCAATTTCACACATTTTGTACAAAACCTTATTTTATTTTCTATATAATTGCTACAACAGATGAATGAGCAAATGTCGAACAATTAACTGTGACCTCATTCCTCTGTATTCACGAAGTGGTTTGCTAAACTCAGTGACGACTGGAATTTGCTGCAGAGAGCGAAGGAAGTGCTAAATAATTGAAACCAAAGGGCAACAGTAAAAATAACTAGAAGAATAAATAGTCAGAGCAATTAATTAGATCTAAGGGGCTAAAATTAAATTAACTAAGGCGTGGATATCAACATTAAAGGTTTCCGAATTGTATTGACTACAAATCTGCTGCACATAAATAATAAATAGGAGTTCTGGTTATACTAAAATAAAGAACTTAATAAACAAAAAAGATTAATTGCAAATTAATCTGAAATCAAGTTAAATCTATCTGCTAAATATATTCGAGGACACAAGTCATTCTATTATATCTAGATTTGAATGACGAATAACAAAAAATTCAAAAAACGATAAATACAACTAAAAATGGCAGTGGCAGCACAGGCAGTGTGTGGGGACTGCGATATGTGGGATATCTTGAATTTTTGGACATTGAGGCTGTCCCGGATTGCCACATCTGCAGGAAATGTCTCTGCCTTAAGACATTCCAGCTCAGAGTCCTTGGATTGCGAGTTAGAGAAACCCCGACATGTAAGGGTGGGTGAAGAATTTCTGGATAGTTTTCTCCAGAGCACAGTCGCAGATCAGAAGAAAGCACAGATGCAGGATGAGGATAGTGCGACTGTCAGTCAGCAGGCTAGGAGTAACCGAGGGTAGGTAGAAGAGGAGATCACGCAGACAGTCTCTTATCCAAGTGGTACAATGTACGAGGTGCCCGTAGGGGCCGCGCAAGTTCTGGGTTTAGGCAAGCGCTGTGCATGAGCTAAAACCCGGAAGTTGCGATCTGTCAAGAATTATCTTGACAGATCGCACGCCTCCCCGGAAAAATGGCCTCCGTGGGCGGAGAGTTGGCCTGTTTGCCCAACTTCTACCCAGAGAATGCCCGTGAAATTCTTGCACCTGGTAAAAGCAGTAAACGAGTTTTAAGGAACAAAACAATAAAATGTTATCAATAATTTATACATTAAAAAATTGTTAAATAACCCCTTTAAAACATGTAAATTTATTTTTCAAAAACTTCAATTTCTGTTTAAATATTTAATTTAAAAAATGTGTGTTTTTATTTAGTTGAGGTCTAGGTGTATTATTGGGGTATTGCCGTTCATACTTACGGAGATTCCGTACATACGGAATCCTCATAACTAAGAATGGGGATTCCCTTCTGTCATACGTTAGTCCGGCACACGTGATCACAGGGCGCTCGCCAAAAGCCTGCGCCGCTGGAATACATGGGCCTCTGCCCAAGGGTACCCAGAGAGGCCCAGGACCGCGATTCTCAGTGGATTAGGAGGCTCCGGGTACGTAGGCATTTTATTTGCGTATCGGAGGCATTTCCCCGCGGGAAGCCTCTGACTGCAAATTCAGGACCTCTATTACTTCCATATGATTTCTGTTAGACTTTTAATATTTTCAGGGTGTGGCTCCCATTATCTGTCAAGCAACAGGGTATGTTTTGTTTAGTGAAGGCGCTTTATAAATACAAGATGTTCTTTTGCAGAATACAGAACACAACGGGGATCATTTTAACTCTGACCAATTGAGCAGAACGGGCGATATTAAATTATCCGTCAAGTCAATGGAAGGAGCAGTCCATGGGGGATAATAGGCAGCCAATTCCACACAGCCCATTTTAAAAAGGAGCCCAAAACTAATATTGCAACCAGTGGGCACTGAAACTCACCGGCTGAACGCAGTATTGTAATTGGTGTGTGGGAGATGCAAGTTGTTAGGGGAGTAACTTCCACTGGGCCTCTCCATTTCATAGCTCTGCCAGAATCCGCCAGAACTGGTCTGCATGCTGAATGTAACCAGCTCCTGCTCCCCGCGGACATCCCAGAGGAAGTGTGTCGTGTCAGATTACGGTATACTTTAGGGTCAGGACGAGATCCCAGTGGGAGTGGGCCCCCTCAAATGTAGGGCCGCCTATTGCTGTGAGTAAGAAGGAATTTGAAATTGTAAATTTCATTGAAATAATTTGAAACACCTTCGGCAGGAACAGCAAATCCGAAATCAACAAGATGGAGAGCTGCGCTTAAATTCCTGGGCGCACACAGGCAATGCGCAAGAAACCACGGTCAGGGCGCACGATTGTACATCAATCAGGATGCCCGAGCTAGGATCGGGGTCGGTGTCAATTTAAAGAAGATTGGGCCCCACTTTGTCTCCATCATAGATCCGGGGGTGAGTAGAGCAGCCCCAATGTGTCAGTATCATAGGCCCTGGAGAGAGCGGGTCAGGCAAAATATGAAGTGGGATTCAGTTCTGATGGTGGGAAATGTTCAGGTCTTGGAACATTTAATGAAGTTAACAATTAGACTAAAGGGATATTTCATTACATTCTTCAACTGCTCCCTGAATTTAGTCTGGGTCACGGCATAAATACAAGTATTTGTGCAGCAGCTCAGGAGCTGAGCATGAATCCTATTTCTCGTACAAAATAATTTAGATATGCAGATCGATATCCCAACCACCACATTCTTTTCCATACACAATACATCATAAACACTGCCCATAACAGTATGAAGTTTCCCGAGATAACAAACAGTAAAATCATGGATTTCCTTCGAGTCTCCATCTCTGGGTCACTGGGACTCTCCCCACTGCTGTGGCCCCGGAGTTTCCTGCGGGCTCCGCTGGCCACTAAAATGTGTCTGACGGTTAAAGCATTGAGCAGCAGAACCAGCACAAATGGGAGCCCCGGGGTTGGAATATAATGAAGGAATTCGATTGCTCCCCACACACGTGAATATAGAACACTGATTGTTATATCACAAAACAAGGGCTCATTGTTAAGCCAATATTGATCGGTTAACATAAAGTACCAGAAAGTGTTCTTTAAGCAGCTCAGCAAGGTCACTGTTCCTACAACCACAGCAGCTGTTTTCTTGCTACAATATTGAGTTTTCAGCTTCTGGCAACAAATAGCCACAAATCGGTCAAAGGTGAAAGTAACAGTGAACCAGACAGAACAGTCTGTGGCTGCATAAAGCAGGACGGCGTGAATGTTACACACCGGGATGGACGTCACAAAATAAAATTGCCACCAATAAACAATCGGAATGTGCCTCAGGAGCAGATCGATGATGATAACCAATAGATCCGCTGCTGCCATGGCCACCAGGTAGCGAGTCACACATTTGGAGAGATCGCACTTTCCCCGAGACAGAATCACAATTGTCACTAAGTTAACTGTAAGGAAGAGAAATAAACACGGAAATTATACATCAGGCTGGGAGAAAAAACATCAGTTTGATGGAGCTGAAGGTCAAATGTTCAGCTGCAGCCAGTGATAGATCTGATCATTGTATATGTGACTGGTCTTTCTGTTAGAAACAGGGTTTAAATAAAAATAATCAGGACTGGAATCGGAAATAAAACAAATGATGGGATGAAATCAACATATTTAAGTTCATTCAGAAGATCACTGGAACAGATGGGGATCATATTTAACTTGGGAGAGAGCGGAAATCTGTCGGTAGTGGATCTGCCGCCCGTTCAACACGGGGTCATTTTCACTTTGTGCGAATTCACAAAATGGTGATATGGAATTGTCCGCCCATTGTACACCTCGCCTGATTACCCCTCCCATTGCCTTCAAAAGAAGGTAAATCGGGCCTGTTGAATACTGTGGTATCGCCGGTTTTTCACCATGCCCAGAGTTAAAATTACCCGATGAGCATCTTTTCAATTTTACCACAGCGGGGGAAACGGGCAGTGTTAGATTGTCAGTCGGATGATATTTTGGCCAGGACACTGGGTAGAACTCCCCTCCTGTCTTCGAAATACTGATATGGGAACTTCTAAGTCCACCTGAGAGGGCAGACACCGTCTCGGTTTAACATCTGAACAGATCTGATCCAAGAGCTCAGTGTAATAAGGAGATTCAAGTTTGGAGAGACCGTAATTTCCCCGAGACAGGATCACAATCGTCAATAAGTTAACTGTAAAGAAAGGAAATAACAAGGAAATTATACATCAAGCTGGGAGAAAAATCAGCATCGCTTTTGTTGCAGACTAAAGCAGGGGACAGCAATTTTCACCTTCAGCACTTGGGTTGTAATCTGACAGAGCAGATCACCCAGCTAATGTCCATGCCGTTAGTTTCAATAGGATGGAATGGATGAGTGCTCTAACGGAAAGTTGATGTGCTCCTGCTCATTAGAACTGGCTGGGCGGCGACAACGGGCGGTAGCGGATCCAGCGCCCATATTATACACCTCTCAATGTTTGTTGACACTGGCATGGGAAGCTAACCAGGTACAGTGGTACATGGACGGTTCTTCCGATATCCCCATTTCCTGACTGGCGATAAAAATCAAAATTCAACCAAGAAGTGAATTTGAAAATGAACCTCAGAATATTTTACTCTTAAACAGACTGGTGAAAATAGAGAGATGGAAAGATTAACTGAACAGTTCGTTAAACACATCAAAAGAACAGGGTGCAGTAAAGGACAAGTAAGGAGAACACAGAGAAAGAGTAACACAACAGGAAGACCAACAACAGGAAGGAATGCAATGTAATTAACTGGAACATTAATTGAGTAAAGCATGGTTTATGAAATTAACAGCTTGATTTCGATACTTACCAGGGACACCAACAGCGACGAGAAGAGGATAGTAAATCTTCTGTACAGCGAACAGTGTAATATATATTCTTGAAGCTAATGATAGTCTATAGTAATACGCATTTCGTATCTCAAAACCTGAAAGCACAATCTGACCCATTGTAACATTCCAATCCATTGCTGTCAGATTCCGATCCATTCTTTCCTTCTCTGTAGAGCCGCTGATCCTGTTAGCGCGGAGCTGCTGCTCCCACTGACACTATGGGATAACACATTGAAAGGAGTCCCCTATTTAGGGCATAGGGAAACTCTCCAGCGATAAAATTAGGGCCCGTGGAGACTGGTATTAATTACAGTCATTGAACAAATAGGTTCAGTTAACCCCTATCAGCACAACACATCATATACAATAAAAAAAACACTTCTCCAGATATTGCATAGACTGAAAATGAAACCACTAAAATTCAAAATAGTATTTTAGTAACTATTGGGATGAACAGAAAAAGTGTTACTTGCATCTGAGCACCTCATATGAAGTGAGAACAGCTTCAATTACAGATTGTACATTATGTCTGGGGCTATTTGCAATCCTGTAATTGCAGAGAGTTACTATCAACTTCATAAGGGTGGGGTTTACACTCAACGAGTGAACAGTACCACTGGATTGGTGAGGTTCGCTCTCTTGTTTGGAGCCGTCCTCCTTTTGCATTACAATATCGGGAGTGTGGTGTTCCACATGAGTCTGACCCTGTAAATTATTCACATTTATAAATCGTCATTTTCACATTTGTCTCACTGCCGCGAGGGAGTAGAATCAACGTTGAAATAACTTATGCTTCCCAATGGCAAAACCCAACTGTCCTTCCTTGAAATCTTAAACACCTTCGTCAAAGTTTCATAACTAATTATTATAGCTCCCCTATTCATCTCTCATGGTCATCTTCAATACGTTCATGAAGTGGTGGAATTCTCTCCTCAACCGGTACATGTGGATAAAGGAGATTATAATGATCAATAGATGGAACGTGGTTAGAATGTGCATTGACCACCGGGCACATAGAGTCATTATAACCAATCCCATTATCTCCAAGCATCAATATGACCTTATCCAATTCAAAGAGGAGTTAATTCACCTTCCTCTTTGTCTCCTCTAGACGATCAAACATCTGAACTAAATGGTCAACCTTACTTTTAATAATAGCTCCAAAATTCACTGTCAAATTTTGCAGGGGAGGAGGAAATTGAGGCAACTTAGCATTACATTTATGATGGAGATGTTCCAGGTAACTAACACTACGTCTAGAATGATGGACGGATACAGCACAGCAGGTGTTCATTCGGCCCACCGTGCCTTTGCCAGCTCCTTGAAAGAGCAATACAATTAATTACTTTCCCGGTCCTTTTCCCACAGCGCCGCAAGTGATTCCTCTTCAAGTATTTATTCATTTTCCCTTTGAAAGTTATTATTGTATTTGCTTCCACCACCCTTTCAGGCAGTGAATTCTAGAACATAACATCTCGCTGTGTAATTCTCCTCATCTCAGGTTCGTTTGCCAGTTACCTTTGATCTGTGTCCTCTGGTTACGACCCCTCTGCCACTGGAAACAGTTTCTCCTTAGTTACTCTATCAAAACCTTCATTGATTTTGAACAGCTCAATTAAATCTCCCTTTAAGCTTAGAGGCATAGAACAGTACAGCACAGAAGGAATCCAACGAGTCTGCGACTGCCCTTTGCAAGAGCAATCCAGTTATTCCTACTGTGCAGCTCTTTCCCCATATCACTGCAATTGTTTCACGTTCAAGTATTTCTCCAATTCCCTTCTGAAAGCTACTATTGAATTAGTTTCCACCTCCATATCAGGCAGTGCATTTCAAATCCTAATGAGTCCTTGCATTTAAAAGTTATTCCTCATTTCGCCTCTGGTTTATTTGCCAATCACCTTAAATCTGTGCCCTCTAGTTATCGACCTTCAGATATTGGAAACATTATCTCTTTATTTACTCTACCTACACCTATCATGATTTTAAACAACTCTATCAAATCTACTCTTACCCTTCCCTTCTCTATAGAGAACCACCCCAGCTTCTCCAGTCTACTGACATAACTGTAATCCTTCAGCCCTCGAACCATTCTAGTAAATCTCTTCTGTACGCTCTCCAAAGCCTTCACGTCCCTCCTAAGTGTGGTGCACAAAATTGGGCACAATATTCCAACTGGGGTAAACTACTGTTATGAGGTTTAGCATAACTTCCTGGCTTTTGTATTCTATGCCTCTGTTAATAATGCCCAGGATCATGTGTGCTGTATTAAGTGCTTTGTCAATCTGTCTTGCCACTTTCAAAGACTTTTGCACAAACATCCCTAGGTCTTTCTCTTCTAGCACCGCTTTTAAAATTGTAGCATTTACCAAGTATTGTCTCTCCTCATCTTTCCCAACAAAATGTATAACCTCACATTTCTTCCCATTGCATCTCTACTGTCATGTGTCCGCACATTCCACTAGTCTGTCTAGTTCCTCTTGAAATCTATTACTATCTTCCTCACTGCTTACTACAGTTCCAATTTTCCTGTCATCTGCAAATTTTGAAATTCTGCCCTGTACCCCCATTACAAGTCATTAATGTAAACCAAAATCTGCAGTGGTCCGCGTACTAAACGCTGGGAAACACCACTGCATACCTTCCTCCAGTCCGCAAAGCAGCCATTCATCACAACTCTCTTTTCTATCCCTTAGCCAATTTTGTATCCATGCTGCTACTGCCCCTTTTATCCTATGGGCTGTAAATTTGCTAAAAAGCCTAAATCGTAGTCCTTTATCAAACGCCTTTTGCAACTCCATATACACAACATAAACTGCACTGCTCTCGTTCACACTATCAGTTACTTATCAAAACATGATTTGCCCTTGACAAATATCTCTTGGCTCTCAATCCGTGCTGAACCAAAGTAACTGTTAATTTCCTCCTGGGTGCTGGTTTCTAAAAGCTTCACCGACGTTGAAATGAAGGGCCTGTAATTGCCTGGTTTAAACTTCTCTCGATTTTGAAAAAGGGTGTAACATTTGCAATACTCCTGTCATTTTTTTATGAGTTCCTGGAATTTGATGGTCGCTGGCAAGGCCAGAATTTATTGCCCATCCCTAATTGCCCAATGAGAAGTTGGTGGTGAGCCACCTCTGTGAATCGCTGCAGTGCAGGTGGTGAAGGTACTCCCATAGTGCTGTTAGGCAAGGATTTCCGGGAGTTTGACCCAGCGACGATGAAAGAATAGCGTTCTATTTTCAGTCTGGATGGTGTGTAACTTGGAGGAGGAATTGGAAGTGATGTTGTTACCACGCGCCTGCCGCCCTAGTCCTTCTAGGTACTAGAGGTCGCTTGTTTGCGAGGTGCTGTCAATGAAGCCTTGGTAAGTTGCTACAGTGCATCTTGTAGATGTTACACTCTGCAGCCTCGGTGCGCAGGTGGTGGAGGGAGTGAATGTTTAACGTGGTTGATGGGGTGGCCAATCAAGCGAGTTTCCTAATCTTTGATGGTGTCGAGCTTGTTGAGTGTTGTTCGAGCTGCACTCATCCAGGCAAGTGGAGAGTATTCCATCACACTCCTGACTTGTGCCTTGTAGATGGTGGAAAGGCTTTAGGGAGTCAGGAGGTGAGACACTCGCCGTAGATTTTCCAGCTTCTGACCTCCTCTTGTAGCCACAGTATTTATGTGGCTCGTCCAATTCAGGTCCTGGTCAATGGTGAACCACAGGATGTATATGTTGGAGGATTCGGTGATGGCAATGCTGTTGAATGTCAATGGGTGTTGGTTAGACTCTCGTTTGATGGAGTCAGTCATTGCCTGGCACTTGTGTGGCGCGAATGTTACTTGCCACTTATCAGCCCAAGCCTGAATGGCGTCCAGGTCTTGCTACATGCGGGCATGGACTGATTCATTAACTGAGGAGTTGCGAATGGGACTGAATACGGTACATTCACACTTCTGACCTTATGATGGAGGGAAGGTAATTGATGAAGCAGCTGAAGACGGTTGGGCCTAGGACACTACCCTCAGAAACCCTGCAGTGATATCCTGAGGCTGAGATGATTGACAACAAACGACAACAATCATCTTCCTTTGTACCAGGTATGACTGCAGCCAGTGGTACGTTTTACCCCTGATTCCTATTGAAACCACCCCTGCATCTAAGGAGAATTGGAAGATTGAGGCAAGCAATTCTGCAATGTTTATCTTTACTTCCCAAAGCAATCTAACATGCATCCCATCCAGACCGAATGACTTATCAACATTAAGTGCTGCCAAACATTCTAGTACCTCCTCAATATCTATTTTTATCTCATCCAGTATATTGCCAACCTCATTGTTTACCGTAGCTTTAGCAAAGTTCTCTTCCTTGGTAAACACCCATGTAAAGTATTCATTTGCTGCCTTGTGCCTCCACCAATAGCTCTCCATTTTAGTCCCTAGTCTGCTCCACCGCTCCTTTGAAAACACCTTTACTGCTAATATGCCTATAGAAGACATTTGGATTCACTTTACGTTAGCTGCCAATCTATTCTCGTACTGTCACTTTGCCCCCCTTATTTCCTTTTTCAACTCCTCTGTAATTTTTATAGTCAGCCTGATTATCCAAGGTATTATCAAGCTGACACAAGCCATATGCCTCTTTTCTCTGTTTTATCCTACTCTCTAACTTCTTTGTCATCCAGGGCGATCTGTCTTTGGTTGCCCTCGCCTGCGGGAATGTACGAAGACTCGACCCGAACCAACTTGTTTAACGGCCGCTCATTGATCCATTACATTGCTGTATACCAGTCTTTTACTCCAATTTACCCAGGACAGATCCCTCTTCAATTCGCTGAAATTAGCCCTACTCCAGTTAAGTATTTTTATTCTAGAATTACTTGACCTTTCTCCATAATATGCTAAATCTTATGATAATATGATCACGATTGCCGAGATGCTCCCCCACTGTGATATTCTCCACTTGACCCCACATTTAATTCCCAAGGATTAGATCCACCAATGCCTCGTTCCTCGTTGGGCAGGTAATATACTGATCAAAACATTCTTCGAACACACTTCAGAAATTCCTCCCCTTCTCGAGACTGAACACAATAGCTGCCCTATTCAAAATTGGGATATTAACGTCTCCCGTTATCACTGCTCTATAGTTCCTGCCCCTCTTAGTAAATTTCTTTGCAAAGCTGCTCCTCTATCTCCTTCCCATTATTTGATGGCCTAGCAAATACACAAAGTAGCGCAATAGCTACTTTATTTTTTTTTACTCCAACCAAATAAGTTTCGTTTTTGACCCCTCAAGGACATTCACTCTTTCTAGCACATTAGTGTTCGTCTTATTCAAAACCGCTACGCATTTTCTCCTGCCATATTTTATGCTGAATACCCTGTACTCAGGAATATTAAGCATTCAATCCTCCACTTTTCTGAACCCTGTCTCAGTTATCACCATTACATCATATTCTGACGTGCCTGTTTGCGTCTACAGATCTCCAACCTTATTAACCAAACTTCGTACATTTACACACATGCTCTCTAAACCTAACTTAGATCTCTTCGTATTTTCTATGTTCCCACATAATTCTCTATTATTTCTAAGTCCAACTGTCGCTCCAAGCGTCTGTGCAACTGGTTTCTACTTTTTAATGCGACATCTTGGTGCCCAACCCTCTGTCGAATTAGTTTAAATGCTCCCCGACCGCGCTAGTTAACCTGTCCGGGGCCACAGAGCTGCCACAAGACTTGGACCCAGTATGACTGCTTGTCCTTTGAGGAGGAGGAACCTGATGCAATTGATTGTGATGGCAGAGAACTATTTCAGCATTATTCGATCATCAGGATGTGTAGGGGAAAATGGCACGATGCGATTTTAAACTTTAATTTGGGAAAATGCCTTTTCATCTCAACAAGAGTTACATTTTATAATGAACACAATGGGCACTTTATACAAATAATAAACTCCAGTCATAAACCATGACTTTAAAGGAAAAGGATAATTTATTATAAAACAGACAGGCATGTGTCTAAAGTTAAACAATATGGACGGTTGATACACGATTTAGAAATGCTTTAAGAACAAAAATACGAAAACCTTATGACTCCCAAATGGAATCCCTGATAAGAGGAAAAGTCTTGTATTATATTAACCCCATAAAAGAACGTTGTAATTATACTTAGGGACGACTCAGGCTTTGCGGTTGATTGAGGTCTTGTAGATGTCTCGATGCCAACGGGTAGTTTCATAGCACAAGTGTTCTGCGTAGAATCAGAGCAGCCATGCAGGAACTGATCTGGATGAAAGACAAAAGGCCTTCCTCCACATGGTCATTTTTAGAAAATTGTTTGCAAACACACCTTTGGGCTGTTTCTTGCCAACCATAGGCTACTTCAAATTCAGCTCAAGAATCGACAGCCAGTCACTTCATCCATTGGCTTTGACGTGACTCAGTTATGCAGGCTTGAACAACAACAGCATTAACAATGTTATTTCTATAGCGCCTTTAACATAATAAAACGCCGCAAGGCGCTTCACAGGAGTGTTATCAAAAACAAATTGACACCAAGACACATAATGAGATGCTAGGACAGATGACAAAAGCTTGGTCGACGAGGTAGGTTTTAAGGAGCGCCTCAATTAAAGGAGGAAAGGGAAGTAGAGAGGCGGAGAGATTTAGGGACGGGAATTCCAGAGCTCAGAACGAGGTAATTGAAGGCACCAACACCAATGGTGGAGCATTTAAAATCGAGGTTTTTCAAAAGGCCAGAATAGGCAGAGCGCAGAGGTCCAGCTGCATTATAGGGGTGGCGGAGATTACAGAGATAATAAGGGGCTTCCATGGTGATCGATCTTTCTTTTATATCTAATATCAGGTGTAAATCAGCAATCCTTCCACTCCAATCTGACGGGATCCAGCTTCACACATTTTGTACAAAATCTTATTTTTTTTAATTCGTTTTTATGGGATCAGGGCATTACTGGCAATGCCAGCATTTATTGCCCATTCCTAGTTGCCCTTGAGAAGGTGGTGGTGAGCCGCCTTCTTGAACCGCTGCAGTCCGTATGGTGATGGCACTCCCACAATGCTGTTAGGTCGGGCTGTCCAGGATTTTGACCCAGCGACGATGAAGGATCGGCTGATATACTTCTAAGTCAGGATGGAGTGTGACTTGGAGGGGAACTTGGAGGTGGTGGTGTTCCCATGCGCCTGCTGCCCTTGTCCTTCTAGGTGGAAGAGGTCGTGGGTTTGGGAGGTGCTGCCGAAGAAGCCTTGGCGAGTTGCTGCAGTGCATCTTGTAGATGGTACACACTGCAGCCACAGTACGCCGGTGGTGGAGGGAG
Organism: Squalus acanthias; assembly: GCA_030390025.1. Taxonomy (NCBI): domain Eukaryota; kingdom Metazoa; phylum Chordata; class Chondrichthyes; order Squaliformes; family Squalidae; genus Squalus; species Squalus acanthias. The sequence continues at coordinate 64,390,319 of CM059441.1, forward strand.
TGAATGTTTAAGGTGGTGGATGGGGTACCAATCAAGCGGGCTGCTTTGTCCTGGATGGTGTCGAGCTTCTTGAGTGTTGTTGGAGCTGCACTCATCCAGGCAAGTGGAGAGTATTCCTTCACGCTCCTTACTTGTGCCTTGTAGATGGTGGAAAGGCTTTTGCGAGTCAGGAGGTGAGACACTCGCCGCAGAATACCTAGCCTCTGACCTGCTCTTGTTTCCACAGTATTTATGTGGCTGCTCCAGTTAGGTTTCTGGTTAATGCTGACGCCCAGGATGTTAATAGTTGGTGATTCGGCGATGGTAATGCCATTGAATGTCAAGGGGAGGTGGTTAGACTCTCGCTTGTTGGAGATAGCCATTGCCTGGCACTTCTGCGGTGCAAATGTTACCTGCCACTTACCAGCCCGAGCCTGAACGTCGTCCAGGTCTTGCTGCATACGGGCATGGACTGCTTTATTATCTGTGGAGTTGTGAATGGCGCTTAACACTGTGCAGTCATCAGCGAACTTCCCCATTTCTGACCTTATGTTGGAGGGAAGGTCGTTGATGAAGCAGCTGAAGATGGTTGGGCCTAGGACACTGCCCTGAGGAACTCCTGCAGCGATGTCCTGGGGCTGTGATGATTGACCTTCAACCACCACAAACATCTGATTTTGTGCTCGGTATGACTTCAGCCAGTGGAGCGTTTTCCCCCTGATTCCCATTTACTTCAATTTTACTAGGGCTCCTTGATGCCACACTCGGTCAAATGCTGCCTTGATGTCAAGGGCAGTCACTCTCACCTCACCTCTGGAATTCAGCACCTTTGTCCATGTTTGGACCAAGGCTGTAATGAGATCGGCAGCCAAGTGGACTTTGCGGAATTCAAACTGGGCATCAGTGAGCAGGTTACTGGTGAGTAAGTGCCGCTTGATAGCACTGTTGATGACACCTTCCATCGCTTTGCTGATGATTGAGAGTAGACTGATGGGGCGGTAATTGGCTGGGTTGGATTTGTCCTGCTTTTTGTGGACAGGACATACCTGGTCAGTTTTCCACATTGTCGGATAGATGCCAGTGTTGTAGCTGTACTGGAACAGCTTGGCTAGAGGCACGGCTAGTTCTGGAGCTCAAGTCTTCAGCACGATAGCCGGGATGTTGTCGGGGCCGATAGACTTTGCTGTATCCAGTGCGCTCAGCCCTTTCTTGATATCACGTGGAGTGAATCGAATTGGCTGAAGACTGGCTTCTATGATGGTGGGGTCCTCGGGAGTAGGCCGATATGGATCATCCACTCTGCATTTCTGGCTGAAGTTGGCTGCAAACGCTTCAGCCTTGTCTTTTGCTCTCACGTGCTGGGCTCCACCATCATTAAGGATGGGGATATTCTTGGGGCCTCCTCCTCCCGATAGTTGTTTAATGGTCCACCACCATTCACGACTGGATGTGGCAGGACTGTGGAGCTTTGATCTATATATTTACTACAATGGTTGAATGAGCACGTGTCTAACAATTAACTGTGACCTCATTCCTCTGTTTTCACGAAGTGGTTTGCTAAATTCAGTGACGACTGGAATTTGCTGCAGAGAGAGAAGGAAGTGCTAAATAATTGAAACCAAGGGACAACAGTAAAAATAACTAGAAGAATAAATAATCAGAGCAATTAATTAAATCTAAGGCGCTAAAATTCAAATTTACTAAATTGAGGATATCAACATTAAAGGTATTCGAATTATATTGATTACAAATCTGCTGTACATCAATAATAAATAGGATTTAAGGGGATACAAAAATAAAGAAGTTAATAAATTAAAAGACTAATTGCAAATTCATCTGAAATCAAGTTAAATCCATCTGCTAAATATATTCGAGGACGCAAGTCATTCTATTATATCTAGATTTAAATGACGAATAACAAAAAAATCAAAAAATAATAAATACAGCTAACAATGGCAGTTGCATCACAGGCAATGTGTGGGGACTGCGATATGTGGGATTTTTTGGATTTTTGGACATTGAGATTGTCCCGGATTGCCACATCTGCAGGAAATGTCTCTGCCTTAAAACAGTCCAGCTCAGAGTCCTTGGAGTGCCAGTTGGAGAAACCCCGACATGTAAGGGAGGGTGAGGAATTTCTGGATAGTTTTCTCCCGAGCACAGTCACACATCAGAAGATAGCACAGATACTGTCAGTCAGCAGGCTAGGAGGAACCGAAGGTAGATAGAAGAGGGGATTACTCAGAAACTGCTCCTATCCAAAAAGTGCAATGAACGAGGTAAGCACGTGCCCATAGGGCCAGGCAAACTCCGGGTTTAGAGGAAGTGTGTCGTGTCAGATTACGGATTTACTTTAGGGTCAGGACCAGATCCAGGCGGGAGTGGGTCCCCTCTAATGCAGGAACGCAGATTGCTGTGATTAAGAAGGAATTTGAAATTGCATTTTTCATTGAAATAACTTGAAACATCTTCAGCCAGAACAGAAAATCCGAATTCAACGAGCTGGAAAGCGGAACTTAAATTCCTGGGCGCACACAGGCAATGCCCAAAACACCACGGCCATGGCGCCCGATTGTCCATCAAACAGGACGTCCAACCAAGGATCCGAGGCGGAGTCAATTTAAAGAGGATCAGGCCCCACTGTGTCTCCAGCATAGCTCTGGGGAAGAGTTGAGCAGCCCCACTGTGTCAGCATCGTAGGCCCTGGAGAGAGCAGGTCAGCCAAAATATGAAGTGGGATTGAGTTCTGATGGTGGGAAGTGTTCAGGTCTTGGAATATTTAATGAAGTTAACAATTACAGTAAATGGAAATTTCATTACATTCTTCAACTGCTCCCTGAATTTAGTCTGGGTCACGGCATAAATACAAGTATTTGTGCAGCAGCTCAGGAGCTGGAGCATGAATCCTATTTCTCGTACAAAATAATCTAGATGTACAGATTGATATCCCAACCACCACATTCTTTTCCATATAGAAAACAACATAAACACCGCCCATAACAGTATGAAGTTTCCTGAGATAACAAACAGCAAAATCATGGATTTCCTTCGGCTCTCCATCTCTGGGTCACTGGGACTCTCCCCACTGCTGTGGCCCCGGAGTCTCCTGCGGGCTCTGCTGGCCACTAAAATGTGTCTGACGGTTAAAGCATTGAGTAGCAGAACCAGCACAAATGGGACCGCAGGAGTTAGAATATACTGAAGGAATTCGATTGCTCCCCACACACGTGAATATAGAACACTGATTCTTACATCACAAAACCAGGGCTCATTGTTAAGCCAATATTGACCTGTTAACATAAAGTACCAGCAAGTGTTCTTTAAGCAGCTCAGCAAGGTCACTGTTCCTACAACCACAGCAGCTGTTTTCTTGGTACAATATTCAGTTTTCAGCTTCTGGCAACAAATAGCCACAAATCGATCAAAGGTGAAAGTAACAGTGAACCAGACAGAACAGTCTGTGGCTGCATAAAGCAGGACGGCGTGGATATTGCACACTGGGATGGACGTCACAAAATAAAATTGCCACCGATAAACAATCGGAATGTGCCTCAGGAGCAGATCGATGATGATAACCAGTAGATCCGCTGCTGCCATGGCCACCAGGTAGCGAGTGACACATTTGGAGAGACCGCACTTTCCCCGAGACAGAATCACAATTGTCACTAAGTTAACTGTAAGGAAGGAAAATAAACAAGGAAATTATACATCAGACTGGGAGAAAAAACATCAGTATGATGGAGCTGAAGGTGAAATTTTCAGCTGTATCCAGTGATGGGTCTGATTATTGTATAAGTGACTGGACTTTCTGTTAGAGACAGTGTTTAATTAAAAATAATCAGTACTTGAATCGGAAATAAAACAAATGCTGGGACGAAATCAACATACTTCTGTTCATTCAAAAGATCACTGGGGCAGATGGGGGGTAATATTTAACTTGGGAGAGTGCGGAAATCTGTCGGTAGTGGATCTGCCGCTCGTTCAACACGAGGTCATTTTCACTTTGTGCGAATTCACAATATGGTGAAATGGAATTGTCCGCCCAGTGTACTCCTCGTCTGATTACCCCTCCCATTGCCTTCAAAATAAGGTAAATCGAGCGTGCTGAATGAGCGGGCTACTGTGGTATCGCCGATTTTTCACCATGCCCAGAGTTAAAATTCCCGATGAGCTTGTTTTCATTTTTACCCCAGCGGGGAAAACGGGCAGTGTTAGATTGTCAGTCTGATGATCCTTTGGCCAGGACACTGGGGAGAACTCCCCTCCTGTCTTCGAAATACTGATACGGGAACTTCTAGGTCCACCTGAGAGCGCAGACACCGTCTCGGTTTAAAATCTGAACTTATCTGATCCAAGTGCTCAGTTTAATAAGGAGATTCAAGTTTGGAGAGACCGAAATTTCCGCGAAACACGATCACAATCGTCAATAAGTTAACTGTAAAGAAAGGAAATAACAAGGAAATTATACACCAAGCTGGGAGAAAAAGCAGCATCGCTTTTGTTGGAGTCTAAAGCAGGCGACAGCAATTTTCACCTTCAGCACTTGGGTTGTAAACTGGCAGAGTAGATCACCCAGCTAATGTCCATGCCGTTAGTTTCAATAGGATGGAAGTTGGATGAGTTCTATAACGGGCAGTCGATGTGCTCCTGCTCATTAGAACTGGCTGGGCGGCAAAGCGCCCATGTTAAAAACTTCTCAATGTTCGTTGACACTAACATGGGAAGCTAACCGGGCAGAGTGGTACACAGACGGTTCATCTGATACTGCCCGTTTCCTGACTGGCGATAAAATTCAAACGTCACACAAGAAATGAATTTGAAAATGAACTTCAGAATACTTTAATCTTAAACAGACTGGTGAAAAGTAGAGAGAGAGAAAGATTAATTGAACAGTTCGTTAAACACATCAAAGGAACAGTGTGCAATAAAAGACACACGAGGAGAACACAGTGAATGAATAACACATCAGAAAGACCAACAACAGGAAGGAATGCAATCTACTTAACCAAAACAGTAATTGAGTAAACCATGGTTTATGAAATTAATAGCTTGATATCGAGACTTACCTGGGACACCAACAGCAACGAGGAGGGGATAGTAAATCTTTTGTACAGCCAACAGTGTAATATATATTCTTGAAACTAATGATAGTCTATAGTAATACGCATTTCGTATCTCAAAACCTGAAAGCACAATCTGACCCATTGTAACATTCCAATCTATTGCTGTCAGATTCCGATCCATTCTTTCCCTCTCTGTAGAGCCGCTGATCCCTGTTAGCGCGGGAGGTGCTGCTCCCACTGACACTATGGGATAACACATTGAAAGGAGTCCCCTATTTATAGCATAGGGAAACTCTCCAGCGATAAAATTAGGGCCCATGGATACTGGTATTAAATACAGCCATTGAACAAATAAGTTCAGTTAACCCACATCAGCACAACACGTCATATACAATAAAAAAAACACTTCACCAGATATTGCATAGACTGGAAATCAAATCCCTAAAATTCAAAATCGTATTTTAATAACTATTGGGATGAACAGAAAAAGTGTGACACGCATCTAAGCATAGCTTCAATTACAGATTGTACATTATCTCTGGGGCTATTTGCAATCCTGTAATTTCAGAGAGTTACTATCAACATCATAAGGGTGGGGTTTACACTCAGCGAGTGATCTGTACCACTGGATTGGTGAGGTTCGCTCTCTTGTTTAGAGTCGTCGTCCTTTTGCATTCCAATATCAAGCGTGTGATGTTTCATATGCGTCTGACCCTGTAAATTACCCACGTTCATCACTTGAAACATCGTCGTTTTCACATGTATCTCGTTGCCGCGATGGAGTAGAACCAACTTTGGAATAACTGCTGCTTGCCAAAGTCAACACCCAACTGTCATTCCTTGAAATCTTTAGTACCTTCATCAAAGCTTCATAATTATTTATAATAAGCCCCAAATTCATTTTTCATGGTCATTTTCAATACTTTCATTTGATGGAGAAATTCGCTTCTCAACCGGTACAGGTGGATAAAGGAGATTATAATGATCAATAGATGGAATGTGGGCAGGATGTGCATTGACCACGGGGCAGCCAGAGTCATGTGGTTGATTATAACCAATCCCATTATCCCCAAGCGTCAATATGACCTTATCCAATTCAGAGAGGAGTTAATTCACCTTCCTCTTTGTCACCTCCAGATCATCAATCATCGGAATTAAATGGTCAATCTTACTTTTCATTATAGTTTCAAAATTCACCGTCAATTTTTGCAGGGGAAGAGGAAATTGAGGCAATTTAGCCATTACATTTATGGTGGAGATGTTCCAGCTAACTCACCCTACGTCTAGAATCATGGACGGTTACAGCACAGCAGGAGGCCATTCGCCCATCGTGCCTGTTCCAGCTCCTTGAAAGAGCAATACAATTAATTACATTCCCCGTCATTTTCCCAAAACTCTGCCAAGTTTTCCTCTTCAAGTTTTTATACATATCCCGTTGAAATGTATTATTGAATCTGCTTCCACCACCCTTTCAGGCAGTGCATTCCAGATCATAACAAATCGCTGTGTAATTCTTCTCATCTCGCCTCAGTTTCTTTTGCCAATTGCCTTAAATCTGTGCCCTCTGTTTACCAACCCTCTGCCACTGAAATCGGTTTCACCTTATTTAACCTATCTTAATCTTCAGTGATTTTGAACACTTCTATTAAATCTCCCCTTAAGCTTAGATCAGAGAACAGTGCAGCATAGAATTAGGCCATCGCGTCTACGTCGGCCCTTTGGAAGAGCAATCCAGTTATTCCCACTGTGCAGCTCTTTCCCCATATCACTGCAATTTTCTCTCCTTCAAGTATTTACCCAATTCCTTTTTGAAGGCTACTATTGAATCTATATTTAACACACTATCAGGCAGTGCTTTTCAAATTCTTACCACTCGCTGCATGAAAAAGCTTTTCCTCATGTCGCCTCTGGTTCTTTTGCCAATCACCTTAAATCTGTACCCTTTGGTTATCGACCCTTCTGCCATTGGAAACCGTTTCTCTTTATTTACTCTATCTAAACCCTTCATGTTTTTAAACACCTCTATCAAATCTATTCTTAGCCTTCTCTTCTCTAAGGGGAACAACCCCAGCATCTCCAGTCTATTGATGTAACTGTAATCCTTCATCCCTAGAATCATTCTAGTAAATCTCTTCCACACCTTTTACAAATCCTTCACGTCCCTCCTAAGTGTGGTGCCCAGAATTGGACACAATATTCCAGCTGGAGCGAACTAGTGTTTTATATACGCTTCGCATAACGTCCTGGCTTTTGTACTGTATTCCTCTCTTTATAAAGCCCAGGATCCTATATGCTTTATTAACTGCTTTGTGAACCTGCCGCCTTCAAGGATTTGTGCACAAACCCCCCCCCCCCCTCCCACGTCTCTCTCATCTTGCATCCCCGTTAAAATTGTTCAACTTACCAAGTAGTGTCTCTCCTCATTCTACCTACCAAAATGTATCACTTCAAACTTTTTTGCATTGAATTTCATTTTCCATGTGTCCGCCCATTCCACCAGCCTGTCTATGCCCCCTTTAAATATATTACTATCTTCCTCACTTTTTACTACACTTCCAAGTTTCGTGTCATCTGAAAATTTCGAAATTGTGCCCTTTACCCTCAAGTCCAAGTCACTAATGTATATCAAAAACAGCAGTGCTCCTATTACTAAACCATGAGGAACACCAGTTCCCTCCAGCCCTCAAAACAGCCATTCACCATAACTCTCTGCTTTTTATCCCTTAAACAATTAGGTATCCATGCTGCTACTGCCCCATTTATTCTATGGGCTGCAATTTTGCTTGCAAGCCTAATATTTGGCACTTCATCAAACGCTGTTTGCACGTTCGTATACTGCAGTGCCCTCATCCACCCTCTCTGTTACCTTATCAAAAACCTCAATCAAGTTAGTCAAACATAATTTTCTCTTAACAAATCTGTGTTGGCTCTCATTGAGTGCTTATCCAAGTGGCTGTAAATTTTCTCCTGGATGCTTGTTTCTAAAAGCTTCCTCACCACCGATGTTGAACTGACTGGCCTGTATTTGCCAAGTTTATTCTTCTCCCCTTTGTTGAATAAATGTGTAACATTTGCAATCCTCCCGTCCTCTGGCACCACCACTGTATCTAAGGAGGATTAGAAGATTGAGGCACGCACCTCTGCAATTTTTATCCTTACCTCCCTCAGCAACCTATCATGCATCCCACCCAGACGGAGTGACTTTAAGTACTGCCAACAATTCTAGTGCCTCCTCTTTATTTTATATCTCATCCAGTATCTCGCCAACCTCATCATTTACCGTAGCTTTACCAAAGTTCTCTTCCTTGGTAAACAGTCGTGCAAAGTATTCATTTGTTACCTCAGCCATTCCTTGTGCCTCCACCAATAGATCTCCATTCTGCTCCCTAATCGGCCCCATCGCTCCTTTGACAACGCTTTTACTGCTAATATGCCTATAGAAGATATTTGGATTCCCTTTATGTTAGCTGCCAATCAATTCTCGTAATGTCTCTTTTCCCCCTCGCATTTCCTTTATCACCTCCTCTGCACTTTTTATATTCAGTCTGATTATCCCATGTATTGTCAAGCTGACATAAGCCATAAGCTCCCTTTTTCTGCTTCATCATACTCTTTAACTCCTTTGTCATCCAGGGAACTCTGTCATTGTTTGCTCTCCTCTTCTGGAAATGTAACTAGACTGTACCCAAACTATTTCTTCTTTAAAGGCCGCCCATTGCTCCATTACATTTCTGTGTGCCAGTCTTTTACTCCAATCTACCCAGGCCAGATCCCTCCTCATTTCACTGAAATTAGCCCTTCTCCAGTTAAGTATTTTTATTCTAGAACGCTCCTTGTCCTTCTCCATGACTAATCTAAATCTTATGATACTATGATCACTATTCCCTAGATGCTCCCCCAATGTGACATTCTTCACTTGACCCACCTCATTCACCAGAACCAGATGCAGCAATGCCTCCTTCCTCGTTGGGCCGAAAACGTACTGATCAAAACATTCTCCTGAGCACATTTCAGAAATTCCTCCCCTTCTCGGCACTTAACACAATCGCTGCCCCATTCAATATTGGGGTATTAAAGTCTCCCATTATCACTGCTCTATAGTTCCTGCGCCTCTCAGTAAATTTCTTTGAAAATCTGCTCCTCTATCTCCTTCCCATTATTTGGTGCCCTATAAAATACACCAAGTAGCGGAATAGTTCCTTTGTTGGTTTTTTAACTCCAACCATATAGATTCCGTTTTTGACCCCTGAAGGACATTCTCTCTTCCTAGCACTGTAATGTTTTCCTTATTCAAAACTGCTACCCATTCTCCTTCTTTCCCGTACTTTTCCTGAATACCTTATACGGAGGAATATTAAGCATTCAGTCTTTCCCTTTTTTGAACCAGATCTCAGTTAGCGCCATTACATCATATTCCAATGTGGCTATTTGCGCCTGCAGCTCACCAACCTTATTAATCACCCTTCCTACATTTACACACATGCACTCCAAACCTAAATAAGAGCCCTTTGTATTTTCCATGAATCCAAATAATTCTGTATTATTTCTAAGTTCAATTGTAGGTCCCTTCTGTGCACCTGCTTTCTACTTTTTAATGCAACCTCTTGGTGCCCAACCCTCTGTCGAATTAGTTTAAATGCTCCCCGACAGCGCTAGCTAACCTGTCCAGGGCCACAGAGCTGCCACAAGACTTGGACCCAGTATGACCGCGTGGCCCTTTCAGGAGGAGGAAACTGAGGCAATTGATGGTGATGGCAGGGAACTCTTTCAGCATTATTCTGACGATCAGGATGTGTAGGGAAAAATGGACATTGCGATTTTATTCTTTAATTTGGGAAAACGCCTTTTCGTCTCTACAGGAGTTACATTTTCTAATGAACTCAGTGGGCACTTTATCCAAATAATAGACTCCAGCCATCAACCATGACTTTAAAGGAAAAGGACCGATTTGATATCAAAGAGACAGACATGGGTCTAAAGTTAAACAATATCTACGGTTCATACATGATTTAGAATTGCTTTAAGAACATAAAAACGAAAACCTTCTGACTTCCAATTGGAAACACTGATTAGAGAAAAAGTCTTGTATTATATTAACTCCATAAAAGAAAGGTTTCGGTATACTTAGGGACGACTCAGGCTTTGAGGTTTATTGAGCTTTTGTAGATGTCTCGAAGCCAACGGCTAGTTTCATTGCACATGTTCTCTTTCAGGATTAGGAGAGCTGTGCAGGAAGTGATCTGGAAGAAACACAAAGGCAGAGAGAGGGCTTCCTCCACATGGTCATTTTTATAGTCCCCTTGATTGGAACTACACCCTTGGGGCAATTCTTGCCAACTATAGGTACCTTCACATAAGGCTTCGGAATTGACTGCTGCTCCCTTCATCCATTGGCTTTGACGTAGCTCGGTTATGCAGGCTTCCATGGTGATCGATCTTTCTTTTGCACCTACTATCAGATGTGACTCAGCAATCCTTTCACTCCAATCTGACGGGATCCAACTTCACCTGTTTTATTATTATTGCGGTGGGAGGTTGACTGACCAGTTGTATTTCGTTTGCTTCTCAAGGTATATAAAAGCGCATTATCTGCAACAGTACAGAGCTGTAGCACAGAGCTTGCTAAGAAGTGGGTGAATCTCCGAAACGGAGTGACTTGCTAATCAGAGTGGCAACGGGAATTCGGTGCAGAGAGAGAACATAAGAACATAAGAAGTAAGAGCAGAGTAGGCCATACGGCCCCTCGATCCTGCTCCGCCATTCAATAAGATCATGGCTGATCATCGACCTCAACTCCACTTTCCCGCCCGATCTCCATTTCCCTTGATTCCCCTAGAGTCCAAAAATCTATCTATCTCAGCCTTGAATATGCTCAAAGACTCAGCATTCACGGCCCTCTGGGGCAGAGAATTCCAAAGATTCACAACCCTCTGAGTGAAGAACTTCCTCCTCATTTCAGTTTAAATGGACTACCCCTTATCCTGAGACTATGCCCCCTAGTACTAGACACTCCAGCCAGGGGAAACAACCTCTCAGCATCTACCCTGTCAATCCCCTTCAGAATCTTGTATGTTTCAATGAGATCACCTCTCATTCTTCTAAACTCGAGAGTATAGGGCCATTCTACAGAATCTCTCATCATAGGACAGCCCTCTCATCCCAGGAATCAATCTAGTGAACCTTTGCTGCACCGCCTCCAAGGCAAGTATATAATTCCTTAGATAAGGAGACCAGAACTGTGCACAGTACTCCAGGTGTGGTCTCACTAAGGTCCTGTACAATTGAAGCAAGACTTCCTTACTCCTATACTCCAACCCCCTTGCAATAAAGGCCAACATGCCATTTGCCTTCTTATTGCTTGCTGTACCTGCATGTTAGCTTTCTGTGTTTCTTGCACGAGGACACCCAAATCTCTCTGAGCACCAACATTTGAAAGTTTCACACCATTTAAAAAATATTCTGTTTTCCTATTCTTCCTACCAAAGTGAATAACTTCACATTTCCCTACATTATACTCCATCTGCCACCTCACTGCCCACTCACTTAGCCTATCTATATCCCTTTGCAGACTCTTTGTGTTCTCCTCACAGCTTACTGTCCCACCTAGCTTTGTATCATCAGAAAACTTGGATACATTACACTCGGTCCCTTCATCTAGGTCATTAATATAGATTGTAAATAGCTGAGGCCCCAACACTGAGCCTTGCGGCACCCCACTAGTTACAGCCTGCCAACCTGAAAAAGATCTGTTTATCCCTACTCTCTGTTTTCTGTCCATTAACCAATCCTCAATCCATGCTACTATATTACCCCCAACCCCATGAGCGCTAATCTTGTGTAATAATCTTTTATGTGGCACCTTATCGAATGCCTTTTGGAAATTCAAATATACTAAATCCACTGGTTCCCCTTTATCTACCCTGCTAGTTACATCCTCAAAAAACACTAATAAATTTGTCAAACACGATTTCCCTTTCATAAAACCATGTTGACTCTGCCTAATCATGTTATGATTTTCTAAGTGACTTGATACCACTTCCTTAACAATGGATTCCAGCATTTTCCCGACGATTGATGTCAGGCTAACTGGCCTGTAGTTCCCTGTTTTTTCTCTCCCTCCTTTCTTGAATAGCAGTGTTACATTTGTGACCTTCCAATCTGCTGGGACCTCTCCAGAATCTAGGGAATTTTGGAAGATCAAAACCAATGCATCCACTATCTCTTCAACCACCTCTTTTAGAATCATAGGATGTAGGTCGTCATGTCCAGGGGATTTGTCGGCTTTTAGTCCCATCAGTTTCTCTAGTACTTTTTTCTCTAGTTATATTAATTACGTTAAGTTCCTCACCCTCATTAGACCCTTGGTTCACCATCATTTTTGGTATGCTTTTTGTGTCTTCTACTGTGAAGACAGATAAAAAATATTTGTTTAACGTATCTGCCATTTCCTTATTCCCCATAATAATTTCTCCTGTCTCAGCCTCTAAGCGACCAACGTTTACTTTTGCTACTCTTTTCCTTTTACATACTTGTAGAAACTCTTACAATCTGCTTTTATATTTCTTGCTAGTTTTCTCTCCTATTTTATTTTTTCCCTTTTTATCAATTTTTTGGTCAACCTTTGCTGCTTTCTGAAAGTCTCCCAATCCCAGGCTTACTATTATTCTTTGCAACATTATAAACTTCATCTTTCAATCTAATGCTATCCTTAACTGCTTTAGTTAGCCACGGTTGGATCACTTTTCCCGTGGAGTTTTTGTTTCTCAATGGAATATTTTTTTTTTGAGAAATATGAAATATTTATTTAAATGCTAGCCATTGCTTATCTACCGCAATACCCTTTTTTCCAATCTACCTTACCTAACTTGCCCCTCATACCTATGTAATTGGCTTTATTTATGTTTAAGACTCTAGTTTCGGACTTAGGCAAGTCGCTCTCCAAATTAATGGAAAATTCTATCATATTATGATCACTCTGCCCCAGAGGATCCTTTACTATGAGATTGCTAATCTTGTCTCATTACACAATACAAGATCTAAAATAGCCTGTTCCCTGGTTGGTTCCATGACATATTGTTCTAGGAAACTGTCCCGAATGCATTCCATGAACACGTCCTCCAGACTACCTTTGCCAATTTAATTTGACCGGTCTATATGAAGATTAAAGTCCCCCAAGATTATTGCATTACCTTTGTTGCAAGATCCTACTATTTCTTGATTAATATTCTGTCCAATGTTATAGCTACCGTTAGGGGGTCTATATACTACTCCTACCAGTGTTTTCTGCCCCTTGTTATTCCTTATCTCCACCCATACTGATTCTACTTCCTGATCTTCTGAGCCAAGATCCTTTCTCGCTACTGACCTTATGTCATCCTTCATTATCAGGGCTATTCCTTTTCCATTCTGCCTGTCTTTTCGAAACGTCAAGTACCCTGGAACATTTAGTTCCCAACCTTGGCCACCTTGCAACCATGTCTCTGTAATGGCTATTAGATCAAACCCATTGATCTCAATTTGTGCCACTAGTTCGTCTGTCTTGTTACAAATGCTTCGTGCATTCAGATAAAGCGCCTTTAATTTAAGTTTGTTACCATTATTCCCTGCTTTGACCTTATTCTCTGCTGCACTGCTACCATTAACCGCTCTGTCCCTTCCTGTCACACTCTGCTTATTTTTACCCAAATCGCTACACTGCTCTATTGCCTTGACATTTCTCTTTAGATTTCTAAATTTCCCCTCACCTGACCCCTCCCCCCCTTTTTTTAGTTTAAAACCCTATCTACAGCACTAGTTATTCGATTTGCCAAGACGCTGGTCCCAGCCGGTTTAAGTGGAGCCCGTCCCGACAGAACAGCTCCCTCTTTCCCCAATACTGTTGCCAGTGCCCCATGAATTGAAACCCCTTTTTCCCACACCACTCTTTGAGCCACACATTTAACTCTCTGATCTGCTTGACCCTATGCCAATTTGCACGTGGCTCAGGTTATAATACAGAGATTATTACCCTTGTGGTTCTGCTTATTAATTTAGACCCTAGCTCCTCAAACTCCCTCAGCAGAACAGCATTCTTAGTTCTACCTATGTCGTTGGTTCCTACATGGACCACGACGACTGGATCCTCCCCCTCCCATTCGAAGTTCTTCTCCAGCCTTCGGGACTCTCCTTCATGGCTGCAGAGAACAGTATCTATCCCCCTGACTATACTGTCCCCTACTACTGCCACATTCCTTCCTTCTCCCCCCACTTGGATGGCCCCCTGTACCACAGTGCCGTGGTCAGTTTGCCCATCCTCCCTGCAGTCCTTTTACTCATTTATACAGGCAGAACGTACATCATATCTGTTGGACAAGGTCCAGGGCTGAGGCTCCTCCATCACTACATCCTGGTTCCCCATACCTTCCTGACTCGCAGTCACACCCTCCTGTCCCTGACCACTGCCAAACTCTAAAGTACGACTTAACCTAAAGGGTGTGACTGCCTCCTGGAACAAAGTGTCCAGGTAACTCTCCCCCTCCCTGATGCATCGCAATGTCTGCAGCTCGAACTCCAGCTTAACAATTCTGAGCCGAAGTTCGTCGAGTTGCAGACACTTACTGCAGATGTGGTTGTTCGGGATCGCGTTGCTCTCCACAGACTCCCACATGCTGCAGTTACGACACAACACCTGCCCTGCCATCTCTAACCTTGTTTTATTCATTAATTAAATCAGTATTTTCAGGGAAATGGTGTTAGGGAAATTGATGGGATTGAAGGCCGATAAATCCCCAGGGCCTGATAATCTACATCCTAGGGTACTTAAGGAAGTGACCCTAGAAATAGTAGATGCATTGCTGATCATCTTCCAAGATTCGATGGAATCTGGAACTGTACCCATGGATTGGAGGGTAGCTAATGTTACCCCACTATTCAAAAAGGGTGGTAGAGAGAAAGTGGTGAATTACAGACCGGTGAGCCTGACATTGGTAGTGGGGAAAATGCTAGAGTCCATTATAAAGGATGTAATAGCTGAGCACTTGAAAAACAGTGACAGGATCGGACAAAGTCAACATGGATTTACAAAAGGTAAATCGTGCTTGACTAACCTACTGGAATTTTTTGAGGATGTAACTGGGAAAATAGATAAGGGAGAACCAGTAGATGTGGTGTATTTGGACTTTCAAAAGGCTTTCGATAAGGTCCTGCATAAGAGATTAGCGTGTAAAGTTAAGGCACATGGGATTGGGGGCAAGGTATTGACTTGGATAGAGAACTGGTTGGCGGACAGAAAGCAAGGAGTAGGAATTAATGGGTCTTTTTCTGAGTGGCAAGCAGTGACTAGTGGGGTACTGCAGGGATCGGTCCTTGGACCCCAGCTATTCACAATATACATTAATGATCTAGATAAGGGAACTAAATGTAATATCTCCAAGTTTGCAGATGACACAAAGCTGGGTGGGAGTGTGTGCTACGAGGAGGATACTGAGAAACTCCAGGATGATTTGGACAGGTTGGGTGAGTGGGCAGAAGCGTGGCAGATGCAATATAACGTGGATAAATGCGAGGTTATCCACTTTGGTGTCAAAAACAGAAAGGCAGACTATTATCTGAATGACAATAGATTGGGAGAAGGGGAAGTGCAACGAGATCTGGGTGTCCTTGTGCACCAGTCGCTGAAGGTAAGCATGCAGGTGCAGCAGGCGGTGAAGAAGGCAAATGGTATGTTGGCCTTCATAGCGAAAGGGTTTGAGTATAGGAACAGGGATGTCCTGCTGCAGTTGTACAGGGCCTTGGTGAGACCACACCTTGAGTATTGTGTGCATATTTGGTCGCCTTATCTGAGGAAGGATGTTCTTGCCATGGACGGAGTTCAGCGAAGATTCCCAAGGCTGATACCTGGGATGGCAGGAATGACATATGAGGAGAGATTGGGTCGATTGGGCTTATACTCGCTGGAGTATAGAAGAATGAGAGGGGATCTCATCAAAACATATAAAATTCTGACAGGTCTGGACAAACTAGATGCAGGAAGAATGTTCCCGATGGTCGGAGAGTCCAGAACCAGGGGTCATAATCTAAGGATAAGATGTAAGCCATTTAGGACAGAAATGAGGAAGAATTTCTTCACCCAGAGAGTGGTGAACCTGTGGAATTCTCTACTACAGAAGGTAGTTGAGGCCAATCATTAAATATATTCAAGAATGACTTAGATATATTTCTTAAAGCTAAAGGTATCAAGGGATATGGGGAGAAGGCAGGTACAGGGTACGGAGTTTGGATGATCAGCCATGATCTCATCGAATGGCGGAGCAGGCTCGAGGGGCCGAATGGCCTACTCCTGCTCCTATCTTCTATGTTTCTATGTTTCTATGTAATTAGTTAAAGATTTTATTCAATCGATATTTTAGGTTTATTGTTTGATTATTTGATTTAGTTTAAGTTATTAATTTAATAAGTACTAGCAAGTTACAGTTTATCAGCTCTTAATTTAACCCCTTCCCTTACTTAGAGAGCAAATAAGAGCTGTAATTCTCACCAACCAATCACCTACCTGTTCTCTTGTGATGTCATACGTTGTTGTTTTTGAATCGGAGAGAAGGAGGTGCTGAGTAATTTAAACCAAGGGGCAACAGTAAATATATGAATAAATAATCAGAGTAATGAATTAGAGCTAAGGGGCTGAAATTAAAATGAACTAAATAGAGGATACCAACAGTAAAGGAATCCGAGTTGTATTAAATAAAAATCTGTTATAGATAAATAATAGATATGAGTTATGGGGATACTAAAATAAAGAACTTAATAAACAAAAAAGGCTAATTAATTACAAATTAATCTTAAATCGAGTTAAACCCATCTACTAAATATCATTGAGATCCCAAGTAATTCTATTATATCTAGATTGAAATGACTAATAACAAAGAAATAAATAGTAATTCAAATCTAGAAATGGCACTGGCAGTACAGGCAATGTGTCAGTACTATGATATGTGGGAGCTTTTGGACAGCGAGACTCTCCCGGATTGCCACATCTGCAGGAAATATCTCTGCTTTAAGACAATCCAGGTCAGAGTCCTTTCGCTGGAGTGCGAGTTAGAGAAAGTCCGTCATGTAAGGGAGGGGGTTCTCCAGAGTACAATCACAGATCAGAGGAAAACACAGGTACAGGAGGGGGAGAGTGCGACTTGCAGTCAGCAGGTTAGAGGGAACCCAGCGTAAAGGAGGAGATCTCGGACACCGGTCTTTTCCAACAGGTACAATGTACTTGGGAACCCAGCGTAAAGGAGGAGATCTTGGACACCGGTCTTTTCCAACAGGTACAATGTACTTGGCACCTGTGAAGAGAAGGAGAAAGACTGCGGGAAGGACAGCCACAATGCTGACCCCAGCACCGTGGAGCAGGGGGCTGTCCAAAGGGAGGAGGAGCAGAATAGAAATATAGTACTTTTAGGGGCTTCAATAATTAAGGGGATAGTTTATCTGACTGCTATATTTACAGGGGATTTTTGAGAGTCTTTTAATGTTAATATATATAGATTGTTTCCGTGACTCTGTTAAAGTTTGTCGAGCGTTTCTCTGACACTGTTAATTTTTGCAATCTGAACCTGTGGGATTCTATTTCTTGCATATGGGCCGGGTTTTTCCGTGGTATATGCAGCCGTAACTGTCCCGCAAGTTTCAGCTTGACAGATCCACCACATCCACGGGAAATGGACATTCGCTGGTGGATAGTTGGGCTATTTGCCCAACTACTGCCCAGCGAATGCCCGTGAAATTCTTACACCTGGTAAAAGCAGGTTTAGGGCCACTTAGGACCACAAGTGTTCGAAGCTCTGGGACCATCAGGTTGGTTCGTACTTTTCCTGCGGTTCGGAGGAATTCGCCCGGGGGAAGCCTCCAACCGCAAATTCATGCCCATTTTTTCTCCTAGACTCTTAGGGCTGGATGTTCACTGACCCGTGGAGTCGGGTTTGGAGGCGTGTGGGGGGTTAAAGTTGCAGATTCGGGGTCTCAACTCCATCCCGCCCCCAACCCGCCTCCATGCCAGTTTCGCTGGCGGCGGGTACCCGACCTGTGCTGGGACCCGACTCCCCGAGGCGGGAAGGGATTAGTGACAGGTAGTTAACAGGCAGTTTTTTGCCTAATCCCTATTTTAATTGCTGAAGTGTGGGCTTCCCGACAGGTGCCAACCACGCAAAGTTATCAGGGCGGACCGTGGGTCTGCATGGGTTGGAGGGGTCGATATGTCCGGTGGGCAGGTGAGTGATGGGTGCATGTGTGCAGAGGTAAGTGTGTAAGGTAAGTGCAAAGTGTGGGAAAAAGTTTTACTTACCTTAACTTCCTCCTGCAGGTGTCAGACCTTCAGTTCTCGGGAGTCAGAAATCTCACCGGCACAGAAAGCAGAAAAGCCGTGGTGCTGTCAAAAACTGCAGCCTTATGTTTTCTGTGCTGGAATGATTTCTAACTCAGCCTGAGAGGAAGGACTCAAGTTAGAAATCATATTGTCAGTGTTTGACAGCTTCACAGAGCTGTCAAACGTTAATATTTCATCTGTCAAAAGCTCTTGACAGATGAAATGTCAATCTGTGATGTCACCTGTTGCCAGGTGGCCCTTAATTGGCCTGCTGAGCTCACTGGGCGGGCTCAACAAGGTCAATCAAGGGAAAATACAGTGGGTTGGCCACAAGTCGATGGAGGCGGGTCTACAACCCAAAAAGTGGGATTCACGACACCAACCCGACGGCCAGTATCAAAATCCAGCCCTTAATATTTCAGGGTGTGGCTGCAATTATCTGTAAAGCAACAGGGTATGTTTTGTTTAGTGCAGGCACTTTATAAATACAAGATGTTGTTACTTTGGAGAATACACAACACAATGGGGATCATTTTCAAATTGGCCGATTGTTTAAAACAGGTGATATTGGCCCGTAATTTCCGATAGGAGGCTTCCTGCGTGCGGATGCCTCCTATCGGAAAAAAATCTATGAATTTACCTGAGGGCTCCCGAGGTGCATACACTTCCGCTCCTGGGCCTCTCCACAGTCGAAATGCGCAGGGCCCACGTATCCCAGGGGCACATGCGGTTAGCAAGCATCCCTGGGATCACGTGTGCCAGGCCAGCCCGCAGCAGAAGGGAATCGCCCTTCATACTTTGACAGATAGACCCGTCAAATATATGAATGCAGATCACCCCAAAAACACAGCAAAACATTAAAAAAAATATAAATCACGTTTTTAAAATGAGTTCAAATTACAATAAATTAAATATTTTAAACAAAAATTTAATTTTTTGAAAAAATAATTGAAGTTTTTTACGGGGCTAAAAATAAACTTACCTTTTTTTAAAGTATTTTTTAATGATTCAAATCTTATGCTTAATCTTTCACCAGGCGTAAGATTTCTTAGGGTTTTCAGCGGATGGAGGGGCTCCAGAAAACGGAACCATCCGCCCGCAGAGGCCCTTCTCCAGGGCAGGCGTCCAATCTGTCAAGAGGATTCTTGACAGATCAGAAATGCCGGTTTCCAGCGCATGCACTGTGCATGCCTGAAACCGGCATTTCTGATGTCCCTACGGGTGTGTAAACAGCGCGTACACACCCGTAGGCATCGGAAAATATGGGCCATTAAATTATCTGTCCAGTCAATGGAAGGGTATAATGGGCAGCCAATTCCATATCGCCCATTTTAGAAAGGAGTCCAAAACTACTTTGCAACCAGTGGGTATTGAAACTTACTGGCTGAACGCAGTAGTTTGATTGATGTGTGGGAGGATGCAAGTATTTGTGGAAGCAACTCCCACTGGGCTTCCGCATTTCTAAACTTGCCAGATTCGGCCACAAGTGGAGTGGGTGCTGACTGTGGCCATCTCCTGCTCCCTGCGGACATCCCAGAGGAAGTGGGATGTGTCGGATTACGGGTTTACTTTAGGGTCAGGACCAGATCTCGGTGGTAGTGGGCCCCATCAATTGTAGGGTTGCAGATTGCTGTGGTTAAGACAGAATTTGAAATTGTAATTTTCAATTGAAATTGTAATTTGCATTGAAATAACTTGAAACATCTTCGGCCAGAAGAGCAAATCCGAAAACGATGAGGTGTGGAGCTGCTCTTAAATTGCTCGGCACATTCAGGGAGCACCCAAGGCACCACGGTCATGGCGCCCAATTGTCCATACAAGCAGGATGCCCGCCCTTAGATTGGGGACGGAGTCAGTGTAAAGAGGATCGGGCCCAACTGTGTCTGTATCACAGATCCTGGACGAGAGAGCAGAGCGGCCCCACTGTGTCTGTATCACAGACCCAGAGGGTGAGCACACCCATCACATTGAGTTGGTATCACAGACGCAGTGGGAGAGCAGTCTAAACACATTGGCACTGAATTTACGGTTGGAGGCGTACCTCTGGAGTACCCCTCTGACCCGCCAAAAGTATATGCACTTACCTTCAGGCTCCCCGACTGCGGAGACCTCGGCCACGGTTTTGCCAGCGTTCAGAGGGTGGGTTCAGAGGCGGGTCAGGTGTTAATTCAAAATGATTGACGGCATGTTGGGAACCCGCCGCAAAATCGCCACCACGCCAGTTTCCAAAGTGTCGGATCTGCTCCTTTACAACAGACCCGACACCAAGCGACGGGAGAGGCACTTAACGTAGTTAACAGCTTGTTAAATCCCTTTTAACTGCTATTTTGCCAGGCTTTTTCCATTTTCATACATTTTCAATGTGTTTCACGTCATTCGCCAAACAAGCCAGCTGAGTGTGTCAGGTCTTCCAACAAGCTGAATAGTTCACAGCTGCAACTGTTGCATAAAACCTAACCTCGTACATCAGTTCACTTTCAAATGCCAGAAGTTGCTGATTTCATGATTTGGAAGAACCCTTTGAGCTGTATTGAGGTTGTAAGTGTGTGTTGTGAACTCTATATGCACTGTCACCTCCTTGGAATAAGCTCTCTCCCCATTGCCTTACTGCTGATAACATCTCATCCTCAACTGTCATATATAACAGCAGAATGGGAACCATTTATACTCTCTCATCCTGGTCCTCAGAATCAGAAGAGGATAAGCCATGGCAGCAGCAGAACCAGGCATACCAGCAGCACCAACAACAAATGCGCCAAGCTTCTCCTCAGCCACCTGATGCTGCACAGGGTAGAGGCCTTCAGTGCTGGGCTGGCCCGGGCCACAGGAGATACCCCCAACACAGGGTTTACAAGCAGGGTATGAGCTTCCTCAACATGACTGAGCAGCACTGCCAAAGCAGGCTGAGACTTTCGCAAGAGGTAGTCGCAGACATCTGCACAATGCTGGACCAAGACCTGCAGCCCAGAGGAACAGGTGGACATGCCTTACCAGTGGCTGTCAAAGTCACCGCCACCCTCAACTTCTTTGCATCAGTGTCCTTCCAGGGATCAGCAGCAGACATTAGCGGCATCTCCCAGTAAGCCGCCCACAGATGCATCACGCAGGTTACAAATGCCCTCTTTGCCAAATTCGCCAATTGCATCCACTTTTCAACTGATGAAGCAAGTATTTTCATGCGGGCGCTAGACTTTGTCAATCTGGCTAGCTTCCCACGGGTGCAGAGCATCATCGTCTGCACCCATGTGGCCATCAGGGCAACCCATCACAAACCAGCAGTATTTGTGATCCGCAAGGGCTTCCTCTCCCTTAATGTCCAGCTGGTGTGTAACCACAGGAAGAGCATCATGCACGTGTGTGCCAAGTTCCCTGGCAGCTGGCATGGCTCTTACATCCTGCGTCAGTCCACTGTGCCTCAGCTCTTCGCTCCACCAAATGAACATTCCGGCTGGCTCCTTGGAGACAAGGGCTATCCCCTGAAGACGTGCCTAATGATGCAGATGAGGAAGCCATCAAACGAGTCTGAGGAGCGCTAAAATCAGAGCCAAATTTTCACCAGCAGTGTCACAGAGCAAACAATAAGGTTGCTCAAAATGCGCTTCAGATGCCTGGACAGATCTGGTGGAGCCCTACAGTACCCACCAGCCAGGGTCTCGAGAATCATCGTGGTCTGATGTGCCCTGCACAACATTGCACTGCAGCAGGGATTAGTGCTGCCTGAGGAACAAATTGCAGAGTGCACAGCCCCTTCAGAGGAGGAGGAGGAGGAAGAGCTGAATGAGGCTGCAGATGAGAAGCACCTGGAGGAGGCGGCTGACCCAGTGCGACCAGCTCACGATCACATTGCTGCCCATCAGGCAAGGGATGGCCTAATCTATGGCAGATTCACCTAACTTTTGGCTGCCACATGCACATGAAGGTTGGCATGATCACACTTCAACACCATAGAGCATCTCTACAATGAACTGTGTATTCCTAGCATTTTCACCACCATTGCTACAGATGAAAGGCGCCCTCACCCCTCACTGTCCCACTTCCAATTGTGAGCACATATAGGGCAATGCATTGAAACATTCACATGGCATTACTTTAATACAATAAAATAAAAGAACGCAAACATAACATTGATTTATATGAAAGCACCCAAGTGACTACCCTTGTGACTATTTATGTGTTAACTTTCTCTTACACATACTTCTACGTGGTGCTCCCCCTGTGATTTCAGCAGATGCAGAGGCAGCCTGCTCACTTCCCTGCTGCACCTGCTAAGACACCTTTGGCAGTTGTCCTCTGGGGTTTGGAGCCTATGAGGGCCCCGCCAAATTTTGCTCCTCCTACGGCTGTGCAGGGGCAGACTCGGCCATCTCTGTTGGGGGAGGCATCTGGGGCTCTGACCGAGGGGTTGGCAATGGGATGGCAGTGTGAGCGCTTGGAGAGGAGCCCCCACTTCCATGTCCCCTCCCACCACCATCCCTCTCAAGGGCCACCCGCACTTCTCTGCTAGCAAGTAGCTGGAGACCACCTTGCTGCGCATCAGTGGGGCAATGAGGACCCGTGTCTGTGCTGACATTCCTCATAACAAGGACGTCCATGAACCTCTGGTTTATCTCCTCAAAAGATGCCCATCTAACCTCCATAGCTGACCATCTATTTAGAAGTGTTACAATGTTCCCTGAGTCTGGCGATTTATGTCCTCCATGGGGGTTGCCATGGTGGGACTTACATTTGCCAGTGCCTGCACCATGGCGTTGCTCATATTTGAGATGGACTCCTACAATCTCTGCATACTCGTAGTCACCGTGGTTGCTAACCCAGTCAGAGCTTCCTGCACTTGCTCCTGAAGCTCCAGTGCCACTCTTTTTCTGGATGGCCCCTGAAGCTTAGCGTCTGCATGCAGCTCAGCAACGCTAGGATTGTCCTGCGGCCTCTGATGAGGACTCTCCACTGCTGTCCCTGTCTCCACCATCTGGTCTTGCTCACTTGTAAGTGGTGAGACACCAGGTGACATACCACTCTATCTCTCATTGGACCCACCGAGGTGTGCGTCTCTGCGTTGGTGCTGGGTGTGCTCCTTTCTGCTGACGCTGCTCCCTCAGAGACTGGAGGCTCCTCTGAGGAGTCCTCCTGCTCTTCCTCCTGGACAGTAGGGAGGGGGGTCTCTTGATGGTCCTGAGGGAGAGTAAAGTCATGATTTAGACAGATGATATGTAGGTTGCAGACACATCCCATTGTGCACATGATGAGCACTCAATTTCCATGAACATCAGATCCCATATGAGTCACTCATGAATGCCAAATCAGATGGTTGGAAAATAATTCTGTCACCAGGTTGTTCGACTGAGCCCGTCTCTTTGACACCACTTCAAGCTCCTCAGCACCTCCAACAATGTCCAGAGCTGCCTCCTCAGTGTGGATGAGCTGCGTCACGGATGGTGGTCCTCCTCCTGCTCTCTCCCTCACCCTCTTATTGTGGGCTCTCTTTTCCTGCAATGGGGACAGAAGTGCAGTTTTAGTGAGAGTGATGGAATGAGTTTAAAGAATGGATCGGATAGATGTTTAGAGGGAGACTATGATGGAGTGAGGTGCCAATACCAAGTTCCCTCCTTGTGAGTTGTTAGTTGCTTTCATTGAGAGTGAGTGTGAGTGAGTAAGATGAGGATGTGATTCTGTACATAGAGAGTGAGGGATGGGTAACGGTGCAAGGGATGTTGGGGTGAGTTAGGATGTGCAGGAGTAGGGCTGGCAATGTAGAGTGATGGGGATGTGAAGACAGGCACAGCAGAATGCAGGTAAGTGTGCTGTTATACTCACTTTTGCTGAATGCAGGAGATCATTGAACCTCTTCCTGCACTGGACCCAGGTGCGTGTAAAGATAGACCTTGAATAAGCTAGCTCTCTAGTTATAAAGGCTAACATTATGTGGAACCTTATCGAATGACTTCTAGAAGTTCATATAAACTACATTTGTAGACATTTGCCTATCTACTAAATAACAACAGAAAACGCTGGATAAACTCAGCAGGCGAGGCAGCATCCGTGGAGAGAGAAACAGAGTTAACGTTTCAGGTCGAAGACCTTTCGTCAGAACTGGAAATAGCAGTAAATGGAATAGATTTAAGGCAAGGATAAAGCTGGGAAAAGGGGGAGGGGATGAAAGAACAAAAGGAGAGATTAAGAGACATTAAGAGACATTGAGAGATATGCAAGGCAAGAGGTGGTGTTAATGTGACAGGTTAAGGCTAAAAGAAGTGTGAAATTCACTGGCAGAATGAAGGACAGCTGCCAGCTTCTAGGAGGGAAAACAAAAATCTACTACTTTAGTTACTTCCTCAAAAAATTCAATTAAGTTTATCAGACATAATCTATCTTTCACAAATCCACATTGGCTCTCTCTAATCAGCTCAAATTGCCCCAAGTTCTCAGTCACGCTGTCCTTAATTGTAGATTCCAATAGCTTACCCACAAAAGATTTTAGACAAACAGGTCTTTAATTTCTTGGTTTCTCACTCACACCTTTCTTAAATAATGGAGTTACATTTGCAATATTCCAATCTAACGGGGAAATTCCTGAATCGAGAGTGCTTCAGAAGTTTATGGCTAAAGCATCTGCAATTTCCTCAACTATTCCTCAATTCTAACCATACATTCTCCACTGATTGCTTTCCCTTACCTATATCCTCTCTTACTAATGTTGTAATGGTACCTTTAATAAATAAGGCTACCGCTCCTCTTCTTCCAGTTCCCTTATCTTTTCTAAAGACAAGTATATTAAGCATTTATTTGGGAAAGAGACCCTAAATTTTCCTTATTCACTGATGCTGTCTTTCTCATATCATTTAACTTAACACATTTCTGATTTGTCACTCCTGCTTTAGTTATTTTAGTATTCCCTTCACTGGGAGTATTTATATTACTGTTTGTGACCTGAACTCAGCTCTTATATACTTCTTTCACTGTAATTTTTCATATTGTTTCTTTCAGAGCCCCCCATTTTTTAGTTTAAAGTCCTTTTGTATCAGCATATTTATCATTTCTGCTAGGACCTTGGTCCAACCCAGTTGAAGTGCAGCCCATCCCAATGGTACAGTTCTCTCCTATCCCAGTATCTGTGCCAGTTTCCAAAGAAATGGAACCCCTCCTTCCCACATCACTCCTTTAGCCACGTCTTCACCTTCCTGATCTGTTTATTCCTCTGCCCCGTGTCTTGGGTAATAATCCTGTGATTACCACCCTGCGGTCCTGCTTTTTAATTTAGCTCCTAATGTATGATAATCCCTCAGTAGGACCTCCTCCTTGTTCTTGCTTATGTCATTGGTCCCGTCATGGACCATGCCAATTGGATCTTCCCCATCCCTTTCCAAATTATTTTCCAGCTGCATCGAGATAACCCTTACCCTGGCACCAGATAGGTAACACATTCTTCAGGTATCTCCATCATGGCTGCAGAGAATGCTATCTTACCCTTTAATGGTTGCTTCCTATATAACTGCTACATTTATATTCTGCCTCTCCTCCCTTTAGACCGCCTACTGCTCCACTTACTCTAGGTCAGCATTGCGGCTGTCCTCCCCACAGTCTTTCTCCTTATCCTCACAGGTAACAGATATATTATATCTGTTGGGTAGGACCAATGTCTGCTGTAGCTCCTCCTCTATCTCTCCTCAGTTTCCTCTACCCTGCTGACTGACAATCACACTCTCCCCTTCCTGCACCAGTGCTTTCCTCTGAGGTGTGACTGTACTCTGGTGAAAGCTATCCAGAAATTCCTCATCCTTCCTTAGGTGTCAGGGTGTCTCTAACTCGCACTCCAGCTCATGAACTATGAGCTGGATTGTCTTAAGGCAGAGACATTTCCTGCAGATGTGGCAATCCGGGACAGTCTCACTGTCCAAAAACTCCCACATATCACAGTCCCAACAAATAGCCTGTACTGCCCCTGCCGTTTTTACTTATTATTTATTGGTTTCTTTGTTATTAGTCATTTAACTCGAGATATAATATAATTACTTGAGATCTCGATTATATTTAGTAGATGGATTTAACTTGATTTAGTAAATTTGTAATTAGTTAGCCTTTTTTGTTTATTAACTTCTTTATTTTAGCATCCCCTTAAATCTTATTTATTATTTATGTACACCAGATTTGTACTTAATACAATTCGGATCCCTTTAATGTTGGTATCCACAATTTAGTTAATTTCAATTTTAGCCCCTTAGTTCTAATTAATTACTTTGATTATTTATTCATATATTTACTTATTTACTGTTGCCCCTTGGTTTAAATTACTTAGCATTCTTTCTCTCTCTGCACCAAAAGCCCAACGTCACTCTGTTTAGCAGATTCACCCATCTCTTACCAAGCTATGTGCAACAGCTCTGTACTATTGCAGATAACGCACTATTATATACCTTCAGAAACACACTAGTTACTACAGACCTGTCAACTTCCAATTTAACCTCGTCAGGGAACAACTTACAGCTCATTGACTGTTAACTGCC
Source organism: Squalus acanthias (assembly GCA_030390025.1). Lineage (NCBI taxonomy): Eukaryota > Metazoa > Chordata > Chondrichthyes > Squaliformes > Squalidae > Squalus > Squalus acanthias. The sequence continues at coordinate 64,417,192 of CM059441.1, forward strand.
ACTGACTTGCAGATTTTTCAAAATCAGAAACCTAAGTTAGCTTTCAGTTTGATAACAACACACTTTCCGTGCTACTCACCCACGACATGCCAGTGAATTCCCACTCTCACCAAATTCCCGTTGTCACTCTGTTTAGCAAGCCATTCCATGTGCACGGAGGAATAAAACCTCAGTTAATTGTCAGACATGTGCTCATTCACCTGTTGTAGTAAATATATAATAAAAAAAGGTTTTGGTATAAAACGGGTAAAGTTGTATCCCGACAGATTGGAGTGAAAGGATTGCTGAGTCACATCTGATAGTAGGTACAAAAGAAAGACCGATCACCGTGGAAGCCTATATAACTGAGTTACGTCAAGCCAATCGATGAAGGGAGTGACAGTCAATTCCTGAGCTGAATTTGAAGAAGCCTATTGTTGACAAGAATTGCTCCAAAGGTGTAGTTCCAATAAAGGGGACTATAAAAATGACCTGTGGTAACACAATACAGCTTCCTGTGACTCGAACTTTATTGCATCACTTCCTGTGATTAGTCCAGGATAAATACTGGACTGAGCAGTTGGATCCTGGAGAGGCATAGAGTAAGACCTCTTTTGTATGTAGCACCTTTTAGTTGATTAAAGCTTACTTTAAGTTCACCACGCGTAAGGCTCATTCTTACGACAATTTAATCAACTTTGAAAAACTTCGCACTCAAACTTTTTGGACGAACTCGGAACTAAGGATCCAGGGAATCACCCATCATGGAAAACATCCTTAAACCATCGCGTCTTGACTTGGACCCAAACACCCCAGCAGCCGGTAAGGTGTGGAAACACTGGTATCGCACGTTTGACAATTTTCTCGAATATTGCAAGGCTGATGATGACACAAAGTTGCGGATACTCATCAACTGTGTCACTCCGAATGTATTTCAGTATGTTGAGGAATGGGGCAGTTACGAGGAGGCAATTCGGACGCTTAAAAGACTATATACTAAGACACCGAATGAGGTCTATGCCAGACATCTACTAGCTACAGCCCAACAAGGGCCGGAGGAATCCATTGATAAATTCCTCCAAGAGCTTCGCAGACTTAGTATGGACTGTAACTTTCAGGCGGCCTCAGCTGAGCTGTACCGTGAAGAAATGATCTGTGATGCTTTCATCTGCGGGCTTGCCTCCCCATTTATACGCCAGCGTCTACTGGAAAGTAAGACACTTGAGCTTCAGAGAGCTTATGATATGGCTTGCTCTCTAGATCTGGCAAAAAGGAATGCAGACCTTTATACAGTGCCCAGACCTCGGCCTGCTGCCTTAACTACAGTCAGGCAATTTAAGAGGCCACAGGTGAACTCTATTAGGGAGGACTTTATCCCTGACGATCAATCTGATGACTTCACTGATGAAGAGGATGATGACCCCACTGTGGCAGCCTCTTGGCAATCTAAGAAATGCTTCTTTTGTGGTGATGAGTTTCACCCTCGGAAATTCTGCCCTGCTCGCAATGCGTTTTGCAGTCATTGCAACAAAAAGGGTCATTTTGCAAAGGTTTGCCTATCAAGAGCCTCTACGAGGGCTTATCAAGCTAAGTCCTACCGAACTGCCCCGGTAAGGGCCTATCAAGATGTTCCGGCTAAAATCTATCGTGCTTCCTCTCGGGTTTTCTCTTGAAGAAACACACCTAGAGTTTCAGCCACTCTTTGTGCAACGACACCAATTACAGCTGCTTGTCCTCAGAACCTATTCCATGCAGCTACAAAAGCATCAATTAATGGACATACTTTAGATGCCTTAATTGACTCAGGTAGCACTGATAGTTTCATTAGGGAACAGATTGTTGCAGAGTTAAAGCTACATGTTTTCCCATCGGACCAGGCAATTGCGATGGCTCAGTCATCACTTAATACCAGAATTTCTGGCTTTTGTATGGTTGAAATAACACTTAATGGTCACAGGTATCCCTCCACCCGGCTTTCGGTGCTCAAGGACTTATGTAGTGATCTTATCTTAGGGCTGGATTTTCAAAAGCAGCATAAGAAGCTCACCATTGAGTTCGGCGGATCCAAACCTGAACTCACTATTTCTAATATACGACCTCGATTACCGTTCTGTGCATTGTCAGCAGCTTCACTGGATGAACCCTCACTGTTTACCAGTATCCCTCCTCGATGCAAACCGATTATAACAAAGTCACGACGTTTCAGTCAGGAAGACCAGTCTTTTATTGCGGCTGAGATTTCTCGGCTTTTAGCAGAGGATATCATCGAGCCTTGTTCGTCGCCATGGCGCGCCCAGGTTGTTATTGTTAAGAACCCTCTACAACCTCACAAGAAACGGCTGTGCATTGACTATTCACAGACCATCAATCAATATACGGACTTGGACGCATACCCATTGCCGCGCATCGATGATATGGTTAATAAACTGGCTGAGTACACGGTGTTCTCAACATATGATCTGAAAAGTGCCTATCATCAGGTACCCTTGAAGGTCTCAGACAAGCAGTATACGGCCTTTGAAGCCAATGGACGGCTGTATCAATTTCGTCGCCTCCCCTTTGGGGTCACTAATGGAGTGGCTGTCTTCCAGCGAGCAATGGATGACCTGGTCAAACAGGAAGACTTAAAGGATACGTTTCCTTATCTGGACAATATTACTGTCGCAGGTCGCAATCAGCGGGAACATGACGCCAATCTCCAACGATTTTGGGATGCACTCCAGCACTGTAATTTGACATTAAATGCGGCTAAATCCATTGAGTCACAACCAACCATCAACATCCTTGGCTATTGTGTGGGCAATGGCATCATTAAACCTGACCCTGAAAGGCTTCGCCCACTCCAAGAACTCCCGCCACCTAAGAATCCGGCCTCCTTGCGCCGGGCCCTCGGCCTGTTTGCATACTATGCTAAATGGATTCCTAACTTCTCGGACCGAATCCAACCTCTACTGAAGGCCAGCACATTCCCACTAGACACAGCGGCTGTTGCAGCCTTTAACCTCCTGAAAAAACAGTTGGAGAAAGCGGCTCTTCACTCCATCGATGAGAGTCTTCCTTTTGTTGTTGAGTGTGATGCCTCGGAGGTGGCGATCTCGGCCACTCTGAATCAGGAAGGTCGTCCGGTGGCATTTTTGTCTAGGACTTTTCAAGGGGCTGAGCTACATTATCCTCCAGTCGAGAAAGAAGCTACAGCCATCATAGAGGCAGTACGGAAGTGGACTCATCTCCTAGCTCGCCAGCACTTTACCTTAATCACGGACCAGCGATCGGTCGCCTTCATGCTCGATAATCGAAAACGGACCAAAATTAAAAATAATAAAATCCAGCTTTGGCGGCTGGAATTGGCCTCTTTTGGTTACACCATCCACTATCGACCTGGCAAGGAGAATGTGGCTCCGTATACCCTCACACGAGCATTCTGCTCCGCCATGGCACCCTCTACGCTCGTAGACATCCATGATGGGTTGTGTCATCCGGGCGTTACTCGCATGCTACACTTCGTGCGGTCCCGAAATCTCCCATTCTCTACCGGGGATGTAAAGAAGATGTGCTCGGACTGCAGAGTCTGTGCGGAATTGAAACCTCAGTTTTTCCGCCCCTCGGGTGGTATACTCATACATGCGACCCAGCCAATGCAACGGCTTAGCATCGATTTTAAGGGGCCGTTGCCCTCTTCAACTCGCAACACTTATCTATTGACCATGGTCGATGAGTATTCCCGTTTTCCGTTTGCCTTTCCCTGCCCCAATATGCTGACGACCACGGTTATCAGCTGCCTTGAGCAGGTATTTGCTTTCCGTGGCATGGCATCCTATGTTCATTCGGATCGGGGCCCTTCTTTTATGTCAGGAGAACTCAAGGCCTATCTCTCGGAACGGGGTATTGCTGCCAGCAGAACGACGCCTTATCATCCGGTCGGGAATGGGCAAGTCGAGCGTTTTAACGCTATCATCTGGAATGCGGTACGTCTGGCTTTGAGATCTCGGGGCCTACCCAACCAGCAATGGGAAGCAGTACTTCCAGACGCATTACACTCCACATGGTCCCTCCTTTCGACCGCCACAAATACGACGCCTCATGAACGGTTCTTCCGATTTCAGCGTCGCTCATCCTATGGGATATCTCTCCCGTCGTGGCTGACTGCACCGGGACCAGTGCTACTCCGAAGATATGTCCGGGCGTCTAAGAATGACCCCCTGGTAGATGAGGTTGAGCTCACTGACGTCAACCCTACCTACGCCTATATTCGGTATCCTGACGGTCGGGAATCTACCGTGTCATTGCGGGATCTGGCTCCCTGCCCGCCGAAACATAGAGGGACACCAGGGGATGATATTGTACCAGGCACATCTCTGGGCTCGCCAGGTGCCTCTCATCATGATCTGGATCTGACGCCGGCTGGTACCTCACTCCAGCGTGCCGACCTGGGGCAGACTGACTATGAGCCCGTCGGGGCTCGCACGCGCAGCCACGATCCACCCCGTACCATACACTCGGAAACGGATCTGCCACAGCCCTGCCCGACACCCGTTCGGGCACCAGTACGCAGTCAGGATCGTCCTGACCCCTCACAGAGCGGGCTGGATCACTCGGACTCTGCTCCACGGCCCGCGGCGGGTAAACGGGCTAGGGGCCCTCTACCGCTATGAGAACCCAAACGGGTGCGGCTCTCCCTCGTCCGGCGGCTACGAAATGGAGGGAGCATCCCGGCCTCCTAATCTTTTGGGGGGGGAGAATGTGGTAACACAATACAGCTTCCTGTGACTCGAACTTTATTGCATCACTTCCTGTGATTAGTCCAGGATAAATACTGGACTGAGCAGTTGGATCCTGGAGAGGCATAGAGTAAGACCTCTTTTGTATGTAGCACCTTTTTAGTTGATTAAAGCTTACTTTAAGTTCACCACGCGTAAGGCTCATTCTTA